>CM034135.1:7573428-8265928 GCA_019914995.1 Acanthochlamys bracteata | reverse complement strand
AAAAAACCCTAAACCCTAAACCCTAAACCCCCTAAAAACCTAAACCCTAAACCCTAAAAACCCTAAACCCTAAACCCTAAACCCTAAACCCTAAACCCTAAACCCTAAAAACCCTAAACCCTAAAACCTAAAACCCTAAACCCTAAAACCCTAAAACCCTAAACCCTAAACCCTAAACCCTAAACCCTAAACCCTAAACCCTAAACCCTAAAACCCTAAACCCTAAAACCTAAACCCTAAACCCTAAACCCTAAAAACCCTAAAACCTAAACCCTAAACCCTAAACCCTAAACCCTAAACCCTAAACCCTAAACCCTAAAAAACCTAAAACCTAAAACCTAAACCCTAAACCCTAAACCCTAAACCCTAAAACCCTAAACCCTAAAACCCTAAACCCTAAACCCCCCTAAACCCTAAACCCTAACCCTAAAAACCCTAAACCCTAAACCCTAAACCCTAAACCCTAAACCCTAAACCCTAAAAAACCCTAAAAACCTAAACCCTAAAACCCTAAACCCTAAACCCTAAAAAACCTAAAACCTAAACCCTAAACCCTAAACCCTAAACCCTAAACCCTAAACCCTAAACCCTAAACCCTAAAACCCTAAAACCTAAAACCCTAAACCCTAAACCCTAAACCCCTAAAACCCTAAACCCTAAACCCTAAACCCTAAACCCTAAAACCCTAAAACCCTAAACCCTAAACCCTAAACCCTAAAAACCCTAAAACCCTAAAAACCCTAAACCCTAAACCCTAAAACCCTAAACCCTAAAACCTAAAAAAACCCTAAACCCTAAACCCTAAACCCTAAACCCTAAACCCTAAACCCTAAAACCCTAAACCCTAAACCCTAAACCCTAAAACCCTAAACCCTAAAACCCCTAAACCCTAAACCCTAAACCCTAAAACCCTAAAACCCTAAACCCTAAACCCTAAACCCTAAACCCTAAACCCTAAAACCCTAAAACCCTAAAACTAAAACCTAAACCCTAAACCCTAAAAAACCCTAAAACCCTAAAAAAACCCTAAACCCTAAACCCTAAACCCTAAACCCTAAAACCTAAAAACCCTAAAAACCCTAAACCCTAAAACCCTAAACCCTAAACCCTAAACCCTAAACCCTAAACCCTAAACCCTAAACCCTAAACCCTAAACCCTAAACCCTAAACCCTAAACCCTAAAAACCCTAAACCCTAAAAAACCCTAAACCCTAAACCCTAAACCCTAAAACCCTAAACCCTAAACCCTAAACCCTAAACCCTAAACCCTAAACCCTAAACCCTAAACCCTAAACCCTAAACCCTAAACCCTAAACCCTAAACCCTAAAACCTAAACCCTAAACCCTAAACCCTAAACCCTAAACCCTAAACCCTAAACCCTAAACCCTAAAACCCTAAACCCTAAACCCTAAACCCTAAACCCTAAACCCTAAACCCTAAACCCTAAACCCTAAACCCCTAAAAAAACCCTAAACCCTAAACCCTAAACCCTAAACCCTAAACCCTAAACCCTAAACCCTAAAAACCCTAAACCCTAAACCCTAAACCCTAAACCCTAAACCCTAAACCCTAAACCCTAAAACCCTAAACCCTAAACCCCTAAAACCCTAAACCCCTAAACCCTAAACCCTAAAACCCTAAAACCCTAAACCCTAAAAAACCTAAAAAACCCTAAAACCCTAAACCCTAAACCCTAAAAACCCTAAACCCTAAACCCTAAACCCTAAACCCTAAACCCTAAAACCCTAAACCCTAAACCCTAAACCCTAAACCCTAAACCCTAAAACCCTAAACCCTAAAAACCCTAAACCCCTAAAATCCTAAATCCTAAACCCCTAAACCCTATACCGTAAAACCCTAAACCCTAAAAACCCTAAACCCTAAAACCCTAAACCCTAAAACCCTAAACCCTAAACCCTAAAAACCTAAACCCTAAACCCTAAACCCTAAAACCCTAAACCCTAAACCCTAAACCCTAAACCCTAAAAAACCCTAAACCCTAAACCCTAAACCCCTAAACCCCTAAACCTAAACCCTAAACCCTAAACCCTAAACCCTAAACCCTAAAAACCCTAAACCCTAAAAACCCTAAAAACCCTAAAAACCCTAAACCCTAAAACCCTAAACCCTAAAACCCTAAAAACCCTAAACCCTAAAAACCCTAAAACCCTAAACCCTAAACCCTAAAACCCTAAACCCTAAAAACCTAAACCCTAAACCCTAAACCCTAAAAAAACCCTAAAACCCTAAAACCCTAAACATTTTCATTTACCGGTGCTGCGTTTTTTTTTAGTCAGAGAAAAATAGAAATACTTGATCGGACAACGGATACGGACTTTGAATATGCAGAAGAATTAAAAAGCATACAAGGAAAATAAATCTTGGATAAATGAGAGAAGACGAGAGTAGTTCAAGATTTTAAGGAAAGCATTACCAGGAAGTAAACACTAAGCAGTGAGAATAGCTCGACATTAAATAAGTGAAGACGCGAAGAGAGCGGGAGGTTCGCAAGATGTTTTGGAAAAAAAATAGGAGAAACGACAGCGCGAAATGATTATATGGATTCAGATTTCAAACTAAGAATTCGTTTCAGATTCATTATGAAATAGAATTTTTTTGATATAAAAATATTTTTATTTTTTTTTAAATGAGTTTTATATTTTTACTTCTAAAAATAACTAAAATATGTAATAAAAAGAACTTATTATATAAAATTTTTCTACACTTTCTAAAATTTTTAAATAAATTTTTTAAATACTTATTCAATATATGTATCAAAACATAAAATTAAAAATTAAAAATTTTTGTTAAAAAAAACAAAAACAAGCGCACCATAAATCTTTTGCCAATGCTGTATAAGTTAGCAGATATCTTTTTTGATTTGACGTAAGATATCTATTTATTTTTTACAAAGATTACAAATCTAAAAAAAAATTAGTCTTCTGTTTCTGCCATCTGAAAGTAAGACTTGTACAGAGTATTTTGAACATTTAAAATTTCTCGTTTAATTTATGAAGTATTTAAATAAAATAAAAAATAGTTAGTAATTTATATATCTGGAAAACGTAAAAAGAGAATAAATCTTAACTTTATTCAAAAATAAATAAGCGGAAAGTTCAAAATATTATGGAGTAAAGTTTTTACGAAAGAGGCAGCAGGAAATGATAGCTGGTGGAGTCGAAAAGAAAAAATTCTGATTGATGTGGACATGTTTCTTCTTGGTCTATCTCATTAAATCTTTTGTCCAATGGTCTGTGTATCGTCACGGAGTGGTTCTTCTCATTAATGTGGACATTTCTTTTCAATGAAAATCAAACAGATACTTCTCGTTACAGAGAATTTATTTTTTTTAAATTATAATCTTTGTTATTCTATATAATTTTTTTTTGAATATTTAAATTTTAACTTAATTTTGTAACAATTTTTATTTATAAAATAATTTTTCAAATATTTTTAATAATTACTACTTATAATTCTGATATATTTTTATTAATGTTATTTTTTGAACTCGTTTTCAATGTTTAACTTAATTCTTAGTTATTATAAATTATAAGTTTGAAACTAAATTCTTTAAAATTCATTTTTAGATTAAAATTTTTACTTTCAATTTTAGTTTCAATAAATATAAATAAAACGCTTATCTTATCAAAATTATTTTCAATTATTAAATTTTTTTTTAAGAAACTTTTTTAAAAATCAATTATAATATTACATGAAATATCGATTAAATAAACTGAGAAAAAAAGTAGACGGGAAGTTCAAAATATTATTTCTGACAGAAAATCTTAGAAATAAAATAATAAAGAATAATATAGATTGAATTCGTTGAAGTTTTAAACAAAACTTTGCCATGGTTTTGTCTGGTCATAGTTTGTCTCTTCTGATTGATTGATGTGGATTTCCCATTTTTTGTTTTCCATGGAAATCAAACCGCTCCATCGCTTCTAAGAAAAGTTTAGTAGTACATCGTTGATTAAAGTAAAAGTATCATTTAAATTAATGTATACATTCTATTTATAAATTATTATTTGCTGTAAAATTAAACTGTTTTGTATGTTTAAATTATATGTAAATTTGTATTAACATGTTGAGAATATCAAATAAGTAAAACTAAATCGCAGATCAAGTCTATCAGCAGTTAAAAATTCATTCGAATAAGACGGGCCTAGTTGAGACTCATTATTTCTATTGAAATGAGATTTGGAGGGCATTTGGAATTACTTTTCTTTAATATTTTTTTAATTTTTTATTTTATATTTTTTAATATATATTTTATAAGTATATAAGAAATTTATTTAAAAATTTAAAAATATAAAAAAATTTTACGAAGTGAAATCTTTTTATTATATATTTTTATTATTTTTTTAAAAATAAAAAAAATTAACTTATTTTTAAAAAAAATAAAAATATTTTTTATTTTTAAAAAATTTTATTTTATAAATACTATCAAATACTTCTTTCAAATTAAAAACGAAAGGCAAATAATAGCATTACAAAGTAAAGCAAATGTGTGCTTGAAATGCTGCGCGCCATGCAAGAACAGTAACACCAAATCCATCACTAGAAAAAAACAAAATCCTAGAAAAAAAACAAAATCCATCACTAATCAATACAAAAACATTAACATCAAATTTAACCTTTTTATGTTTACTATATTTGAATTTAAATTCTTTTAATTACAAGAATATGTAGAATTTCTTTTTTCTATTAACTGTAGAAAAGATTATGCCGCCGCATTTTCATGCCCATATGTTGATAAATTAGATCATGTAATATGCTGCTGTTCCGACAGAATGAATCTTTACTTTTATGTTGAGTTTAAATACGTGAAAAAAGAAGGTAAACGGAAATTTAAAAAAATCCTACTCCGACAGAAATCTTGGAAATAAGATAGCGTGAAGTGAATGAACTCATCAAAGTTTTAAACTAAATCGTTTACTGATACTGTGTCGATTAGAAATCGTAAAATTATTATATAAATTAATAGTTTATTAAAATATAATAAATTAAATATATATTTATATTAAAATATTAAAAATTAAGAAAGACGAATTATTATTCAAAAAATTGAAAGGTTAACGATTAAAAATTTTGAAATATTTTTTAAAAAATAGAAAATCAAAAAATTTGAAAATTATTGAAAAGATCAAAAAATAACTATTTAAAAATTCAAGAATTTTTTTAAAGCATTATATATATAAAAGAAAAATATTTATTTAAAAAAAAGAACAAAATTTAAAAAAAAATTTATTCTCATATCAAATATAAGATATATAAATAAAATATTATAATGAAAATTTGTAATTAAAATGTAACATAAAAATTTATAATTATTTTAATTTAGTAATTTTTTTAAAGATTAATTTATTTTCTCATAGAATTTTTTTCATTTTTTTTACGTATATCTTTTTTCTTTATAATTATTTTGTCTTAATTTTTATATTATTTATATAAAATTCTTAAATATATTTTATATTTCTACTATCATGATCAAATACACTCGCTATTTTCAATCATGGGTGCATGCTTCTTGTCTTTCTATATTGATTCGATATTTATGTTTTGGCTTTTAAAATAAATCTAAGTATTACGACTTTAGATCATGGAGTACAACTACGCACAGAAGATACAATTATAAATAAAAACGTACAGAAAATATATGCGTGAACTGCACGAGATGTAACAAAATTATAGGTCTATTAGTACGAAACAATATGAGTCCCCAATCTGTCAGTAAATTATTATTTTATACTTTTAGAATATAAATTTATATAATAACATGTAGATAACTAATTGTGTAGAAAGTTTTGAGAATTTGTTTTTAAAGTTAATTATAAATTATAATAAATTTTTGTTGCGAAAACTAAGCAGATGAACGGAGAAGATAACAGAAGTTAAGCGGAGTGTTCAAGGCTGCGCTATAAGACGGCAAAAGCGCAGACCTTCGAGGCGCTTTACTTGTGGCTGCGTTGTCGTCGGTGGGTAACTCTGAAGGTTTTTATGATAAACTAAAATTATTAGCACTAAAAATATCAAATATTGATTTTCATTATCATAATTGAGTAATCGCCGAACACAACTATATAATGCAGCTTTTTCTTTTTGGCGGCGATGCTGCAGTTTGATTAAGAAATCAAATAAATAGATTGGATCAGAAAAAAGAAAAAGTTTGAGCATGAGATTTCAAAAGACTTTACTGACACAACAAATAAAAACTAAAAGTAAAACAAATTTTAGTAAAATATTCTTCGTTAAATTTTACAAAATCAGAAAATATAAATAAAAGGAAGGGAAACGAATTTTAAGTGAGCGGGCTAAAAGAATAAAAAGATAGCTGATCCAAAAATTCAGAAGATATACTGACAATAAATTTTTTTAAAAAAAAAGGTACTCGCAACTAATGGTATTATGTCTGACGGAATAGAAAAAAATTGTGCAATCAATCCAATCTCATTAAAGCTCTGGATGAAGTGTTTCTTTTGAATAATGCGGACGTGCTTTTGTTCAAAAGATCAAGCAAAGTTGACGAGAAAGAAACAAACAAAGATGAGGGGTGTTAATTTAATTAACCGAACCCATTTATCATTTGGACTCTCCGCTTCGAAAAAATCTCCTTTCTTCCTTCGTAAGTTCGTATATGTATAACCTTTCTTCTTAAAAACAAGTCGTATACAATAATAATAAACCTGGAACTACTTTTTAAAAATTTAATAAACAAATATTTTTAAAAATTAATTGAATTTTATTTTATATAAAATTATAATGAAAATTTATTATAACGATATTTTTATATTTTTAAATTTAAAATTTAAAATATTAATTTTATTTTAAAAATAAATATATAAAAGTTAAAATAATTCTATTAAAATACTATCAAACAGCCGATATAAGTTTATTCTTTTCCTACTTATTTAATATAATTTAAAATTTGAAAATTTTTAATTCAAAAAGTTTTTATATATATTATAAATTTGTATAATAAGTAATTATATATTTGCATTTCGGAAGTTTTTGAAAACTTTTGATAAATTTTTACTTTCTCATATTTAGTTATAAATATTCTTAATATATTGATTAAAAACGTCAAAAAAGAACTTCTATAAAATGAGTGAGTTAAAAAATAAAAAAACAAATTTAAAAGTTAATATGTTAGTCACCCATTCTAGACTCGACCCTGTTACTATTTTGGATGCGTTTGGCTTACCAATCTTATAAACAAGTTTTCTTTTTTTATTTTATATATTTTATAAAATTTATTTAAAATATAAAAATATATATAGTAAAAAGTTTTTATTATTATTTTATTTTAAAATAAAAAATAAAACTTATTTTTTAAAAATTTAATAAAAGTTTTATTTTAAAATCACCTGCGAACACACATTAGTTTACATTTATACATAAATATAATCATTATACAAAAAGCCCATTGCAATGTCAACATACCCTCTCTCACCTCTGCTCCTTTTACGCCACTTCAAACATAATTTTTTACGCATTCAATTTAGATGATGTTTAAATTATTTTTCATTTAATTACAATTTTAATTTTTAAGTTTAAACTTTTAACTAAACTTTTTATAGTGTCTTATTTGAAATTGTTTTAATTTTCAATAGTTAATATAAATATTATCTATAATTTTATATTAATTTTAATGGCTATATTTTATAACTAGAAAACAAAAATTTATTTTATAAAATTTATTTCTAAAAGAACTTTTAATCGAGAAAACTTCTTTAAAAAAGTACGCTGAATATTATTACAGTAACATTACAAAATAATCAAATACAAATATAAATGCTGATAAAAACGATAGGAGTACAGATCAAAAAAGGTCAGACGAGTTGTCCGTATGTATGCCTACAAAACTAGCTTCGTACTTACCTGCCATACACTTCTGTGTAATTGAATTGGAAGTAATTAAAAGCTGCAGTGAGTAAAAATTTATTGGTACTTCAAAATCGAAGCACAACCCCAGAAAAGCTGAACTTTTAAATTGTTATAAATATCAAACTAAAACCTAAATTGTGAAATAAAAACAATGTAAAAATTTATATTAGAAGAAATTCAAACGTTTTTCAAATGCATAGCACAAATAAGTTAATTACAAAGAAATAAAATTAACTGAAAATAAAATTTTTGATTCATAAAAATAAAATACGGAATAATAAAAAAATTATTTAAAAATTTCTGAAGTATAAAAGTAAAACCAACTAAAACTTCAACACTTACGTCCTCGAAAACGTACCCTCTCAAAAGTGTTCAGTATAGTGACTGATGTATTTACTAGTTAGTGGTAATCAATGTTTAAAATTTTCGCCTTCAACAAAGAGTCCGTCCAAATTGGCTCATTAGCGTATTTTAACTAGACTCGACAATTCGGATTTATCTATCAGTTTTAGATCCATAATAACTACATTAAATATTTAATTTTAATCTAATTATTTAATTATAAGAATCAAAATTATCAACTCTAATTTAATATATTTTAATAATTAAATTTATTCAGATTGATCTGATTAATAATAATTATTATTAAAATTAATTTTTAATAATAATATATATAATTATTTATTATCATATATTTAAAAAGTAATTTTGGATAAAATCATTAATTAAGTAAAAAATAAATAAATTAGATAAATTAAAAAAATTATATATACAAATTAAATTTTATTTTATTTCAATTATTTTAAATATTTTATAATTATTAAATAATATATATTATATAAATAATTATACGAATTAATTTTGCATCAATTCAAATTTAATTCAAATCTTTTTTAATATTTTAGTCAAGTTCGAATCGATACGATATTATGGCGGATTCAATTAAGTGAATTAAGGTTGGATTCTAACCTAACTATTTCGAATCAAATTTGCAAATCGGATCTAAAATTTTTACATCTAATTTTAACTCCTCTATATGCTAGCATCTATTCCAATTGTCTTGAAAGTTTAATACTCTTTCTTCTTCTAGATAGTCAAATGTAGGAGTTGTTTGACAACGCTTACCCAAAAAAAAATTTATCAATTTTTTATTTTATATTTTTTAATAATTTTTTAATATTTTATAAAATTTATTTAAAATTTTAAAATATATAGAAAATTTTAAATATATCAAATCACGTATACATGATAAATCAAAACTATTGCTGTATCGACTTTGACTGTTAAGATTATCATGTGTTGGCTGCAGCATAAGCTTCTTCTTGGGTACGTTGCGACTCATACCCATTTATTTCTTGGGTATGAAGAAGATTGTCTATCAACCATATGCTACTTTGTTTCTTTATGCATATATATAGCTAAAGATTGTGAAAGTATTCTTATACGTTGCGACTCATTTGTGGGAGCTTGTTGTCGTGCACAAGCAATTCTATACGTATAGTAATAAAAATATCATCACATTAAACCTAAAATATTTATAAGTAAATGGAAATTCATCATCCATTTAGCTTAAAAACAAAACACATAAATAAATAAAAATAAAACAAATAAGCTTGATATATAAATATTTATGTGGAGAAATATCGATTTATAGAAGTAATATCAGATAACCTAGATGAGCATTGGTAATTGCCCAGCTAAAGCAGCAGCTGGCAATGTTTGCTGAAGTTGCTTGGCCTTGTTGAATTGCACTTTGCTCAAAAGCATATCTGATGGACCGCCTACTAACCCATCAGCTAGCATTGTCCAACCATTGATATTCATTTATGTGTTTCAGTCTCATTCATTTAAAGATTCTATAATTATTTTCAATAAACACAATTGACATACAATCTTGGGTATAAATCATAACATTGAATATGCTAAGAATCTAGAAAACAAAAAATAAAAAATAAAATAGATGAGAACAACGAAGGAGTAGAAGAAGTATAAAAATCTACAAATCACACTTATAATAAATACTTAAGTACCATTCACTTGCGATTGTATGTATGTTAAAGAACAGTATAAATATTATATATATTCTATGAACAAATCCACTTGTACGTTCTCCTTTCAATTCCCGACAAATTTAAACTTGTTATATACACATAAAAAATAGGATAATAATTTACATAAAAAGACCAGTACGAGGAATTAGCTCCATCTGAACATCAAAAAACAAAATTCCCGAAACTTATTGGTAAAATAATCAAAATACCATATACGCCTTGGTTTAGCAAAATCGTTTAACTTCTCTTTCTACCCGCCTCATTTATTATTCAAAATAACTTCATTAAAAATCCTTGACAAATCCTCCGTTAGTTACGTTCTTGTTTAGGATCTTAACACTTGAACCCATAAATTTAAAACTCGGTCCGGACCGACCGAGTCGGATCGAAAACCGACGATGCGGCACCAATTTCGGACCGAGTTAATATAAAATCAGATCGCGCAAATATTCAGATAAAATTCGCATCGATTCGGCCGAATCCCAAGTTAACTCGGTGATCCGGCTGAACGGATTGATCCAGTTTTAGTATTTCTTTTTATAAAAAATATATATTTATTTAAAATGGAGAAGCACACCTTGGTTAGCACTTTAAAATGTGCATTTTATCAGATACTCTTTTCTTATTAATTTATTTTTTCATTTTTATATTTTATTAGAAAGTAACAAATAAATAAAATATAGTGTAGATATTATAATCAATTATAGTGTAGATAATTTGTTCTTTGTAACGCATAAAATATAGAGATTTACTATATGTTAGACTTTTTGGCTATTGTGTTAAGTACTATAACTGAAAAAATATAAAAGATGTAATTTTAAAAACATATTCAATATTTTTTCTATACAATCATTTTTTTAATTTTTTAATAGTTGCTACAGAAAATACTATATAATACATATAATTATATTTATATTAATATTTATTTAATAAATCTAATTTGACTCAGCGGATCGATCCGATGATCTTTTCGGTTAACTGGTGACTCAGGAACTTTTTCGGATCGTACACCAGATTAGGTTTTAAAACTATGCTTGAACCTTGGTGAAACAATTAATAATAACATATTACTCTCCAATTACACCCCAATATTAAGCATCCAAATCCTGAAATGAACCCGTGATATGATAATCAATTTCATTGGATATTCTTAACAGAGTCCTTTATTAGTTACATTCTCTTCTAAGATCTTAACATATGCAGCTTGCTAAGACCTTTAACAGCAACATATGCCATATAAACAATTGCATAGTAAAACAGTTTCAACTAGTAATATATTAAACCAAAACATCAATATCAAACTTTTAGATCACATTTTAAACTTGTGTTCTTCTTTTTTCTCTTGAAATACCAGAACATTCAAACTCTTCATGACTCGATTGTACCAGTATAACTAAAGGCATTCTTAACAATGAAACAAAAAAAACTAAGACATTCCAACCCCCTACTATCTAAACATAATTGTAGTCAATATAATGCATATTATTACCAATTTTTAGATAAGTAAAATTCTAATTATCTAATCAACTTTAGAATTTCTTATTTTAAACGAATTTTTTCGATAATGAGTTCTAAAACAGAATAAAAATCAAAGATTCAAAAATTGACCTCCATAAAAATCAACATACCAAATAAAAGTAAAAAATTCTTAATCATACTAAATACTAATTTTGTCTCTTTAGAGATAGTAACAAATTGTTATTCACACCTTAAAACAGAAACCCAAATTGTAACCCAAACCCTAAGCTTTGTTTTTTTTATTTTTGTAAATATTTTCTTTTATCCTTTCAAATACTCTTTGTAAATTATGCTAATTAATAACTTGTAATCAATATTGATGCATCATCTTTAACCAACCAAAATTGCGTGAAAGTTTTTTTAGTTCTCTAACAGTGTTTTACCTGATAGATTGTTATCATCGTGTATTTTTGTTGAGTTGCATATCAAGCTACAGCTAACAGAGCTTGATATACATATTGGTCAATCTTGAAGTTTTGAAAGTTTTTTGTTTCTATGACCTAGTTTGTAGTAGCTTGAAGTCTTAAATTTTTAAATAAATTTTTTACATATTTATAATAGGTATATTAAAAGACGTAAAATAAAAAATAAAAATTTTTTTTTGAAAATTGCTTTCCCAAACGCCTCCCTATTCGACTTTCTTGTGCTAGAACTTTAGCTCGTAAACATAAAAGTACAATACGTGCTCTTTTGCAAAGATTAGATTGGAAATTATTAGAAGAATTCTTTACATAAGAAGAAGAAGTTGTTTTTATGATTTTCCAAAAAAAACAAAACTTATTTTCCTCTCTATAGGTCACATTGAGAACTCATTTGGTCTTTGGATATTATCCATATTAATAAATTGGTGAATTTATTTATGATGGGGCGATAAACTCCTATAAAATAGGAAATATAAATTTTTTCTAATATCTAATAAATAGACGACAAATTCATTAATTTTCATTCTGAAATGCTCATTTAGTCATGAGAAGTCACTAAGGTGCCGTGGGGAGTGTGCTTCTCAAGTGCTTTTCCATCTCAATTTCAACTTATCGTTTCCAAACAAACCTTATATGCTAGAAATACGGTATTATGCACGAACGAAAAATAGCACAGCGAAATATATAGCATACAGTAGGATTTTACAATTTAAGTTGAGATTGTTAAAGATGAAGACAATCACACAAACACAAAGATATACGTGGAAAAAAACGAAAAAAATCTTACGGTAGTGTGGTCACACTAAAAGAAATATTACTATGCGATGAGATTATAATGTAAGTTTATAACTTTGCTTCTTTACTTGCATTCTCTCTTACAAATTCCATACATTTGCAACATATATATAGGATACAAAAAAATCTTTTGATAGTTAGTCCACTAAATAACTAACTCTCTAAAGCAACTCTTTGGTATTAATTTTTTAGCATAACTTTCTATGGTAGTTAGAGTGAATCTGAACATAACTTTCTTATGAATCTGGACATAACTTATTCATAAATCTGGACATAACTTTCTCATAAATCTGAACATAACTTATTCATAAATCTAGACATAACTATTATAGCAGTTATGTTGACTAAATGGTGGACTACTAGTAGTTACTTATGAATTATTTGATTAGAATATCATCAAAGTGTCTTTATATTCAACGAATCTCCTTAATTTTCTTAAAATTAAAAGGGCTTAATTATTTCCATCCACATATGTATCTTTAATAAATTCAAAGAAAATGAAATTGAAATAGGAAAAGAAATAATTAAGCCCATTCATTTTAAGAAATTTAAGAAGTATATATGGCATAATGGCCTGGCTCTTATTTCTAGCATTAACTTTTTGCAGCGACTAAAGATGATTTGAAATTTTGCTTAAGAGAAATGCTTTGACTTGTAGCTATTGCCAGTTTCATAAAAAAACTTAAGCATTAGAATTTCCTAATTTAAGATAGGAAAAAGCCAAGTGGAATGAAAGCAAACAAAGGATTCCAGATGGTAGCCAAAAAATCCTAGATAGGTGGATTTAATCATATCTATGGATATATAATCTTGTTATGCCTAATTTATGGCTTTTCTTTACATCTTCGCAACATTTTAGTCTCATGCTGAAAGCAAGTCATTTTACTACATGCAAATTTCCCAAATAATTAATCGAAACCATCGTTCAATCTATTCAAATTACTTTTCCAAGTTGATGCTTAATAAATTATAGTCCTCTTTATAGCTTCCCAATTTTTTAGTTTCATAATGAAAGCAAGTTGTTTTTGCTAAGTGCAGGTTTCCCAAATACTTAACCCAAGTCATAGTTCAAATTTTCCAAATTACCTACTAGCTAACACTGCTCCAACTTTAAGAGAGCTCTTGGAAGTACTTCTAAAATAAAAATTTTTTATTTTTTAAAAAATAAAATAAAAATACGTAATAAAAAAATCTTATTATATAGAACTTTTTTTTACATTTTTTAAATTTTTAAATAAATTTTTTATATATTTATAAAATATATATTAAAAATTATAAAATTAAAAATTATTTTTTTATAAACAATACCAACGAGGCCCAAGTCATACCATCCCCAAAAGTGCGTTGGAAGCAACCTAGAAGAGAGGGGACAAGCATTGTCACTCCAAAAGAGACTGGACCGGTGGACCCTATGGAAAGCCTGTGCTGCCTGTTCACGATGAGTAAACCACCAAATTTATCATGTAAATTTTCTCATTTCTTATTAGCTCCGTAAGCTTTTGGCTTTTTTGTTTTTTTGTTTTTCCTGAAATTTCAGGCTTTGGTTAGTTTTCGTGGCCTCTAGGATTTGTGACTTCAGTATTTGTTATTTCTTTAAGGAAATAAAGATAGGAGTAGATAGTACGAACATGTCTTATATAAATCTGAAAATACTGCAATGCATAAGAGATACGGTTCTATTCTGAACAATTTAGAAAGAAAAAAGAATAGATTAAAATTAATTTAGCTTTGGATAGTGGTTAAGGATTTAGAGGAATTATATTTTTATTAGATTTGGTTTATAATCGAACGGAATAAGAAAACGATTTTATATAGCCGATTCCGGAGGATAAATATTTAATTTGTTGTTATTGTTGTTCATTAGTTTATGCTTCTGGTACTGTTAGGCATTTCTGTGCTATGTTGTCTGTACATAGTGAGTTCTGCATAATAGATCATCAATTGCTCTCTTTACCCTTACATTGGAATATGCATTCATGTACTTCGTGATTTTGTTATGATTTCATGCTGTTGCATAATGCTTTTACTGTGGAGATAAGATATCTTCATGTGAGGATGATAAGCTAATTTTTCACATCAAATCTTGTTGAAGGAAAGAAACGAACAGATGTCGTGTCTGTTTCTATCTCAGTGGATTCACAAAGGGATACTGTTGACCAAATTCGTGAATTGTCAGAAGTATTCCTTCTCCTTGTTGTCAGCTGTATTAATTCACTTAAATCTAAAATCTCCTTCTTGACGACATCGTGTAGAATTCCATGAAGACAGAATAGGAAGGCTCTGATTATCTTGTTGATCACTCAACTGTCATGTAAGTTCTCAACCTGGTTAGTATTGTTGGATGTTGTATAAAAGAGCGTAACTGTGAGCTTTGCACCAGTACAAAACACTACCTGATCTTTCAGGAACAATATATTTGGCATGCTGCAGTTATTATTGCTCTATTTGCAGCCTTTTGATTCAATTTTTCCTACTTAAGCACAAGCATAGGAATTGAAGTTAACAAGAGTACGGAGGCTTTAGGAATCCATTTTGACACACTTGATATTAGCTCAAGTACTAATTATTAAATTCTTTAAAAGTATAATAGAATTTCATTTCCAAATACTATATAGACTAGCATGGTCAAGATATTTACGAATCCCAGCTGTATGAAAATCTTAGAATTACAACAAAGTTTTATAGCTTTTCCGAGGTGCAAAAGAGACCTAAGCTAAAATTGGTTTTTGTCTTTGTGTTGGGTATAATTTATTAAATGATTAACAGTTAGATTTATTGGTTGGTGATTTATAATGATTTAAAACTTATTCTTGGTTATTTCAGGTACCTGTTGGACCCAACGTGGAGTTTGGGAAATTCTTTGGCAAGACTACGATGCAGATGAACTTGCTAGAGCATATTGAAGGAAATTAGAGGATACCCCAGGTAGTCTTTTTTAACACTAATGTATCCTCGCTTGCCTCGTCCTCATTTGTTATTTCCAAAAGCTACTACAGATCAATCTATAGAAACAGGGATGAAATTGATTCGTGTATCTGTTCATACTTTAGGAGGAATGGTTGCATCTCTTGCAATTTGGTACAATAAATTTTATCATTCATTTCTTTGTTTGAGGTAATCGTGAATTTTGAAGGCCTCAAAATTTTGACTCACTACAAGTTTCTATGCTGAAATACAATTTTCTACTCTCATAAGCTTGTGATATTTATTTGGAGACTTTGTAGTGCTTCGTTTCTCTACTGCTGATTGTTTTTGTATGCAGTATTCCAGATTCTTGTGTCTTTCTTCAATTGTCTTGGATATGCAGATTGCCATGGTTGCTACACTCCAGCAGTTTTGCTGGAACATGCTGATAATGTAAAAGAAATTCAGGCAATTCACTGCACAGAATGACAAGACATTTGAAACAAGGATTCGGGACGGAATTCTCAATTCATTGCTGATGGTAAAATTACCTAAATAATGAAAAACATTATGAAGGTAAACGTCTTTGATCAGGACTCATACATCTACATACTACATATATTAAAGTTTTGGTTACTTTGATAAGGGGCTAAATTAATCCCATTGAGTATCTCTGTGAAAAGTCCATTCTGAAGGGTTTATTGTGGACTTTCCATCAGCAGCAACGAGATCATGTGATGAATCCTCAGCGAACTCCGTAGGTAGTGACTTCCAGTGGAGTGATGGCTCCCAATCTGTTTCTTTGAGAACCTTCAGAATCTCTTGGACCACAACCTTACTTCCCTCGGATGAAAGGTGAACACCATCCCTGTAATGGAGGTAGTGTAGAATCAGAGGAAGAAATGAACTTGCGCATGAAAGCAAATTTTCAACCACCATTACCTAAATGCCAACAAACCAAAATGGATCGGATGCACACTTGATAGGTAGTTTCCATGCAGGTCATAAACAATTGATTTTAAGCTACCAGGTTGAAATCTATTAGTAACTAATAACCATCAGGCTAGCCAATACTAAAAATATGTGAAATGTCAATCAGTGTAACAATCCTGTTATAAGCAATAAGTTATAGCACGAGGTCATGATCTGAAAATGCAATTCTTCAATACAATAATGCAAATTATCAAAAGACTTACGTGAAACAAGTGGTAGCCCAGTTATCCCGTTGTTGTATTGCTGACCACAGGTCAATAGCTTTCACATCCATTTGCCGGCACAATTCTATACATGCTTCTGAATATCTGCGACAAGTCTCATTGGTCCGCACTAATGGACTTAGTGCATTGCTGGTTCACGTACAGGATCAAAATTTTAATAATTCGGGACAAAAAAAAAGAAAAAAATCAAAGAATTTTTTGCACCTTCTTGTTTGATGAAGCATTTCCTCATTTAAAGGAGGGCAACTGAGGAAAATAATCCGTGTCATTTCCGAGAGGCTCTGGACATTCAAAGTTTAATTTAATGTATGAGAAAAGGGTGGGTTAAACTAGTAGACAATCAGGTGATCATATATCCTTACCTTAAGGTAATTTGCTATGCTCCTCATATTTTCAATGTACTCAGGTAGTGGTACATGAGGACCTAGGCCAGATGGATGAGGTCCCATTGAGTCATTTCCGCCAAAGTAAACTATCACTAAAGAAGGCTGAATAGGATCATCCTACAGAACGACCAAAATCCATCATAAATCACAAACAAGATGAACGGACAAAAATTGGGGCTATCTTATATTACAAAAATATTTAAAATCTTAAGCTTCTTATCCCAATTTTATGCTCATGATTCCTCATTCATCAATATTGATAAGCTAGGTCATACACTATCCAGTATGTTCTTTGTTGTTTGCATCAGTTGTCTGATGCTCAGAATAGTTTGATTTCACACATTTTGAAATGCAGACATAAGTTTCATACATAACCACAAGACTGTTACACATTAGGTAGACTATGATCAGATAACCGATACCTATACTTTCAATGACATGTACTTCCTATACACATTATACCTTGGGGAAAACTCGGTCGATCACTTGGAGAGCTCGTCTGGAGTTCCAACCAATATATCCCCGCACCAAGATGTCCGCCTACACATAATAACCAAACACATCAGCAGCCACATGATATGTAGCCCAGTTTTTCTCCTCTAAAGTCCTTTATGGGGCAAGGAATAGTGAGAAAGTCTTTCCCCGAGGTCGGGGACAATTGTCCAAGATAATCTCATTGACATAATTAGCAAGATTGGAATAATTAGTAGTACAAGATCGCAAGGAATTAAAACAAAAACGTAAAAGCTACATACAATCGAAACTTTATGCCGCCGTACATGAAGTTAAGATGATATCTGTTGGTTAGTAGTTGAAAGAGGGAATTACAAGGATTTACTGTATCATCTTTCGAATGATATGTAATAAGAATAACAATAATAATTAGATAATATGATCTTTGTCTGTATCTTTTGATGACGATTGAGATTGAGAAGAAAATGGAAGAAAGAAATAAAGAGATTGTACCTTGCGAGCGTAGATGTCTTGCAGAATCGCTCCCCATCCGCCGTTGCTGAAGCTAAACTGGACGATGGAGGAACCGAAGAGAACGAACACCGGCCGACCAACAGGGCCAACCATATTTGCTTATTATGCCTTCTTATTGATTGAACCTTAATCCTCCTCGTCCGACTCGGTAGAGAGATCCTCAGCACAGCAGTAGTAGAAGTAGTAGTGATCTGGACAAGAAAAGGTAAGTATAAAAAGGAAACAAGAACAAAAAGGACGGTGCATTTAAATTTGATTAATAAGAAATCTAACACTGGAGAGGAGATCAATGAAATCGACCGAACTTAATCCTCCTCTCCTCTATAGTATCGCCACCTGACGCTACCCTCTCTTCCTCTTCAGTGCAGTGTCTTAAAACACACGAGGTAGTTGAGGGGATTAATAAATTAAAAGTATAACCTCGACCAGGTCAGGTTGGTTAACCCTTCTTAAGACCATACCAGCGCCTCAACCCCCCCGCATGTGGCGACAGAATGAGATGAAAAGATATAAGCTCCTGCAATTTCATGATTCACAGCTTCAATGAAATTTCATGATTCAGCTTCAAGCATCAACTTCACTTTACCTTTCATTGTTATTGTACATCAATTCCAATCACTGTTAACCACAACTATAATAAACATTTGCATCTTCTGCTCCTTTAGTTTTTAAATGTACATTCAATTCTTATATGATAAAATAACATGTCTACTGCAACGCTGACAGACCACGCAACTAAGTTGTGCCTCCTCTCCTCCTTATACCCACCCAACTATCCCATAAAGCAACCAATCAATGACTCGGTAACCACAGAAACTATCTTCTGTATATTATCTTCCTACAGCTAGAACTCTGTTACAAAAATCCAGTACATACGACCTAACTCGACACTTGCAGGAGACTAGTTAGTAGTCACCAGGTGAGCAAACGAGCCTTCTCTTCAACAAAATCACTAATCATCAGACGCATCACAACTCCGACTGGACTTCTTGAAAGCTGCTCCAGGTGAATGCATCTTCATCTCAATAAAATTAAGCAGTCTGCATACAGAAATTGAACCGGACTTGGTTGTTGGCATTTCTTGCTTCTGCTTGCAGTCATTGTTGCATGTATTGCATCTGTTACTTCGTAACCTTGTATCTGAAAAGCTGTTTCAAAGAGAGATTGAGAGAAGTCTCCTCATGTAACTCATCGTTCCTCCCATCCATGCCCAAACGTCTAGAAGACCTTTCAGCTCTTGCGTAATATTCTGATCAAAACAAGAATAAGGAAAAGAAAGTATGAAGGAATGAAGGAATTTAATCAGAATAAACATGATTTTATAAAAACAGTAGAAAGCTTTTTCAAAGCCAAATGATAAATTATTGACCACATACCCAGTTATCAGTGAAACACAAGAAATTTCTATACTGTAAAATGCAACACGAGTTATGTGTTAGACGCCAGGAGATGAAGAACATAAAGAGCCAACATCAAGATAACAAATTTCCATTCTACATTAACTGAATCCCCGAGAAGTAAGTGGAACGCAGAAAAGTTTTAAAGTATTAACTCCACCTGTCTATGGTGGACACTTAATAGAAAAGTTTCTTTAAGTAATGCCTATGGTGAAAACTTAGAGAAAAGTCCTACAAGTAAGATAGAGAGGCCTTTCTCAAGTGTGTGTCTCGTACCTTACACAACAAGGATCTCTTAAAATATACTATGACACATGAAGATCCTCTCTCTTCCAAACCAAGCAACAGGAAACAAATCAAAAACCTTCATCTGCCTCTGTAAATGGCCAGTTTCAAATCAAGTATTCACATACTGATATTTGTCATGATATAGAAACTCCATTTAATATTCTAGAGAAGATTGTGATATTTGTCTAAATACTATAGACACTGTATTTGGACAGTGTTTCTTTTGGATGATCTACACGAATCACGACCTCTAAATTCAGGGCATGCATCCTTTTCCATGCCTGTATGTCAACTCATCCTTACACCAAACTAACGCCCCTTCACAATCAAATTCAGACTGCCTTGTCTGCTTCAAGATCTTACATCACTTTGTAAGTCAGTTAAAGGATGCACTTGTTACTTATCATCAAGGCCTAAACTTGCACGAACAAATTATGAGTGTTTCTATCTTTGATTTGTCATCAAGGAATAAACTTGAGTCAAAAGATCTTAAGCGTTACCACCGATCACTTGCAAGAAGCCTATTCTAATGCTTTGTGAACCTAATTAGAGAGTAGTAATTCTCACAAAGCATCATCCAAAGCCATTTTTGTTCTTTTCAAACTAAAGAGAAATTGCTTCTTTAAACGCTTGTATCTAAACATTAGATCAAGCATACAACAGTCAAGAGGTAAATATAAATTATCTCCTCAATTCTACATTGTCAGCACCTATGTAGTTTTCCTTGCCAAATAAGACAAAGATCCTGACGGTATAGAATATGTTATGATGTTTGATTATAAATGAGCTCTCAAGTGGGTTCTAACTTCCTAGGATAGAAAGGGAAACCAATTGGCAAAACACTTTCTGTAGTTCCTATGAACAAATGTATGCCAAGTCGCTGGGAACACAGACCACAATGCTTACAGATGGGAACTAGCCAATTCTCATTAGCTGCAAAGTTGCTAATGTTCTCATAAACAACACTAAACTTTATCTTGCATACTCGTATTAAGATCCTTAAAAGAAATTAGTTCTTTTTTCTTATACATCATGGGCTTCTTCAGAGCACAACTTGATAAAGAAGTAAAAAGTTTTTCTATAGAGAAGATGAACAAAGCAAAGAGTCTTGTATATCAGCACAGAATAGATATCATTATTCCTCCCCTCTCATGTAATCGTGGAATGTTATGCAATTGCGCAGGCATAACAGGACAATTGAATCATCATATTAAGAGGATAAGAGCAAGTATGTTAATCTGAGGTTGTCCTTTCGGAGAATTTTCTTGTACCTCATCAACCAACCACCTGAATTAAAGAGCTTCAGTAGCAAAGATCCATCACAGACTGAAAACAAAAGCTGAAATGCATTGATCTTTTTAAGATATTTGAATTTAACAAGAACTTGCAAATGAAGAACACTTCAGTGCAAGGAATTATGTACAAGAAAATGAGAATCCTCTATGAGTGATTTAACATAATGGAAGCCTTACTTAATGCTTCAAGCACAACTAATAAGGAAACAGAAAGGAGGCGCAACTGAAAGTAGAAATTAGCAAAAAAAACCAATAGCCAGGGAATGGGATATGAACAGGTACTACAGTCAAATGCGGGGAAGCACCAACTTAAGAATTTAACTATTAGGTTTACAGAGGCGATATCTGCAGGAACAGTATCTGTCAAATGACTGTGCTGAACCTGAAAATCCAGCAGATAATCAAGCAGTAAGCATGAAAATGTTCATATTTACTTAGACACCGTGTTGGAACAGTAGACTCAATTAACTAATGAGGAACTTGTGTTGTTCAATATAAACCTTGGCAGCAACCTTTCTGCCATCGTGAGTTTTAGATTTGTGAACTTGTGCAAGAGAGGCACTTGCTAATGGATCTGGTTTGAAAATCTCTTCGTCCAAAAAGTGGTGAGTTACACTTGTAGTTTAGCTATTGAAGCAAAATTTAAAATTCCTATTAATGTGTTTCTTATTCCAATAATGAAGAAGAATGCAGCTACATGAAGGATGCGCATTGGATACCTCTTCAGGGTGGTTTCCCGAGTTCTTTGAGGAAAACCTTTCGAACTTGATGAAAAGGGAAGACGGGGGTAGCACGTGAGCAACGACGACCTCATCGTCTCGACGTACTCCTGGGAAGCAAATACTCCTATTGGTGTTTTGTTTTTTGGAAAACATCAATTGTCGATTGAGTTGATTGAATCAAATACAGAAGCAACAATAACAACAACAATTGATTGGAATGTGATCGACCAGTTGTACGACGTGTTGTCCGAGCTTGATGTAAATGCCTCCGTTGCGGAAGCAGATGTCGCGAAGCAGGCGAGCGGAGCGCTCGTGGACGTCGTGGCGAACGGTGTTCCACTTAGGCTTGCCCTCCCTGAGGCCACGCAGCGACCATTCATAGTCGGCAACGATAGCCGCCGCTGTCAACCCAGCGCCGCCACGGCCTTGTCGCCGGTTCAACGCAACATCAGGACCAGAAAAGAAAAAGAAATCCTAAACAAATCACCTTTAGAAATTTAAAAACTACAAAATGAAATAAATTAGTTATAAATGTGCGTGCGTTCGAGTTTGACCTCGCGCAGTCGGAACTTAGAAGTAGATGGTTTACATTCATTCTTCGTCAAACTGTCTTCTTCATTTTTTATTTTATTTGACAAAGCCGTATTTTAAAAGTTCTTAATTTAATTTTTAATCAAATTTTAAATTTTAAATAATTTATATATTTTAAAAATTCAAATTTTATTTTTAGATACAAAATTTTAATTTTTTTTATTTACATGTTTTCTAATATAATAATATTTTTTCATTTTAATATATTTTTAAAGATTACTAATATATAATTACGAAATTTTATTTTATTTTATTTTATAATAATTTTAATTTTAATTTTTTATTTTTATAAATTTAATTACGAATACTTTAAAATACGGACTAGCTTTTTTAATAGCAAATCGAATCGAAGTCAAAATAATGAAAGTGCTACTCTTTATTCAGAGATGAAAGATTTATATATAAACATTTATACTTATATAAGCGGTGATCACAAAATCTTTTTTAATTCGAGTGGAGTGGTAGCTAGATTTTCGATTGAAATGCTGTAAAGATAGGCTCCCTGAAGCTTCTCCAAGATAATGAGTTGCAGGGACATATGGCAAATCAATTTAACTTTGCGACTGACCGATGAAAGAAGTTCAAAGTAACACGATTCATCTCATGAGACGAGCCACAAAACATGTCCTTGTCTCCTTATTGTTATAGTTTTATTTCTCGCAGCTGAAAAGCTAATAGGCTCGACGTTATCTCCAAGAGCCACAAAAAAACGTAAGATCTGCTTTGTGGACCTGTTGACATGTAACTGTTTTGTTCGATACGGATTTTTTTTGTAGTTATTATATTTTGTTCTGTACTGCTTTTATGTTCTGTTCGCATATATTATACGATCGATGTATAACAAACCGTCCTGGCCATGCATATGAATGAGGAGGAAGGTTCAAGGAAGCATCACCATGTACGACGTGTGTACAATTGAGGTACATATATATGTACGGTAGTTGTGGCGTAGGTTTTTTGAATATATATGATGCGGGCAACCGTGATAAAAACAATTAATGGGTGACTATGATATCGTGAAAAAATCATGAGGTGTCATAGCTACGTACATAAGCATGCATATATGTAGCGATCCACTTAAATTAGATCGACTATATTATATATAAATAAATATATAGATAGATAGATGGTAAATAACATCGCATGATCTCTTTCATTCACGAGTGAAAAAAGATGCATATGGTGTAGAGCGCATATATAAGAAGATCCTTAACGGTGTTTAGAGGGATATGCCGTAACTTTTATATGAAATCATAATGATGGATTTTCAGCTAGGGTCAGAGTCTTATTTAAGAAGTGTGTCCTGTTCTGGACAATTCATTTATGCGTCCTTTGTTGTCGAGTCTATAACTGCATTTTAGAAACAGACGAAAACCAACGTATCTATGAAGCTTCCTCGAAGCTGCAGCAGAGCTCATTCTCATCATCTCTCTCTCTTCGATCTTCATCCGTTGCTATATATTTTTGCGCCAATTTATTCAACTCAACAGTAGAGTATACTTTTCGATCTGTTCGGTGAGAATATATATTTGAAGGCACTACTCATCATCAATCAGATCAACATATATATATACTACTAATGATTACGGAGACGGCATCAGTTGCTCTTCTCAAGGCGGAGGAAGGCAGCAATGAACATGCAGCAGTAGGAGGAGAGGTGAACAACAAGAAGAACATGATATGTTGTGGGGGGCGCAGCAGCAGAAGTAGGACAGCCCACAACATATCATCTTCTTCCCTGCGCAAGAGGTCTGACCTTTCGCTGTTGGCCAAGATAAGATTCGGTCCACTGCGCTCCTTTCTGATCAACCTGCAGGAGGTGTTGCTAGGCACCAAGCTCGCCATCCTCTTCCCAGCCATCCCAATTGCCATCTTCGCCCATTACAATGCCCTCCCCACGGTGCGCCCGCCCTTAATTTGTTCTATTTAATTAATCTTCTAACTAATAAAGCATTTGATTTGCTGCTGATTAACTGCCAATAGTAGTGAATTATTGTTGTTGGATCAGCACTGAATTACATGCGTGCTTGTTGATTGATTATGTGATATGACCGTACATGCCTATATATATACAGGCATGGGTGTTTTGCTTGAGCTTAGTTGGACTCGCACCTCTTGCTGAGCGCCTCAGCTTCATCACTGAGTATGTATTATATAATTATTTCGATTGCTGATGTGCATACAACAACTTGGATTTTCGCCATGCCATATCATGCATCTCTCTAATCAATTTGGACTTGTTGCTCTGGTCATTTAATGCTGCAGGCAGATTGCTTTCTACACTGGCCCAACTGGTAAGCACTTGAGCTTCGTGACTGATCGAATTCCCCTGTTGTCAAAATCTTGATTTTGTTGAAGTGGTGACTGATCGATCATGCATGATGCAGCTGGTGGTTTGCTGAACGCCACTTGTGGGAATGCCACGGAGTTGATCATCGCAGTGCTGGCTCTAAAGGGTTCAAAGATTGAGCTGGTGAAGTGTTCCCTTGTTGGCTCCGTTCTTTCCAACCTCCTCCTTGTTCTTGGCTCATCCCTTTTCTGTGGCGGAATTGCAAATCATCATGCCCAAAAGCACAACTTCGACAGGGTAACATTAATTCATCTAATTCTCCTAGTTTAGTCGCTATACACATTGCAAAATTAGCTCTCTGTATACTGAGCAATGAGCTATAAATTCTCACAACAGAAGCAAGCGGATGTGAACTGCGGGCTACTATTGCTGGCAGCGTTGTGCCACATCCTGCCACTGCTCTTCCGCTATGCTGCCACTCACGCTAGCAGATCAAGTGCTAATATTGGAACAGCAGATTCCATCCTGGACTTCTCAAGGGCTTGCAGCATTGTCATGCTGGTCGCTTATGCTGCTTACCTCTTCTTCCAGCTCAAGACCCACACCAAGTTCTTTGAACAGCAGGAGGCTAACCAAGATGCAGCTGACGATCACCTCTTGAATGATGCAGTGGGTGGTGATGATGATGATGATCACCAGCCAGTGATCGGACTCACAAGTGGCTTGGCATGGCTAGTTGGAATGACACTGCTCATTTCAATACTCTCTGAGTATGTTGTCCAGACAATTGAGGCTGCTTCAGAGTGTTGGAACTTGTCTGTGAGTTTCATCAGCATCATCCTACTTCCCATCTTTGGAAATGCTGCAGAGCACGCTGGAGCAATAATCTTTGCTTGCAAGAACAAGCTGGTACTTGCTTACTGAATATTCAATCATATGATACTTAATCGTATATGTCTACATATAAAATACATATAAGAGATTCACCAAATACATATTGCTATGCAGGACATCACTCTAGGAGTGGCTCTAGGCTCCGCAACTCAGATATCCCTCTTCGTGGTGAGATATTATATCCCTTATTGTATTAGTCTGATCAGCTCAGTTGAAATGGTTGATTATACGTATGGAGAGTTAACCTGACTGCATTTGTTTGTTTGTTGACGTTCATATTTCAGATCCCCTTGAGTGTGATTTTGTCATGGATTATGGGGACAAACATGGATCTTGATTTCAATGTCCTCGAGACCACCTCTTTGCTTCTAGCCATAATTGTCACAGCGTTCTCTTTACAGGTAATATATATATATATATAGTTTACAAAGAATTTCTGAAACAATCTGTAGTGTATATGATGTCAAGCATCAAGCTAACTAGTTAATTACTCCCTTGCATCTGGGCAACTGGAGGTTACTAACTCAGAATGTTTATTACCAGGATGGAACGTCTCACTACTTGAAAGGATGCATTCTGTTGCTATGTTACATAGTCATTGGGGCATGTTTCTTCGTACTTAAAACCCCTCAGAGTAAGTGCATGTGTATATATATTCATCACGAACAATATGTGTAGTCTAGAGCATCAATGGCAAGCCTTTGTTGGTACCGCTATATCGTTGATCTGATTCATTTTCCATATTTTGTTGAAATCGACCAGAAGGGAATGGCCTCAATCTCACTACTATAAACAGTGTCACCATGTAAGGCAGCTAGCTAGGAAGAGGTAAGGTTCAGCTGATACCATTTACTAGCATATACCACTACATGCGTGTAGCAGTACTACATACTTGCAACTAATACATGACTTGTTCTGATCAACACATTGATTTGCAGATTTTGCTTGCTTCAAACCCTGCTAATGGTAATTGATGATCAGGTGGTGGACTTGAATCTAGCAAAGCTAGAAGCATGATGGATGGCGTGCTGGGTGTTAAATGGTTTGCTTGATGAACAAAAGTGAACTAATGATATAATGGATCTCAGTCAAAGCCTCCTGAAATTGAGAGAGCTTGCACAAGCTTTACAAGTATATTGAGGAGACACCCTCGATCATTATTTATTTAAATTTGTTGTAGCTGCGTGCTTAAATAGAATGGCAAAAGTGGAATCCTTTTTAATTAGTTTTACTGATGATGTTGAATGAATCATCATTGATGTGTTTATCTTCGGAGTTGAACTATTGCATTTAAGTGTTGCATTGCGTGGAAAGCAATCGAGAAAACTCTGTCGAAATGCAACTAGCATCAAATAAATTACTAAATCAAAATAATTATAAATTTTTATATTACACTTTCAAGTGAACATTTTTATTAAAATGCTTTATATTTATTTCTATATTATGAATTATTTGAATAATAATTTTTTAAACAATATCTTTCGTCTATATATGTAATATTTTTTAAAGAGATTTTTGAATTTGCAAATTATTGGCCCTCAATTTTTTCTTTAAATTTAAATTCTTTGGTTTTTATTTTTTAAGAATATTTCAAATTTCTTAATCATTGATTTTTAATATGAATATATATTAATTTATTATATTTTAATTAATTATTTGCTTTTAATATAATGGTTTTATAATATATATTAGGGTGGGAGGCGTTGAGGTGGTTGAATTCTTTGCATGAGACCGTCAACACCGAAGAGATTGAGCGAACTGCGATTGAAGGTACGGTTCTTCATCTTAAAATGACCACAGTCTTTATTTCACGTATCTTCTTCCTCCAGCTGAACTCTTAAGTCGCCGACTATGTCGCGGAGGCACTGCGCCGACACTAGCACGTACAATAAGAAGAGCAACTGTAGCCTATGTAAAAAAGTCGTCGCCTATTGATCATGTCAATTAGGTTTGGTATCATATAATTTAGTAATAATTATGAACTGATATTTAAATTTTAAACTTACTTTTTATTACTAAATAATTTGAAAAAAAATAAATTTAGTTATATAATATCAGAATATGCTGAATCAAATTAGCTCAATGCTAATTAAATTTATTTTATAGTTAATTTTATTTCAAGGAGATAATTTGTTTTATTTTGGAATAAATAGTTTATTTAGAATAAATAGCTATTTTTATTTTTGAGAGAAAATAAAGACACTCTTTTTAAGAGCACTTTCAAACCCTTTTTTTATTATTTATAATCAGAATAATTTTTAAATTCAATCTCTATAGTTGAATATAAAAAAATATGAATTAAAATTTACTTATAAATTTTTAATTCAATTAGATCACAAATATGTTTCCATTCAGTCACTTTGATCAAAATAACATAATATAAAAAACTTAAAAATATAAATATTCTATCATTTTATATATATTCCTGCCAATAGCCACGTTCTGCACCAAGAGGAATCTTAAGAAAATCGCACCAAAAATATTACTGCAATAGAAACTGAATGTGCCGCATAACATTCGGTCTCTCTCACATGTGTTTGTCTCGTATATATTCTCTACCATTTTTCTGGAATTTTTCACTGAACTGCATCAATACAAGCATCACATACAAGTTAAGCAAAAGCATCATGATTTCCATAACAAAAATGAATCAACAAGGGTGAAGAGAATTACATCATCTAGTTCATGGATTCAAACACTTCTTCCCACAACTCTCATTCATATTAGCTCCTATTGTAATAGAAACTGTAGGGAGAAGATAAGCCACGTACATTACATTAATTGCTCTGGGACAAAACGACAACTTCGTAATATGCTCATGTTGAACACTGTACACTGACAACCTGATACACATCCAGCTATCTATACAACAATTGCCTGGGTGTACTCAAAAATGGACGGGAAAAAGCCAGAGAAATGAAATGGGTTCCATAATTGTATATTCAAGAGTATATCATCATATAAACCAATTCCTACCTGAACAAAATTACAAAAGCTGAAAATCTTGCCTTCTATCTGGGCTAGAGAGTAGAAAGATATCAGCTATATGAGGCAATGTAAGCTGAGCCAATCACTGCTCATTCCTTGGCTTCCTTGTTACAAAATATGCGGAAGTTTCACTGCTCATCTTCAGAATCTGCACTTGGAATAAATAGATGTTCATCATAGATTGACCATAGAATGAAAATATAATCACAAAAGAGAACATCAGAAATTGCAAAACTTGAGATAAGAGTCAGTAATTCGAACATATAGCCTCAAGCAAATATTATTTTTCATCAGTTGCAGTATTCCACCGAATGGCCAGTACCGAGGGGCAAACTTGTAAATGTGAAGTCTACCTCTTATATGGCACGTGTGCAGATTTGCTAGCATGACAACTAGAGGACATTATAGTCAGAACAGGTAGTGAAGATTACATTTGCTTTCATAGGAGGAGAAAACACATAATAGAGTAGAATTTTGGTATTCAGGGAGTAAGAATCCAGGACAATGAGGTCGTCCTGCTAGCACACCTACAGAGGCCCCTAAAATATGCTGAAACTCATCAAAATCAAGGATGTTACAAATAGTGTAAACCTAATGGTTAATTCGAACTTCTAAGGAAATCCAAATATTGAAGCATGCTTATGTACCCGTACTCCAATCCATTTTTTCAAAAATTCGATAAACCCCAAACTGCATCTAGTGTTTCATTTGTTATCAATCTTTGTTCAAACAGATTGCAAATGGAATTTTCCTGATGCATTGTTAGAGTTTACGTTTATAAAGAAACGTTCAGAGATTTCAAAATCCCACAGGTGCGATGTATTGTTATCATAGCAATCAATTCTATGAAGTCATTAATGTGTACGTTATCAAATGTAAAAACATGTCACCTGATCGAATATCTTCTCCCACTTGTCCCCTATTTCTCAATTGCCTCCTGATCATTTTGCATATGAGGATCCACCAATATATGTGAAGTACAAGCAACACGAGAAGCATTGTATTAAAAGTGTAGTATAAAGTTATGGGGAAGGGGTCCACTTTCCTCATCGCCTCAATAGAGTAGTAGCTGCAAGATATTCATAACATTCTAGAAGTAAAAATGTGAAAGCTCATGATTATTCATTGAAAGAGGTACACACGAACCATGAGGCCCTGATTGTCCAAAAGGGAAAGATTATCAGCCGTAACAATAGCCATGCGATTGCAAAAAGTCCAAAACATATACTAGCACCTATCTCCTTCTCCGAATATTTGAATAATTTTGCAGCTTCCATAAACACATCACTTGTGTCGTGCAAGGCCAGAATGATTGTTCCAACGCGGAAAAAGCTGCAACATCATAGATCTCAAGTTAGTATCATGTTAACGAATGCTAGTATCCTGGAAACAAAAGTGAAAAGAGAAACATAGAGTTATTTGACAACAAGTAGTTAAATTAATTTACAGAACTAGAACAAGGAGATTAAATACGGAACACTGAGTTACCCAGTCAAGTAGGAGAATCCAATCAAAATTGTGGTCACTATGTGATGGGTCATCATAATACCAAAATCCTTCCTTCGAGTTTCCCATACCAGTAGAGCACCAATGCTGTAGACATAAAATCCACACTGACACATATAGAAGAGCTTCAAAGACAACCTGAAAAGAAACAGAAACATCAGTACATGGGTAGCATTTATCAGGCTCCTAAATCATCTGCAACGGTATGTTTGGATACATGAATAAGAATAAAAGTAAGAGAACGGATAGGAAAAATAATAAGATGACGGATTGGAAAGGGTAGTTATTTAAGCTTACAATGTTTGTAAATATAGTAACGATAACAAATTAATATATTTGGAAAGATAGATAAATGAAGGAGTAACGAAAATAATTTTTTTATAAAAAGACTCAAATATCCTTTTTATTTATATTTATCTAAAATTTATTAATATAACTTTAAACTAATTTTATTGATATAACTTTAAATTAACTTTATTAATATAACTTTAAATTACTTTATTAATATAACTTTTAAATTAATTTTTCTATATTAATCTAATTTTATATAATGTTAGATATAATTTAACAAAATTAAAGCAATTTTTAAATATAAATAAATTTGATCATATAGTTTCATTATTTTTCTACCAATTAAAATCAATTAAAATTAAATAAATATAAAAATTATAAATTATTATAATAAAAAAATAATATTTCTTAATTAAAATAAATATATTAAAAATAAATATTAAATTTAAAAACAAATATTAAAGTAAATTAAATATTAAAAAATATAATAGGACAAAAGGGGAAGCAAATTTGCTTCCTCTTCTGTCACCATGGTAAGACGTAGCGAAGTGCTACGTCTTATGGAGAAGGAAGGAGAGCTACTCCTCTTCTCTCCTCTTAATGAGGTGTTACCAAACATAGGTAGGCATGGAAAAATGCTTTACCATAACCATCACTCCCCATGCTTACCTATAATCCAAACATACTGTAAGAGAAAGATGATGACCAGCTTTAACTACCATGATCTAATGATTACAAAGGCATTTTCATGACATGGGATAGCAACAACCTAGAGAAAGGCTAACCGCAGATGAACAAGAAGAAGATTCAATATCAGCATGTTAGAACCACTTGAAGAAGCAATTTAATCACAGAGTACAATTTGGTCATCACTTGGAATCATGCATAAGATGCATAGGCTTTAAATTTACTATCCAACTGATATATGCACATGCACACTTATAATTCTGACAAGTAAAAAATGCGGAAATGAAGGAGAATATATCAACCTTAGCTCTTGATCAGGCCAGTCATTAAAGTATTCCTTGATATGCATGGACCATGGTTCTTCTTGTATGATAGAAAGTACCCAAACCTGAACAGCCACATAGTACATCAACTTCCACAGTGATTCTGAGCACTTGATTACTTTTGCCCATCTGCTCTCAGAAATTTTCAGAGGAACGGCTCTGCCACAAATGATTTTGATAAATAGTGGCTGAAAGAAAAAAAAGAGAAGTGTCCTTATATTAGATAAAGCAACTTAAGAGCAACTGAGGTGAGGTTGACAAGAAGATCTTACAAGCTCTGCAAAAGTCCTCCAGGACTTAAACTAGGAGGATATCTTATACAATGGCTTCTTATATAACATAATTACATAGTTGTCGATGGATCTGTAAATTCCCTAAAAACTTGTGATGTAGAGAAAAGGCAAATATCAAAATGACAGAAGCATGAGATAAATATAGTTAACACGCATTCTGAAAAGATAACCATCCATTACATTCTGAAAAGGAGGGTAACCACTTGGAGTCCTGCTACTATTTTTCGCCAGGTTCTTGACTTCCTATGCAATTTCAATGAATAGTATATACGCAAAGCAGACTGCACTCTCTTGGAACCATTGGTGCCTATCCATGGTTAAATTTGTTTTCTGCAGAACGGAGAACTAAATGATGGTTCCATTCATCAATTTCAGTCTGAGCATCCAATCCATTTTCTTAACACTAATACTCAGTATGAGTGCATACTACTGAATAATACTACATAATAAAGCTGGAGTGAACTCATTCGGGCCTTTGTTGCCACTCAGTATACGTACTCATAACTCCTGTTCTTCCTCTTATGAGACCGCGCATGACACCATCAACTTACGTAAATGCATAGACCTCACTCAATCCTGCTAACTATCCCCTTTGTAACATAATATTAAATCCAACTGAAGGTTGTTTTTTTCCTGATTCCCCACTGATTAATTTTATACTGAAGTTCTTTCAAAACTATAGATCGTATTTAAAATTTCTAGCTAGAGCACTCCTTAAGAGTTTGATTAGCACTACCATCCAATTCGATTACGACGAGCCTGACAAGGATAAAAGCAGGAAGAATGTTACAGATTACCTTGAAGAGGAATGTGTCGAGCAAATAGCGGGCGCAGACGAAGGAAACGGCGAAGAAGAGGGCGATGAAGAGGTGGGCTGTCTGCGGCGAGCCGGAGTTGTGGAAGGTTATTATTGATTCCATTACTTACTCGGCGGAAGACACAGATCTCTATTTCTCAGAATTCAACAACAGATAGAAATTAAGTAACCAGCAGCCAGCGTAGCGGCGGTGCTGTTACCGGTGGTGAAGAGATAAGGGCGATCTTCTTCTTCCCCTCCTGCTTCGGTGTTCCCGTTGCAGTTGATGTGTTGTGTTTGTGGTAGAAGCATTGACGAGGAGAGAGAGAGACTTTGAATGGTGGCGGTGTTATTCTTCTTCTAGGAAAGTGGGAAAGGGGAAACCGGAAAAAATGGAGAGACAGAGATTTCAGACCAAAAAATTCAAGAATGTTTACTTTTCTTTTTTGTTTTTGTTGGCAGTTATAAATTTTCAATTAATTGACTATGGATTCACAGGAAAAGTGGGCTGTTTTTATACTTTTCTGAAGCTGAATACTGTGGGCTTAATTTGGGCTGGACTAGCCAACGATTTCAGACCAGTACCACCACTTCATCGAGTTTCGGTTCTTGCCCAACTCTGCAACAGTGAAAATATCACAAGCTTGGGCAAGCGATCAGTCTCAAGCTTCCCTCTGCCAGAACAGGTGATATTCTCTCTAATAACTAAGCTTACTGATGACTGACGCTGATATCTGTTTCCTTTTTGGTCTTTCAGGAAGCTAGGATTTCATCTTGATTGATTCTTGATGAATCCCAAAAAATGAAGCTTTGCTGCTTCACTGCTCCAGGAACCAAGGACAAGAACAAGAGTTCCAGTTCAGGTATGTATGATTCCAAGCTCCCATAAGATAGATGCTTTCTTGCTTCTCGTTTTTCTAGGAGTTGTGATAAATTCATATCTAATTACTCAGATAACAATATTTGATTAGTATCAGCAGCTTTTAATTTGTCAGAAATTTAACATAACGAAATTGGATCACAAACTTGAACTCGCTGAAAATGACTAATGTGTTACCTATTATACCTATCGCTTGTAGTTAAAAATTATTAGGCATCAAACTATCTGCTAGTTACTGTCGACCAAAAGAAACTGGGAGCGCAGTGGCGCTTAGAAGGCTCCAGCAGGTAGCACCATGAGAGTCTTGATCTTTCCTCTCTCTTTCTTTTCCATTTGGTGTCCCTTTTATGTCTGCAAGTTTCCTCAGTTGGATATTTAGTTTATAGGACCTCTAATTTCTTGAGGTCTGGGTTTGTATCTACTTCTGTACTACTTCCGTCATGACTATATTACAAATTTATATCCTTTTTCTCTTCTTAATCAATTGATGGCACTGCAAAAAAAAAAAAAAACATTAATGAATAAAATAAAGAAGAAAAATAAATAAAAAACTTTATTAAAAAGCTCCGATACCTGCAACATGGAACTAAGAATAAAGTGGACAGTAGACACAATTTCTCCTGCACCTGTAAATGGCTAGACATTGTTTTGTTAACAGCATTGCAAATTTACTAGGTCCTGACCTATTCAAAGCTCCAAGTAATGTTCATATATTCTCGCTTAATGAATTGAAATCCGCTACAAGGAACTTCCATCCTGCAAACAGGATAGGTCGTGGTGGTTTTGGAGTTGTTCACAAGGTCAGATACTACACTTCACAGTTACTTGGCTCATGTTCATTTGAGTCTGCGAGGAAAATGCAATGAGTATGTTTTTGATGTTCTTTTTCTGGCAGAGATCTGATACACTGGTTGTCTGATTATATGCAGGGACTCTTGAGAAGCGGGATTCCTGTTGCAGTGAAGTCACTTTCTGCAGAGTCAAAGCAAGGTGCAAATGAGTTTCTGACAGAGATTGGTGTGCTATCTAGCATCAGGCATCCCAATCTTGTTGAACTAATTGGATGCTGTGTCGAAGGCCAGAACAGAGTTTTGGTATACGAGTACCTTGACAACAGTAGTTTGGAAAATGCTTTGCTTGGTAATATTTAACACCTTCTCTTATGCGAGTGATTAAGAATTGATTGGAAAACATAAACCATGCGATATGTCAGGTCCAAAGAATATGAAAGTTCAACTTGATTGGGCCAAACGAAGTGCTATATGTTTGGGTACAGCTACTGGGCTATTGTTCCTACATGAGGAAGCTGAACCACCAATTGTGCACCGAGATATTAAAGCCAGCAATATCCTTCTTAGCTCTGACTTCGATCCTAAAATTGGAGATTTTGGTCTAGCGAAGCTTTTTCCTGATAATTTGACCCACATCAGTACGCGAGTAGCTGGAACCATGTAAGTCTTACTTTTGGTGCACAGCGCTTGAGAGTTTGATGACTCATTTTAAGTCATTGTTCAGGTTATAAACTTTCTCCTAAAATGTTTTCTATGGATAAGATATACATATATTTGTATCTTGAGAAAACTCAGACATGAGATCTTTGTTAAAAGACTGAGCAATCTATCAATATTTCTGTGGATATTAATAAATGAATTTCGTTCTGGAAGGTAGCACTAATAAGACATCTGATAGAACATCTACTTACTTCATCATGTTCCTGAAATTGGTTCCATTTTGTTTTTCTGTTCTTTGGTAATGCTACATATTATGCAAGAGTTTTAAGCGCTCTCAATATATATATATATATATATATCTCAATAGGGATAGGATATAGGCACATGTAGGCCTTAAAGACACATGTGTACATATGCCGGCCAAAAGTGACCGGCGAGCTCTCCAAATTCAATCTTCACCGTTGGATATGAAGAAGCATCATTTGGGAACATGTTGATAAAATTTCAGCTCAATTGGAATACGAACCGACCTCCATCGGAACTTTTGATCAAAATGACATAAACTTTGAAATTTGACAAAAGATATATATTTTGTTTTTGTGTCACTTTGATCAAGAGTTCCGATGGAGGTCAGTTCGTATTCCGATTGAGTTGAAATTTTATCAACATGTTCCCAACTCATGTTTCTTCATATCCAACGGTGGAGATTGGATTTGGAGAGCTCGCCGGCCACTTTTGGCCGGCATGTGTATACATATGTCTTTAAGGCTTACATGTGCCTATATCTTATCCCATGTATATATATATATGAATGATCCATTCGGATAGATTTTATCTGGATCTTTATTGATTTTTCCACCCTTAACTCTGCAGGAGTTATTTGGCACCAGAGTATGCTCTATTAGGACAACTAACTAAAAAGGCCGACATATACAGTTTTGGAGTTCTTATACTTGAAATAGTAAGTGGACAAAGTAGTGGCAAGTCTATTTGGGGACTTGATATGAAGAACCTGGTGGAATGGGTGAGTCTTAAATCTATGGTTGTGAAGATTTACCGCCTCTCACCTTTTATGAGGAAGTTTTGTATATGCCATTGTTCACTGGTTTATGCTTTGGTTCTGTGATAAAACTGATGGCTCATGTTAAACGGCTTCCTTGAAGCAGCTAGAAGTATCATCAACTTTCTTACAAAACACATTGCTTTTTGCTCCTAGACTTGGAAGCTTCGAGACGAAGGCAGATTACTGGATGTAGTGGATCCTGAACTTGAGGGGTATCCAGATGAAGAAGTCTTGCACTTCATCAAGGCGGCACTCTGTTGCACCCAGGGTAAAGCTCATCAGAGACCCTCAATGAAAGAGGTGTTGCACATGCTGCATGGTGGCATTATGCCTGATGTTCAAAGTATACAACCACCTAGTCTTCTCAAAGAAAAAGATAGTGCCTTTCAAGATGCTGGTAGCAGTTCAGGTAACTCTCAAGCCCACCAAATCAAATCCACTGCTGGCAACTACATCTCCACAGGGAATACCATCACTGTTCCTGCTAGTGCAGTTGATATTTCTCTAAGGTGAGACGAGCTTAGAATAGAACTCTCAGTTTCATCATAATGAATATAGTGTAAAGGAGTTTACAATTTCGTAGACACGGATGTGTGTGATCACCATAGACATAGCTGGAAAGCCTTGAATTATGCTATTACATATTGGATTGGATGTCAATAGAAAAGTAACAAAGTAATCTTACAGTCAAAGGTGAGGGGAATACATATTTTGGTGGGTTACCTTGTCAATGTAACTCGATGTGTGTATATATATTCTGGCAACTCCGTGTATTATATTACAGATTACACTGCTTCATTGTATATCTATTTGCAAAAGATTGTATTGCTTTATTTTTTTTCCGTGCTCAAACAACATCAAAATATAATATGATAAGCTCAGAATCTGTGAAGCACACACCAATGTGACATAGAATTTGCATAAGGAAGTAATAAGAGATTTAAAAAAAGGAGGGAACGTTTTTGTAGAAGCACACCATGGATTCATAGCATGGCTTTTCCTAAAAGACACTGTACAGGAAAGCAAAGAGAAAAGAGGATTCGATAAATTATATGATGATAATTGTAGATTAATTGATTTGATTCAGTCAGTAGTCAAGGACTTCGTTATGGGAGACAGATCTGGAGTGCTGCACGATCGATCTGCCGATTGAGTTGATCCAGTCTTCTTTTTCCTTATCGGAGTCGGCGATGAAGTACATGGTCTCCTGCGGCGTGGAGAGCTCGAAGGCGTTGGCCCGATTGAGCGCGTCCTCCGCGCTCTTGACGGTGAGGCACGAGGCGACCGGAATCACACCGCGGGGAACGGAAGCTCGCGAGACGGAAGAGTCCTTGAACCAGAAGAGCTTGCCCTGTTTGAGAATGAACCAGCGGCGACGCCAGGTCTTGATGTACTCCCCTTGCTTGGTCAGCCAGCCGGATCGCTCGGGATCTCTCCAGAACTCGACGCGACCGTAGGCGTCGGTGTCTTCGACGGCGCCTCTCCCCGTCGCCGCACGCAGTAGGCTCCACATCTCCTCTCTGCTTCTGTGCCGTTGATTTTGATGAATTTTATCTTCCAAGAACGCGGAGGAGGGGGTGGTTTCAATTGTAGTAGAGTGAGTGAGTTTTTGTAAAATATTAAATTCGATAAAAGATATTTTTAGAATATGTTTCAAAAAATAAAGTTCGTAGTAAGAATTTTAGCAAATAAAGTTTGAGTGGAAGTGAATAAAAGCGAAGTTCATAACTACTATAAAGTGACTGAGCTTAAATATACTCTGAACTAGACAGAGTGGAAAGTGGAAACTGTTAGAAAATTCCACCATTATCATCTTAGTCAGTATAGACGTACATGCACAAACAAAAACAGAGCATCATCAAATATAAAAAAGTTGGCTGATTGATGTAATGTAATCTGTCAGTAGCATCGATCAATAGCTTACACGAATTAAGTCGCCGCTTTAATCTTTCCAGATTAAAAGTAAAAAGAAATGGTCTCATTTTGATTCGACGGAATTATCACAAACTAACAAGTTCCAAAAAGGTAGGTATATATATCACTTAAATACGCAAACTTGTTTTGCTCAGTCCATCCGTCGGTTACTGTACACTAGTACACTGCTTGACAACGTAAATAGAAACTACTGTTAAATACTAAACACAACTCTATAAATACGAAAGACCACTTCAACATTACAACCCCAAAGGTTGACCCGATCCTACTTTCATCTTAACACATGTTAACAATCTAGTCTTCTGAGCTTTTCCCACAATAATCTCCTAGTGAACACATCATCCAGCTTGACCCATGATAGCTTACATAAGCATTTCCTGAATGCACTGAAGAGGCACATATGGGAAGGACAGAAAATGTCAAACTGTAGACAGAACGTTCACTGTGCTATAGTCTGACTTGGATTTATTTTTTTCATAACTCTTCAACTCTCAAGTAAGGACCAAACCACATTAAAAAGTATAACTCCCCACATTAAACTTGGCAGAAAGGATCCATGTTCAATTGCTCCAGTGACTAGGAAGTATCTCAAGGAACCTTTCAAGGTGGATTCATATATCCAACTCTTAAGGATGTCTACTGACAGATCCTCACCTATGTTCTAACTACAGCCATCCATGGTACAAGCTCACCAAGTTATACTTTTAAAACAAATACTCACCTCTGGCGCAGCTATCAGGACAAGGGACATCATTACAGCAACCATCTTCTATCAATAATTCTGGAATGAACCAGGTGCATATAATCAATGTTGGCTGTTTTAGACTACTAAGAGTATTCATCTAAGGGAACCACAATATTTTTGCTATCTTCTTTGTTTAGGCCAAATCTTTAGCTCCCAAAGAATTTCTTATGTAATGCACTTGGAACTATATCTCTTCATACTTACAGATAAATCGAACATGACACCACATTTCATAGCAAATTATCTCCTGCACTCCACAAAGTTAAATCAGAAACTGACATATAGAGGCTTTGGTCAGACGACAGCAGCAGTCAGTTCGGACATTAACTCTCATTATGGACAGTGGTATTTCAATGCATCAAACTTAGATAAGCATATAGCTGCCACAATGATAGAAAGAAATTTACAACATATATAAGTGGAAAGCAGGAAAGCTGCAGCATCATAGCACAACAAAAACAACGGGGATGGCAGAAACAGAAACAATCTGATGCAAAATCAGATTGCAAACTAGCTAAAAACAATGCTTCAGTTAGGAAAAGCTATAGCTAGCTAGGAGAAGAGGGACTCATCGATCTCTATCTTGACGATTTCACCATCGTCAAACTTGTCCTTCTTCGGCGGAGAAGTCGGCGCATCGGCATGGGGAGGACCCCTGCCTTTGTTCTTGTTCCGCGGCCTCGCCTGAAAGCATCATATATAACAAGGCATGAAAAACAAGGAAAAATTGACACACAAAGGAGAGCGGATGAGTTAAAACGGAGAAATACGCACATTGCCAAAGGAGTGCTTGAAGCGCTTGCCCTTGGCGGTCTTCTTGTCTCCTCTGCCGCAGTAAACTGCATGCAAGCGCCATTATTATCAATCTAAAATCGAAAATTTAAACTGGAAATAATAGCGATGTGGAAAGATTTGTTAAAAAGTTGGAAATCTAACCTAGGGGAAGAGCCGGCGAGAGAGAAACGGAGGAGGGAGTATAGAGAGAGGCGCGAGGGATTCCTGCTCCAACGAGCGATTCAGACCGAGAGAAAGAGATACGAGACTGAGCACCGAAGGTGATGGCGGCCGTGGAGGGGAGAGTCGCTCCGACTCCGATGGTGAGCAGCAACGCCATGATAACGATACGAACGAATGCAGAAGAAGCAAGCAGGCAAAAGAACGGGGATAAGAAGAAGATGATGAACATAGGCTTTTGGGCTTCCGGCCCATAGGCCATTTAGGCTTGTGTATAATTAACCACAGCCCATTTCAAAGAAGAGCAGAAATTCATTTGAAAGACGATATCTTTAAAAAGTCTACTTTTTTAAACCTGTTTTGTACTACGTAGTTGCATGCTCTTTTCAGGAAGGAGATCAGTTCTTTTGACCTTGAATGCTGCGTTGTTGCTTGTTCAAATTCAGATTCTCAACCCTTCCACTTTGTGGGTTCACGTGGATTACTTTGCCTTAACATAGTGTTTGGATGGAGTAAAATGGAAATGAATTCAGATGACGCTTAACCAATTCATCTCCTTCAATCTTGTTTGGTAAAAGTTATGCAAGATAAATGAGGATTAAAATTGCATCATTGTTTATGTTGTGTAAGATGAATACGAGTGCGTTTGAAATTGCATACAAATACTATTTTTTAATTTTTTTTATTTTACATTTTCGATACATATTTTATAAATATTTAAAAATTTTATTTAAAAATTTAGATAATATAAAAAAATTTTACATGAAATTTTTTTATTATATATTTTTATTATTTTTTAAAAAAAATAAAAATATTTTTTATTTTAAAAAAACTTTATTTCATAAGCAATCCCAAACGCACCCGAAATAAGTACCCGTCTATATGCGAGATAAAGTAAACACACAGCATTTACAGGTTCAAGTTTTACCTCTTTTCACATGTTTTAATAGTTTTTTTTTTTTTTTTTCTTCCTCGCAATATGAAGCTCGCTGCCAAACATATACCCTCTCTATTCTTTCAATTTGAAATATAAAGGCTTATACAGAGAGGTTCATTTTATTATTGTTTATGTTTTCTTTGTGGAACGATTGCTTATCCAGTATCAGTGTCTAAGACATATAAATCAGCCTCTGTATTAACTTTTTGTTCCTGTTTTAATGTTTAACTTTATGTGTGTATTATAATGAGAGCACGAGAGAGATCGTGTTAATGAAATAGATGCTTTATAAGAGTCGCGAATTCATCATGATCTTGTAATGCAATTACAAATACAATTGGGGTGTTAGGCCTGCTGCCTACAGGCTTTATCAGAATTTACATATAGGGTCGGCCAATTTCAGGCTAACTGTTACAAAGTCAGGCGGAGATTGTTTCAGGTGTTTCTAAAACAAATCGAGTCAACTTGAAAGCAACCCAAATCAAGCTCATTTGTAATCCTGCTTGAAAACTTGCTGTAATTTGGACATCTTATCAGCGAAGGCAGACTCTGTAAGATCGATTGTTCCTGTTGCAAGACCTGCAACTTGATTTTGACATTCTCCCTGGTCGTCTTCCGGAGCCACTATACCAGACTCCAGATTTATGCCAGTACATTGAGAGTTGCAGATATCAGTATGCTCTATTTGTTGGTTCTTCGTGTAGATCTTCATGGAATCGGCGGTACAGTTACTCCGGCGGCGACTACGGCCTAAATAATATCACCGGTTCTATGCTTGTTAAACAGGAAATAGAAGGATATCAATTTTAATATTATAGGCTTTGGGCGTGGCCGCGGCTGTCTAAAAACAGACTCTGGTTCGGATCTGATTCTGTTCTGGACTCGTACATTGTCCAGTCATGTCATATAAACCCTTTACTTTCTTTCTTTCTTTCTGAAACTGAAAATTAAAAGCCCCCGCCGTTGTTCGTACCCCTTCCAGTCGTCCGGCGGCACCAGCGATACATACAAAGAGATAAAAGAGAGACAGCAGCAGCCATGGCCACGCCCTTCTCACTCAATTCTTCTTCTTCGCAGCCTTCATCATCATCTTCTTCATCGCCATTCTCATCGTCTACCTTCTCCTTCTCGTCTACTGGATCTCCCTTCGCTACTTCCGCCGCCTCCACCAATCTGTTCTCGTCTTCTTCTTCTTCTGTCGCCTTTAACACTTCTTTCTCGATCCCTTTTTCTTCTTCTTCTCCTCCGCCTCTTTTTGGTTCATCATCACTCTCCACAACCACATTTGGCTTGTCTTCATCAGCACCCGCCACGTCATCATCCTCCGCGCCTTCGCTGTTCAATTCATCTGCTGCTCCTTCAAATAGCTTCAGCTTCGGATCTTCCTCCCCTCCCCTCTTCGCCGCCGCACAATCATCGTCCTCAACTACTGCCGCTGCTTCTACGTCTACGTCGCTATTCAGTAATTCATCATCTTCTTCTGCTGCTCCTTCTTTCAGCTCGCCTTCATCCTCTCCCCTATTCGGCTTAGCACAATCCTCGTCGTCGTCTGCCGCCGCTGCTTCTTCCACGCCGTCGCCGTTCGGTGCAGGGCTGTTCAATACTTCGTCATCATCTTCTTCCGCTGCAACCGCTCCGCCTTTCTCTTCTCTCATCACTCCTTCGTCGGCCTCCTCAACAGCTGCTCCGGCGACCTCAGCTTCATCCGCACCACCGTTCTCATTTCCTACTGGCCTCTCTTTTTCTTCTACTTCTTTCGGCGCCACCACATCCACAGCCGCATTGACTTCTCCTTCACCAGCTTCAACACCGGCAACCGCTCCAGCAACAGTATCATTCTCGTTTGCGAGTCCAGCATCATCAGCATCGCAGACATCTCTCAGCTTCGGTACTACGCCCACCTCCTCTGCTGCATCATCATTAACTACTTCGGCTTTCTCTTTTGGAAAACCAGCTTCTACTTCTCCCGAGACCTTGTTTGCATCTAGCGCTGCAGCTCCAGCTCCATCGTTGTTTAGTACTTATTCGGCGGCACAGGCAACATCTGCACCTTCGACAAGCTTACCAGTCTCTTCAACGACCACTACATCCGCTGCTTCGGCACCTTTCTTCTCTTTCCAAACTACCACCTCTACTGCTTCTACTCCACTACCTGCTTTTGGCACAACATTGCAGTCGTCGGCATCATCAGCAACCACGACAAGACCAGCTGCAACAGCTACTCCTCCAGCTACTAGTAGTTCTATGCCGAGTTTCAAATTGCCAACAACAGCTGCTCCGGCAGCTACTAGCAGTGCTGTGCCAAGTTTCACATTGCCGACAACAACTTCTGCTCCTACTGCTACTAGTAGTGCTATTCCAAGCTTCTCATTGGCAACAGCAACAGCTGCCTCATCTGCATCGGTAACAACAGCATCAACACCAGCTGCAAGTACTTCATTATTTGGTGAGTTGATAAATGGGTTGTGTTTCTCCTTAGGAATACTCCTGAAATGTATACATGAATAATTGGTCCAAATTCCTATTTGTGCTAACCGTTGTTCATTCTATATACGAGTACAGTTTCGTTACAGAGTAGACTAGATATATTTACATCACACTTGGTTGTGGTTGCAGACTAACCAATGCCGCAATTAAGTTTCCTATGCTTCATTAGAATTAGATGCCAGATTCATATTATTTCATGCATGTAGGCATTATGATGTTATGTAATATCTTGTGGTTCCATAGTAGTTACTGATATTCATTACAAGATTAAGAATTTTGCCTTTTGTTCTTGTGCTGCTTCGGTTAGTTATCATTATGACAGATGGGTGGGTTGTAGGTTGCTCTGTGTGCTGTTTTTATGCAATTTTGTCTTGCATGCCCAAGGTTATTTATCTAAAGTGGCAGATAGATATCTCGCTATTTTAATCACACACGAATCTGTAGTTCATTCATAAGCAGATCATAGATTCATATTTTTATTGCAGGTTTCTCTTCCAGCACAGCTGCCTCAACTTCAAGCACAACTCAAACCTTACCATTGATTGCGGGAGCTAGCAGCAGCAGGTCTCTTTATCTATCTAAATATACATTAAAATTTATCAAGTAATGACTGATTTTACATACTCAGTTTTCTCCCATCTGACAGTGCAACTACGTTAGTCAGCTTGGCGACATCTCAGGCCCCTCAACTACCTTCTGAGATAGCTGGTAAAACTGTTGAAGAGGTATTGATCTGTAGCTTATTTGGTATGCAGTTATTTTTATTGATTATAGATAACATATAACCAGTATGGCTTACAGGAAAAGAGTTTCTTGTACCTAGGAGAATGAGGGATTTCCACACCACTTGGATATAGATGTCTTATTATTGAATATCATATTCCCAGTATAAATAGTGCTGACTGTATCTTTTTATAGGTTTCCTTGAATGAATTGCTGTTCTTGTATAACAGATTATCAAGGACTGGAATGCCGAACTACAAGAGCGAACTTCCAAATTCCGAAGGCAGGCTGTTGCAGTGGCTGAATGGGATAGGAGAATCTTGCAGAACCGTGATATACTTATCAAGCTTGAAGTATGTCTTTTTTTTTAATCGTTGACAGACTTAATTTTTAATTTTCAAGTTGTTAGTTCCAAATTCTATCAACAGCTTCGTGCTAAAACTTAAAATCACTATTTTCAATTATGCAAATTTTTTATTGTGCTACTTTAAAATTCAAGTTTTTCTAACTTTAGTGTCTTAAGAAGGATTCAAGTTTTCTCGTAGTTATTAATATAAACAGTAATGTAGTATGCTATATTGAAATAATGTGTTTACATAACATTGGTATAACATAGACTTCTCTATAGTCACACTAGATATTACTGTCTAGCTCTTAATCTATTTTAGTGCAACGAGTTAACTGAACTTAACTTGTATGAATGCCATTAGGCCAAAGAAATGCATCACATGTCACCTACCAAGAAAACTGCATTACTGATGAAGATCTGTTAATTTATAGTATAGAAAAGCCAGAATTTGAGGCCTAGTCTTGGTCTTTTTGTCTACCAATATATCAGTAGCTGGTTTTTGTCTTTGTTACATCCCTTAATTTGTTGTGAATTCTACTAATCAGTCTATGGAGATGCTGTTTTACACTATAAGCTGTTAAGCTATGAAATTATGCAGGCTGAGGTCGCAAAAATCGTTGAGACGGAAACAAAGTTGGAGCAGCGGTTGGAATTGATTGAAACTCATCAAAAAGAGGTTGGCTCCTTATGCTTAGAAAAAGTTGTTCGACAGCATCCAACGCTTCATTCATTGTTTAAGGGCACTTGTAGATTCTATCAAAGACTGAGTAAATTTGAATCTAAATTGAAGCTAAGCTGTCCTGTAAGAAAGACAAAATATCCCACTTTATATTCATTAACCTTTCTCTGTTTCTATTGATTCTGCTTTGTAGGTTGACAAGGCTCTACAAAGCATGGAAGAGGAAGCTGAAAGAATATACAAAGATGAGCGTGGGTTTATCTTGGAAGATGATGCTGCTTCAGTTAGAGATTCAATGTTGGTGCTCCCGAGTAACACAATCTCCTATTACTTAGTGGTTACAAATCAGTTTACTTGTTTACATGGTTGGATCCATTTCTCATTTATACTAGAATTACTTTAAAAGATACATAGTTTATGTTATGTAATGCTCCAATATACAATTTTTTTGTTCTTCTCTGGTTTTATGAACGTTGGTCTAGGAATATCAAGGAAGTGTTTAGAGTGTCAGTTCCATTAGGTTGGAACTCATCCTTCTAGCGTTAGCAGTTTCCTTAGTTGCAGCTGACATTGCTTCATTTAAATGAATGCTTGTCCTAGGAAAATAATTACACAAATTCCTAGTTGATATAATCTAGTCAGATTCCATTTCTAAGTACACAAGATTTTGTGATAGCTTCTGATGATTGATCCACCTAATTAGATTAATTGCTCAGCTTCCTACTATTCATTTGTTCGTGAATTCAGGTATGACCAGGCTGAGTATGTGGAAAGAGAGATGCAAAGGATGGCTGAACAGATAAAGTCTATTATACAAACATTAAATGGCACTCAGGTATTTTTCCCTATTTGGATAGTAGTTAATATTAACTTATTGAGTATGCTTTTACTTTAAATTTGCTTTTATTTATGCAGGGAGGTGACCTGGATGCCATCGATAGCATGACTCCAATTGATGTTGTTGTTCGGATACTGAACAATCAACTTAGTTCTCTTATGTGGATTGATGAGAAGGTAAGTGCAAATAGTTGGATGCCTGAATGTTCTGTTTGCTAATATATGTTTCCCACTTTCATTCTGATGATTAAACTATCATCTGAACAAGTACCGGACCTATATTCAAATTGATGATAACCTGAGGCCAATGTCTTAGATCTGAATTTTGTGGTGGACAACAGTGTGATTTAAACATTATAACTTTTTTACTGAACGTTATTCATTTTATGCTATGTTTATGGTTTAATACCATCTTTTAAACTATTAGTATTGTCTTACGCGTTTGGTATGCAGGCAAATGAATTCTCAGACCGTATCCAGAAGTTGTCGAATCGAGGTAATGCAAATAATCGAGATTCAGTTGGTGGAAGATTTTGGTTGAATTGATTTGCAGCTACTGTAGCTTTAGTGGCTTCCTGACTTGAGAGACATGGATATTTTCTAGGTTGGTATATGGAATTGTTATGAGTCTGTACTTGTTTCCACTTTTGTGCTGGCAGAGATTGGACATCTGTTATCTTTAGTGGCTGGGATCCATAGAATGCAAAGAATTAGAAACTTCTTAGTGTTGTACTCATTGGACATTAGCAGGTGTTTGTAAAACAGCAGATTTCATCTTTTATCTGGTATGATGGGTGCATAGAATGATTCTCCACCACTCCTATGGACACTACATTTCATCTGAATTTGGTACGATGGGTGGTTAGAATGATTCTCCACCACTACTGTGGATACTCCCAGGCGAAAGATACAATCCATGTGGAAGCAGATGTTGTTATCTGTAGAGATGGAAAGAACCTACAAACAACATTGCACTCATGTTCTTCAAAATCTCTTCACTATGAACATTGAAGTTGAAAGGTATGAAAAAAGTTTGATGATGATATTATATTATGAACGGTTCATCCTACGTGATTTGGTCCCCGCTGATTGGTTTGGAGAAGTTTCTTGAATGAATATGCTTGCAATGTGGTTGTTATCTTTGCACAACTTGGGAACATGCTGCTCACAATAATGACACCCAAATCAAATCTTATTAGAAGTAGTAGATGCATAGTAACACTCATCGTCTACTAACCAACTTCCATACATAGATGCTCTTCTTAAACTTAACTTGATTATTACGGAACATCGTCAGCTCATCAACTTACCTTGTTTATATGTGAAACGAAGTTCAGGAAGCGATAGAACAATACACAACAAAATCAGTTTTCTATCTGTGTCGTGATCAAACTTTCTTAAATCTATATTAATAGCCAATATTTTGAAGAAACAAACATAATTAAGAAGACCACCAACCCATTAACCCCAAAACATAGCCAAAGCCAAACAGTAGAAGCCATGGGGAAGCATTCATAATCCATTTTGATGCTGCTTCCCCTTTGTATACTGGTTCGCACATTCTAACGATAGTTATATAATACACAGGTGTTAAAAAAGATAGGCGGCGAAATCAGTCTTCCTTTCACATGATAATGAAGATTTGTAGTATTGCTGCTGTGAAGTAAGAGATAATGATCAACGGAGATCAGTGTTGGTGGAGGTGAGGCTGTTGACTGGGTGGTGGAGCAGCACCGGGGGTCGCAGGCTTGGGGCACTGGTAGCACTTGGCAAACAATCCAAATGTGTCAATCTGCTTCACGAAGTTGCTGACGCTGGCCCATCCACCCAACCCAAACCCAACCACGAGAACCCAACCCACCACGAACATGTTCACCGCATACATCATAGTCCAGCTCGGCAAGAAGAAAGGCGGCTTTTCTGCTGCGTTCTGCAATTATGTTGCACAATCCAAGTCAAAATGTTTCCCAAAAATATATACATATATACTTTTACACTTACTAGTAGACACATTAATGGAGAAGTAAATGTCGGAACAGGGAATTGGTTTTGTTTATTTGTTGCTTCTAGGGAACGAGAAAAAGGGAAACAACCCTGCCCCAGCCCCCTATTAATGCACAATGTCAAGTCGGCATCGATATTGCAAAGGCAAATCTAGCTTCAGATTTTCCCTTCATAGTTCGGTATTTAGTCCTTTCATTCGTGAAGGAAAAATGAACCCCAAAGCAAAGATGTGAAACGTTGCTTTTCCTTACTTAAAACTAATCAGCTAGTAATATATATTCTCGTCCATTTCTACTTTGACCAATTGATGTTACATACTAGTTTGTTAATAGTCATCTCCCTAATGAGCTATACATGCATTAAAGAGAGTTCAACTAAACTTTACTGGATGCAGCAGCAGTAGTCGTACTAGATCTTAATGGTGCTGGTGGCCAAAGTAGAAACAATACCTGTCTAGCAGCAGCCGAGCGATAGGTAAGCATATGTGCTAGTGCGGGGATGATGTAAACCGTGAAGGAGACGAGCAGCGCACCGACGGCAGAGTTGATAGGTCCGAAGAAAGGGAAGATGATAGCCAGGAACCAGATTGGGACAACAACAGGCAGCCTGGCCAGTGCCCTCAGGCAGATGCTGCGAGTGTCATGCATACCGATCACCTTCTCCCACACAAAGTATAAGGGCGTGCAAGCAAACCCAAATGTGATGAACTGATGGATCAGCATGAGTATAACCGCTGCATCACGGAACCCTGTCCTTGGCAGTAGGGCGAAGGCGTTGGCATGGGTGAGCAGCTGGTCACCATAAGCCCAGTACATGGCAGAGGCCGATGGCAGCGTCAGCGTGAACACATAGAGAGTTGCCAGAAGATAAATGTACTTGAATTTGCGTGGCTTCCACATTGCATGCATGATCTCACTGCAATATGCAAAAAAAAGTTAAAAAGCAATTAAGGGGGCGTTTGGGATTGCTTATGAAATGGAGCTTTTGTGAAATGAAGAGTATTTTTGTCCTTTTTAAAAAACGAGCTCTATTTTTTTTTACTTCTAAAAAAATAATAAAAATATGTAATAAAAAGATCTCACTCCGTAGAATTTTTCTACACTTTCTAAATTTTTAAATAATTTTTTTATATATTTATAAAATATGTATTGAAAAACGTGAAATAGAGAATTGAAAAGTTGGGTTGGAGGAAAGCAAAGCCAAACACCTCCTAATTACTATAAGTGAAAAAAGCTAAAACAAACTCAAGCTAATACTTTTACTTAACCACTAATAGTGGCTAGGTTAGTTTTGAATGATCGATTATTGCAAGTCTTCAACACATTGGGTATGAATGAGGATGGTTTTTTTCTCTCCAAAAAAGATAAACGTAGACCATTAGATTATGTAACGAACAAAACGGTCTTTGCTGTTCACATGGTTGAACTTGTACTTAAATTAGTAATCAACATTTAAAACAGTAAAAGATCCAGAAGCCTAATGCTTAGACATGTTCTTATCTCATGTGCTTTAACCTTTTTTTTCTGTTAAACAAAAAATTTGAAGATCATTAGATCTAAAGAGCTGTTAGGTTCCCATGAACTCACATGTACTTCCTATGAACTTTCCAAAAGCTCTTGCTGCTGCAGGACTAAAGCAAAGGCTTACAAAAAGCTTTTCTATCTATCTTGAGCTAAAACTACAGGATATAAGTTGTACAGTTTCCATCAAATGACAGATGATAATCTGTCGCTTGCATATCCGTTCCTTTCCACTATATGTTTCCTTTACATTACATCATCTTCACTAGCTAACCAAAAGTCTGTTATCCTCTATCCTCTTAGAAAGCAAGAAAGAAGTCCACTTCTTAGAATGTTCCTCTTCTACAATTGCTCAATATAATTTCATTTGCCACTTCTCGGGTGGAAGAACAAGATTCCCTAAAATCAACCTCTAAGTAAAAGAAAACTAAAGACAACAAAGCCTGATAAAAACGTTAGTTAGATAGTTGACTTCCATTTACTTCCAACTAGCCTTTTACACCGCAGAGCTAGCTGGTCACCACCACTCACTTCCCTTCATCATTACCACTTTTCTTGCTTCACACTTGCTGAGGTAATTAACATCAATAATACTGGCCATGTAATTTTTAGTTTGAGGAAGTGGAGACCAGAAGAAAAAAGGAAACGATATTTCCCTGCCTGGACACTTATTTAGTTACCCGGCAAAAGCTGCCAATAGAAGTAGCTGACCAAAAATAAAACCTAGACCCAGATAAAAAGGCAAGCATGGTAAACAGTATTGCCTGGAGTAGAAGAAGCAAACCGATCCGGTAGTACGACGGCATTAACACTGTACAGTTATCATTACTACTATTGGGAGCAGCGCAGATGGAAGGCTTACACAGTGACGGCATGTCCACCAAAAGTGTAGAGTATGTTGGTGGCGCCGGTGAAGTACAGAACCAACTTTGTCGGAGCAGAGTGTTGCACACCATCCACCTGCATCCAACGCCAACCATAATAACTCATCATCATCCATCATTCACGAACGCATGCTTCCTTCCTTTCTTTGCGTAAGATTAATTGATGAAGATTATCATTTGAAGTTACCTGGCCGTGGAGGAAAGCAGCAATGGTTAGGTACCATGCGGTGTAGGTGGTCATGCCAAGACCCAGGAAAGACCAAATTCTGTAGTTGTGGAAAGACGGTACGAACACCGTGGTCGCACAGCATGCTCCAAAGATGTACGTCCATGTCCTCTTGTCCAAATGGTCGTTGATGTAATATATATTGCTGTACAGTTTTCATTACAAAAATTTAAGTAAATGATCATCACGCTCAAGTAGGTAGCAAGTCAAAACGCATTAACTCGGTAATGTTTATAAGTGCATTCACTGTAGTATTTAAACAAGTAGTATTTATTAATCCAAACCCCACCTCACTCACGTGTAGCCATCAAAGGAAGAAATTGATGGAGTAACAAATCCTTTTGACATGGATGGAAGAAGGAGAAGAAGACATGGGAAACCAACGAAAGAATGAAAGAGAAGGAATTGTAGTTGAAGAAGAACAGAAAAAAGTGAAGAGATAGAATACCTGGCACAAGCAATGAGCTGGATGACTGAGCCGAAGAGGAGGAACGTACAGTTGAAGGCCAGACCGAGGGCTTTCCATGTCGGACCCAGCAACCCATCCAGCACCTCAAACCACTGCAGCAATAGTTCATAGATCCCGAACTGAATTCTTCAGAAACCCCAAAATACTACTAATAATAATAATAATACTATATTACTATACTCATCCATCAACGATCCGTTAATGATTTAATATAAATCTAATCTTGAAGAAGAGAAGCATCCAAGACAGAGGAACTGATGAAAGAAAGATGAGACCTGGATGACATGGTTCTTGAAGCTGACGTTCTCCTTCTCTTTGCGAGCTCTGTACTCGACGTACAGAACACTGATGAGGTAAGCCGTCCAGCTGCCCATGAACCCGTAAAAAAGCTGCAGAATTACGCCGGACAACATTCCCATCTGAGAGAATGAGTACGGTAGAGTCAGCAGAACTTGCGCTACCTGCATGCATCATTCATTCCCTGATCAGTTAAAATCCCTCTAATACTGATCAATCAAAACAGAGACGAGATAAAAATATGCAATCGTTACCTGATTGGAAGCACAGCTGAACCAGGCATCCCATGCAGAGCCCCCATGCCAGAGCAAGCTCTTCATGCTCAGCTTGCCGGAGTTAGCCTCAAGGTTGCTGCCGTCGACCTCCATGCCGTTGCCGGCTTCGTGGTCGGTCTCGTTGTTGGCCACTATGGCTTCCTCTGCTTGCTTCTGCGGAACCATTTCTCTCTGTTTCTGCTTCTTCCCTGTTCTTGCTAGATCCTCTTCTTTTCTAACAACAGAAGCAGCGTCGCCTGTGGAGGTAACTACGCCGTCGTACAGGTCTAGAAGAGCTGTGAACGACAGAGAAAAGGACAAAATCTGTCAGAACCTGATCTATCTTTCTAATAAACTCTGAAGAAAGAAAGCAAAACAGAAATCAAGAAGGAAGAATAGAAGAACAAGAAAAGTTGTGGTCTTGACTGAACAGGGGAGTTACCGGAGGGCAATTGAAGAACAATCACTCCATCCCCAAGCAAGAGTTAAAATTTGAAGAAAATCTGAGGGAAGAAAGATGAGATCTTCTTGGTCTCCTAATGCTCGCTCTTCTATCTATCAATCGAGTGAAGCAATTAACAGTGGAGAAAAGAGAGCGTTTTAGGGGGATGGCGTTGATGTGAGGGCTGCAGAGCAGAAGAAGAGAAGGAATTGAATGCTCTGCTTGCGGCGGCCGTCAAAAAACAAAACCTCGAGGCGTATGAAGAAGATAAATGAAGAGAAGAAGCTTTTTAAAGCCAGCTAGCTAGCTAATGATAAAAAGAGCTCTTACTGTTTGTTAGTGCTTTTATTGTCCGTCAATGACAGAGCTGGTGGAGCTACAGTAGAGAGTTGGGAAGCTAACTGCTGCTTCGGGTAAGCAGTCAGTCTATTGATGGAATTGAATCTTCGTCTTCTGTAGGTAGCTACGAACTTTGCAATAAAAGCTAGCTTCTTCTTCTTCTTTCTTCACAGACATAGAGTAGATGGGGGAATCAAAGTAAAGCAGAGGAAGATGGAGAAATGTATTTATATAACTAATCTAGTAATCGATGATAATAAATAAACAAGTAAAAAAACAGCAGAAAGGAGAAGATTAAGATGCTTTTTTTTTTTTTTCTCCCCGCTCTCTGTGAAGACAGACTGGTGGAGTAGAGTGCTAGTGGGAGGCCAGCCACTGTGACTGTACCGGTGTATGTATGAACAAATGCTAATGCATTCTACTGGTGAATTCATTTACCATCACACTACTCCATTACCCTCTCTATAATTTTTTATATATAAAATAAACGTAATTAAAACATGCATTGAATCAATGTGAGAGCAAAAATGGTTGGAGCGTCTTTCAGAAAAGCAAAAAGCAACTAGCCGGTCTACCAAGTACCAAGGCCAGCCAAACTCTTTCAAATCAATTAATTAACGTTATAAAACACAGCTCCTAATTTCCTGGTAAATTTTATTCATTCGCTATCCTCAATATTTCATGAAGATGATGACGTTGGAATGACTTAATAATTATTCTTCGGGTTCACCTTAAAAAAAAAACCATGAACGCATGATAAGGGGATTCCGATTATGGGTCTACTATATCTGTAGGAAGAAAAAGCATGATCAATTCTGTTATCAACATTTCACCTGTAATCCATTTCATAAGCTTATTCTCTAATATCATACGTACATAATATATATATATGCCGCACAAATTTTAAAAAGAAAAATTCTAAGAAAGTATTACTTAAGTGAAGGCTTTGGGATAATTGCTTTTCCTCATTCGTGCTGTAATAATTAATTTGTCTAATCTTAAAGATATGCCAGAATAAGTCACCATCATACTCCTCAATCTTAATTTTTTTTATTATCTCAGCTTTACAGAAAGAGTCAGATTATTAAGTTTATCAAGGAACAGAATGGATGATTCTTCATTATCTTCAAGATGACCCCTATTAAAAAGCATGCAACGCTAACGTAATAATCAATATTATACATCGCAAAACAAATATATTTTTTTACTTCATTTCTTTTTTTTCTTTTTTTTTTTTAAAGACACAAATAATGTTGCGAGAGATGCCATGCTCTACAACAGTTTGCTTTATTAAGCTCTCCCTCATTTCCTGATAGCTTTTGTTTATGGATGATTTCTTTTTTTTTTTGGTTACAAAAATAATCAACTTTCCATTCTGTAGTGTTAGTTTAATAATGACTTATATCTTCATTTAATGGGTATCATCTTTATCTTGAGCTGTCACCACTAACACTACCCACTAAGCTGATCAATCGAGCATGCTTTGCTTTACTAATTTTTGACTAAAACAACTAAAAAACATAGCCTCATGACGCTTCTAATCATTACTATCTGGATCTCGATGCAAAACTCTGGATTTTCTAAAGCCAAAAAAGCCACGAGCCATGAAATAAATTATTCTTTATCCATATTAATATAAATCTTAATTAACAAATACTCAACTGCTTAATGATTAATAAGATACCTATCTATATAATAGAAATCAAAGGTACCAAAATGAACAGCCTTAACCACCACTACTCTAGTCCGGTCCCTACCAAATTAAGTTGCAGAAATCTTAAAACACCACAGTTAAGTTTACCCAATTCTCTCGATCAGTTAGTTAGGTCATTATTTGGAAAAAAAAAAAATTCCAACTTTTTATTTTATATTTTTTAATAAAATTTTTAAATATTTTTAAAATTTTTTAATAATAAAAAAATTTTAACATCGTAATTTTTTTATTAATTATTATTATTATTATTATTTTTTAAAATAAAAAATAAAATTTATTTTAAAAATTTTCAAAATATTTTTTTTTGAAAAACTCTTTTTTAATAAATATTTTCAAATATTCTCTTAGTTTGCAAGGATCAATATGAGCCCGTTTGGCACAGCTTATGATAAACTACTTATCAATTTTTCTTCATTTTATATTTTTTAGTACATATTTTATAGATATATAAAAAATTTATTTAAAAATTTAGAGTGTAGAAAAATTCTACGAAGTGAGATTTTTCTATTGTATATTTTTATTATTTTTTTGAAAGTAAAAAAAATAAAAATATTTTCTATTTTAAAAATTTTCTATTTCATAACCACTACTAAGGGGGCGTTTGGGATTGTTTATGAAATTGAGCTTTTGTGAAATGAAGGATATTTTTGTTCTTTTTAAAAAATAAGTTATATTTTTTTTACTTCTAAAAGAATAATAAAAATATACAATAAAAAGATCTTATTACGTAGAATTTTTCTACACTTTCTAAATTTTTAAATAAATTTTTTATATATTTATAAAATATGTATTAAAAAATATAAAATTAAAAAAAATTAAAAAAAAATTTTTGATAAGCAATCCCAAACGGTCCCTAAATGCCCCCTATAAGCGGGGGCAGAAAGCCATTGCGCCAACTTCATTTGTCAACTCAAAAATATCACGAAAATAAACTGATGATCAATTAAGTTGCACGGTGATTATTGCAACGATGTAAACCCAAATTATACGATACGCTCTCTGTTGTTTGGACATAACCGTCACCATTATATATCTTATCTAATATAAATAAAACAACTATCGATAAACTTTTCTGCTTCCATTAGTCAGAAAATAAAATAAATGATCTGGTCTGGTTCACCTTTGGAGCCATGCATGGCTGCCGCCGCATCGCAGGGAGAGGGGTGAATTATTCTTCTTTAGTTCTTCATGTTAGCGTGTGGCCGGCCAGTCATGAACCATAGGAGCAGCTCGATCTCCAAAAAAATTCCATCAAGGAGTCCCAGATTTTCATTTCATTTGGTGGATTGCTGATTTCCTAATCTTAATAATTATTTCTATGATAAAAGATATATTCCCAAGGTTCCCTACCACCTGTGTGTGCTGTGTACATATTACGATGCCATTTCACATCCCCTCATCGTGCCGTGACACCAAAGTCAAGCTTTACTTTCTACCGAGTGTGCGTATATATTGGGTTGTACATGCTTGCCATTACTCTTCAATGGACATCTCATTATTGGGTTGTTGAACCTAGCTAGCTAGATTCACCTCTAATTAATTAAGAATCAAATCAATCGAAAGTCGATCTCTTTACTGAAACTTCAGCCACAACGCAAAAATAATATTTGTACGTAAAATACGCTGCCATGGAGATTGATCGTCAAATACGTCTTTATGCCCCGTAGTAAGCCAAGACTATGCAAACATATATAACAATTATATAAAGTCAAACCTAGATAAATAACTTAGACCTAGTGATAAGAAACAACTCGGTCAGAGTCAGACTAATAAGTTGCAGACGTTTAATAGTTAAACCAAATATTAAATGATTCGGCAGTCAGTTTAAGAAGCTGAATTCTACTACCGAGCAAAAGTATATCTTTTTTCTTTAAGCAATGCAATAATTCTAACGATCCCATTTTTTACTGTGTTTTTTTTTATTATTTAATATTTACGTTAGCCGCACTAAAGGCTAGAGAATGTTGGGAAAATGAAATGACTCCTCATCTCTTCCTAATCAGACTCTTCATCTTCATATATTACGTCACAGTCATGGTTAAAACTTAAAAATAAAAAACGAAAGCGCTGTATCAGCTGCTGTGATGTGAACTAGAGATAAGAACCGTAGCAAAGGATCCATTGCCCATAATAAGAAAACTGGTCCACCACTTCTCTATCGATTGAAATTGATTTGCCCGCACTAACGAAAACCCCACTACCTATTGTTCCTTTTTTTTCTTTCTACTTAAATACAGTAGCTCAAGAAACTGCCAAAGGAAGTAGGAAAATTAACAACAGCGACGAGATTTTCTTGTTTTAACAATATGAAATTAAAATAACGGGTGTTCCTCCCAGTAGAAAGTCCCTGCCAAGCAAATGAAACCTTGGCTATTGCTGCTGCAGTCGAAAGAAAACCGGGAAATGCTTGCTTGCATTGGTTCATGCTTCACATTTTCAACAATCCAGTACCAATAATTTACTTAAAATCTGACCACTAAACAAACAAAAGGAAGAAACAACATAGTACTTTTAACTGCCCAGCTAAAAGCACTCTGTTGATGGTCCAATCCTAGCTAGGTTTGGCATTCTTAGCAAAACTTTCAATAGGTCAACAGTTACAAATTTCAAGCTTTCTGTTCATCGTCCCAAAGTGCACAGCAATCTACTAAAATGGAGATTCTTCTGACTTGAAAAATAAAATGGAGAAGAAAAAAAAGAACATTAGGATTACTTAATTATTAATCTTCATGGGCAGAGTGAACCACCTTGAAAGAAAGGAATGTGAGCTGAATGTAATAACACACATCCATCCAACAAATTTGCAAGGTCGATAGTCTCATTTTAAATCTTCACAAGAACTATTCACATTCCTAAATTCGGTGAGGGGTCACTTTGAATATTTTAATGGATATGAAGCTGATCATGAGTTTGGAGGTACCGAGAATTCAAGTAGCTAGCAACTAATTAAGAAAGCGAGTTTTGGTGAAACGACCTGCGTGCATTTCACGTGCCTACCGTTCCTCACCCGAAATTTTTATTTCAAAACTCTCAACAAACAATTGAAACGGACATTATTAGAATCACACTTGAATTCAAGCAAAACAAAATCAGAAAATATATAATGATAGCTACTGGTGCCTAACGCAATTTAGAGTCCAGCTTTCTTACGGAAGAGAGCTAAGTTGATCAGGCTGGGTTCCATTTCATGGGCCACAAGGTGCAATTGATTTCCATAAGCTACATGTTGCCAATACTAGTAATTTTCTACGATTTGAGAATCCATATGTATGCTTTCTGTGTAGAAAGATTAGATTTTTAAAACTCCACTATCTTCGAAATATATGCTTCGCCCAAATTACCTACAGACACACCAATGGAACTAAATAGATCATAACACTTGCACGAATTTTTTCAACAACAAATCATGGCAACGACTTACACATAAACACAGTTTCAATAAATAGATTACGACAAAAGTAAGAAAGTTTAAATGAACCTTAGACTGGGGAAAGATTCGGAACGCGCCTTCCAGAAACATCGTGCCTCGAATCGCATTTAGCATAGAAGCCATGGACGAATCGTTAACCTTCTTCCGCCTGATTCCTGTCGACTGCTTCCTTCTTCTGCTTCTCCTCGTTCAGAGGAAGAAAGACTGTGAACCGGTACGGTGATCGACAGAGAACGAACACGCGATGGACAGTGACCGAAGGCTTTCGAACTTCAAACAAAACAAAAAGAAAGAAACATAAACAGGCCGGTTACGGGCCGGCATGCATTTACAGTAATCTTCTTGTTGGCCTCCATTACGTTCTTACAGTAATGGGCCTAGATTACTTTTCCGCTTCAGTCCATTTGGCGCGAAAATAAGAACTCGTGCTAGGGTTCTTGTTTCTACATCCACACGCCGCCGCTTGTTTCATTCGTCTTCTTCGTTCTGTGTAGCTAGCAGTTGTTTGTTGGGGTTAAAGAGACGGTTGATAGCCGTCCGCCTTGACGGCCCCGAGCTCGTCTTTGGCCCTCTCTCGAGTTTTTTAAGTTTCTGTTAGATAGATAGATCAACAGTTATAACAGTTGTACTAGTATTTGAAGAAGAAAGATGGCCATCAAGCTTTCCAAGGCAGAGAAGAAGGTTCAGTATGACCGGAAGCTTTGCCAGCTTCTAGATGAGTACAGCCAGGTCCTCGTTGCGGCGGCAGACAACGTTGGATCCAATCAGCTCCAGAATATCAGGAGAGGTCTACGTGGTGAATCGGTCGTGCTCATGGGGAAGAACACGCTCATCAGGCGATGCATCAGGATCCATGCGGAGGCGACTGGCAACAAGGACTACCTCAATCTTCTCCCTCTCCTTGTCGTAAGTTTAAGTTTGCATTCTCATCATAATTCCGTCATGTATGCTCAGTGTATTCTCTCCGTAGCTATATGTTTGATCAGTTGTCACGATCGTTTTTTAATCCGATTGTAGGGAAATGTGGGATTGATCTTCACCAAGGGTGATCTTAAGGAGGTCAGCGAGGAGGTCGCTAAGTACAAGGTATATATAAATGAAAGATACTTTTTTCTTAATGGTACTATGGTGCTATGTATGGAAAGAATCTATGTATGTTTAATGCATCACGGGGACTATTGTATGTCGTTAGAATCAATACTTGTATATTTATTTTTTAAGTTGCATGTTAATGGGGGTAAGGATTATGACTTGTTCCGTGTCCATTGAGGAAGTTGAGAAATCTCAGATGGTCAAGTATTAATGGTGGTCACAAGAATAAGAAACTAAGATGAACTAGTTAGTCAATTGCTTTCGTATTAAGTGATGTTTTTAAGTTAAATCCAAAGCATGCCCTGTATCAAACTATAATGTTGAATAGTTTGGTACTGTCATTTGTAAAATTGAAGGTAAGTCTGTTCACTCTGTCGTTACCCTCTTCATTTTGTTCCCATAACAAGATCAAGCTATATGCTTGCTAGACTTGAGCTTGAGGTCCTGATGTCTCCCTAGATCTCAATGCACAAATTTTGGTGTAAATATCATAGGATGGTACAAGAGATTGGCTTAACATTATCTTTGTATTTTTACTTATTCTTTGTGCATAGCTTGACGTCAATGTTTGCCAAGTTTAGTGACTAGGGCATGCTTATGGTTTCGTTCTGTGGAATAGTACAGCTTCAGAGGTAAGTTTTTGACATGGTATTTTTATAAATTTCTGAACTTTTTCCTATTAGGTCGGAGCTCCTGCACGTGTAGGACTTGTTGCTCCCATTGATGTTGTTGTCCCGCCTGGCAACACTGGACTGGATCCTTCCCAGACTTCCTTCTTCCAGGTTAGACAGTCTGCTTCTGTATGGCAAACCCATAAATAAGAATTCTAGTGGTCATTTTGTTTCTTCTGTCATCTGCAACATGTCAGGTTCTCAACATCCCAACAAAGATTAACAAGGGTACTGTTGAAATCATTACCCCTGTTGAGCTGATCAAGAAAGGAGACAAAGTAGGTTCTTCTGAAGCTGCCCTCCTCGCAAAGCTTGGCATAAGGCCATTCTCTTATGGTCTTATCGTTTTGTCTGTCTATGATAATGGTTCAGTCTTCAGTCCCGAGGTGCTGGACCTCACTGAGGATGATCTGGTTGAGAAGTTTGCTACCGGTGTTTCGATGGTGACTTCACTTTCTCTGGCCATTTCCTATCCAACTTTGGCTGCTGCTCCTCACATGTTCATCAATGCCTACAAGAATGTACTTGCAGTTGCAGTTGCCACTGAGTATACCTTCCCACAGGCTGAGAAGGTTAAAGAATATTTGAAGGTGAGGCTGTTGTGCTAATGTTATGCTTAGACATGATGTACTTGCTAGTAGGCTGCTAGATGCCATTGCTTATTTCGTGCTGAATGCAGGATCCTAGCAAGTTTGCAGTTGCTGCTGCACCAGTAGCTGCTGCTGACACAGGTGCAGCTTCTGCTCCGGCTGCCAAGGAGGAGAAGAAGGAAGAACCTGCTGAGGAGTCTGATGATGACATGGGCTTTAGCCTTTTTGATTAGAAGTACTAGCTTATTTTGTTGAACACATAAACAAGTTATTAACTTTTATCTGTTTTAGTTCTTTGAGGTTTTAGTTTCTGCCTGAGTTTGTTTGAATTTTAGTTGGTGGGCTTCTTGTTGAAGTACATAGAAGAAGCGACAGCTGTTAAGTCATAATGTTGAAATTTATTTTCTTAAATTCTTGTTTTGTACTTATGAATTATGTATGTTGACAATGCTGAGCCTAAAAGTGGTCTGTGGACATGGTCTCTTGCTTTTTATACTTATCGGTTTGTTACCAAGTTATCTATTTTTACGTATGAAATTTGTCATTCTTAATCTCTCTTGATAGTGGTTTGTCGCCATAATTATGCTCCCTTGTTGAATGATTTGAATCAGGTCAGGTCCTAATGGATTCTTTTTAGGATGCGTTTGAGATTGCATTTAAAATTTTTTTTTTAATTTTTTTTAATTTTACATTTTTTAATACATATTTTATAAATATTCAAAAGATTTATTTAAAAATTTAGATAATATAGAAAAAAAATTTTTATTAATATTTTTGTTAATTTTTTTTAAAAATAAATATTTTTATTTAAAAAAAAAATTATTTTATAAGAAATTTCAAAACGCACACTTAGTAACAAGCAAGAGATGGTAGAAGACAAGAAAGGAATACTCCCTCCATGCAAGCTTCTCATGAAGTCTCCAGGAACCAACGAAATGTGTTAGGGAGGCTCTCATTTATGTACCAAATCAAGGAGGTGCATTCGTTTTATCTCGTTCCTCCTTTGATCTTAATCATTTGTCAAATCCAAATTCAAGCAGTATACTGCAGATTGCACATGGCAATACTCGGACGTATTCACTTTGGTTCTGATTTGTTTGAGCTGCATGCCTATTGCTTACCCCACCAAAGGATACCGAAAGATTTCTTTCAGCTTCTGGATAACCTAGGAGACAACAAGGACTCAGACAAAGATGCGGCTACCTTTTCATATTTGATGCAATTCTTCGGGGTACTTGCATGAAATTAACCTTATCTATAACGAAGATGTTTAAACAGTACTTGCAAGTTGATTATTTTCCTAGCTTATCTAGCGAGCAATACAACGGGAGCAACGAGTCCATTCTTAAGCCCTCCCTTCAAGCACTTGAGATCAGTTTCTATCGCTTTATCTGACTCAAGACCCTACGCCAACTGTCGTGACTGGACTCGCCGCCTGGAGTCCCTTGCTGCTCATCAGATCGAGCTCATTGCAGCCCTTGTAGAAGATGAAGCCCTAGTTGGCAGCGGAGTCCCTGCTTCCGATCTCAGAGGAAGTTTTGGCACGCAAGAACTCTTCCCACGGCGTAGTTTCTATCGCAATTAAAGAGCTTATGAGAAAAGTTGAGAAGAATGTTGAAGTAGAAGACTGGAGACATGCAGAACAGAAAAATTGCCATTTTTTTAAAATGAACTTTAAGTATTTTTATTGTATTTTTTAAAAAACCATTTTTGTTTTTTTATTTGGGATAAAAAAATAAAAATAAGTAAGAATTAATTCTTACGACCTAAAATTTTTTATTAATAAACATAAAATTAATAAATTAATAAATATTTTTTCCATAAGCTCTTCCAACGGCGCTCTAAATCAAGCCAATATATTAAAGAATGTTTTAATACATATAAATCTAAGCATTGCTCTTCTCTTAGTCGTCAGCAACCTTAATAGTAGTGTATTCAATATTTTCTTATGATTAATCATTTCTAAGTCTAGCATATTCTTGTTCCCTTCAGTTTGAACAGACACAGGGGAAACTCATCTTTTCAAAAAGCACCGGAATAAGAGAGTATGGGCAACCGTTTTTTATTTTCAGATTATCTCAGCTATTAGCGGTGGTATAATCGATCTCTCTTTCAATGCAGTGGGATACACATCCCAAATTGTAAATTGCTCATATCTTCTCATTGTTCTCAATTTATGGCCCAAGGGTTCATTATAAGAAGCACGGCATGCTTCTATACTTGTTTATATCCAACAATATATGTTTTCGTAGATATCAGATATGCATCCATGGCTGATTTCTTCCTTGCACATTCCAATATTGTATTTGATTCTTAAATTTCAAACAACCGCAAGCAGGTTTAAATAAATAGGCAACTATTTGAATTCCGTTGAAAGTCGAAACTTCATGACTAACGATTTCTGAACAGGAAATTGAGTAATTGTCACCATACAAGCTAATAAAGAAGTTAAATTTGAATAGAAGAAATAGGGGGAAAACATTCAAACCATATAAATTTTCATTTACTGGTTGCAATAATTAATACTCATTTCCTTTGATTGGACGAGGAGTCTGAAGAAGGAAAGCTCTGCTACTTTGCAAAGCGGAGTTATGAATCTCATGAATAAAGGGCAAAGAGACGAGGCTTTTCTTCAGGAACTACTAATGATTACGCAGAACAGAAAGAAAAAGAAGCGTGCTGCAAAAAGAAAACGAATACAATGTGTTCTGAAAAGAAAAAAACAATCTTTTGCTTCATGGAATTCACGAAGGTAGCAAATCAAGACAAGCATTTCTATCTACAAGCAACAGAGATTCCTAACGGTCTTTGTCATTTTCCATGCATACAACCTTCGCTCCTTGTTATGATTTGCTTTCTGAATATAAAAACAAGAACATGCATGAAATTAAAGCTTGGTATACTTTTCTTACACATGGAACTCCATGAACACTAAGAGATAAAACAACTTTCTTGACCAATTTAGAATTTCTTGTAAAGTGAAAGATGAAGAAGAAGATACCGACTCCTTACGACAACCTGAAGATGCATCTTGGTTCACGGCAGCTTCTTGTTCAATTAATGTTGATGAACATATCCATGTTGGGCGATGGCGAAAAATTGTACTCTGCGTTGAGACTGGCTTCACAAGTAATTGAATTTGTTCCAATAGAATGATCACCTGACGTTGCCTCTGTTAAGAAATTAGCAGATGGTGGCGAAGCTAAGAATGTGTTACCATCCATGCCTAGTAACTGGTACTCATCTTCGTCGATAAAGCGCATAACATCATCCAATATAGGCGCACAAGGATCTTGAATAACGCCGTTGTCATAACTTGAATTACCATTAATTTCAACATGAACTGCTTGCTGATCATCGGGATTCTCATAGAAGAAGTGCTCATTATTGAAAAGCAAGCTGCAATTGCTTGTGGTTGCACTAGAGAACGATGAGGTGGAACTATTGAAAGGCAAGAACTGATCGATATGCTCAGGAAATGTGACGGAAGATGTGTTTGGGGGGCATGGTGCAGTTTTCGTGCCGCCGTAGTTATGTTTACATGTCTGGGTCCTGATGTATTCTTCGAGGACTTTGGACGGCGACTTATCTCCATTGCCTGTAGCCCTCTTCTTGCTCTTTCTCTTTGCATTCTGCCTCCTTCTGGTGGCGTTCCATAAGTTTTTGATCGAATTCTCGGTTCTTCCAGGAATATGCTTAGCGATCTCAGCCCAACGGTTGCCAACCTTCTTGTGTGCTTCGACTAACATCTTCTCTTCCTCTTCCGTCCATGCATCCTTCTGTTCATGCGTCATGAACAGAACATACGTATATGTAATCCGTGAAATTAAAAGGACATACATCTACAGAAAAAAAGAATTATAATTAATTAATTAATGACCATTGGTATACATAGGTACCTTGATTTCTGGTCGCAGATGGTTGTGCCATCTCTCCCTGCACTGCTTTCCTGCCCTTCCCACAAGCTTCTTGGCAATCACAGACCACTTCCTTATTCCGTGCTGCTTCACCAGGTTCACCAACAAACTATACAGCAAATGAGTTGAAAAACATTTGTAATTAGACAAGATTATCTTCAACAATATATCTTCGATCTATACATTACAACTTAGACGATGAAAAAAAGAATGTATATATAGTTAAGAGAGAGAGAGAGAGAGAGAGAGAGAGACTATCTTCGTCCTCAGTCCAAGATCCTTTGAGAAGTTGAGCTGATGCAGATGGTGCAGAAGAGGAGCAAGCAGAGCTGGTGGTACTCCTGGATGATATTCCCTTTTCAAATTCTATGTTAACAGCGTCAATATTATCATCTCCTGCTGCTAATAGAACACCATTATCATTGATCAGTGTGGTGCTAGCAAGAAAACCTCCAGCATCCTGATCTTCATTCGGGTAGTAATATAAAGGATGACCTACTCCTCCAATATTAGAGAATGCTGGGTACTGATAATCCAGTAGAACACCATCACTGTTGCCGAGAAGAGATGTTGTTGCACTTGCAATTGGGGCGCAATAGGCGCCGGTGAGGTTTGAGTAGATGACGCTTTCAGCTGTGACCGAGTCCTTCTTCTTGTTCTTGTTGCTGCTACTGGGTTGTTGGTGATCGAACACTATTACATCGTCGTTGTTCTGGTTAGTGAAAGGTAGCTGATCATGATCATGATAATGGGCCTGTGGCTGACAGGAGGAGGAAAGTAGAAATCTCTGGAGAGGTGTTAAGGGACTGCTGCTGCTGCTGCTGCTCATGATCATGGAAACTTTCTCTCTTTGGCTAATGTTAATATTGCTGCTGTTCATGACTGCTACTACTGCTGCTCCTCTTTACAATGAGAGACACAGAAGTTGATGGAGGGAGAGAGAGAGAGGAAGGCGTGGAAAGGCAAGGGACTACAGTTACGGAAGAGGAATTTAGTTATTTAATTTTGTGCTGCGCCTCCTTGTTGTAGCCCTACCTTATATTTAAAAGCCTTGAATTGGTAATTTAGTAGTGCACCACATTAATTAGATGCCATTTAATTTAAAGGAGGTATTAGTGGTGGTGGTGGTTTAATTACTGAACGTTGATCATGGTTTTAGACTATTAATCCAACGGCTAGAATTAGCAAGAAAAGCTACTAAGTTTACTTAATTAGACTTTGGCTGGAATAGTTGAAAAAATAAAGTTTTAAACAAAACTAAGTTTTAAAGAAAAATTTTCTATAAATTTATAACTTTTTTATAATTTATTTTATATAAAATTTTTATTATTAAAAATTTTATAACTCCGTAAACAAAATTTTGAATTATGAAAAGTTAAGAAACAGCCTGAATGGCAGTCTATTAAAACGGAGGCTTTTTAACCCCTGAGCTACCGCAGTTTTTTCTTGTTTTGTTTAGAGATGAGATTGTTGAGCCAGGCCAGACAGCTCGCAGCCGTATATGCAACTCAGTTAAGGGCCCATAGTTATAAATAATAAGCCCAAACTGAAAGCTTACAACCCTAAAATGCTGGCAGGCCCATTGTCACGACAAGCCCTTACTTTTGGGCCTCATTCTAACACGTAGAGCTGGTTGAAGTGCTGTGGGAGACGTTTGGATTAGCGTTTCTTTAATAATTTTTTTAATTTTTAATTTTATATTTTTTAATGTATATTTTATAAATATTTAAATATTTAAAAAATATAAAAAAAATTTATGTAATAAAATTTTTTTATTACATATTATTATTATTATTTTAAAAATAAAAAAATTTATTTCTTAAAAAAATAAAAATATTTTTTATTTAAAAAAATATTTATTTTATAAGTATTTCCAAACGCCTCTGTAATAGCGTTCAACAAAGCAACCATGTGTAGATATTATTATGCTACTTTCTTTATATATATACATATATTAGTTATACTTGGTAGGTATGTATGTATTTTAAATGTTCTTGTCATCAGGCCCGAACCAAGCTGTTTTGGCAAAGGTTGGTTTAATAGGGGACCCAATACACTACAAACATGCCATGATCGCCAAGCAGTAGAACTGTTCATGCAAAATGAAGATGAGTGAATCACGATCAAGCAAGAACATGGTGTGGTCTGGTTTCAAATCACAACCATACTGATTTGGAGGCTACGCAATGGCATCTTCTCCACGGACTTTGCCTACAGAAATAGTATGAAGACGTTTATTAGCAAACAAACATATTTCCATCCATGTATGTTTGTTTTTGATAATTTTCTTCGTATCCATCAATCAATCAAAAGAAAAGCGAACAACAACTTATCACTTGCTTGCTTCTTCTCATAAACCTTATTAGTTAAAAGTGAGCTATATTTGCTCTGCTCTGCTCGGTAACACGGTTCCTTTTCAAACTTCCAAACCTGTTCATTTGGTTCTTTCCGATAGCTCTAGTTAGCTGGTCAATTCATTAAACTCAAAATTCCTGAATGATCTACTTACTCTACTAGAACTTGTTTTGTTTTTCTCTTTCTTTTTCGTTTAGAAAATTAGAATACTCAGATAGGATAAGGTTTCCAGAGAGCACGAACCATCCAGGTTAATTTGAAAATAGGCGATTAGTCTTTAGCTGTCCCCCTTAATCTGCCAGACGTCTTCAAAACAGCAGAAGCAACCGAGATAAGCAGTAGCTTATTGATTCAATTTTCAAAGTCATTAGTGCATCTAATTATCATTTTATAAATAAAATAAACGTAGATTACTAGCTCGCTATGGTTATTAAAGTCTAAAGCAAAACGTTGCAGGAACACCAGGATAAGATATCATGTGATTATGGATAGATCTGGTTGCTTGGATTTGGACTAAGAAGTTCCCATGATGACTCGTGAAGTGGAACCTGAACCTCAGGAGAACACCTGTTAAGCAACACTGCCGAAGTCTGCGTGAGTAAAAAATTTCTTCCAAGAAATTAAATAAAGACCATATTAATCTAGCAAGCTCTGGACTATGCGTAAGTCATGATCACAGCAGGTACATTTTACTGCAGGAGTGACAATTAATATATATCCTTTATCATCAAAATGGCTTATTATATTTGCTACACCTGATCAGAAAGATTTTGCCAGTACTTATCACTACCTAATTAAAAAAGATCAGCAGCAAAATGCACCTCAGCTGATTGATCGATTAAATTGTTGAGATGTGTGATTCTCACTTGCAAATAAAATTGTTGAGATGATTAGGTAATCCTTTTTACTAACTGCAAATGCAAGCAAAGAGACGATTCCCTTTTGTTTCTGAATCTGAAAGATATCAAGAAAAAGCAAAAAAGCGTTTTTTGATTGATTACAAAGTTAGCCCTTTATGTTATATTCTTGTGAGATTCAAGGATTGCAAAGAACAAACGAGATCCATCCTTCAACTTGTTAATCAGAGAACCATCTAGAAGTAAAAGCTACTCGTGTTACATTCAGAAGAAGAGCTACCTACGAATAGTATACACGGTGATTAGTTTTGCATGTAGAATACAAATCCTGGTATTTTGCCAGCTGAGATCATATTGATCAAAGATAACAATGTTGAAGTTACTAACGAAAAATTATCACAGCTTTAGAGCTGGCCGTCTTATTATTGTCATCATTGACTCTCTCTATTATATATAACATCAACAGTAATAATAATTTATATACTGCGCGTAAAAGAAAAAAAAATTTTGTCGTCATAATATGTGCACCGCCGTCCCTTCCTCCGCGGCCATCGTGTCACTGCCAGTATTAATTAATTGATTCAATAGATCGGGTAACACGTGTCCTCGCCGCCGGTGTTCCAAAGGAAATTCGCATACGTCGCGGTGTGGTACGGGTTCCCCGGATCGGCGTCCATCGCTTCCAGAAACTTTTCCTCAGCTCCGGCGATATCCTTCTTTCCCATCCAAAGAAAGCTCGCGTATCTGCTCAGCGCCTCTGCATCTTTCGGTTCTTTCTTCACTGCCCGCTCGAAGTACTCCTCAGCCCTGTAATCATCCGTGGACCATGATCTTTGATCTTCACTACTTTGAACTACTAGATAGTGACTGGGATATATGCTAATCAATGACTGACAACGAAATTACCTGTTGAAATTTCCTTGAACGAGGTAGAGGAACTGTGCGAAGTTGCAGAGGAGGAGCGGGTTATCGGGATCCTCAGCGAGAAGGTTGTGGTATAATATCTCCGTGTCACCGTAATCCAACCGATGCTCTAAACCCTGCTCTAAATCAGCCCTCACCGGCGCCACCATGTCGTTCAGCGTCTGGTCATCCATCAACGCCTTGTGCCTCGTGCTCTCTTGCATGCTTCTTGCCTCATCGACCACTCTGTTCCACAGAACATCTTCATTTTCTTCCTCCTCCGTCGACATTGCTGCTTCTCTAATTACTTCTTCCTCTGGTCCGGTGGTGGTCGATGCCGCATTCGACAGCCCATGATCGGGAATCACTGAACTGCTTTGGAATGAGTGGCCACCGGACCGCCCGTCATCGGTGGCTCCGGCCACGGGTTTTATCTTACCGCCACCACCACAGCCCCCCCCGACAGAAGCCGTTTTTCCAAACGAATACGTTTTTATCGAAGAAACGTTGATCTTTGGATTATTCAGAGTCTGGGTATCTTCCAAAGAGGCAACTTGGGTCGTCGCCGGTGGGGTGGGAGATGTGGTGGCGGCAATGGCAGGGGTGCTAGCCATAGAGTGAACTGTGAAGTTGGCGAGAAGAAGCATCAGTGATAACATGAGCGCCGGAGTAGAAGAGAATATCTGCTGGAATAACCAGACGAAAGAAGCATGAAGTTCATGGTGAACTCGGGAGAGAACGCTCTCGAGATCGAAATGCTGGTTCGTCAACAAGGATTCTCTCATCTGCACTGTAAAGCTCTGCATCTCACGGATCATGAACACCATCGACGAGAACGCCTTCTTCACCGAGGTCGAAGCAGAATCACCTGCCTCCTTCAACCACATGCCTTCTTCCCATTTCATCTTCCTCTTGATGATACGCAAAGAAAACGGAATCTCAAAGCTGTTCGCCCTCCGTTCAACGATAGCCGGCACCGGTTCGTCCTGCCATCTCGGCTCCGGCTGGATCGAACCCATCAATGGTCGCTTAGGTGATGGAATAACAGGAGAGGCGGAAGAAGCGTTGAAAAACGAAGAGGCGTCATTATTTGCACGGTCTTCGAGGTTCGGATCGTTCATAATTTTGTAGAACTGTTCCTCGCGCTCATAGCTGATGGCGATCTCCTTGAGTCTCTGCAGGAAAACCTCGTCGTCGTCATAAATATCGGAGCTTCGGTCGCCGTCCATGCTAGCGCTTGAGCTCAGTGTTCTTCTCAAGCCTTGCTCTTTCCTCCGTCTCCGGCCATTACTGCTTGCCTTGGGAGTCCCAAGCGACCGAGTTCTGCATAGATTGTTGACACCGGATCCCAAGAACGGCGAGCGGTGGCGGCAGTTGGTAGAGAAAAAGCGGAAGGATGATGATTTGGAAGGGGAAGAAGATGCAGGACACGGGAAGCAGAAGGCGGAAAACGCTTGGGCGGCGGAGGAAGAGGTGACGGTGGGCGTCGGAAGGGGTGGCTTGAGTTGCGCCATCTCTCTTACTCAGGTACGTACACACACCTCCCAGAAATCTAAATAACCCCGCGCACGCACGAAAGATTCTTAGAGAAATCTATATATATATTATAAAAGAAGGGAAAACAGGAAGGGGAAAACTGGGAAAGAGTCCAAAATTTTTCGAGAGAGTCGAGAGACTCGTGATACAGGTTGAGTGGGAGAAGGGAATAGACGCCGGAATCTCAATCGTGGTGGATGAACCTCGTAGGGTGATGGATGGAAAAGCTAGAGGTTTCTTCAATACTTAGATCAGCAGAGATGCTTCAGCTGCATTAAAATGGGAAAGGAAAGAGAGTGCGAAGGAAGCGAAAGCACCGCCTCGCCAACTTCTTCGTCTCCTTCTTTTTCAGAGTTCTTAATTTTCTGGTTCTTTTCAGCAGGCTTTATTCGATCGTGCGGTGCCAGCCTGCTGCTCTGTCACTCCGTGTCACACCTATATACTTCCTAAACCACCGTGCGAGAAAAAATCTGCGCAAAAAAGATTTTGAAATTTCTATGGAATTTGTTTTTCTTTTTTCTTGGAAACGGAGATCCGCAGACGGCGTGGGGGGCTACGTGTCAGTTTTGACCACGTTAGGCGAAGAGCTGGGCAATTGTGTAGAGCTACGTGTTACGGATTTGTGTGGTTATAGTTTAAAGTCTATTGAAGTAGAAAAGGGCTTGACATCGTCTCCGCAAACGGCGTTTATATTGTGGAGAGCTTATTTTGTGGATCTAACGTAACGTACTCGTTCTTCTCCCCTGCTGCAACTACTTCTTGCACCTTTTGTGGATGAACCACGTGCTTCATGCCTCTGAGATTGGAAAGCTTCATTTCACCCGAACCAAACCGGAAATCGAACCGAAAGTTACTTATTTATTAATTGAGCTGCTGCTACCCACTCTTTTTCTGAAAATTTCTTGGCTCTGACTAAATAAGTCAAAGTCAAAGTCAAAGTCAAAGTCAAAGCCAAAGCTATGTCCATGGATCCCAACAACTCATATATCGAATCTGCATGCATATATAATTAAGAAATTATAATAGATAGATCGTTGCAGGTGAGCTAGATTGATTAAGCTAAGTAACCCAATGAGGGCAAATCAATCGATTAAACTCCTCATGCGTGCTCGTGTCTTTTATCCTCGTTGATATTTTTTTGGAAATTTGAAGAATAGTATGTCATCGACGATCAGTTTGATTTTGATCTTGCCTCAATTTTGGGCCGTCTAATTATTTGCAAGTTCTGCAAACACGAGACTCCCGAAATGACGGCTAGATTAATTAGGAAATGAACAAACAACAAGTTGCTCCAGTAAACGACGAAAAAGATAATGCAAGAAAACTGGATCGTCTATACACTACTTGATGTCTTTCAGTCTTCGGATTAATTGGAATTCTTTAAGATGTTAAAGGAAAAAGTTTTGACGTCGATGCATGCATGCATACGTCCATGAAAGTTATGTAGTACGCTTGACAATGAGCTAGCTAGCTGACCACGATTGATCAGGAGAGAATCAAATTGGCCACTAGTCTAATATCTTCAGTAATGACTTATTTTCTGCTGAAAGATATGAATAGTATCTAGTTAATTAGCTAGCAAGCTAATCAGTTAGTGAATTTATATAGGTTGCTGGTTCCTGTCCTCTGAAACGCAGGACTCCGCAGGTTTGATTTGTTTCTGAGACAGACGACGAAGAGCAAATGCATGCAGATTATACTCTCTCAAAATGAATATTATGTAATGAAGATCTTAATTACGAGAGGACCGAGTCATCCGATCAAGCTTGTTATCTACAGTACGTACGTACTACTTCAGTAGGTAGAGTCTCATCACCTCGTGATCTGCTTAGTATTATATATTATGTCATCATGCATGCATATGCCACTCTGGCATTCTTTTCTCTTCTCGACGGTTACATTAATACTATCTAACTAATCTTAATCATATTAATATCATGCAATGTAATGAAGGAGAAAGGAAAAATATCTTCAGGACAGGGAGAGATCGAATGGACCCATCCCTCCCTTCCCTGTTGTTGCAGGCCCAAAAACAAAAGCACAGGAACACGATAGTTATACGACGAGATATTCCATTCTTCGAGAACCAGATCATCTATCTATCTGCACGTAATACTTTCCGGTGATTGCTCCTGTAATTTAGTTTTTAGCATTTCAAGAAACCACATATAAAAAGTATGTACTAAGTACGTGTATACATACTCCAGTGGCAAATTCGTGATTTCGAGAATGGTTCGAGAGTGTTCATTCTTCAATTAAGAAATCGATCCAGGGCCAAGCAGCCAAAATGGGCTTAGCCTAGGAGTCTATTGAAGCCCAGATTGTTCCCCCGGTCTCCGTTCACAAAAGCTGCATCTAAGACTGTTATAGCACACTTGCTATACTGAGCCTTCTCTTCTCAATATTTCAGTGCTGAAATTTTGTTACTTTACGTCATCTTGATGCTGGGTACTGGTATTTGTTTGCAGCTGGAAAGCATTAGGAAGTTAGTTAATTGGAAATAAAGTTTCATCTTCAAGCTTTCGCTTCCTGATGATACAGGAGGTTTTGGAGCACGAGAGCTTGCCTCAAGGCCTGCCACAATCCAGACTCGAGTTCTTGTTGATGAAACACAGCCCTTGTAGGTAGCTTATGTAAGCTTCTTTCTTCCGTGATCAAATCCTGATATTCTATTTCTCATCATTTGTGATCAAGTAGAGTTGGCTAGAGCACTGGAAGCTGTTCAAGAAACGGAGACTAAGATGATGGGCATGTCAGCACTGGTCCTCCTTTATAGATTGATCATGTCTTTCATCAAGCTCGGCAGACAGAGCAGCTTTCTGAATAGGAGGAGATGGGCGAAAAAAAGTGAATGAGAACTTGCCTGGATTTGTTAATAGAGGTCGCTGTCGTGATTGAACGAGCAACGTTCGACGAAATGCCACACTGAATAATGTTTCTACTTAACTGGTCTCAGTGCATTATTTTCCAATTTGATTATTTGACTACAAAGTAAGTATGTTCATATATAATATGAAGACTGAACGTTTTCGAGCAGACGATGCAAGTTTTATCACTGCAAAAGGAATTGATGATTATTACTTGTACTAATTGGAAGGTTGCGAAATATTACAAAGGTGCAGATAAATTAGCAAATTGATTTTGTGAAAAAAAAAAAAAAAAAAAATCTTCGGAAGTTCTTATAGCTTTATATAATATAACAACTATGAGCCCCTAGATATAGTTTAAAAAAAAGTTACATGAGTAGGAGTACGTAAGCACTGTTAAAGAGAGCTAAATGTTAATGCTAACTGTTGATTCTAATTAATGACTTGACTAATCGAATGTGTCGCAACAATTTCGAAAGTGCTCTTGAAGAATTGCCAACTCCTCTTGATCAATATTTTGGTCTCACTTCAATGCCCTCGATGATAAGTCCAAACTTTTTATTCATCACTTCCACCTCTTTCAAGCGCATAATCACCTGCCCTTCCTTCCGTTCGTCAATGAAGAACTCTCCTAATTTAATCTCCGCCCATCCATCAATCCTCCTCTGCTGCTGGTCCCAAACCTGTCGGAGGGAGACCTGGCTCTCCACTTTATCAGCAACAATAGTCACTGATGCACGTTGCGAGTTAAGACCATATGCACTTTTCGTCAGCCTAAAGACAAGATAAGCCACGTAGGTTGTGTTCTGTGACAGACTTTTGCAATCCAACGAAGCGCTGATGTCTAGCCAGTACACTTCCAGCAGCTCTGCGACCTCAGGGAATCTGTTGGGATGGACATCCCAACATATATACGTGTTTGTATTAGATCCTCTTGAGACTTGAAGTCACAGACGGAGGTGTAATTTTCGTTTTAAACCCAAATTAACTAGTGATTATACATCTTAATTACCTCGAATCTGCTGTTGATGTCCATTTCCAATACCGGTTTCATTAGAGAGCTCTCTTCCGCCTATTACGCGCGCAGCCGAAGTGGAATAGTGAATTGGTTGCTTTTGAACAGCTGCCGGAGGCGGCTTCATCACCTGGCTGTTGAGAGAATTGACTTTGGAGTTGAGACGGGCCAAAATATGATATCGATGCTGCTGCTAGCATGGTGATCGCTGCGGTTACCGATGCCCAGTAAGTCCTTCCCTGAGATATGGCAAACTGGAAGTGGATAGCACGGTGATCCTGCGGTTACCAAACCGGAAGCCCAGTTAACAAACTAGTTTATTAATTACAGCTGGCTGTTTCTTTGCGTGCATATCCCATATTCCCAAGTTGGGTGTTTCAAAATTTTAATTATATCAATTGTGAAGCTCACCAACTTGTTCATTTCTCTCTCTCTCTCTCGCTTGCTTTCTTTTATTAATAAATTTCTACGAAGTCAAAGTCAATGAAGCATTGGCTGTTGCTTGTTGGGCATTTCAATTACATCATTGCTTATCAAATAAATAAAACTAGCTGATCATCGAACACTTCCTTTTCCTTCGCTATTTCTTATAATTTCAGGAAAACGGCTGCTTGAAGTTAAATGAATGAAGTTATTACAGGTGTTTCTGCTGATCAAGAAATAAAAGCAAGCACCAACTTGTTCTTCTATTACGTTAATTATTTCAAGAAAGTCAATATTAGAAATTTTGAGCAGCATTCGCTGTGATCGCTTACATTCTCTTGTGGGACTTTCAAATTATGTTTTATAACAATAACAATAATTAGTTAATCTTTCATTAATCCATTGATGAAGTAGTTACAGAAAGAAACTAAGAAGAAGATCAGACCAAGTAATTCCTTTCTAAGTTTTGTTGTTGTTGTCATTTTTCGGTTTTTTTTTGTTTCGGTTGCTGTACTCTGTTTTCTTCTTCTTATTCTAATACTACGAATTCGAAGCTTATCATGTTCATTCTAAGAATAACAAAGATAAAGCGCATCATGCATATATCTGCATTATATGCGTTCATTATCTAGAGTATGTCCATCAAATTAAACATATGTGGGAATTGAAAGGAATGTCAATTCAACAAACTTCTAAGACTGCTTATATATACCTTGATATATATAATTTGATGAATATTGTAACGGGTCGGTTTATGTCTATGTTTTACAGTCTATGTTCATCGATTGGTTATAGATGATTTCATTTTCTGTTCCTCTATTGCTTGGATGTTACAGCATATAGGTCTCTCAAGCAAGTCATGAGATTCCTGTTACAACTGCAACGGAATTGACCTAAGCTTTTAATTTTAATTAATTAGCTGGAGTCTAACGTGAATCAGATTCAATTTTCCTGATTATCCATCTAAATTTCAACAGTGTATTTTTAGAGGAACTCTGTTAACAGAGAGAGCATCAACAGAACCTAGAATACTCGAGCATACAATGTAAGGTCTTCTACAAAATTGTTTTCAAGTACAGCAGCAGAACAAGAACACTGTTTTGTTATTGTTGGGCCTCCAAGTTAGGCTAGGCTTGGGTTAGTAGCGTGTAGGGCTTGATGGGCCCGATGAAAGACGGACTAGCTTGGTGGGCTAGAGCCGGGTTAATAGCGTAGGGGTCTGGACTGGTGTCCAAGTGAAAAACGGACTAGCTAACTTAGAAGTGGGCCAGCAACTCGCCTTGGGTTGGGCCAAGTAGACCCTGGCTTGGTGGGCTTAACAGCCCACGCCTCTTAATAGTCCCACATTGGCTGGGTACTGGAATGGGTATGTGTTTATAAGTGGGGGATGCTAACCCCTAGAGATTGGCCAATCCTTTTAGTGTGGAGATCCGATTCTACAATTGGTATCAGAACAGGCCTCCAAATTGAAAGTTTAATAACCTTGAGGAAAAGATTCTATGGCAAGATCAAACTTCATTGAAAAGAAAGAAAGATCGCTTGGCTGTCCTCCAATATTTGAGGGGAACAATTATAGACATTGGAAGATGAAGATGACTGTATTCTTAAAGGCACAAAATTATTTTCTGTGGAAGATCGTCAAAGATGGAGATAAAGCTACAATGCAAATTCGAGACAATAACAACTTTTCTTCTTTAAATTCTTATGCTTTGGAATTGTTATATCATGCATTAAAATTTGAACAATTTGATCACATATATTTTTATTCCACAGCAAAAAAAGTTTGGCTCAAATTAGAAAGAAAGTATGAAGACAAACTTGAGACTAGCCAATGCAATGAAGGTAAAATATCATCAAATAAAAGTGAAGGAATACCAAATCATAAAAAAGAAGATAACCTTCGCTTGACGACCATCCACGAACATCAAAATGAGGTAAGTATTCCTTCTTCTAAAGAAGATGATAATATTATTTTGGTAACAAAAAAATGCAGGCACATTTTGAGAAAGAACCAAAAGAGAAGAAGTAAGAACCAGCCTCGGAAGAGAGTAAAGCCCATATGCAGTAACAAAAATTCTTCCTCATTCAGAAAAAGTAAAATTGAAACCATTCATCAAAAGGATATGAAACTATGTCTAATGGCTAATAATGAACAATCTAGTGAGGTAAGCTCATCTGAATTTTATGACTCAAATGAAGATTTGCAAAAAAATTTTGATCAACTATATGCTAAATACATGCATGTGAAATGTATGAACAAAAATATGAAAAACTACATGCGTGAATACAAAGAAAAGAACGATTTGTTGACTAAGCAAATACTTACTTTTAATGATGCTCTTGATGGTGCTTTGTCTACTAACCAAATAAGTGCAGAAATACATGCGTTACGTGCTGAAAACAGGAAGCTCATTGAGACAATGAAAAACTTTGTACTAAGTTGAATGACTATATTACTGGTAAGTACTTAAGCAGCTATGACATTGATAACTCCTCCACTTGTGTGAATCTAAATGAAAAAATCAAAAAGTTAGAAATAAATAATGCCAAGTTACACACGGAATATGATAATCTGAAAGAAGAACTTGTGCAAGTCAAAGTAACAAACAAATCACATGCTACTGAATGCTTACTACTGAAAAATGAGGTAAAAGAGTTGACTGCCAAGAACGGTGACCTTCAAGTTTCTCTAGCAAAATTTGTTAAAAGTAAAAACAGGTTGGATGCTATGCTTGGCGCACAGAAAGGTGCATTCATAAAGAAAGATATTGAGTTCATGCCAACTACTGAGAATCTTACTATGAACCAAATAAATGACAAGCACAACTTAAAAACTACAAGTGTTGGATTCTCCAGTAAGTACAAAACTAACAAGATACATTTTTCTACTCCTTTTATTAAGTGTTTCTATTGTGGTAGAAAGGGTCACAAAGGAAGCTCTTATCGGTTTAAAAATAATGAAAATAAAGTAAAGTTAATATGGATTTCCAAGAGCAACCGTCTTCCGAAAGAGGTAAGTGAAAATCCCTTTAGATCAAGTGCTAGATGCATTACTACTAACCAATCTATTACTTTGCAATGTAATCCTTCTACCTCTTATGTTGCTAGCAACGATGACTATGTGACTCGTTATTCCAAATTTAAGAAAAATCAAGGTATGAATAAAAAAATATGGTTGCTAAAAGAAACTCTCAAAATTGCCAACACTTTAGAACCCAAAGAAATTTGGGTGTTAAAAAGATAAATTCTTATTGAAAAAATTCTACAGCGTGAAGGTAAGTAATCCAATCTTTTAATGATTTAGATGATTTATAACATTTCAATTCAAATGAAACTCATTGTTGCATTCATGTTGAAATTTTGGCTGAAGCCTTGTCACTTGTTATTTTGTTTGAATGATATCTTGTATCTCACAATTGTTTGAAAAACATGCTTGCATTTTTCTGAAAATTAGCTTAAACATTTTTAATATAAAATAATTTGTGGCAAACGAATATATCATGAATAAATTTATTGAATGATTGTTGAATGATGTTTCATAAACATTAATTTATTAAGATATTTTTAAACCAAAGAATTCTGAATACTTGATGTAAATACAATTTGATAAAATGAGTTCAATCATTATGAAACTAATTGCAAACCATCCGTGCTATTGAAATGGTAAGAATCATTGCTTTTGTAAAATTCTATTTTAATGAATATTAATGTGAGTCTATATGAAGTTTTTAGAATTTTTGGACAGTATATATGCTACTAACTATTGCATGAGAAATATGAACAAAGTAAAGTAAAACACGTGACAGAACTGCTGTTCAAGGATGTATAAACTATTGAAATATTACTAGTTTTCATGATTGGTCTATTGCTTCAAAATGGTGAAAAGATTATTAATGAGATTGTATCTGAACAGAAGCACTTCACTGCAAGAGGAAAGGTAACACATATATATTATATTGATGATTTTCAGTCTAGTTGAAAACCAGCAGAAAAATAAATAGATGCGGTGTAGAGGTTTGGATACTATATTGCAAAAGTTTTCTCAAGTCTTCAAAACTTAATTTAGTCAAAGATCAACGCGATGTGAAGATCAAACCTGAAAATCTTTACAGATGCCTTCATGAAAGTTAAATTACTAAGTTGTTTATTCAAATCAATGTTAGTCATTCCAACAATTGCACTTGAACCTACTTGATCCATCTAGAGTTGCAGGATTGAAAAGTAAACACTTTCGCCTTGTAATGATTAATGATTGCTATAATTTTATTCATTTTTCCTTCTTACTAACAAAAATGATGCACTGAAAGTATTTTCAAATCTTTGCCAAAAGAGTAAGTTTAATGTAATATGATATAGATAACTTATTTGATTATTCACATTACTTAGAGGATATATTTTTTAATAACTTTGACTATTGAGGAATTCATTCATGCTATACTTGATGAGACTAATAGCAGGCCGAGAAAGGATTCAGCTTTTTGCAGATTCGTCAAGGACAGTAAAGAAATGTCCATTACAGCAGAAAAATAGCCAGCTGCAATCTAAACAGAGGACGAACAACTTTCTGTTGAAATTTTCAAAATGCAAGGAGACTCTCCAAATTGCATCGTTTATATTCAAGCATGAGTACAGTGATCTCACAAGAAGCCATCGATAGGTAAATCATATAAAGAGATAAAAATCATATTTAAATCAAGAGGTAAGTATATCTTCTTTATATTAATTTTGATATTTGTTAAGATCTCATGGCTCTTTATCTTTGATGCATAAATGCTTTTAAATAGTGAATGATTTTTTTTAAAAAAAACGTTGCAACATGATTTTGCAAAAATATTTTCAAGTGATTGGTCATATGAAGTCTCAAATGAGATTTACCAACCGTTCTCTATTGACATAATCAAACTTTTGACCGTTCCTAAGCAAACTTGTTTAAAGCCAAACTCTTCATCTTGGTAAAGCTGAAATTGAATGATTTTTTTAAATTGCTTGAGTGATATATATCTTTTTGGCTTATGCAAACCGAACTATCATGCTAAAAAAAAATTCTTCAAATGAGATGAGACTTAAAAATGATTCGTCCACATCCCTCAATCAATATCTAAGCTAAACTATTTCGAATCAAACTCCATAAATTCAACTCTGCTCTACTGAAGCTCAGTGACTAATCATATTGAAATATTTTGTTTGTATTTCCAAAATTCTAAATGTTTTGTGGATTTATGATACATCTTAATGGAGCTTTCAATTGTTGAACAAAACGTTGATTTTTTTTTTAAGGTATTATCTACAATGATAAGAATTGTCAACAATTCTTGTTGAGATTTTGATTCATTGACGCATTATGTTTTATTTGCCATATAACTCAACATGTGAAGCTAAATATTATAATATCATCTCCAGTTTGGATGTGTTATTCGACATTTTAATTGAATTCCTATATTGATAATATCATCTAAGATAATGCTAAAATCTTGTGGATTCTATGAAACTCTAACATCTCCCTGCAGGAAAAAGTTTTTAAAACTATTTTGCAGGATGTTTTCATAATCTAAAGGGAATAAAGTTAAATGTAATCAGCAAAGTGAAGAAAGAGTACATAGCAAAAAGGAGAGATATTCACCATGCTGTCAAAATTATTCAGAATACTCTATGAACAAGAAAGAAATAAGTTATTCAAAGACAAGGCAAGCAAAACATTGCATGAGTAAGTTAAGAAATGAGTACAACAATACATTGTAAGCTATTCAAAGGTATGGGTAACTCGCTTCTTTTAACTTAGTATTCATTTTTCCTCAAAATTATTTATTAACAATCAATATTGAAATTCTGCTGATTATGCAATTGATATTGAAAATTGATTTTGATAAAAATACCTATGCAAATGAATGATTTTTCATGAGGAGAATGCTGTCCATCAAACGGTAAATCACTAAGAAAAGAAAACACATCAAGGAGAAAAGCCTTCGAATCAAAGTGAAAGAAGAAAAGCATGTTTTATAAATGATAGATTCTTTTAGATTCTTTTACAATTAGTGAATTTTATTGCAAGATCTACAGTATATATGCTAAACGAAAATTATGCGATTACAATATTAGTTGATGAATGTCATACATTAACTGCTTATGAGAAAATTTTGAAAGCTAATGTCCTTTGGGCGTAGAAAAGTTATTTATCAATGCATGAGCAAAATAGTTAAGAAAAGCCAACAAGAAAGTGAAGCATGCTATTCAAGTCAACTACTTTACTGAAAAGCTTCTATTGAAAGAAGAAAAGTTGATAAGTGCTTTAACTACAAAAGAAAAAGAATATGGTCTTTATAGCAGAGGGCACTTATTAAGGGGGAGAAAACATATAGTCATGACAATATGAATTATGATTTATAGAAAAATATTATCCTTTTGAACTAACAAATTTTGTGCAGGATATATGATGCAATACAAGACAGACATGCATCGCTCTTTTTACTACTAATAAAGTGTCATTCTTTGCAAGAAAAAGTTGCTGAAATCAATTTATACAATTTAGTAGAAGAACATGCATTAGTGCAACCAAAAGAACCAAGACAAATAAATGCATTACCTCATACAAGGATCAACGATAAAAGAAGAAAATGCTGCCATTTACAGGTAATACCATTTTAGTATATTGGATACCCTCCTTCCAACCTTTTTTGTGATGACAAAATGGGGGAGAAATAGAAGAATTATCATACGCAGGTCAGGTGATTTATTATGTTTACAATTTCAAATGAGTATTTAATTGAGGGGGAGTTATTACATTGTGCTTAATTAGAATCATAAACCAATAATTCTTAATTGTTTTGTCATCAGAAAAAAGGAGGAGATTGTTGGAACTCTAAGATTGATTTTGATGATAACAATAATTAAGAATTATAGTTTATGGATTAGGGTGAACTAATAATTGGAATCAAGTTCTGCAGAAATTCATAAAACAGATCTATCCCATAAGCAACAAGCCAGATTTCTTTTATACTATACAGAACAGAAAATCTCTCAGCCATCAAACAACCAACTGTCTAATTGCTGCTATATGGATAAACAGAAAATCGCAAACAGAAAATCGCGAACAGAGAAGAGCAGAAAAACAGAGTATCGCTAACAGAGATGAACAGAAAACAGAGGACTCAATAGCCGGCTACTTCGCTGCTATTTCGCTGCTGCTCGCTGGACAGAGAAGAATCAAAAAATCGTGATAATCATTCACTCTTAAGAAGTAATTTCAAGCATGATGCCGATTCCATTTGAACTTCAACTTTTTATCAAAGACAGGCTAACATACACACTATAAGATTGACCGAATAACACATCAAATGATGATCAATATAAACTTGGAAAAATCGTGGAATGATAGATGAAAATTCAGTAAACAGAGAGCAGAATCGGTCATTGATGAAACAACTTTTCAGATGTAATTCAATCAAGAATTCGTCATCCATTTGAAGCAAAATCTTGAAGACTTATTGAGGAACATATCAGCTACAAGTTTATATCAAAAATCATGAAAAATCATAATAAGAGAAGACAAAGAACATAGTGCAAAGCATTATCAGAATCATGTCTTACTGATAATGCAGAAATGCTTCAACATGCAGATTTCGATTTTCTTCCAAAAAAAATCACGAATTTAATTACAAGGTGATATCATTCAACAAATCTATTATCTTATTACTATCACAGAACTGAGCCATATTGAGCCACCACATTGTTGAAGAACAAGTTCAAATGTGAAGATTGATAGATGGCAATAAAAATTCACTGAACACGGTAGAAAATCTTCTGCACTCACAACGCACTGGAGCAATTAAAATAGAAAATCTACAACGAGCAAAAATCATCTTGTTTTTCACAGAAAGGGAAAGCTTAATAATCAAAGGAAGAAAGTACACTATACAAGTCAAGATCCTTTAATCAAGTCAAGCAGTCAACATGGGATGCATTGAATATGGACAAGCCAAATCAGCTCATCTATTCTCAGACAGAAGCTTAGCTGAATTAAGCTCTCAACCAATGGCGGCAACTTCAAATATTTTACAACGCATTTAATGCCATCAAGGAAGCGGTTGATTAACCGGTGGACAAAACCACTCCATCTCTGACATGAAGAACCACCAATGAAAAAGAGCGCCAACGGCAACGTTCTCCAACAGTTCCTGCACAGAGAAGAAACTCTATAAGAAGGAAGTCACAGCAACGAAGAAAAAGAAGTAGAGAGAACACAAGCAAAACAGAGATACACAAGAATTCTATTACTCTACACAAACAAATCTTGCTGCTGGTCACACTGAAGAAATCTCTCTCAGCAATCTCTCTGATCATCTCATTTGAAATACTTCATGAACACAACTTTCATGAGATAGATCCTGTGCTTAATTTCTGTTTATTTTCTTGTAACCTTTTACTGACATTGTGAAGGTGGTGCTGCAGACACCGGTAAAAGAAGTTCAGATGGAGCTTGGTGTAAGCTCTTAGACCTTGTAATAGAGCTAGGAAATCAGCCAGGGGGACAGGCGTGTCCAGTAGGCTGTTAGGAGTTGTCTTGGCGAAGAAATCCGGTAGAGTAAGTGTGCTTGGTGAAGCACTTTGCTCTAGGTGTATTTGTAGCTTATTAAAGGTTTGGTGAAGCTTTGGCTCTGGTGATAGAGCGACCATGGATGTAGGCAAAGGAGTTTTGCCGAACCACGTTAAATTTTCTGAGTACTGTTCTTTTTACATATGTTAGTAAACACTCTAATTCTCTCTGTCTGCAGGTTACAGACTTGACACAGCCGACTGTAAGTCTGTTACCAGTAGGATAATTAAGTTTGACGAAAATTTTTATTGACTAACTCAATTCACCCCTCCCCTCTTGAGTTAATCTTATAGATAAAACCTAACAATTGGTATCAGAATCCGATGGGGTGAAGCCACCCGGCGTGTTACTAGGGGGAGATTATTGGGCCCGAGTGAAAAACGGACTAGCTTGGTGGGATAGGGTCGGATTAGTAGCGTAGGGGCCTGGGCTGGTGCCCAAATGAAAAGCGGGCTAGCTAACCTGAAAGTGGGCCAGCAACTCGTCTTGGATTTGGCAAAGTGAACCCTGGCTTGGTGGGCTTAACAGCCCACGCCCTTTAATAGTCTCATATTGACTTGGTGCTGAAATAGATATGTGCTTATAAGTGGAAGAAGCTAACTCCTAAGAAGTTGACCAATCTTTTAGTGTGGGGATCCGTCGATAGTACTGGTTTCTATTCCAACTACTACTGTATTTGTTTATTAAATCTCCTTCATTTCTCTACCTTTCTCCACTTCTATAAATCCGCAAACTTTACAACTTCATTTCATCATAACAAAGCACGATTCATCACTAGTAGTGCTAGCTATCTGAAAATGGCTTCCTGCAGACTTTTTATTCTTATTGCCGTTGTTGCCTTTTCTTTTTCCCAAGCTTTTGCTAGCGATCCAAGTCCACTTCAGGACTTCTGTGTTGCTGATTTGAACTCCAAAAGTATTCTGAATAAATTAATTAGCTTTTCACCTACGGAAACATATGTTACGTACGCTCCTACTTACAACTAATTATATATCTCTTCTTAATTTGTGGTAATTGTGAATGGTTTAGTATGCAAGGATCCAAAGCTAGCGACACCTGAGGATTTCTTCTTCAGCAGCCTTGCAAAACCAGGCAACACAAGCAACAGCTTCGGATCCAACGTGACGCTCGTCAGTGCAACCAACTTGCCAGGACTCAACACTCTCGGGGAATCTCACTCGCTCCTCTCGACTACGCTCCCTACGGAGTTAATCCTCTACACGTTCACCCGAGAGCAACCGAAATCTTGACGGTGATAGAAGGAACACTCTACGTTGGCTTTATCACATCAGACCCAAACAACACCCTCTTTGCTAAGACGCTTCACATGGGAGATGTGTTTGTTTTCCCTGAAGGGCTTCTTCATTTCCAGTTAAACGTGGGAAAAACTCCGGCTGTTGCCATCTGGACTTAGTAGCCAGAACCCTGGTGTTATCACCAAAGATGCTGTTTTCGGATCGAAGCCGCCGATCCCGATCGATGTCTTGAGCAAGACGTTCCAGGTTAGTAAGGATCTCATTGAAGAGCTCGTAGGTCGTCAAGCGTGAGTGAAGAAGAATTATTTATTTACTTGGTGTTTATAGTTTTGTCGTCTTTATGTTTCTTCGTTTGTGTATGTTGTTGGACTCGTTTTATCTCGACCCTTGTATGCATGTGCTCCCAGGTCGAGGTAAATCAACATTGTGCCGTGAAAAAAAATGCGTATAAATAATAAAATAGGTACTCTACTCGTTGTGAGTGCCTCTTAATTAATTTCCGTACATAATGGTTTTTGTTGCAAGATTTTCCGGCCCAATATAATCCAGCCTTGTTAATGAGGAAGAAAAAAATCTGGAGCCAGACTGTTAACGTCTCCATCACCCAATCAATCCTTCGACACCAGTACCACTACTACGCCACCAGATAGAATCCGGAATCCGGAAAGAAAACGTAATCTTTCATCTTCACCAGCTTCCAAAATTTGGAACTACCAAAAAATTAAAGAAGGATAAAAAATCTTCTTCTCATTTTTTAACCAATCAGTGCTCTGATCTCTCGCCCGCTCTCTGAGAAATGATTTAACAACGTTGTAGAGTAAGAGGAGAGAAAGAGAGTTCATCGATCAATCTAATCAAATCATGAATGGAGCGGGAGTTTATCTGCTTCCCTTCTCCGTCTCTTTTTCTTCGCATCAACCCTCCTCCTCCTGCTTCCTCTTCCCGTCACTCCCTTCTCTTCCGACGCACAAATCCAAACCACGCTGCTCTCCGTTCTTAGTATTCCATCGACTGCGAGCTGCACGATTTGGCTCTAAAGTGAAATCTAAACCTTCCGATGTGTCAGAGGCAGCACCTCCGCCACGGCCGGAGACTTTCAAAATTCCGGATGCATGGGTGGAAGAATCCGTAAAGGAATCGGAGGCTCAGCTAGGAGTAGTGGAAGGGTTCCCTAAACGTTGGTTGATTGTGATACTCTGCTTCTCAGCCTTCCTGCTCTGCAACATGGACAGGGTTAGCTTGCTTTTTAAGTCCTTTTACCTCTAGGTATTTGTTTATGCACCGTTAGCTGTAACTTCGTGGAAGGAAGATTTGTGAAGCTCCATAAACTGTCTTATTCTTGGCAGGTGAATATGAGCATTGCAATTCTGCCCATGTCAGCAGAATACGGTTGGAATTCATCGACTGTTGGACTAATCCAATCTTCCTTTTTCTGGGGTTACCTTCTCACTCAGGTTTCTGTTCTTTATCATGCAAATTCTCTATTCTCTGGTATCTATCGTATACTTAGTTCGCTTCACATAGTGGAAAACAAAACCTAAGCAGCTTGGATTGTTACGTTTCATGTTGGAACGATAGGTTTTATACACGCTAATTCTGCCATTATCCTATGTGTCATAGATTGCTGGGGGTATTTTGGCAGATACAATTGGTGGAAAGCGTGTGTTGGCATTTGGTGTCATTTGGTGGTCTATTGCCACTGCCCTCACACCTGTAGCAGCAAAAGCTGGATTGCCTTTTCTCCTTGTAGCGCGTGCATTGATGGGTATAGGCGAGGTATTTCTTCCATGGCTTTTCAACTTCAGAGTGTCTACTGTGTCTAACTTTAGCTGCAGTCTTTGGTTCTCTGAGAGTTACTTCTTCTAGGCTGCCAAAGGATGTAGCTGGCCGAGTTAGATATCTGCCATCGCTTTACCATTGCCAGTGTAGTAAGCATTCATTACTTAATAGCAATGCTGAGAATGCTTCTATATCATAACTCTGCAGGGGGTCGCCATGCCTGCAATGAACAATATCCTCTCCAAATGGGTACCTGTAGCAGAAAGGAGTAGATCGCTGGCACTAGTATATAGTGGGATGTATCTTGGGTCAGTTACTGGCTTGGCCTTTTCACCTTTGTTGATACACAAGTTTGGCTGGCCCTCGGTTTTCTACTCATTTGGTTCTCTTGGAACTGTCTGGCTTGGACTATGGTTGAATAAGGTATGTAAGTCTTCTTAATTGGTTCACTGGTAAATATGATGGCTGTTTTGATGTTTCTACAAATTCAACTTGTCCAAACAGCCTCTTTAGGATAATGATTCTTTTTTGTTTATGCCGTAAAGGCATACAGTTCACCTGCTGAAGATCCTGAGCTCAGCCCTCAAGAAAAGAAGCTTATTGCTAGCAGTTGTATATCTAAGGAGCCTGTTAAACGAATACCATGGAGATTAATCTTATCAAAACCACCTGTTTGGGCACTGATTACTTCGCATTTTTGCCACAATTGGGGAACTTTTATTCTTCTCACATGGATGCCTACTTATTATCACCAGGTGAGTCCTTAGATGACAAAGTGCCACTATTTTACTAGCAAAGACTACTTGCTTGTTCATGGCTTAACCTGCCATGGTAATGAAAACGCTGTTATAAACCGTTAAGATAACTTCAAATCCAGGAAGAGATAATCATTTTGTATTTCTATTGTTGTTGCTCAGAGCATCCAAATTTCAATGTGATTATTTGTAGCTTTGCTCTTTACCTTTACACACACAGAAGACTATATTAGAGCATTAATGTTATTACCCAGTAAGCTATTAATCAGTAATTAATATATTATAATTCATTTTTTTATGCACTAGATTCACCGAACTAGATTTAAGACTAACATGCTTGATGCTTTTATCCTGTCAATCAGGTTTTGAAATTCAACCTCACTGAGTCTGGACTTTTTAGTGTTCTTCCTTGGCTTACAATGGCATTTTCTGCAAATCTGGGTGGCTGGATTGCAGATACACTAGTAACTAGAGGGTTGTCTGTGACAGTAGTTCGCAAGGTATTGTGTGAATACTCCGAACTGATGAATCTTTGTTTGACTTTTAGAGTCATCTAAAAACATGGTTGTGCTGCAGTTGTGATTTTGGTAATCTTTGCTTACAATATTGTTGTTCTTGGATGTTTAATATCCAGATAATGCAGTCGATTGGATTTTTGGGTCCAGCCTTCTTTCTAACACAGTTGAGTCATGTCCATTCTCCAGCAATGGCCGTGTTGTGCATGGCATGCAGCCAGGTCTGTAGCTAAATTGCTCAAGCTAGAACTTAGTGTAGTGCTGGGGTATCCTTTTGAGCATATATGCTGTAACTTTCTTTTACAATACTGTGTATTGATACATTCTGCTCTGAATAGGGCACCGATGCTTTCTCTCAATCTGGTTTATACTCTAATCATCAAGATATTGGGCCTCGATATGCTGTGAGTATCAATGTCTCCTTTCTTATTTTTTCCCCCATGCTGCTATTAGTTTTAGACAATCTAATAAGGCTTACTGTTTCCATCTGCAGGGGGTGCTACTTGGACTATCCAATACTGCTGGTGTGCTAGCAGGAGTCTTGGGGACAGCAGCAACAGGCTATATCTTGCACCATGGTTTGCGTCCATCTTTTGATGATTTCCTATTATATAATGATGATGTCAAATACAAGTTGTTGATAAACTTATAACAAAAATCATGGTTAGCAAACTGTTAGCTTAATTAGCTTGTAATGCCTTAAGCAAAATAAAACTGTTAACCTAATTAGAACCTAGAAATCCATTGCAACATCTTTCACCAATTCCAAAGGCTTATAGCACGATCAATAGATAGCTTGTGCTCTTTTGTTACTCACTCCTGACTCCTGGCTCATGCATTGTAAATTGTTAGGCTCCTGGGATAATGTGTTTGAGGTTTCGGTTGGCCTCTACCTCACCGGAACAGTGATTTGGAATCTTTTCTCCACTGGGGAGAAAATTCTTGATTGAAGGATAGCTACCAAGATGGTCCAAAAAGAAGCGAACGCGTGCTTTGCGTAGGAACCTGTACATATGGAGAGAAACTAAAGTTAAAAGCAACCAGTCTGCAAGGCATTATGGAACTATGGGCAAGTCATATCTCTGGTCTCCACAATGTAGCAGTTAATGCGATTTAAGGGCTTTCACTGACGGGAAAACTTAACAAAGTTGATCAGATATTCAGAATTAACAACAAGCGCAATCTTTTGTGAAGAGTGCCTGCACTTGTAGGTGCGTAGCATTATCCAAAACCAATTTTGCAAATTCATAATCGTGTAATTTGTACAGTTACAAATATATAGTAGAAGCATTTGGTCCAGCTCACGGGCTATTGAAACTGGAGCTTGTAATCTTATTATTTTCCCAGAATCATTCACACATAGCACAGTTGCACATGTACCACATTGATGCAATTGATTAGTGGTCTACTAGTTTAGTCGTTCACTATATCGCAACCATACTTGCTTCAATGACAATTGCTACTAGTAATGTATGTAAAAGAACAAATACAGGATTTGCAATTGCAGTTGCTACTAGTAAGGTATGCTTGCAAACGGTAACCCGTAGCGTAGTTAGTGCGCGTTTACTTACCTTCTAAGTTATATTTTTTAAATTTTATTTTTAATATAAAATAAAAAATAAAAAATAAATTTTTTATCAATTTTTTTTAAACTTCTATTTAATTTTTAATTTATTTTTAAAAAATGAATTTATTTTAAGACACACCCTTAAGCACACAGATTCAGATTAGATTATTAGCGTCCTTATAGTCCGGTTAAAAGCCCAGCTCTCTATTATCTGTTAATTGGGCTGCGGTCCTATTAACGGCCGACAATAACACTGCAAAGCCCGTTATTAGGAATCGATCTTTGACGGTTCGTGCTATCGAGCTCTGAACTCAGAAGCAGAATAGAACCCTAAAAAACTCTTCTTTTTCGTTCTCCGCTCTGCTGCTCGCCGGCCGCCAGTTGTCAATCGCCGTTCTGACGCGAATCAATCGATCGGTTAGTCTTCATGGCGATGAAGAAGCAGACGGCATTGTCGATCCCGCAGCTGCAACATTCGGTGCCGTGGACGAGCGTTCGGATCCACCCGGTGGTTCTCTTCAACGTCTGCGATTCGTTCGTTCGCCGACCCGATCAGTCCGATCGAGTTATTGGAACTCTTCTCGGTAACGTCGAAGGACAAGTACTCCACATCGCCAACTCCTACACCGTCCCTCACAACGAGTCTGCTGATCAGGTAGTTCAATTGTTCGAATTGGCTATGGATCACTGTGAAATTTTCGTGCTCAATATTAGCGGAGCCAAAATATGTTTTCTTGTTCGTCGAAAATTGCTTTTATGTGCATTTGTTCTGCAGGTGGCTTTGGATGTCGAATACCATCACAACATGCTTGTGTCTCACCAAAAGATCTATCCAAAGGAAATCATTGTTGGATGGTATTGCGCACATCTCCAACAATTTTTATAATTTGTTGTTATGTGCCTTGAGTACATGTTTTCTCAATGATGCTCAGAAGTCTATGTTTTATTAACTTCGTAAATCTGTGTGTGTATTGCCTATCCCTTTTGCGATTGCCTCTCTGACGGATCAGCACTTTTCACCAAATTAACTTGTGGATAGAGATGCCATAATTCACAGTGGATTCTTGGATCTGCTAAACTTCCATTGTTATTAGGTGGACTATGCAAACCAAAATGAATTATTAGATGCTCATACTTCCCGTGAGGTTTTGATTGATTCAACTTGTTTCACAATTTAAAAATGTCATCTACCCTCAGTGCCCTTGTATGAGTATTTTGTCTTGAAGAACCACTTGATTCCTTGGTTGAATTCTACTCAAGTTGTTTGAAGAATTTCCAGTTCGGTAAACCTTAATGCCATATAGGGTTTCATGTTCTTATATGCTTGTCCAGATACCTACTACAGTATCTGTTGTATACCTTCAGTTAATGCCTATTAATGCTATGGCTCTGTGGTATTTTTCAAAATAGTCTGCTTGGTCTTTTCTTCTTCGTCTCTTAGGTAGTCTTATAGAGCCAATTTTATCACAAAAGTCTAATGGAAGCCTATTCCAGTTGTTTGATTCCTGATTGTGACATAGTTATGCCACTTTCTTGTGATATTACATTGGCATGATTATTTCTTGGCAGGTATTCGACTGGTGGAGATGTTTCAGATAGGAGTGCAATTATACACGATTTCTACTCAAAGGAGGTTGCAAGCTTTTCAAAGGAAGTAGGAAGCCCCATTCATTTGACTGTAGATACCAGTCTTACATATGGGGAGGCATCGATTAAAGCTTATGTATGGGTGAATTTGTCTCTTGGTGATCGCCCGCTTGCGGCTCAATTCAACGAAGTTCCTGTAGACACGAGGATGCAAGAAGCAGAGAAAGTTGGATGTATGAGCTTAACTAACTACATAGTAACTTTTTTAGTTGATCCCGTAGCAACTTATTTATGTAATAAATCATTAAATGATTCATTCAGTTCAAGTCTGCATTTCGCTTTACATCCAGTTAACATGAGACTTGTTTACTTATGTTGATTGTCTGCTGATGCCATTTCCTTCCTCTGTTTGATCGCCGCAGTTGATATCCTGAAGCCAACAATGGTGGACAAACTTCCAAATGATTTGGAAGGAATTGAGGCTTCAATTCAACGAACATTGGTTCTCATGGATGATGTCTATAAATATGTGGATGATGTTGTGGTAAGTCATTGTTACATCTAGTTGAGAGTCATACTCCTTGGTGTAGGGTTACACATAGAACGTTGTTTTGGATTCACAGGAAGGACGAGTCGCTCCAGATAACAATATTGGGAGAGCCATATCAGATGCCCTCGCTTCGGTCCCTAGCATGTCTCCGAGTGAATTTGATAAGCTCTTCAATGATAAACTTCAGGTGAATTTTGGCAGCAAATTTTAAGAAAAAAGTATCAGTAACTGGTTGTTGAATTTTGCTTACACTTCTTTTCAATATGTAGGAAAATCTTGCTTTGGTATACTTGGCCAGCCTCATCAGGACACAGCTGTGCCTAGCAGAAAAGTTGAACACAGCTGCTCAAATTATCTGACTTCTCAATTTTGTATATGTTCAAGAACGTAATGTTATGATGCTGGTCTTTTTGCTGATGTTGTGGGTTGGGAGGAAATTTTAGTGCTGTGGTAATACACTGAAGTGTTATCCTTGACGTAGCAGGCCTTTTCAATAAAAAGAAAGTGCTGTTAGACTTAAACGAGACTGTAATTGTAATAGTTGAGTTATTAAATTTGAAATGCATTAGAAATCGTAACATGTGGCCGGAGCGCCCTTTTAGTTGTTGTGTGTTTCTCCTTGGCAAGATATGACATACCGTTGCATACAAAATTGTTATGAAGTCAAAAAGGTTTGATGAATTAAATTACTTCAGCAAGTCTCCAACATACTGTAGTGATTGGCGTTTATATGGCCTTAGAGAAGTGGTGCTCTTGTTCTTGCTTAGGTGAAGACAAGGAAGAACTGATTGGTTGCTGCTGATCTATGCTTTGAAGAAATTGTTGTAGGCTGCCCAAAAAAAGGAACAACTTTTCTTGCCATGCTTTTGAAGGGGAACGGTACTGAAGAGAAGACGAGACTTCTGCGACGAACATGGAAGGACAACATTCTTCCTTCTGTAATTAGTAATTTTATTTTTATAGCCATGGGAAAGCTCTCATGCTTTACATAGCTAGTTAGTGTGATTTTTTTGAAGAAAGTAAGCTCTTCTGTTTTCATTCAACTCTTTAGAACTTAGAAGTATGGTGCTGTGAATGAACTGTTTGGCCTGACTATTAAAACTATTTGACAATCGGCACTGTAATATAAGGAATTGTCCGAGCCAAGGCACGCGTTTTGCGTGCATGAAAATCTGAGATTTTAGCTAGCTGAAGTTTGCTCTAAGAATCAGTGAATTGAAGATGCAAAGTGATGATCCCATGATTGATTAAACGACAGAAACTATGAAGACAACTCAAGGCAAAACTGCACACAACACATACATAGCTCATGATCTTAAACAATTGCTTAACTTAAATCGTTTTCTGAAAGATCGTGCAGGCATGCGTGCTCCAACTGCAGAGCTGATACAGCTGGTATCAAATCGCTTCCTGAAAGATCGAGAGCAAGAACGTCGTCTACTGGTTAACAGAACGTACGTACCACAAGGCCCGGGAAATTAAGACACCAACGTCGTAGAATTTATCAGCAAGCAGAGAGGGAGTTAGACACGCTGGAGTCGTTCCGCTCGAAAACTTACGATAATATATCTTCATCAGAAGAAGAACGACAACAATATCGGCAGGCGAAGAAGGATCAGATCATGATCAAATCTTTCTGTGTTCATGAAGGAATATCAAAGCACACTGATGATAGAAAAATTAGTAAATATTGTATCCGATACTTGGATCTTGAGAGTTTCCTAATTTTGTTATATATCATCGGTATCAGAATTTGTCTTTGTATTATACTTTTAATTCTTTCCAATGCATGCAATATCTTCCAATTAATTAATGTCTGATTTGATCTGATCATAAGCATGCTATTGCAAAGACAATATTTTTCTAATATCTCTGTTAATGTTTCTATGAATTAAGGAAAGAGTCTAATTAAGAGGTATCTGTGTTTAACAAGAAAAGAATTAATGCAATATATGGGGAGTTGTAATAATTTGAAAGACCCGTTCCTCTTCTCTTTTTATTCCTTTCAATTTTCGAAAAACCCTAATTTTATTTTTACCTTCTTCAAAGAAATTAAAGCCATGGCAGCTCAACAGACGCCCGGTGCCGGCAAAGATCGTGATGATGATGTTTTTCTTTCTCTCCCACTCGCCTTCCGCCGTCCTCCTCCGGTACCTTCACTATCTTCTCGTCCTTCTGCTTCTTCAATCGTGGTACGTGATCACGGTGATGATAAACTAGAACAACAACCACCACCATGTTTCGATTTCTTGCGGGCAATGGAGAACACTACTGCTGCTGCTAATGCTGTTGATCAACAACAACAGCAGCATCATCAGCAACACTTTCCCTCTGATCAACAACTCTCTCTTCCGAATTCAAGTACTCATGCGATCATCCACAACCGTGACCAGCAATCCTTTGGGCAATTAACACACAGTGATCGTGGTGATGCTGATCAGGTGGCCGTGCAAGAAAACCCTTCACTACTTCCCTGCGAGCAGCAGCAACAACAACCAAAACAAGAACAACAGCAGCAGAAAATAATTACAGGCGCCCACGATCATCATCTTAATCATCACCGACGCCAGCAGCAGCAACGAAAGATCACCAATGACGATTATAATAACAATATCGACGGTGGTAATGTCAGTGTCGAGATCAGAGGAAAAGATTACAGTAATCGTCCAAGACCTTACGCTTGGGCGAGCAACCGCCCGGCTGTCATTCTAAGCCTGAAAGAGCTCAACTCCAGAGGAATCCATACAATCACTGGAACGGTGGCTTGCAAATTCTGCGATCATCGTATGGAGATGGGATATAATCTCGTGGAGGAGTTCGGGAAGCTGTCGAGATTCATCGTCAAAAACAGTTGGAAATTGTGCAATTGCGCACCGAAAGAGTGGATCCATCCGCAGCTACCGGCGTGCCCGTCTTGCGAGAAGCCGAATTCGATGAAGCCGGTGATCGCCGATAGGAAACGGAACGTGAACTGGCTGTTCATGCTTCTAGGGAAGAGTCTGGGCAGTCTATCATTGAAACATCTGAAGCATTTCTGCAAGCACCATAATATTCACAGGACAGGGGCGAAGAACAGGGTACTCTACTACACATACCTGATTCTTTGCAAGCAATTGGATCCAAATCCTGATGGCAGGTTCGACATTCATCATTAGCAAGAATACTTTGCAGGTCGATCGTTTGATTCTAGTTCAGGTTTTATTATGTGATCAATGTCTACACTCTAGATTATTGTATGTGTTGGTGGTTTAGAAATTATTAATAGGTAGGTTATTTTTTTGCTTTGCTTAGCTTGTGGTTCCATAATTAATCAATGGTGAAATAAAATTCAATCACATCTTTTGTCTGATTTGGTTTGAAGAATAGAATTTCTCTCTTTACTTCCTTTTTGTTGAATCGTTTACTCGCGAAGCCACGTAACTGTTGAAGATACTTCCTCAGCAATTTCATTGCTGATAAAAGAAAAAACATGCCATTCAAAAGTCGATCATCTAAAGGAAATGATGGTCCACGAAAAAGAAGATAAGAAGCTTGTGGTTGGCCCGTGCATGCAAACACGATCCTCAAACTAAATTCATCATTTTTAGCCACACCACATCTTAATTCATGAATGTGTTCATTCATATATATAGCAATTAAACAGAGACAGATCAGACTGAAACGAAAGATCAGATAGCCATATGGCTTCGTTGTTGGGCGGTATTGGAGTCGGAGCAGTTGCTGCGACAAGGGTCGTGAAGACGAAGGCGGCAACGAAGAGTGCTGCTACCGGCGCCGAAGAGAAGAGCTTCTTTGACTGGCTCTTAGGCATTGTTCAGAAAGAAGACCAGTTTTACGAAACTGATCCTATCCTCAAAAAAGTTGAAGATCAGAAGAGCAGCAGCATCGCCGGCGGTACTTCGTCGAGAAAGTCTAATAGTATTACTGCATCTGTATCTGTTCCTCAGAAGGAATTATCAGGTGGTGGAGGATTTGGAAGCTTCGTCGGCGGTCTCTTTGCCAAGAAATAATATATAATACATGTCTCTTCTTCTTCGTTACTTCCTCTGCGCGCTTGCAGTCGCAAAAGATTCTTACTTTGATTTCCTTCCATCTTGTTTATGTTTTTGAAACTGTAGCGATCGAGAAACTGTATATCAAGAAATTTCCAACCATATGGAAAATTCTATTGTTAATATAAATTTATAGGAATGTTAATTAATTCTCACGCTGAAGAAGAATTTTTTATTTATCATCCACGGTGCAAGACCTAAAACTGAATTTGGTCTTGAAGTAATAATTTGTAACTCTGATACTTACAAAATTTATTGTTTTGTTAATGTTTTTCATTATTAATAATGTTGTTAATAAGTTTATATATTTTTTCAGAAAATCAAAATTTTAAATTGATATTTTTTAATAAATATTTTAATTAATAAATTTATTTAAAAATATAAAAAAAATTTATATTTTTTTATTTAGTTTATTTTTTGTAATATAAAAATAATAACATTTTTATCGAAATAAAATAAAAATATTTTTTAAGATTAATTTCAAATTCACCATAATATTTAAGCCCGGTTAATGCTAATTGAAGGCCCGCTGACGACTAAAGACAGCCCATTACATATCCATATGTTTCCCCTGAAGTCTCTCCGTCGCGCCCCGGAGTGTTCACTTTCTTTCTCCGCTCGCTCAGTCTACCGGAGTAATTCTATACCAGCTTCAAGGATTGAATTGAAAGTCTCTACCAATTAAGTTTTCGTGAATCTTTTTTATGGGGAAAACATCGAAAGACAAGAGAGTAAACATCTTTCAATTTCAATCCCTCTTCGATTTTCTTTTTTGAATTTTCTTTGATTTATAATTTATTTTATTTTTTTTTTTTTATGGTTTCTGAGATCTGGGTTGATTGATCTCAACAGGATATATACTACCGCAAGGCTAAAGAAGAAGGTTGGAGAGCAAGGAGTGCTTTCAAGCTTCTACAGATCGATGAGGAGTTCAACATCTTCCAAGGTACCCGATTCTTTTAGCAAAAAGAAAATATTTTTTACCCCCCACATTCTCTCTAAATTTATCGTAGGAAATTGCTGTTGTATTCAGGGGTGAAGCGTGTAGTTGATCTCTGCGCAGCTCCAGGGAGCTGGAGCCAGGTACATAGATGTTACTGCTGAACTTGTGAAAGAAATGTGCTCTTCGAGAAAAAATTTCAATACTTGGGCCTTTAATCGATGTTATGACATTGTCAAGTTTGTGTATGCAGAATTAAGCTGTTTGACATAATCACCCTTACTGTTTGTAATTGGCAGAGAAGTTTGCATTTCAGTGCTATGAAGATCTTATTTATGTTGTGGTTGGCGAAATTTTACTTTCAGGTCTTGAGTAGAAAATTATATGTTCCAGCTAAATCATCTCTGGAGTGTAGGTAAGTCATCGATTCTTGTTTTTACTGTTGTCCTATCTTTCAAGTTGAAATGCAGCTTAAAGTGTAGTATTGTGAAAGCTCAAGCACTAATTACTGAAATGCATTCTTTACAGGGATGGCGATCTTCCTCTTATTGTTGCAATCGACTTGCAACCCATGGCTCCAATAGATGGCGTCATTCAAGTGCAGGGCGACATCACAAATGCGCGTACAGCTGAAGTGGTAGTGTTGATGTTCTCTTGTGTTTGTTTAGTGTTTCCTACTTTGGTCAATTAGAGGAATTTATAATTATGATCAATGAATTTCAGGTTATCAGTCATTTTCATGGTTGCAAAGCCGACTTGGTTGTATGTGATGGAGCCCCTGATGGTAAGAAAGGGAAGTTCTACACATAAGCCTTCTTCACAAGGGGTGGCTTCTTAAATCATAATGTTTCTTATTGCAGTTACTGGACTTCATGATATGGATGAGTTTGTTCAATCACAATTGATTTTGGCGGTAAGAGTGAACTGTTGTGTTTCATTTTACGTTAAACCTGCAGTTGTGATATTTTATGTACATAAACTTGTGTGTGCAGGCTTTAACAATTGTTACTCATGTACTTAGACATGGTGGTACCTTCATTGCAAAAATCTTCCGAGGCAAAGATACAAGCCTTCTCTATTGCCAAGTAAGTCAATAGTCATACGTATCATTTATCCTGCTTATGCCTTTAGCTGCATGTGCATCCTTTACAGTAATTGACGGCTGCAGTTGATGAACACACTTCACGAGTGTGATTTAGTTATAGTTACATTCTCGTGAACCGAAACGAGGGGTGCTTTAGTTTTATTAGCTTGATGTAAGCTGTTAGATTTCTAAGTCATGAAAAAAGAAAACAATTGCTGATATAAATACACTTTTACAAATGACAAATAGCTATGCGGTTGTGACATATTATAGGGGGCACCAGCTATTCTCTCTGAATTTGTATGCATTGAATTTGTTTCATTCTCATGAGTTTTTGCATATTTCTTGCTAGCGGTGTTAATGGAAACCCTTCTCTGTGCAGCTAAAGTTATTTTTTACAGAAGTGACTTTTGCGAAGCCAAAAAGTAGCCGCAACTCAAGTATAGGTGAGAAACAACTGTTTGTTGTTCAGTAAATGGTAGTTTCACTAGTGAGAAGTATCCTTTTCCTGTATTACACAATAAAAATTTCAAATGCATAAGCCATTGTCATCAAGAAGTGTGTCTTTGTATGTAAACTTTTTACCCTGCTATAATTGTTCTGTATTATGGTTTGCTACAATATGCTCCTTCTCTTTAAAGTTGGCAAGATTGAATGCGTAAGGTGAAATGTTGGATATATATGAGTAGGTAATTTTGTTGTTTCCAATATATCTGAAAGTTTCTCTTGTTGGGGACAGAATATACTTAACTCTCTCGTGACATGTATATGATGATTCATGGACAACCTGTAAAAAACTCTTGAGTTTGTTCAGATTATCATTTAATTCTATAGGCAAAAGATGTTATATGCATATGTTTTTTAGGTATGTCGCATTCAATAATCTTCTCCATTTGTTTAGAGCATGGGCTAACATTAAGATTATCTCAGAGAACCTTGTTTCCTGTTGGCTTACTGAAATGCTGAAAGTTTGCTGTAACATAGATTCTTTTCTGCTTTATATTTTGCCAGAGGCTTTTGCTGTTTGTCAGAATTACCGTCCTCCTGAAGGATTTAATGAGAAAGATCTCTATCACCTCCTAGAGAAGGTTGGCACTCCCTCTGGGAATGATAATTTAGGTAAACTCCATGATGTTAATTTGTATAGTAATACGATTGTTGATTATGTTTTAGGTGTATTTTTGCTGTAATTCTAGCATAAATGTTGCTTTTTCAATGTTTCAATGGACAGCAAAGTTAGGTCTGCTTGGATTTGTTATACCCAACCTTGTGTCCTTGTTATCTAATTACCCTTAGACTCTTTATTTCATGGAAGTCCCTCCTTGTAATTTACAAATTATTTGTATATTGTCCCTGTATAAATTGCTATTGGGAGATTTTCATTGTTGTTGTTATTGGCATATTATATTATTGTTATTATTATTGCTTTTTGTAGTGAGCTCTATTGCATAGAACTAATGTTATGGTCTTGGAACAAAAGTGTCGTCAAGCAGATTTCCGCACCTCCCTTTGCTTTGCCCACTCTCATCTTTGATTCTATGATTTTGCTTTGACAGATTGCACTAGTGGGTGGTTGGAGGGGCCAAACAAAGTGTATATTCCTTTTTTGGCATGTGGGGATCTTAGCGGATATGACTCAGATCGCTCCTATCCCCTTCCTAAGAATCCTGAAGGAGGTTCTTACCAGAGCTTAGATCCTGTTCAGCCTCCAATAGCACCTCCCTATAAAACAGCGCTACAACTGAAGAAAGTTTCCAGTCATGGTATCACCGATATGGAAAAGCTCTCACTTGATATTTGAGCTGGTGGAACTCAGTGCACTTTCAGGTAGCCATTTGATAACATAGGCACCTCAATATAGTTGCACTGCAGTAACAGCAACTGCAGAATCTGAGATTAGTTTGATAGTTTTGAAAATTGAGCTTAGATGTTTTAGCTCATTATCCTGTTTTCTGTCTTGAAATGGAAATGTACTGTCCTTAAAGATATGCTATAGATGTTATCTGTTGTCTTCTTCTTTTTTAAAAATTGAAGTATAGTATGTTGGTTCTTTCAGTTGTGTGTATCCTTATGTAGTGTTCCTAGAATATGAGAGTAATCTGGTGAGGGTGAGTGGTCCTGCCTTAAATTTAGTGGCTCATAGCTTTATTCACAGGAATATTTTTTTTGCAGTAGCTTTTGGTAACGTATTTGCATAGAGTCGCTTTTAGGGTAAAAACATCATGGGTTTCTGAAACCATCTTGAAGACACATCAAAGGAATCATATCGTAGACTTGATCTTAATCTATTAGCAACTTGTTCACTTGGAACAACAGCAGACTTGTAGTCACATGTAATTTGGTGTTACTTAGTCTGTTTCAAGAGACGAGCATCTATAAACTATGAAGTACCACAAACATTTCACATTGACAGGCAACAATGACCATTTGAATTTTAGGAAGACCTCCTGCAAGAGTTAATGAACTTGATGCAATCTTCAATTGCTTCAGATGAATGATTGTCCAGGTTAGCTGCGAATTGGCGGGCAGTTGCATGAGAGGAGTTTTTGCTTGAGGATGGCCTCCTTAGTGTCAAGCAGATAGCCTTTGCCATGCAGATTCTGACACAGCTTAAGAATCTCATAGTTGAGAACCCTCTGATTCGATATGCGAAGGTTCTGAAGGCGCCTTTCTGATTTATACATCTAGAGTTTTTCTTAGATTGGAGGGAGATCATTGGCTCAATGTCAATATAGGGACTATAACTCATTGCTTGATTGGAAATCCTTGTAGACATTTTTTACTGAAGGAGGCGTGAGATGTATTGTGGTTTGAAATCTACAGCAGAAAAACAAGCTGCTCTGAGTGAAATTTATGGACGAAGAAATTGAATGTGACAAGAAATTAAAGCAAAAGAGCTAAAGAGATGCATATGAAAATGTGTGAAATGTTTGTCTTGATTCCTGTTGAGCTTGGGAGATGGGTTATCAATCGACTTAGTGATTGACTGATTCTTAATTTTGCAATTCATTTCTGAGAGTCATGTGTCCAGCAATATACTAGGGGATTATTGTTCGTAATAAAAGGTGTCACGGTGGGGAACTGAAGGTAGCCCTTTGCTTTTAGCAGCTAGAGCATCTAGGATGTAAGAAGTAAAGAATTATAGGAACATGCTTAAAGTGAAGCTCAGATTCTCCGGTTAGAAGGACTGGACCACAACACAAAACCACACCAGCCATTGGATTATTCGTTTTGGATTCTTATTTTTTCACCGAGTGCAATTCTTTTTAGATATTGAATTATCTGTGTTTCTTGCTCTTCTCTCCCTACCAAGCAGCATGCTGATGCCTGATGTTGATCTGTAGTTAACATAATTTTTAGTTAGTTCACTTTGGATTGAATTAGCTGAGGACGCATTGACTGGTAACTGATTTTCAAGTTATGCTGCATGATTCTGCACAGCACATGAGCTTATTGCCTGGGGATGAACTTGGGAGCAACAGCTACACAGGTAAGTAAAAGACAAACTTCTAGAGTACATTACTAGTTAGTGACAGCTATCCATGCACATGAAAATTGTTCATTCCGATGAATAGTGTCAGTTACTTGATAATATTTGATGCATGTTTTCTGGGGATTTGTTGTTATCTTTATATTATACTGGACATGTTAGATTTTGCTTCTGTTCATATCAATAGAACACCAAAGTGTGTCATTTAGTATCAAGTTCTTAGTTTGATGACATCAAGCGATTAGCGTAAGCAAATCAACACAAGTTTCAGGGACAAATTTCAAATTAATTTAGCTTGATGCAGGCTTAACGCTATTTCTTTACTTCTACGTGCAAGAAATGTACAGATCTATCATGTTGAAAATTTCTTAAATCTCTGTCCTCTTATTCATCCTACATTTCATTTTCACAGGAGGAGCAGCAATTCCATCTTCAGAGAAACAGAATCACAAGAACCAAGTATGTTTCCAATAAACACACGCTGCTGCAAAAAACCGAATCATTCGCAGGATTATTCTTTCATGATTTATGTAAACAACTACTATCATTCTTTTGACTAACGTTAAGTTTTATAGTCTGTATTCCGAAAAACAAAGAGTTGATATTTGGCAACAAAAATTTGATGATTTTCTTGTTTCCAAACGCAAGAAAACGAATTAAGGTGGTACAATTCATAATATATATCTATGGATGATGATCAATCGAAACAGAACAGGGAGTGGACAACTTGAAATATACCAAAAAAGTTGGTCCAACTGTTTCCATTATTAGTATGTTATTATTAATAATAAAATAGAATCTTATAATCTTCTTCTTTACAGCATTATTGTCTTTTTTTTTTTTTTTTTGAGTCAACTGATTAGAGCATATCCTTCTTGTTATAAATTTCTAGCAGAAGAATCATCCAATCACTGCAAAAGATATTCTGTTATTCGATTTGTTCATTGAATTTCTTTTCCAACATTATATGAATTATTTCTCTTGGTTCCAAAAATAAATAATAAGAAACAAAAAAGAATAATCTCTTGTTAAATATGCACGTGTTGGCTGCTGGACAAAATAAATAAACAAAGAAATAAATGGAGAAGAAAAAGAAAAAAGAAAAGGCATATACGCGTGTGCGATTCCCTCCAGCGGAACTGAAGAAACGAATATCTTCTTCATTAAATTCTCTTTATTCCCGCCACTCCTAGTTTGACAAAATCATAACACTACGTTGGTTATTGGAAAATTTACCTCCCTATAACAGTAAACCAAACCAACAAAATACTCTATTCATTCGAATTAAACTATTTGTGGTATGCTTTTGTAACTTATCTAACACATAGTGAGACCTATCGTGCAAACAAAATAAACCACTTGTTAATCAAACTCAAAATTTATAATGAATAAATTCCAACGCTTTGCTTGCTTTCTTTTCTTTTCTCTCTTTATATATTGAAAATTTTTATATAAACATCAAACCTTTAATACTAATAATTTTCGCAAAGAACAAATCTCTTCTTCTTCTACTTGTTTTGTTCTTGAGGAAGAGTTCTATCTTACAGTTTGATTCTTGGGAAGCTTTTGGTTAACAAGAGCTCGATTGGCGGAAGTCAACCATGGCGATTGTGCTGGTGAATGAAGAGCTGATGGTGGCTGCGGGGGAGATAACACCGATGCTGATGGGAGAAGATAACGCTTCTACTAGCTCGAAGCAACGCCGCATTGCTCTCTTTGTCGAACCGTCTCCTTTCGCGTAAGTAAAATTAAGATCTTGACTTTACAAAATTTTTTTGATGATTTGGTTTCCTGAGAAAGTGTTCTTTTGTGGTCTTTGAATGACTTTTCAGGGTTTTGCTCTCGATTTATTTGATTTTCATGTGGTGTTTGTGTAAAAGATGAGAATTTGAGGACTCTCTGTTCCAGTCAATCGGAAAATTCTCAGCTTTTTGTTTTGATTTCTTCCCCCATTTTTTGGGCAGCGATAATTTTTTTAAATTATTATTAGTATTATTTTGGGAAATTGGCTAAAGTGAGAAAAAATCAAGTACCTGTTTAGATAATTAGAGTGGATTTTTTATGTATACCATATAAAAAAATTTCCAAAATTCTGATTGAAATTTATTGTGCTGGCTCCTCAATATTTGAAGGAGCAGTTTTGATGCTGCCCATTGCTTTTCTTCAGATCAGTCTTAACATTTCGGGATTACATATGTTCGTGCTGTAAGTTGTTTGCTTTTTAAAAGTTTTGTATGTGCGGTGTAAACTTCTGTGCATATTAGCTTAACTAGGCAACAATTAGCTATTTAGTTAGTTGGTCTGAAAGTAAAGCTTTTCCCTGAATGAGGAAAAATTGAACTTTTTGCACAATTTTGTGATGCATGTCTGCATTTAGTATTTCACATTTGATTGTTAATATTTTCAGTGACTTGGATGTCTGCTTCCTAATTTGTTAAGTGGCTAATCTTTTGGTCTTGTGCAAGCTAAAGTTGTAATTGTTGTTGGCAGCTATGTTTCTGGGTACAAGAATCGGTACCAAAACTTCATCAAGAATCTTAGAGAACTTGGAGACGAGGTATGTTTGACACATGTTCCAGATTAGCACTTTTTGCATTGCTTCCCTTCATTCATTGAATGTGCTAGATATATGCGTCCACACCGTTTTGTCACATGCAACACACATTTGGACACAATGTTTGTCTCATTTGTGATGAAAGGTTGCTAGAGAAGCAAATATTCATTGCTATTCAAGCCCCTGTAAAGTTGGAATATTTAAACATTAGCAGTCTAGATTGGAATTTCTCAATGATTAATTTGAAGATAATCCTTATGCTTCCATCGGTAGGTTCTTGTTGTGACAAACCATGAAGGAGTGCCTCAAGAATTTCATGGAGCAAAAGTGATTGGTTCTCGCAGGTAATAATTTTATGTAGTTTATATGTAACACTTAATGACACATGGCCCTCTTTTTGAGTTCATATGATGCTGTGTGCTTAACCCTTACAAAAGCTTGAAGATGTGACTATCAATTAAAGCTGCATTTTTTGTATGAAGAATATTAATTAGTATGAGCTGTTTAAATGATTATATACACATTAAAAATTTTATTTTATTGATCCAACTATAAGTTTTAAAATCAACCATATCTTCATTTTGACTGTTCTAATGGCTATTCTGTTATTTAAGCTTCCCGTGTCCATGGTATACCAAAGTTCCGCTCTCACTTGCCCTTAGCCCCAGAATAATATCTGAGGTTGCAAAGTTCAAACCTGATATAATTCATGCTTCCTCACCCGGGATCATGGTAATGATCTTTACACCTACCTTACATTCTCTATTTTCAGCCTGATTTTCTGATTGCAACTACATAAACTTGTTTTTGTGTTTGCAGGTTTTTGGTGCCCTTGCTATCGCTAAGCTATTGTCCGTGCCAATAGTGATGTCGTATCACACTCATGTACCAGTGTAAGTTGATATATCCATGAAACAATCGTTTTGCATGGGGTCTGTAGTAGGCTTCTATGTCATCATGATATTCATATTCGCTATTTTCACTTTTTGGGTTCCACTATCATTTTGCCACCCTATAAAGTTGGTCAAGTCTCTTGCTTCTTTTAAATGATTTTTTATGATGATACTGCTACCCAAAAGATCTATCATGCTTTAGTTTTCCCATTGTGCAAGTTTTGGCAATAATAATAGAGCTCTGATCCTTTCTGCTTTCACAGGTATATTCCAAGGTATACTTACAGCTGGTTGGTAAAGCCTATGTGGCATATTTTAAGTAAGCAACGCTGTACCTGCTTCTACTGTGAATTCTTCCACCCCCACCTACTAGGTTATGATGTGATTTTTTATTCAGGATTCCTCCATGGGTCTGCTGACCTCACAATGGTGCCTTCATCTGCCATCAGTAGGGATCTTCAGGCAGAACATGTGACAACAGGTGTTTGGACCTTCCTATTTCTCTCGGGATTATGGGACATTGCTTTGTCTTAATCAACTTTCAATTTCCTTTTTTTAGCTGATAGAATACGTGTCTGGAGGAAGGGTGTTGATTCAGAACGCTTTCATCCTCACTTTCGCAGCAATGCAATGCGTGTTAAACTAAGGTAATTTTCCTCTGTTGAGATGACTGACATCAACTCGATAATGCTCAACGGAATATGTACTTATGTTTATCTTTTCCTATACAGTGGCTGCGAACCTGAAAAACCATTGATAATTCATGTTGGAAGATTAGGGGTTGAGAAGAGCTTGGATTTCCTGAAAGAGTGAGTTCTCAATCTTGATGCTTGGAGATATCATTATGGTGATTTTTTGGTGATAAAGTAGACATGGTGCTCATGCAAACACATATCACATGTTTTACCGAACTGGGCCAACTCTTAGGTTAATTGTGGAGTTTTTCAGCAACTAGCAAACTACTTCTGTATGTTCTACTATATAACTGAAAATGCCAATCACTTCATGAAATTTTTTTGTCGATTTGCTCCAAATGGTTAAAATATCCTCTTTATGATATGGTGATATGCCTTTTCCATATTTGTTTTAACTCTGGCATGTAGTAATTTGGGTTGCCTAACTGTTGTCATCTTTGACATCTTTTACTTTTGTTGTTCAGTGTCATGGATAGACTACCTGGAGCAAGGATAGCATTTATAGGCGACGGACCGTACAGGTAATTAAGACTAACATGCTACTCAAAAAAATATTTGAATTTCTGAATTTTTAATTGACTCTTCTGGTTCTAATGAAGTAGCAAAAGATATACACAGTTCAAAGTTCAAATCCTGTTTAGTTTTGTGACCTGCATTGTATTCTATATCACTTTCGCTGGAGTACTCAAGTCTCCTTTCTTCATCACAGAGCCGATCTTGAAAAGAAGTTTGCAGACATGCCTGCAGTCTTCACTGGAATGCTGCTAGGAGAGGAACTATCACAGGCATACGCAAGTGGTGATGTCTTTGTAATGCCATCAGAATCAGAGACCTTGGGACTAGTTGTCCTAGAGTCCATGGCTTCTGGAGTCCCTGTAGTCGCTGCCAGAGCAGGAGGGGTTCCCGACATAATTCCAGAGGACCAGGACGGCAAGACAGGCTTCCTCTACACACCAGGTGACCTCGATGAGTGCGTGAGCAAGATCAAACTCTTGCTATATGACAAAGATTTCAGAGAGGCCATGAGCAAAGCTGCCCGAGAAGAGATGGAGAAGTGCGACTGGAGAGCAGCCACAAAGACAATACGCAACGATTTCTACAAGGACGCCATCAGCTACTGGAGGAAGAAGAGCGCACAGCTATTGAATCCGATCCAATGGCTAGCCAGAAAATTATTCCAGACACCCCCACAGATAACATACGGGTGATTTGCAGTTTGACCTTGGTCCTGTATAATGATAGAAAGTTTCATAAAGGAACTGCAGTCTGGTTGCATTGTGCCATTATAAGAGTCTCCTTCGATTGCAGTGTTGCTTAGTTGTCTATTCTTCATTGTTCCTGTAGAGCAACACTAGGAACAATGACCATAGTTTTTGAGGAACCTGAGGGATGAAACTGTGGTCCTCTAAAGTTTTCATAGGTTTCAAACATTGTTTTAAGTTTCTCTGTAAATAACTAAATAAATTAGAGGTAATGTTCCGTTTTACGTATTTCTGCTCTGCGATGAATTGGGTTTCGAGAACAAGGAGCAAGGCTGTTTTCTTTCATGAACAAAGAGTACCTTACCTCCAAAAAGATTTTCTTTCTTGCAAACAGAAGCAATGTAAGAATTCAAATCTAGGAAACATATATATGAAAATAAAATAATTTTTTTTAAAAAAAAGAACAGGTAAAATTATAGTAACAATTCTAATAGTAGTAAGGTTTGCAGCCCTCGTAGCACGTAGGATACTTCCGCTTTGGCTGCAGGTGAACACTCATATGAAGCACTCCAACACACTCAGTGTTGGAAAACCACGGCGGCTGGAAAAGTCGTACGGTTAAATCATGCTTCTGCTTCCACCACTTCTCCGATACGGTAATCCTCGCTCTGCCGACTGATTTCTGTCCCCCAGAACTTTCTGGATCATTGTTTATCTTCGAGAATTTCATAAGCGGAGAAGCTTCATGGATTACCTCAACGTGCAAATACAAGTCCTTTGATGGCGCGTCTTCTGGCACGTCTAGAGAATTCAATGTAGCATACATCCATCTGGGCACAGGTCCCTTTGATACAGTTGATTCAACTTGTGTATCTGCAGGATCAATGTATGCGACTGCGTAGTAATACGCATCCGGCGAAGCATTGACAAGCCCTGTTGCTTTCGCAAACTCCACAACTAGTTCAATCGGTTCTTCTTCTTCTTCATACATGTTATCGTCATTAATGTATGTTATGAAGCTGTTTCTCTTCTCTATCTGCTGCTGCAAATCAAACACACTAGGGTTGATAATCTTCTGCTTGCCCTTGCAGAACATGTGAAAGAAAAAAAAAAATGTTTGAAACTTTGAACAAGAGAAGATTGATCTCTTTGCGCATGTTGTCGTTGTTTATATATCTATAGACCATCTATATATATGCATATCTTTATAATGAATATGAAGACTCTTGGAGTTTCAATGGATATGGAAAGTTGTGTCGAATTTTTATTGTATTTAATAGGTCATTTATTTCATTGTGAATAAATTCCCTTTTTAAAAAATATTAGAAGCAGTAAATTCTTATTTTTCCATTTTTTTAGGAGGAAGGAAAACTTTTCTATTATTATTATTTGGTTGATCTGATTTTATGTAAATAGGCCGGGCTCGGATAGAGAAGCCCAATCAAATTATAGATCCAAAACTAAATACGGAAAATACATTGGGATTCGTTTAGGTTCATGACACGTGGCAATCAGCCTTGTTGAAGTCGCTGTTCTTTTAAGAACTGGGGTAGATATTTTCTGTATTTGTTTTATGACATCGAGATACAGATAGAATAGAATAAATATCAGAGACCAAAAGCAAGGTTCTTTTGGGTTCATCACGTAAAATCTAATACCTTCAAAAATTCAATCTTCTCTCGTTGTATTTGAGCGATAAGAAAAGAGAGGCCGCCAGTTGAAGGTAATACTAAATTTACCATTTTTGTTTATGAGTTTTTGATGATCGGTAAACATGTTTGTTCGTATTACATTTGTCATTTATTGATTTATGTGTTCTGTCTTGCCTATTAATTGCTGAGTCTCTCTCTTTTTCTTTTTTTAATCTCTTCTGTAGATGATAACTTTGGTATTTGAATAGTTGCTTCTTAGTAACCTCATTTGTGATTACTATGATATTTTATAATATTGGGTAGTTGATTGCTTCTGTTTTTATTCCTATTTGAAAAATTTTTGCCTGTACTGTCTGTGTTTTCTTTCCTTTTATTTTGATTAAAAGGAAATTTCAAGTCAGTTTAGTTGAGTACCTAATACTTAAAGGTGTTATTCTTTTCCATCATTAAAATTTGAGGGATTAGAAAAGAGAGGAAGGCAGTTGAAGGTATACTACCTTCTTTTGGCATTTTATGTTTCTGATTTTGAAGACATATTCGTTTATATTAAATTTTAGTTTCTGTATGATTTTATTATCACATTCATTTTTTTTTTTGGTTTTGTTTTCTCTCTTTCTTTGGTGATTTACCGTGGGGTTTCTTTATAAAGTTGTTTCCTTTGGTTTTTACTGTTTTTTATTTATCATGATGGGAACTAGTGTTTGTTTTTTCAAAACAAATCTCTGAAAATGGCATAGTGTGAAAGTACAATTCCCATTGTTCTTCATATACGTTTGTAAGCAGTTTGTCTTTCTTCCCCCTTGTTTAGGTGATTAAAGGTTGCTTTTACTTGCAGAAATGTCGCTTGTTCATGCATTCAGTTCTATTTCAAGTCAGGGCCGCTACTTTGGTTTTCCTGCCAAAATATTGGAAAGAAGCGCTCCATGCAGATTTCCAATTTTGAGTGAGAAAGAAACACAGGATGGAATTTTGAGTAGGTTGCCAAGAGCCACCCTTGCATTTGAGAATCCAGCTGCTGATCAATCAGTGAAAAGTAAAGCGAGGAAGCATACTATTGATCCTTCTTCTCCTGATTTTCTTCCGCTTCCTTCTTTTGAAGAGTGCTTTCCCAGGAGCACAAAGGAGCACAGGCATGTTTGGTTTTGTTCTTTTTGTCTTTGTGATAGTTATTTCTTTATAATTTTATATTAGCATTCTGCAGAGTACTCTTCTAATGCAAGTTGAGTAAGCTTACTACAAAATTTAGTTGCAGTACCCAGGAGCATTGCTAGCCACTGCAAAGGATAGGTCTTAATGTAGGACAGATGTTTTTGCTGTTGATAACTATCCTACCTTTGTCACTTATAGGGAAATTGTGCACGAGCAATCTGGCCATGTCCTTAAGGTTCCGTTTCGGAGAGTCCATTTGTCCAGTGAAGAGAAGTTCTTTGATACATACGATACAAGTGGGCCACAGAAAATTGACCCCTCTCTTGGTGAGCATTTACTTCTAAGCTTTGTGTCGAAATGGTGATATTACTTTTTGGTTAGAACCAAGTTGGACATGGACAACCTTAATCACAACTAATATTTACTGATATATAATTCCTCTTTTTGAGAACAATCTGTGCAATCTTTGATGCATGCATTCTCCTCCTTTCTCATGAGTTGTTGTTTGTACAGGACTTCCTAAGATAAGAAAGGAATGGATTGACAAGAGGGAGAAGTTGGCTGGGCCCAGATACACACAGATGTTTTATGCTAAGAAAGGAATTATCACAGAAGAGATGCTATTTTGTGCTGCTCGTGAGAACCTTGACCCAGAATTCGTTTGTGCAGAAGTTGCTCGTGGCCGTGCTATCATCCCTTCCAACAAGAAGCACTTGGAATTGGAGCCAATGGTGGTCGGTAGGAATTTCTTAGTGAAAGTAAATGCCAATATCGGTAACTCAGCTGTATTGAGTTCTATCGAAGATGAGGTTCAGAAACTCCAGTGGGCTACTATGTGGGGTGCGGACACTATCATGGATCTTTCAACAGGCCGTCACATTCATGAAACTCGTGAGTGGATTCTCCGCAACTCTGCTGTTCCTGTTGGCACAGTGCCTATATACCAAGCTTTGGAGAAAGTGAATGGCATTGCTGAAAACCTCACCTGGGAGATCTTCAGAGATACTCTTATTGAACAAGCTGAACAGGGTGTTGATTATTTCACCATTCATGCTGGTGTGCTCCTTCGGTACATACCCCTTACAGCGAAAAGAATGACGGGCATTGTTTCTCGTGGAGGTTCAATACATGCAAAGTGGTGCTTGGCATATCACAAGGAAAATTTTGCTTATGAGCACTGGGATGATATTCTCGACATCTGCAACCAGTATGATGTGGCTTTATCAATTGGTGATGGCTTGAGACCTGGGTCTATTTATGATGCTAATGACACTGCTCAGTTTGCAGAGCTCTTGACACAAGGAGAGCTGACTAAACGTGCTTGGGAGAAGGATGTCCAGGTATCTGAAAAAACATTATTCATATTAGCAGAGAACAAATATTCTTTTTCTGTAGTTAAAGAAGGTTATTCTTGTTTATCGTCCCTAGAGATCACTTGGCTTGATAGTAGGATATAGCACATGATATACTGTGTTGAGTGTGTGGCCATCAGTCCTACTTAGCTTTCTGTAGCCATGGCTTGCTAAAAAGGTGTTGCATCATACCATCCAGTGTCATGATTATGTTTCTGCAGAAGTATCATATTAAAAATTGCTTGTTGGCATAATGTTTTCTTAATTAAAATGGCATTGTTGGCATAATGTTTTCTTGTTTTGGTTTTAGATTTATGACTTGCTTGAGGTAAAATTTTGTACTCCTTATTCTATTTTATATGTTAAGGTAATGAATGAAGGACCTGGTCATATTCCAATGCATAAGATTCCAGAAAATATGGAAAAGCAACTAGAGTGGTGTAATGAGGCACCATTCTACACACTTGGTCCATTGACGACGGATATTGCTCCTGGATATGATCACATAACTTCGGCCATTGGTGCTGCTAACATTGGAAGCCTTGGCACAGCTCTTCTCTGCTATGTGACACCAAAGGAGCACCTGGGGTTACCAAATCGTGATGACGTCAAAGCCGGTGTCATATCATATAAGATAGCTGCCCATGCAGCTGATCTTGCAAAAGGTCATCCCCAAGCACAAGCATGGGACGATGCTTTGAGCAAGGCAAGGTTCGAATTCAGGTGGATGGATCAGTTTGCTTTGTCTTTGGATCCAATGACTGCAATGGCTTTCCATGATGAGAGCCTTCCATCAGAGGGTGCAAAGGTTGCACATTTTTGTTCAATGTGTGGGCCGAAATTCTGCTCCATGAAGATAACAGAAGATGTTCGGAAGTATGCTGAGGAGCATGGCTATGGAACAGTTGAGGAAGCTCTGCAGCATGGAATGGATTTGATGAGTGCAGAGTTTTTGTCTGCCAGGAAAACTGTTACTGGGGAGCAACATGGTGAGGTTGGTGGAGAAATCTATGTGCCAGAAAGCTATATTGCAAGCAGATAAGGTAATCTAGTTCCATATTCAAATTGTCATTAGCATCAACACATAACTTACTGTTTATGCCAACATCCAACTTAATCTTTCAGCACCGGCCACAAGGACTAGCAATGTACTAATTTTTCGATGGAGAATGGTCCGTTGGTTCATCAGCACACTAACTTTGAAAACTCACAACCGAAAATTTCTGACATCTGACTTTTATTCCCCTATACATGACTTACATTTTCGTGATTCTCAAAATCAGAATTTCTGGTCATTTGTTTGCTTGTGAAGCTACCAATGCTAGCTATTATTCATTGGTTTTTGTAATTAAAATTAGCTCATTGGAGTGGTATGATTTCTGATTTGGGTAGCTTTTGTCTCACAGGATTACTTGTACCTTCTAGGCGGAGTATGGACTTCTCAAAGCACTACTAGGATGTTTCTTCTCTTGTATTTTAGCAGTATGTGTTTAGGTAAGCTATGAGCTAGACAACATCAAGTAAAGGTGTCTGTGTCCTCTGTGACTGTTGTTGCCTGTATACATTAATAAAACATGGTTATCTTGATTTATTGTTCTTGTTCAAGTTTCACTGAGAAGGATTGCACCAGGGGTGCCTTTGCTGGCTCCAGGCCTTCCAAGTTGGTCTGGATGCATGCAAAACTGGCTGAGAAAGTCCCTTTGAACCTGAACAGGATAATACCTGCGTAGGGAGCGTGCAATGCCTCTTGTTTTGTTGTCTGCAGGTGATACTCAGCATAGTTTGTATCCTCTTGGTTCATACCCGACGACTATGGAACCTCAAGCTGCTGATGCTACTATGAAGGAAAGTTCTTTCTTTTTCTTAATCGCACCCTCTATAATACATAATGCTTTTTTTGATATTATGTTAGCACTATTAGAAGTGTACTTTATGCGTTAGATTACTGATAGCAACCCATTTGCCGTAGCTGCAAAATTAGAGTTAGAACTTAGAGCCTTAAACGGATAGATACAAACGTAGGAGTAACGACCGCAAAGAGGAACAGGAAGGGCACTAAGTAAAATCATTTCTCGATCATGACATTTTCACAGTTTAGGAAAGAAGATAAATGGAAGAACTAATGAGAAAAGGAAGTGAATATTCAGATGCATGTGATGCTAAAATAGCTTGCAGACTTCATTTGAGAAGTCAATCGGGCTATTAATGTTCTGAATACTCTTTTCGCCCTGTATCTCAAGCTTGATTTGTGTACTCAAAAATGTTGTGTACATTAAGTCTGTGATTGCTGTAATGAGCCATACTCAGACCTGTATGAGAAAAAGAATTGGATTTGGTGGACATGCATTTCACTGATGAAGATCGGCCACAGAAGTGCTTGCATCGTCTTCCAATGTATGCTGACGTGTTGCACGCTGAGTTAGTTCCTTGGAACCTGAGCAGGTTAATTTCTGCGCAACGAGAGTGCTGCTGCTTTATGTTTATTTTGAGGATGCAGGATATTATTCGATGCTTTAGCTACCGGCTAACAACCCGTAGCCGTGTCTGTTGTTTTCTTTCTGGTCGTCAAAGGCAAATATTCAATCATTTTCTCTTTTCTTTTTTTCTCTCTAGTTGTAAAGATAATTATGATATATATATATATATATATGCGGAATCCTCAGATCAAATTGTTCTACTGTTTAACCAAAGACCACGTATTTTGTTGTGGGAATTTTCCTCGTGTCATGAACACGTACGTTACCGAGTTAAAGAGTGCAACTCAGGGTGTGTACCCATTTGAATTTGAAAGTCCTTTATTTGTATCTTGGCGCGGTGTCGCTATGCTGTGCTTGCTATCCTATGGCTGCAGTTAAACCTTCCCTCTCAGCCGCGTTCCTCTATCGCCGCTCTGTTGATTCTGTACGACGCTCTGCCGCAGCCACCAGTCGTGCTCCGATAGAAACCAAACAAGAGTCCTGTTACTTGAAATTTCTCAGAAAAACTCCCTCGGGATTTTTATCGAATGCCTGTTCGGAAACTGATCTCTTTACTAACCTGATTCGTCTGTGCATTACTGACGAATCGCTTCGACAACTTCTCCAAGTCCATGGTTTGGTAATCACATCTGGATCCAAATCAGATCGATTCACTTGTAACCATCTGCTCCTTGCTTACTCTAAACTCAACGATGTCAAGTCCGCTGCAAAGTTGTTCGATTTAATGCCGAAGAGAAACATAATGTCTTATAACATTCTCATTGGTGGGTTATTGCACTATGAAGAAATCGATCGTGCACGGAAATTGTTTGATGAAATGACTGAACGGAATGTAGCAACATGGAATGCGATGGTAACCGGAATAACTAACTTGGGTTTGAATGAACAAGGGCTGAGATATTTCCTGAGTATGAGAAGGGAAGGGTTTAAGCCCGATGAGTTCAGTCTTGCAAGTGCGCTTCGTTCTTGCGCAGGGCTAGAAGATATTAGTTCTGGAAAACAGATTCATGCATATGCATTATTGACGGGGCTTGAGAATGATATGTGTGTTGGGAGCTCGCTTGCACACGTCTACATGAAATGCGGATACCTCGAGGAAGGAGAGAACGCAATGAAGGTTTTGCCACAACTCAATGTTGTGTCATGTAATACAATAATTGCAGGAAGGGCACAGAATGGTGACGCAGAGGGTGCGTTGGCTCATTTTGCTCTGATGAAGGAAGCAGGGTTGGCGCCCGATGAAGTTACCTTTGTGAGTGCTGTGAGCACGTGCTCAGATTTAGGGATCCTTGCACAAGGCCAGCAGGTCCACGCTCAAGCGATAAAAGCTGGTGCAGACTTCGATGTGCCTGTGAGGAGCTCACTTGTGAGCATGTACTCAAAATGCGGGTGCTTGGATGATGCCAGTAATATCTACAAACAATCAGAAGGCACAGACTTGGTCTTGTTCAGCGCTATGATTGCAGCATACGGATTTCATGGGCACGGAAAAGAAGCATTACGATTGTTTGATCAGATGATAGAAGAGGGGATCGAACCGAGTGAGGTCACATTCCTGAGCTTACTCTATGCATGCTGCCACTGTGGTTTGAAAGACGAGGGGAAGAATATCCTCAGGCTAATGAGCAAAAAATATGAAATGCAGCCAACACTTAAGCATTACACCTGTGTTGTTGATCTCCTTGGTCGATGCGGACATTTAGAAGAAGCTGAAGCTCTGATCAAATCAATGCCGGTTAAGGCAGACGGTGTGATATGGAAGACATTGTTAGCTGCGTGCAAGACTCACAAGAACCATGAGATGGCTGAAAGAGTTGCTGAGAACGTTATCAGGTTTGACCCTGATGACTCCGCAGGCTATGTTCTGCTTTCAAATGTCCGTGCCAGTTCAGAGAGATGGAGGGAAGTATCAGAGCTCAGGAGCGCTATGAAAGAAAGGAACGTACGGAAAGAGCCAGGTATCAGCTGGGTAGAGCTTAAAGGCCAAGTTCATCAGTTCTCTACAGGCGATCAATCGCATGATATCGAAAGCTGGCTTAAGGAGATGACGCATAGGATGAAAGAGTACGGGTACGCGCCAGACACATCCACGGTGTACCACGACATGGACGAAGAAGAGAAAGAGTTCAGCTTGGCTCACCACAGTGAGAAGCTAGCGATCGCATTTGCCATGCTGAACTCGCATGAAAATACCACTATAAGAGTCATGAAGAACTTGCGGGTATGCAGCGACTGTCATACTGCAATCAAGTTCATGTCCAAGATAACGAACCGGGAAATCGTCGTTCGGGATGTCAGCAGGTTCCATCACTTCAGTCCAGACGGAAAATGTTCGTGCGGAGATTACTGGTAAAGGGTTTTATTTCCGCGCCGTTTCTGATAATTGAATTTTGAACAAAGTGGCTAATTACCTACCTATCTTTTACGGTCACTTTCAGTACATCTATAGCAAACAGTTGAAGCTCTGACTTTTCGAAACCTTGAAAAACAAAAAAAATCTACAAACATGAACATAATCAAAGTAAAGAAAAGAAAAGTTTTAACTAAAATTATCGCAATAATTGAAGCTATTATTAATCAATGTTGGTAGCTGTCGCACAGTTGCAGCAGATGGCCTAGAACTTTGTTTTTAGCCTTTTAGGTCCACTGCCACCCATATTTAGCATACAAAGCCTTTAATAACCACCCTCGGCTCTGTTCTTTCAAGGGTCTCCAATTAATTGAAGTTTCACAGACAAATTTTTCACAACTAATTTCTGTGTTTCTTTAAAGTTTGCTGAGTTGGCAAGTTCTTATATCATGATGTTAAAATGATGCACTTGAATTATTATGAAATTATTATTAAGAATTTCCTTTTTGTCCATGATTGATTGTGTGTGTGTATTTATGCTATGAATATGTAAAATTCTTTTTTGGGATTTTCTCAGGTTACGTATTCGCTAATCATCTGATAAAATAATAAGGGTACTTTTCAACTCTAATAACTATATTCTTGTCAAAAAATTTCGAATAACTAATTATTTTACTCAACGACGACAATAAGTTAGCCCAGTAAAAAACAAAATGGAGAAAAATTTACCACCGTGGACTTATTTATTTTCGAATAAATGAATAACTAATCCTTGCATGTCTAGTCATTAGATATCCACTAATTTCTTATTAATTTATTTATCTTTTAAGTAAATACAATAAAATTATACAAATTACAAAACAAGGAAATAGGAAAATTCAACCACCATCTCCGTCTCTCTCTCTCTCTCTCTCTCTTTCCATCTCTACTCTCATCTACTTCTTTCTCCGGTGGTGGCGATTTTCTTCTGCGTTGTCCTTAACGGCGATGATGTAGTTCTCCACCTATCTCACCGTTACTCCTCGCTGTTATCCTCTGGTTAATTACTATTTGTTATTCCTTTTTCTTTTTATTAGTTGAAAAGAAAAAGTTAGTTACATATCTAGATCTCTCCCTTCTTCTTCTTCTTCTTCTCCTCGCCTGAGATTCTAGAATCTTCTAAACCACGAGTCTTGAAACTTCCTTCTATTTTTGGATTTGGGGGATGAAATCAAAGATTAGCGCTGGAGACTTTAATTCTACAACCTTCTAGAAGGAACCGGACACGGACCGGATCGGAGATGGCCGGTCGGAATCTCGATAGGTCTCCCAGTTTCGGCGGAGGGATTCCAGATTTAGCACTGCAGTGGGTTACGAATTACATCGACGACCCACGCGATCGAGACGCTATGTCGTTGGTTTGTCGTCGGTGGAGGGTTATCGATAGCGAGACGAGGAAGCACGTTACTATCGCCATGTGCTACTCTGCGACTCCCGATCGGCTTAGGCGGAGGTTTCCGCATCTCGAATCGATCAAGCTGAAAGGAAAGCCGAGGGCAGCGATGTTCTTTAATCTGATTCCTGAAGATTGGGGAGGGTATGCGGGGCCTTGGATCGCTGCAATTGCTGCTGGAGGGTTCGAGTGCCTTCACTCGGTACATTTACGGAGGATGATTGTGAGAGATAAAGATATTGGGCAGCTGGTGAGGGCAAGGGGACCAAGGCTGCAGGTGCTTAAACTTGATAAGTGCTCTGGGTTCTCAACTGATGGACTACTCTTGGTTGCTAGGACTTGCAGGTATAAATTACGTCGTGGGAATGATGAAATGTTGAAACTTGTTTGTTGGATTGCAACTTGATTGTTGTTGTCAGAAGTAGTGACGGCTTTGATCATTGTTGTGCCCACGTGTTAATTGTTAGCTGCTGGTGTTCATCACGATTTAATGTCTTGTGATGCTTACCTACTTTAGCGTGGTTGGCCGAAAGACTGGTTAAGTCTGCCTGTGGTTGACAGACGAGGAATTTGCACAAATATGAGTAGACAGATTTGACCCTTTCATGATACTGAACTTTTGGCCACAATTCTTCCAGATTTATTGAAACCCTGAAACGAATTTTTGTGAAGGTGGTAGTTTAGGTTTTCAGTTTTGGTTGTGGGTCAATACATTTCTTAGATCTTGAGAAGCTCTTGTACTTGTTGAAAAGTGCATGGTTCTTGTTGATGGATAGTACTGCTTTGGGTAGAATTTTTTTTCCATAAGTAAAGTTTGTTTGGCTTTGGGTAGAATCTAATCCTATGTTCTGCTCTATGAGAGAGTTCATTTTCCTCCTAGGATATGCACTCCCTGTCTGCATATTTTGACCTTATCACATGTCTATCGCTACCATCTGGGAGAATGGATTTGAAGCCTGAACATTTTACTGCTGGTTGTTGGTGGTAGTTGAAGAAAAAGTTGATGACGACAGGTAGTGGTAGTGCGGTATTGATTCGTGAATGTTATGGTTATAATTGATGGCTTTTCTATACTTGATAATGAATTATGAGACTGGGGAAGTTAGTTTGGAAATTTTAGCTATCAGTTTTTGGAATAGGGCTTGTCGATTGTGGTGGTGTGCATGCCAGCAGTTAAGTATTCAATTAGCCATCTAGGCCCGTATACCTTAACTTACTCAGTCAGAATGATGTGGTGGCATTGATTATAGCAGAGGACACGTTGACTGACAGGGATGTCTATCTTAAGTGACTTGTTGTGCTCTTACAGCCTGATTAGTTTGAGAATATAATGATTTCATGTTTGTGTGCTTATAGTCTTGGTTGTTTTCTTAGATGCTTATAGCTTCTCCCGTAATTTTTTTTAAAACATGACTCGAACAACATATGAGTTTAAGGTTTGGCCTTTAGTCAGGTAGATGCTTTCTCTTAGTTCTAGTACATCCACTCTGGGCGTTTAATTGGAATTACGTCGATATGATGTTATCATTTTCTGTAGGAAATATTCTTGTTCTTGTTTTTTAATGCATTTATCTTGGGTGCTTTGGTTAGTTTCACACAAGTTATTGGCTCTGCAGATGTCTAAGAACATTATTCTTGGAGGAGTGCTCTGTTGTTGAGAATGATGGGGAATGGCTCCATGAGCTTGCAGTGAACAACACGGTTCTGGAGACTTTGAATTTTTATATGACTGATCTGACAATCCTTGTGAACGACTTAGTGCTGTTGGCTAGGAATTGTCATTCATTGATCTCTCTAAAAATAAGTGATAGTGATATTGCAGACCTAGTTGATTTCTTTAGTGCTGCAAGGGCACTTGAAGAGTTTGCTGGCGGCTCTTTCAATGATCAACAAGGTCAAATCAACATATATGAGAGTGTTCGTTTTCCTCCCAGGCTATGCTGTTTGGGTCTGAACTACATGGGACCTAATGAGATGCAAATAATATTTCCTCTTGCTGCTAGACTCAAAAAGTTGGATCTTCAATATGCATTTCTTGGTACTGAAGATCACTGCCAGCTTATCCAACAGTGCTCAAATCTGGAAATTCTCGAGGTAGTATATTGAAGCAGCTTCTTTTTTAAAATTTTTTTATTTATTTATGTTTTCTAGGATTGGTTCTTCAATCGTTCTTTGACTGCATAGTTCTTTCTTTTGGCTTTCACAATAGGCGAGGAACGTTATCGGAGATAGAGGGCTTGAAGTTGTTGCGCAGACTTGTAAGAAGTTGCGAAGGCTGAGAGTAGAACGTGGTGCAGATGAACAAGGATTGGAGGATGAGCAGGGAAAGGTTTCACAGACAGGCTTGTCGGCAGTTGCCCAGGGTTGTCCAGAATTGGAGTATGTCGCTGTATATGTTTCTGATATAACGAATGCAGCCCTAGAATGCATTGGCACCTATAGCAAAAACCTCTATGATTTTCGGCTTGTGTTACTCGATAGAGAAGAGAGGATTACAGATTTGCCAATTGACAATGGTGTTCGTGCTCTTCTAATGGGTTGTACGAAACTCAGGAGGTTTGCTCTCTATCTGAGAGATGGGGGCCTTACTGACACGGGTCTTCGTTACATTGGAGAGAACAGTCCCCACATCAGATGGATGCTATTGGGTCTAGTGGGTCAGTCAGATGAGGGGCTCTTGCAGTTTGCGAGGGGTTGTCCTGCAATGCAGAAGCTGGAACTTAGGGGCTGCTGCTTCAGTGAGAGAGCGATAGCGCTTGCAGTTACACAGTTGCGTTCGCTGAGATACATATGGGTTCAAGGTTATAATGCAACGCCGACAGGCAGCGATCTCTTAATAATGGCACGCCCCTTCTGGAACATCGAGTTTTTCCCTCCGAGGCAAGAGCTTGTCCACAACGATGATGACCAGACTGATGTTTTGGTGCAGCATCCTGCCCAGGTGCTAGCGTATTATTCTTTTGCTGGAAGACGCACGGATTATCCAGACTCTGTAATTCCCTTATATCCACCGCCGTGAGTTTTATACGTAGATTGCGGGCCATCTATCGGCCATTGCTGTTTCATTCCCCACGTATTTACTGTATGTGCATTAGGTTCTAGAGCACTCCTTTTATGACTTTGTTTGCGTTAATCAACATTCTGAACGGCGAGATATGTAATAAGCTGTTCCACTTTTTGTTACGTCCGTCTACCAAGAATATTAATTATTTGTGGTGTACTCTGCTTTAGATTTGTGAACCACGTAGACGACAGATTTCTGATTATCCACTTTTGTTGTATGGTTTTCACGGCATGAGATTACTTATCATTCTGTGATGAAATGAAACCCTTCTGTTATATATATCGTACGTCATTCCTAATCTGATTGATATAACGTCGTATACTTGTTTCTAGAAATACAACTAGCAATTGCAACTTACTGGAAGTTTTCGAATCTATTTATTTACCCGAGTTTTCTTTTACTACTTGCGTCATGTTTTGAAGCCAAGTCAAAGCAACTATTACTCGTAACAACAGATTCTTCCAGTTCATTGTTTTGTTGTTTTATTGTTATATACATAATCAATTGACTCAACCAACCAGAGACCATTGATCAAAAAGCTTCCGATTATTCTCTTGGTCTTCGTCTGTTAATAAGAAATCTGCCAATGGAGAAGCAGCTACCAGTATTGCCGTACAAAGACGCCAGCCAGCCAGTGGAGGTCCGCCTACGAGACTTATTGGGCCGCATGACTCTTCTAGAGAAAGCTGCCCAGATGGCCCAGATCGAGCGTTCCGTCGCTACCTACGAAGCTCTCGCCGGCCTTAACGTCGGCAGCGTTCTCAGTCTCGGCGGCAGCGCTCCGGCCCACCAGGCTTCTGTTGAACAATGGGCCGATATGGTCAGCCGATTCCAGGAATGGGCTCTGCAGTCGAGGCTTGGGGTGCCCATGCTCTACGGCATCGACGCCGTTCATGGTCACAACAACGTCTATGGCGCCACCGTGTTTCCTCACAACGTCGGACTCGGCGCTACCAGGTAGGTACTGGGTTTTGCTAAAAATCTGATTTTGTGGACCTGTTTCGCAAAATTGACTGTGAGGTGAAGGTTTTCTTGCGGATTTGGACTTCTAATACTAGTTTTGCAGAGATGTAGGGCTGGTGAAGAGCATTGGAGAGGCAACTGCATTGGAGGTTCGAGCTACTGGCATGCATTGGACATTTGCACCTTGTGTTGCTGTAAGTCAGCTTTCTTGCGATTATAGGTGTTTGCATTGTCAATGTTGTTTAATTACTCTACTAACATCATGACTGTGAGAATTCGGATACAAATACCATAGTTCAGACAATCATGTCCATTATGCATGTATATACACTGCTTTATGTTTCGACTGGCGTTGCCGTTGTGTGGAAAGATGGTCGTGATATAAAGTTTCTAGAGGTTGTACTGTAGTATATTTTCGATAAATTTAGGAACTCTATACCTTTCACGTGAAGTCCGAGAATATTATAGATGTTTACTTCATGTAATTGATAAGAGCTATCTTTGTTGATTAGAGTGTAGATCAGTTTGTGTTTGTCATCTAAAAATTGATTAGTGGTAAGATATAATGGAACACTCAGCAGTTATGATTGTTCTGTTATTCTGCCATTGGTTGAACGTGATGGAGGTGCATGCATCCAGGTATGCAGGGACCCAAGATGGGGGAGATGCTATGAAAGCTACAGTGAAGACACTGAAATTGTGAGTACCATGTCCAAAATTGTTTCTGGCTTGCAGGGAGAGCCACCTAAAGGACACCCAGCTGGGTGGCCTTTCCATGCTGGGAGGTATAGCTAATAGTACTTTGTCTCATGATTTACAAATTTTACTACCTCAAATGGGTAGTTTTGACGGTATCTGGTATACATTTCCATTTTACCATTCTGGTCTTTGCATCCAGTTTTTACACTGCCAATCTTAAGAGTTTCACAATGCCTAAGGTTTTAATTCCTCAATAACTACTGGTTATCATGCTACGCCTCGCTCTTTCAAGTTTATTAGCCGGTAGCTTTCAGGTTATGACGATTGGACTGACGAAAGTCTAGCATGACAATTGATCTTGCAGTACGAACGTTATTGCCTGCGCCAAACATTTTGTTGGAGATGGAGGAACACACAGTGGAAAGAATGAAGGCAATGCTATTTGCAGCTTGGAGGAGTTAGAAAGGATTCATATGAGACCTTTTCTAGACTGCCTCGCTCAAGGAGTCTGCACGGTCATGGCATCTTATTCTAGCTGGAACGGGACCCCATTGCATGCTAATCGTTTTCTCTTAACAGATATACTGAAGAACAAGCTAGGTTTCAAGGTATTTATGTCTCATTAGCTTTTTATTATCAGTTGCTTGCATTGGCATTTTCAAATACAATTGCGCAAGAACAGACATTGAAATCATTACATTTATGAGGTAGTTACTGGTAGCGTTTTGGTGCATGCATTTATCTGGATTTAACATGCAACTAAAGTCATTTGGCCTGAAAAATAAAGTTAGGTGACTATTAAAATTGTGTTTGGATTGGATTAATTGATTATTCTTAATTATTTGTAGGGTTTTGTGGTATCAGATTGTGAGGGTATTGATAGACTCTCTAAGCCGCATGGATCAAATTATCGTTATTGTATATCTGCTTCAGTTAATGCTGGGATAGATATGGTAGAGTATTTATTTCATCTCTTGTAACATTTTTTTCTCTTTTTTTATTTCTATTATCAATATAGCTCAAATTTCTTTTTGTAGATAATGATACCTCGCCGATATGAAAAGTTTCTAGAAGATTTGGTTTATCTTGTGGAATCTGGGGAGATACCTATGTCTAGGATTGATGATGCTGTGGAACGGATCCTTAGAGTGAAATTTATTTCAGGACTGTTTGAGCATCCTTTCCCAGACCAATCCTTGCTGAAGTATGTGGGCTGTAAGGTAAACGTTTCATAGAAAGTAATGAACTGAAGCGATGATTTTTCCATCTGTTCTGTTTGAATCTACATGGCTTTACTAGAGTGCGAATACTTTGTCCTGGTTCATAGTATTTCAAAATCTTTAACTGCAGATAGGTAATGGAGTATGGAGTTGATCCCTTTTGTTTGGGCATTTAAACTATAGGCTTCTAAGGGTCTGTTTATTATGTGAGTTTACACAATTTCCCACAAAATAGTAGCATTAGAGAAACTATAAGGCTGATTTTCCGCATGCTGAGCTCATACTTGTCTATGCGTGGTGTTTATGTTATTCATTTCAGCAACATCGTACATTAGCACGAACAGCAGTGAAGAAGTCCTTAGTTTTGTTGAAGAACGGAAAGGATCCACAGAATCCATTTCTTCCTCTAAACAAAAATGCAGGAAGAATCCTTATAGCTGGAAGGCATGCTGATAATATTGGATACCAGTGTGGAGGATGGACAATGACTTGGCACGGGGACAGTGGAAGGATAACTATTGGTATGCATTAATCTTATTACTCTTAACTGAATGCTAATAGTCCTAGTGTATTTACATTACTAGACGGTCATATACTTCTGTATAAAAAACCTCTGTTGCTTGGCATGGGACAGATGTTTCCATCTCAAGGAACTCTACATAAGGAAAGCTTTTGCAGCTCTGCGATTTTGGTTAATTGACTTGAGCCTGGGGATTATATTTGGAACTTCCGATTCTTGATAATTGATTTCAAGTGGAGATACTATTGAAAAAACTAATTAGAAATATTGATTACTTGAGAGTACTCCTCAGCTTCTTGTTTATAAATGCCCGATTTTTTGAAGCCAGAGAATATGAGTTGGGAAAGCGTTTCAAAATGCTGTAAGTAATAATGACGTCGGGAAGCAGCAACTGCCTTGCCCTTAAATATTATTATGATTCCTTCATGCATCCTGTTTGGCTGGTTCTGTTGTTAAAACATATGCTTCCTGTTTTTATATATAGTGGTAGAAATTAGTATCATTTCAAAGCTATTAGCAAAGAAAAGTGTTGATACTGGAAGCATACAATATTAGTATTAATTTCTACTTTTAAAGGATTTCACTGATTTCAGGAACTACTATATTGGAAGCTATAAAAGAAGCTGTAAGCGAGAAAACAGAAGTAGTTTATGAGGAACAACCGTCTGAAACTACTTTTATAAACCATGACTTCTCATATGCAGTAGTTGTTGTTGGAGAGGTTGCATACGCAGAATTTCTGGGAGATAGGTCAGAGCTGGATATCCCATTTAAAGGTGCTGACATGATAAATCTTGTTGCTAGTAAAGTACCCACCCTGGTTATCACTATATCTGGGAGGCCATTGGTCATCGAGCCTTCGGTGTTGGAGAAGCTAGATGGTTTGGTTGCTGCCTGGTTACCTGGTAGTGAAGGAGGAGGAATCACAGATGTTATTTTTGGAGATGATGACTTTGAGGGTTCACTTCCAGTGACATGGTTCAAAACAGTTTCCCAGTTACCGATGAATGCTGGAGACCAATCCTATGACCCTCTATTTCCGTTGGGCTATGGGTTAAAAATGGAATCACCGAAAGATGGAAGTACTTGACAACCGAAGCAGCACAAGGGGAAACACTTCGAAGCAAATAGTTTTATTAAGAGAAATCTCAATTTAGATTGACAAGATTAATGAAATATCATTATGCTATGAGCATGGATATTTCATGATTTGTACCTATGTTGTTTTTCATGATTTTCAAGTACCAACAAGAACTACATCCACATACTTAAATGCTTCATATGCAATTTGTGCTTCGGACGAAGAAGGCAGTGATATATATAAAGACCGTTCCGGCACAAAAGTATGATGCTAATGTTAATTATGGAGATTTCCAAGTTGACCTAGTGGAAAGGTTTCAAGCAGAATCTTGTTTCTCTACACTGCTTCTTCAAGAAAACAACTTGGGAGACCAGTAGGGAGGCCTTGGAATCAGAATACTTGGAAAAGTAAATAAGAAAATAAAAATGTCTGAAAGCACAAAGGTGTTGGTGGTCTTAATCTTTCACAAGTGGTTGATTTTAGGACCAGGAATAAAGTATACAATCAAGTGGTTTTCCTATGCAAACGAATAAAAGGTACATGCATCTCTTTTTCCCCTAAGCTAAAGTGCTCCAGTTTTGTCACCAAGCCTCTATATTGATTTGATCGATTGCCACTTTAGTCTTTGTTGCTCTTGAATATTTTTTTTCCTTTTGCTCGATTGTGGGGCCTTGAATTATGTTTATGCAAGTGACATGTCTAGGTAAAAGCACTTGTGGACAGCTGCTGAAACAGTGGTTTTGCTGGAGGAGAGCTATTAGTGTATCACACAGCTTAGAAGAGAACAACTACACAACAAAAACAAATTATTTGGCATTGAAAATGAGAGAAGAAATGGTAGCCAACCACCTCCACTGACAAATTCATCAACAGCACTGGTCTCTCTTCTCCAGTTCTTTATTATCTTTACCAAAAGCTTTCTAATGTAACATGCTTGTTGTTGTTGTAATATTCTCTAGCAGTCAAGCGAATGTCGTATAACAGATGACTGCTATTGATATTACAATTCATGTTAAGAGTTTATGGAAAATGTTAAACAAATTTGTTGTTATGGTCTTTAGCCCAGTGGTGCTGTACCTGCTTGGCTGCTTGCAGTGATGTAACATCACAAATTCGATACTTGAAAGTTGTTCGACATGACTGTGATTCCTCTTACTCTTCTCATATGAGATGCTCAAGAACCAATTGTGGTTTCAGAAAATTGCAAGAAAATAATCATATTTACACAAAAAAAAAAAGAAAATTCTGCTGATAAATGTCTGATGGAAATATTCATGCTTACCCAAAAAACGGATCGATCTGTATGGTTCCCAGATGCCAAACGGAATATGCAAAAGAAGAAAGCGATTTCTGAAACGTTGAAAAGATCATGAATTATAGAAGCATGGGATGCTGAAGTCTAGGGGAAAGCAGAACCAAGAATACTTACTTCACTATAAAGTTCAATCAAGCAGAGCATATCAGTTATGCATATATGATTCTCACTCCTTGAGAACCCTAAAACTGTTGTCAGAAAGAATTTCCAAAACCATTTGCATCGATATTGAAGTTTGTAATAAACATATATAAGAGATAAGGATTATGCACCTTATGGTTTATGTACCTCTGAAAGCATCCACACAACAAAATTTTAAGCAGCAATGTAATCCATTACAAATTCTTTCTTTCAGATTTGCGAGTCAGTCATTTCTCCAAGTAGTAACTTTTCCAACAGAATTTGCATAGGGATAAAATCATCATAACAATGCCTAGAATTTCAAAAATCTTGCACGAATCACATATTGAAAAAGAATAGAAATACTATGATCCAACTTCCAATATTCCTCTAGATGGCGGAAAACATATCACCGAACCACTACCCTTTGTTCTTTCAGTAGTTGCCAAGCTTCGCAACACAAATAAATTGTTAACCTTTGGCTCCAAGCAAATCTTTGCAATGAAGGCTTGTTTATATTGGACAAATAGCAGCCAGACAAAGTGATTTGTTCATCATATCTCGGAGATACGAGTACTTTTCAAGGAGACCTTCAAAGACCTCATGCATTTGGATGAAGTTGAGTAGGATGCATCTGGAAGAACATATTTTGCGTAGATTCATGATGACTACCTCCTCTAAGAGAAGTTTGCGCCTGCAGTTTCATTTGATATGGACTTGAAAAATAAGAAGACCGAATGATGGGGTAACCCTGCATCTGAGAAGATGCAGAGCTGTAGACCTTAGTTGCTTCATCTGAAGTACTTGAATCAGCTGCCACTTGTGTGACAGTAGAAGTTGACTGTACAGAACGTTGTGGAGGTGAGGACGGCAGATCATCAAGCAAATTGACGGTTGTGATATCATGTATGCTTGATCTCCTTTTATCTTTACTGCCTGAGCTAAGCCTAATGAAATATTTCTGTGCATGGCTAGCAACCTGAGTAGGGGTTCTTGACGTAACAAAGTTCCTGGAGATGTTCCTCCAATCTCCTTTACCATGCTTTTTCAGCCCCAACAGGAAAAGCCTGCAGCAAAATTTTCAGAAAACTTTATCAACGAACACAAGAAATTGATATTTAGTAATCAGAGAACCTAATGTGCAAGGAAATAGCTCCTAAGGCTGAAACTCACTTAGGATTTACCTAACATGTAACTTATAATTTCGAAATAAATTTCAAGATTTTTATCAACAAAAGAAAACTAATTTTCGCTTTTTGAAAATGATGACCATGTATTAGTTCTTCTTGAAAGTACTATGTTTCAAAACAACCATGCCGTTCAACATGATGCTGAATTTATGCAGGCAAGCACTTGATATAGTATCATTGCTTTCATATAACTAGAAACAACTAATATATCCTGCAAACAAAGTGAACTTCAATGAACTACCAATTCCTTGATGTCAGAATTCTCAAACAAAGCGACTAAATCATAATTCAAAAAAGGAGAAAACAAGCAATACCTGTGCTCTTCTTCAGTCCAAGGTACTCCTTTCTTCCTCTCTTGATCCGAAAGCCTTCCTCCGGTGCGCTTTGCTCCATAAGCTTGCTTGAATCCATCAATTCCGTTATTGTTCTCCCAATTAAGAACAAATGAAGATGAGCTATACCCTGGAATTGGAATAAGTCCTGCTTCAATATGGCTAACATCATGTTCCAAATCCTGGTAGCGACTTTTGACATCTTCCGGTGTCTTCCCGGGAATCATTTCTGCAACTTTCACCCACCGGTCCGGCGTGTCCCTATCAAAGATGGCCAGAGCATTCTCAAACAATTTGTTCTCCTCCGCAGTCCAGTCACCTGCAGAAGTCTTGTTGTTGTTGCTCCCAAGAAGCCAACTGGTGCTTGGGAAGTATGCAGCTGCTGGAGATTGAATCTCAATCCCCCACTTTGTCATCATCTATAGAGACCTCGCTGATGGATTAAACTTCTTCTACTTCAATTCAAAACAAGCAGATGATGATTCAATTCTTGTCTTCAAACAAGCTTCTATAGGACATTAATATTGAGAAATTGGTCACGGACAAACAAAAAGCAGAAATCTTTTTGTAAGAACTTGGAGCTTTTAGATAAGAAGAAACAGGTATGCTGGGAATTGAAGCAAAGATTGATGTATTGATGAAAACCAAAATTTAGAAGGAAAAGGGATCTTGGTAGAGAGATAAACAGAGAAATCTCGAAATAAGCAGAAACAAAGCAAGAAGAATCAAACCCAGTTAAGATAAAACGAGCTCTGCAGCAGAGAACCTGCGTAAAAATCCCAACTTTATTGCTCTACCTCTGTTTCTTGTTGTTCTCAAGAAGAGGAAGAAGTAGAAGAAACAACAGAGAGACGAGAGAAAGGAAATGAAATAGCGAGCAAAGGAATGAAAAGCAAATCCAAATCAGTAAAGAGTCTCTCTACTTATATTGTGCTGGGATCTACTAAGCAAGCTTCTCGATCTTGTAGAGAATAGATAGAAAGAAAAAGAAAATTTTAGAGAGAGCTTTATGGAACTGCATTTCTTAAATTCAGTGATGATTTTCTAAAACATAGATATAGATATATTATAATTATTTGATAACATTAATAATTTATATTTTGTTATTAATTAATTTATAGTTTAGATTTTAAATTTTAAAAAAATATTGTGTATAAGTTTTTACATTTAAAGAATTTAAAAGCCACTCCAAAAACCATGAGAAAATATGGCTTATGCCGCCCCCATCTAACAACAACCAAAAAACTATAAAAAATTTCCGAAACCTTTCTTCTCTTTATGCCATTGTCAAGTATATAAGCGTCCCACAATAATAATTTTATTAAAAAAAAATTCTCCACTTAAGAGAAAATGTTTTAAGTTAATGAAGTCAGCATAGCGATTTAAATTTTTTTTAAAAAGACCGACATATATACGTGATAAAGCGTACGTCCGTAATTTTTGTTACATATTGAATCATAATTTTTCTTTGAGATGGTGTCATGGTCGGTTTATAACCAATAATAATAATATTAATAGTATGCTTATTATTATGTACACGTATGAATAATTCCACTTAAGAAGTAAAGTTAGCCGACTAAGAAAGACGGTATAAATTATTATTTTATTATTATTACAAAAGTGTGTTTCATTCGTATCAAGAGTTTTTTATCTTTTGGTCCTTAGATAACGTTCTTCATGAAGTGCATAGTTATTTAATAAATATCTCGACCTTATTTACGGGTCTCATATGAAAATAATGAAATAATCTAGAAAAAATTTAAGACTACTTAAACTAAGAAATTTGTTTAAATTCTTTAAAATAAGTTTAACTTTAATTAAAAAAATATATTATTTGAACAGATTAAAAAAAAAAATTTTTTTTTCGAGTGGTCCTATACATAATTACTTTTTTAGTGGTCTCACGACTTGATACGTATGCACCGGTGTTATTACCATTTTTTTCTTCCTCACTACATACATATACCGCCTATTGGTCCCAAAGCATCGAATATTATAAAATTCATTAAACAAACTCACCAAAACTATTATTATCTGCTATTTTTTTTCAGAAATAATATTTTTTCTTTTTGTTGCAACTTGAAAAAATACAAATTGAAAAATTTATGTTAATAAAAAACAGAATATGTTATATTAAAAAATGATTCATGGGGAACTTTAATCTATAGTAACAAAGAATAACTGTATACCGTTTCAATGAAAAGTAGTTTTCAATTTTTCTAATTCAATTTTTAAATAAATTTGTTATAATATTATATATACTTTATGTAAAAATTACAAAATTTTAAATTATAAACATTATTATCTTTAAAATAAAAAATAAAATTCATATTTTAAAATAAATAAAAATAATTTTTATTTTAAAAAATATTTTCTGTAAGTACTTTCAGCAACTCCTAATCATTCAAGAAATATTTAGAGTATTTGTAAAAAATATTTTAAATTTGAAAAAATAAATTTTATTTTATTCAACTAATAATCATAAATAACAATAAATTCTATAAAGTAGAATTATTTATATTTTTCTAAATTTTAAAAAATATAAAAATTTTAGAAGTACTTCTAAATTCTAAATATCAACTCATTGTTTTTTAATTTTTTTATTTTATGTTTTAAAAAATTTATTTAAAAATTTAAATAGTATATAAAAATTTTACGTAATAAAATTTTTTTATTACATATTTTTATTTTTATAAAAATAAAAAAATAAAGCTCGTTTTTAAAAAAAATAAAAATACTATCTATTTTAGAAAAATTTTATTTCATAAGTAATTTTTCAAAAAAAACTTTATCTCTGGCAAAAATACTATTAATTTTAGAAAAACTTTAAAAATGACTCCGATAAATTGCTTTGCAGTTGCCGCAGGTACAATAGTTACTACTTAGTAGTGGATTCTTTTATCTTCAGATTTGCAAAACTTTGCAAAACATACAAAATCTACAGGAATATAAATAAGGTATGAAAATCTTCTACTATATTATAAGTAGGGATGGGATATATAAACTTTCAAGAGCAAGGTTGTACAATTACCTCTGCCATTGATCACCTCCATCCAATTCATTTCTTCTTCTTCTTTGTTCATCTTCAAGCTACAATCAACCTTCCTCCGCCTGCTCCCACAACTCTCTCCTCCCGGCACCAGCGCCGGAGGATAACCACATCCTAAGCCGCCTAAGGTGAAGCCACCTCCACCATCCGTCCATTATCTGGAGAAATATATACCTGGCACTGATGTTCTTACTAGCTGTCACCGTTACAAATGCCTTGACAACTTCACCAGAAGTAGAATGGGGCAAAGTTGGAGCTTTGGCATTGAACTGGAAGGCTTGCTTGCTCAAGTCATCTACGAGAAGAACCTGCAGAACCAGTCAACAACAACAACTGATGATAAAGACAATGGTGAATGATGAAAAGGAGCATAAAGTATGGAATTGCTTTACATGTCTCACAAGTTTTCCACTGTTAAGGTTATTTATTATAACATTGGTACTTGTTAGCATCAGAGTCAGTTTTTCTTGAATAAACATATTTGTGTCATAGTTGGATTGTGCGTGGTGCAATAATCCACAGCCAGTTCTCTCAACTGTGGTCTGATATACCAAGCTAACTTTGTTTTGCATCATTGTAATATTCTCAACAATTATACATCCATTGCCAAGAAGGTTACTTCCATTGATGCCACCCATGAGTTTCTAGGTTTGTGTTTCTTGAAAAGTAGAATGTGAAGCTACGACATCAATTTCAAAAGACATTCGAGTTATATCAATTTGGGCATTTCTCTAGTGGACATGCAGCTAATCACATACACTAGATACTACAAGGAGAGTGCAATTATTAGACTACTGCTGCAAAATAACTTAAAACAGTAGAATGAGGACAGGTATCATTTCTACTGTAAGACATGTGTACAGAAGGAGAGAATTGCTGAGATCGCACAGATGAAGCGGCATTATGGAAGTCAGTAGATGAAACAATCTCAGGATAGCAAGAGCCAACCATGGACTCAATAGCTATACTAGGAAAGCAGAATTAACGGGCAGCCAGAAAATTTTAGTAGCCCACTGATCAAGTATAATGCAAATACTCAAACTAAGATGGTGAAATAAGAAGAATAAAATGATCCTCATTCAGGTTCAATTGAGCAACAGAAAGCACCTTATGTAACATGACTATTTACGTTTTGAATAACTAAAAGCATTTCAAAATGATTAATTAGGAACAAACCTCAATTTCTTCTTCAAATTATGTAGTCTTTATCTGCAAAAATTCAAGTACTTCAAGCCTCCTCTCGAGTACCCTGACATGGATTACAAAAAATAAGCATATAAAACAGCTATGCTTCATATTTCACAGTTCCCAGCATCTTTGACTGGATTTTTCCTATTTGGGATCACTGAACCAATCCATAAAGAAATTACTCACCATTTACTCAGAAGAATAGTCATGAACAATGACGTCACAGGCAAACTCCGGAGGTTAGCCACCAATTAGAAGGATGCCCTCTCATTCATGTCAAAACAGGGACATTGCTGATTATAGCCCTGATCAGTATATTCCATGTGATAGTAGTAGGAGTGAGACCACGGCTTAAAGCGTCATCAAGTAACTCTGCTGCCTGAGCGATTTGATTCAAAGAACATAGCCCTTTGAGTGCTATGTTATAGGAAATTATATCTGGTTCTAATCCAGCTCGTATCATCTCACTCCATAACTGAGAAGCCCTTTCACAATCTCCACTCTTATATAGTCCGTCTAGAAGCGTGTTATATGTCACTAAGTTAGGGGAGCAATTCTTATGCTCCATTTCTGAACTAATAACCAATGCTTCTTCAACCTTGCCTGCAGAGCAAAGACCATGGATGAGAATGTTGTGCATAACGACATCAGCTCCTACACCTTTTCTAAGAACTTGGTTCCATATGTCCAAGGCAAGACTGAGCTTCTTGTCACGACAAAGACCATCAACCAAGGAGCTGTACGTCACAATGTCAGGCTTGAGACCCTTTTTTATCATTTCTTTTGTGAAATATGAGGCTTCATGAAGTCTTTCAGCTTTGCACAAGCCATTTATGAGGGTGTTGTATGTTGCAACAGTCGGACAGCAACCATTCTTAACCATCTCGTCAAACAAACTAAGAGACTTGCTGATTTTAGATGTTTTAGAGAAGCCATTTATCAAGACATTATAAATTTGAGGGTTAGGCTTGCCTCCGTGATTAACCATCTCATTGTAAACCCACAATGCGTCATCCAATCTCTTAGTTTTGCATAGTCCATTTACTAATGAGCAAAAGGCATAGACGTCCACATACTTTTTTCTCTCATCTTCCAGTGCTTCCTTCACAATGTCCAAGGCATTTCTAACGTAACCATTTTTGCATAACCCATGAACAAGAACACCAAAACTTACTGAATCCGGAGAGTACATGTCATCTTCATGCAGCTGTTGCCAGACAGAGATTGCTTCTTCTACCATGTTGTTATCAAAGAATGCTTTCATCAAGATATTGTGACTCACAACATTACGAATTCCTTGCTTACCCATTGAACCCCACAACTTCAGACAATCTTCCATTTTCCCTGTTTTGCACAAGCCACTGAGCAAAGAGTTATATGTGACAACATCAACACCAAACCCACTCTTGATCATCTCTGAATACACTCGTAAACCTGCATCTATATCCCCAGCTTCACCCAACGCATGAACCAAAATGCCATAAGTATAGACATCCGGCTGATGACAATTCAACAACATTCTGTTCCACATCTCCATCACCTCCTTCAACTTGCCTAGCTTGCAAAGGCCATTCAACATGGCATTATAAGTCCCAACATTTGGGCTGACCATGTTATCCCTCACAAGTAACTCCCAAACCTGCAACCCTTTCTCAAGCTCGCCCTTCTTCAGATACCCATCAATGAGCACATTGTAACAAACAACATCTGGCTGTACTTCCTTTTCGAACATTTCTTCAAAAAGGTTGTGTGCCATATCCAAATCTCCACTTTTGCAACATGCATGGATAACGGTGCCATAAGTGACGTGGTTGGGCTCGAGCCTGCTATTCCAGATGGTATCAATCAGTTGGGCTGCACGGTCATGCTGTTTCCGGTAGCAAAGGCCACGGAGGAGAATGTTGTAGCTTTGTATGTTGGGTTTCACATCTGTGGATGTTGAAAAGAAGGACAAGAAATTCTCAGCCTCGTTGAAGCTGCGTGCACGCACAAATGCATCAAGGAGGGTATTGTACGCACGGACGTGGGGCTTGCAGCCAAAGATGGCCTAAAAATTCATGGGTTGCAGTATGTAATTAACAATGCCAAGGGTTATACTTCTCAAAAATGAAATAACGAAAAAAGAAAAGGATTTTGGAAGGAGGAGAAGCAATGTGTAAATTTTGGCTAACAAGCTACAATAAGCACTTGCTAAATTTATGATTACCAAACAACTGAAGTGTGACCTACACGAGATCCTCATCAAGTTTCCAAGATAACGGCTATCTTGCCTCCTAAATCAAGAATCTCCTAGACATGTGGCTTATTAAAATAAACAACTCTATCAATCAAAATAGAAGAGCAGAATACTACAATATGGTTAAAATAATGCACTGAGGCCTGTAAACCAGAAACTTATTCAGCGCGGCATTTCGTCGAACATTACTCGTTCAATCACCGAAACTAACTTTACCACCAATATTAACAACACGTACTCAGTCGTACCAAAAAATTTAATGAATTCCCATAATATGATTATTATTATTACCTCAAGGTTTTGGAACACGTGGAATGCAGCCTGTGGAAGCCCGGCGCGAGAGAGCGATTTGAGCGCAACCAGCGCAGCGTCCTCGGAGAACTTATGCCGGTGAGGCCGCAGCCTTCGAAAATGTTCTAGAAGATTTGGTAGTAGATTAGGAGATGAAGTGGAGAAGCGGCGGAGGAGAAAGAAGAGCAATGACGGCGCGAGTGAGATACGCGATTGTTTACGGTCTGCGGCGAGGTAGTCGAGGTAAGAGAGAGCGGTAGCAGGAGACGCTGATCTTTCGATGAAGTTGATGACGTGGCGCAGTGGTAGACCTTCCGGCAAGGGCGGTGGCGCTGGCGGTGGAAATTCGGATCCAATCATTTCATTTGATTTTGTACTTGCTGAAATATTGAACGCGGGAAGAATGAAAGAAAGAACAACAAATATTAGTGTGTTATTATATATATAAAACAACATGTTGCAGTACACCCCTTATAGGTTCTGATATTTCGTTGTAGGCCAAGTTGTTTTGAACGTAATTTTCTTTTTAAATACAAATTTGCGGGTTGTGTTTTTTTGTGCCGCGATCTTCATCTTCCTCTCCGCTGCGGTGGTCTTGATTTTTGCTCCCCTACCGAAGTTCGATCTCCGGTAGGATATAGCAATCATTGGTGTCGTCGCCGTACGTCTTTGGTTGGATCCTGGTGGAATTCTTTTTCGACAGTACACCCTCTCAGATCAGGTGAGAATTTCTTGATCTGATCTTCTTCTTTAGTTTCTCTTTTTCACTTGAATATTTTCCTGCGTAAAAGAGTTATGCAGATATAGAATAGTTCATCACAGCAGTAATACCAACAACAGATTTAACACAAAGCGACTCGTATCTGACGGCTCAATCAAAGCGAATGCCCATCAGAAGTTCTAAATATGTTTACCGATCACGGCATTAAAATCCAACTAATTAAATCCTTATTGGAGAATTCAAACGTCCACGGTAACCTGGAGTATACAATAAAATACGAGACAACTGCAATCAGAGTTCTATAATCTCCTAGAAAGATAATTGAATTGGATATTATAATGCCTCTAGCAATCGAAATTTTCCTAAACAAATTCTTTTAATTCATGAATACATCAAGGTCTGTTTCGTGGTCTTGATTTGTTAACTTCTTGATCTGTCAACAGTTGAAGGACAAATGAGGTGATTAGTTTAGTACAGGCACTGAGAGTTTGTAGTAAAACAACCGAATTCTCTAAAAGCTGTAACTGTGGGAAGAAAGCTCCTTCAAAAGCTTGAATTCTCCTAACGCTGTAACTGTGTGAAGAAAGATTCTAGAATAAATAATTCTCTAGAGCTTGACCTCTAATCATACACTGACTTGTGAAAATAAATTAACATGAAAGAACAAGTTGGTGAGCTTGCTCTCATTTCATGATGAGCACAAATGTCCATGATGATTATATTCTAATCTTACATTGACTTTGTGAAAATTTATTAACATGAAAGAACAGGTTTGTGAGCTCGCTTTCATTCATCATGAGCATAACTATCCACGATGATGATGTTTTAAAAGAATTCCAGCTTTGTAATCTGAGCACACCCAAACGAAAACTTGCATGCAATGATGCAAAGAAACAGGCAGCTAGAATTTAATTAACTAGTGCCTTATTATTGTTTGCAGTTGTTGATTTTTGAATCTTCAGATCAGAAAGACAGAGTTTACGGGTGCGACTTTTCTTCTGCTATATATGCAGATACCTTCAAAAGCAGTGTCACACAATTTACCTCTGCAATTCATCAGTCAATCTTCCTCTTCATCTTTATTGAAGTGAGAGCTATATACTTTTTCTCCTTCAATGCTCGATCCACGACTTCCTCCTCCTCCTCTCCACCAACCAACCATCATGGAAGCATTAAAGAACAGACTGACTTTGCAGTTTGTTAACTGGTCTTCCGGTTTGGTAACGGCAACGATCACCATGCTAGCAGCAGGGTGCATACCATATCTCAAGGAAGGACTTATTCAGGTCAAAAGCCATATCTCAAGGAATCTGTTTAACTGGGCATTGGGTTTCGCAACAATTGCTATTGCCATGCTGACAACAACATTGATACCATATCTCCGCCGTCTCAACTCCAACATCAATGCTCTCAACAAAGCCTCCGAGGATTTGCAGATTCTCAATAACGATGTCTCTCTTAAAATTGAAATCTTTAAGCTTAGAGGGCATGTCTGGCCGAATGAAGTAAACAATTGGGTCGAGAAGGTTGAACAAATACTTAAAGAAGCTACCCAACTGATAGACCACCATCTCCAACGCAAGAGTTCTTTCACCTTTGACTATGTTCGCATCAGTATTGTATTGCCCAAATTGCTCGCACGAGTGCAGACTCTTCTCAAGGAAGGAGTTGTTCACAACAACAGCGAGGGGATGAAGCCCCCTCCTGTAGCTGTTCAAGAGCAAGAAATTAGCTCTTCCACTTTTGGCTTAGACTCCTACATCTACGAGGCTGCCAAACTTTTGGCTGATGATGAAGAAAATATATTGGGAATAGTAGGTATGGGTGGAATCGGCAAAACTACACTGCTCAAGAGAATAAACAATGCGTTACGATCTGGCGGCTCACTTAGCAGCTGTAACAACTTTGATCGTGTCATTTGGGTCGTGGTTTCAAAAGATTGTACACTGCATAACCTCTCAACAAAAATTGCAGAGGCATTAGAGGTAAAACCAAGTGACAATGATAAAGAGAACCTACCCAAACTCATCTCTAACGATTTGTGCAAGAAGAACTTTCTTCTATTCTTAGATGATGTCTGGGAATCTCTTAATCTACATGTGGTTGGGATCCCTGCGATCAAAGGTGGCAAACAATTTAAGAGAAAAGTGATACTAACCACAAGATTTCCCAAAGTATGTGTTGATATGAAAGTCAAGAAGACGATCAAGGTTGATACGTTAAAAATGGAAGACGCATGGCTTTTATTTAAAGACAAAATTCCTGAGGATCTAATGTCAGATGAAGGAATCCAACTCGCCGCAGAAGCTATTGCTGAGGAATGTAAGGGGTTGCCCCTCGCACTGAATTCTATTGGGAGCGCTATGGCTACAAAACTAACTACCACAGAGTGGCGGGAGGCTCTCAAATTTATCAGAAAATCAAAACAACTTCGGGTACCAGATGGGCAAGATGTAACATTTAATATACTTATGCTTAGTTATGACTCTTTGCAGGATGATACGGAAAAGAAATGCTTTTTGTCTTGTGCACTGTGGCCAGAAGATTGGAAAATAGATGTCTCCAAGCTTATACTTAGTTGGATTGGCTTCGGGTTTTTGGATTGCAACTCGACAAATAATTACGACAGTGCTTATAGGAACGGTGTTTTTCTCGTTGGAAGATTGAAAATGGCGGCTTTGTTAGAACATGATCCTGACGATGACACGAAGGTAAGTAGATTACTAATCTTTAGTAATCATTTTTATTTTTCCTATTTACTTATTCTATATATTCTTTCAAATGATTTCAAAATTTAAGTAGAATATTGAGCAGCACCTGCATATGCTAGCTCATGTAATTTTTACTCTATTTTGGGGCTCATACTTGTTCTTCTATAAGCTAGAACAAGTTTTGATGTTCTTTTTTCTTTTTTAATTTGCTCCTTTATCTAATTATCAATGGAATAGTTCTCAACCTTCCAATTTGCATAAGTAGTAATCATCAATCATTCAAGAACTAAAAGCTTAACTTATTATGTGTATCAAGTCAATCTTTTTTAAATCTTATTACTATAGGGTTGATAAGTTTATTTTAGTTCCCCAATTTGCTATCGTGTAAATAATAGTTACTTTAAAAATATAGTTACTATAAGGTCTATCTTTTTGTTTTTTGTTTTTTATTTTTTGGTTGAGAGATGAGCTATTCAATAATCATCGAAATAAAAATTTTTTAATCAGTTAAACTTCGAACACAGTCCCTTGTGCAGAAGGCTGTATCTAGAATATATATGGTAGCTCTATTTCTAATTTCAACTAGTACTACCATGCATCTAACACAAACTACACATGGTTTGTTTTTGGATTTGAACCTAAAACTTTACAATTTTTGAAAAACCATTAAAGATTTAGCATTAAAGTTGTTATGTTTTTGTGAAACGTTAAATTTTAATGTTATGAAAAAGTTATTTAATCATCTTATACAGTCGAATGCAATATTATGTTATTTATACGAAACAATCCGTTTAACTATTTGGTTTTGCAAATGATCACTATACTACGATGTATGCACTTACCTCTCTATTTTTTTCGGTTCTTAACGTGCAGGTGTGGATGCATGACGTTATTCGAGATATGGCGTTATGGATTGCGAACGAAAAGGGGCACAAACCAAATAAATGGATGGTGACAAAAGTCAACGAAATTGATACCCACCAGTTGCAAGGGGCGCAACGTCTATCTTTATTAATCAAAGATGCACAAAAGTACCCACTACACTGCTCCCAATTGTTAAGCCTTACAATTTTTTCCTACAATTATAAAAGCCTCTCTATTCCACAATTGGTCTCTCCACAAAAGCTGCAATATTTGGATTTACAATATTGTTGGAATAGTGTGTATAATACGGAGGAGATTGGTTCTTTTGAAAATCTTCTCTATTTGAATCTATCCTATAGTCGGATACAGGAACTGCCGAACACAATGAAGAACTTGAAAAAGCTCAAGTTTCTGCTTCTTCGGAATACATGTTATCTCAAATACATACCCTACGGATTGATATCAAGCCTATCTGATCTACTAGTACTTGATCTGGTCGACAGTAATTTCGTGGGATGGGGAATAATCGACCAGCAAGAAAGGACATCAGTAAGCATTGAAGAGGTACTGAGCTTGAGCAACAGCTTGCAATATCTTGGGATATCGGTGGAAAGATTTGATGATCTTCTCCGATTATCAAAAACTTATTTCACGCGATCAATTTTTTTGATTGGTAAAAGTGATTGTAGTGAAGACGAAGAGAGAAAGATGGTAAATCTCGTTGGTACTAGACCACCATTGAGCAGAAATCTCAAGGAGCTCAAGTTTAAATCTTTTTATTCACTGCTGATATTTGAAGAAGGATGGATTTTTCCGGAGTTGGAAACTCTTGAAATGTGGTATGTTAGCAAAATCATATGGCAACAAGTACAACCTGCGGGTGTAGCTTTGCCTTCGATTCGGGAGTTAAACCTTTATCTCTGCCACGAATTAGAAAACATCCCTTGGGTTATGCAACTCCCAAGCCTCGAGCATCTTAAAGTGGATAGTTGTAAGGTGATGAACCAAGTTATTGCAGAAGATAGCGTGGCTGGTGGTCTAGTAATAGAAGAAAATATTGTAGAAGAACCGTTCCGTTGCTTGAAGACATTGAAGCTATTTGGATTGCGTAAACTGCACAGCATTTGCAACGGTGAGTATGCTTTCCCTTCTCTCAAGCTTCTAGAAATCGATGATTGTGACCGTTTGCAGAAGCTCCCTTTCGGGACTGAAATCATCAGAAACGGGCAACTTAAGATTAGTATGGAGGACGAGTTATGGGCATCGATCATGAGCAGGGTTGAGAATGATACGGAGCTCAAGCTTTACTACCAGCGTGCCTTCCAATCGCTATAATCTCAGTACTACTAGGATCTTAGATGCTTCTTCTTGTGTAATGTTCTTTTCAATTTAGCTACCGAAAAAATTTCTATCTTTTATTTCAAATTTTGTTTAGTCATCGTAATAATTAATCAACTGTATCTTAATTAATTCAGTTCGGATTATTTGTAACCAAAAAAAAAAAAAACATTCTCATATTGTGTATAAGTCAAAATTTCATTCGGAAATGTCGGAAGTGTTTTTAAAAATAAATTTTTTAAATAAAAATTATTTTTATATTTTTTTAAAAAAGAGTTTTATTTTTTATTTTACAAAATTTAATAAAATAAGTAATAATAAAATTTTATGATATAATTTTTTTAATTTTATAAAATATTATAAAAAATTATATTGAAAAATATAAAATGCAATGTTATAATCAAAAAGAATTTGTAAGTAATTCTTAACAGTATCTCATACTTTGAGCGATACAATATTAACTAATATCAATCAACTTTGAGTGAAACAACATTCAAAAATTTCATTACCGATATAATATTAATTAATATCAATCAACTTTGAGCGAAACAACATCCAAATTTCATTCTCATACTTTGAGCGATACAAATGTTTTGCCCTTTTTTTTTTTTTTTTTTGGGAATTGAAATCCTAGAAAGCGGTGTGCTTCTAAGCCCATCAAACTACAAGTTAAAATTATTATTAACTATTTATTTTATTAGGGTCTGAATGTGTAATAGTTTGATTGTGGTGGCGTAGACTAAACCATTGTTAGAGATAGAGCCCTTAGTATGCAATATTTTTTTCTTTTATTTTTCTCCTCACTTCTATTTTTCTCCTTCTCCACCCGACAGCCACCCTCTTGGTCTCCTTCCCGGCGTCCGATCAGCCCTGTCCGATGGCTATTTTTTTTTCTTTTTCACTCCGGCGTGCATCTCCTCACCATCTTCTTCGTCTTCCTATCTCAATTTCGCCGAATTTAACTTAATTATCACCGTGCAAAGAACCCTAACCTTCGCAGGAGTTGTTTGCCGGCGTTTAGGCTGTGCAGAGACGGTAGAAACCACCTCCTCACCTCAATGAAGGTTTTCCCTCTATCAATCGAGCTTAATTCCAGCCCGAGATGAAGAAGTGCGGTTTCGTCGGACCGCTGTGAAATTCAATAATTCCGACCGCCGACGTCCCTTTTTGACTTCGTCGTCTTCTCTGTTGAACTCTACTAGCGATGATGGTTCTTCTCGAGTCTTGATTTTTGTCCCTGGTCGGAGTTTGCCGAAACCCTAACTTTCACTGGAATCTGGCGAGCCGGCGGAGCCTACGGTATTTTTGTGCTTATTTGAATTCCTGAACTTGTTATTGGATTAGTTATTACTCATTCTATCTTATGTGATCCTTTGATCGAGAATCGACTAGTTCGTCGTTGTCATACGAAATTGAATCGGACTCAAATCATCTCGTTTATTGGGTAAGCTGTTGAACTTGTTAGTGCTAGCAATAATTATATAGCGAATAAAAAGCGAATGAAATCCTAGCGCGTACTTAATGTGACATTTTGGTTTTAAACTTCGAATTTAGTTATGCCATGTGTTTTGAATGGGGAGTTTAGACTTCACTTAGCGTTTTAGAGTAATGAATGTTGCTGTGTGTGTATTAGAATTAGACGAATGTCGTGGAGCCGAGTGGTGCAGATTAGTGTTGATAGATGGACTTGTATAGATTTGCATGGATCTTCAGGTGAGGGTTACTTGCGTCTTTTTTTATAACTTATCGTTAAATTTTCAATGGAAGTAACATCTGTTTTGAAAACTCCGGCATAATTTGCCACCTTCAGTATATAATATGATTGATCGTTCATACCATAAAGTGCTTGTGCATGTATAATTGTGTAAGGTCATGGTAATGATAGAAATTATAAGGCAATGCTAGAACAAAGTATGATTGATAAGAATACCATATTTGCATGTAATAATCTAAAATTTGTGATATGCAAGTATATGAAATCTATACGATGTCATCTATATTGGGTAGCATGTAAACTTGACAATAGTATTATTAAAGTGGCTAGATATAGATATTTTTACTCTATATCAAGTTATGACATATGCTAAGCTATTAGAAGTCTTAAATCTAACATATTAGCATGTTTAGAGTGACATACGTGCATAATAATCATCACACAAGTATATCAGTATATCATTAGTAGATAGTTTAACATGCTTAATTAGTTAATACATGACTCGAATGATTTTGCAGGCATGTGATAGAATTAAATTGCATGCACCATTATGTATGCCATATGGGGTTCTGCATTCTAATCTTACATTGACTTTGTGAAAATTTATTAACATGAAAGAACAGGTTTGTGAGCTCGCTTTCATTCATCATGAGCACAACTATCCATGATGATGATGTTTTAAAAAATTCCAGCTTTGTAATCTGAAAACACCCAAACGAAAACTTGCATGCAATGATGCAAAAAAACACAGAAATAGAATTTAATTAACTAGTGCATTATTATTGTTTGCAAAATGTTGATTTTTGAATCTTGAATCGAAAAGACAGATTTACGGTGCGACTTTTCTTCTAATATATATTCTGATATATATATGGATACCTTCAAAAAGCGATGACACACAATTTACCTCTGCAATTCATCACAATCTTCCTCTTTATCTTTATTGAAGCGAGACCTATATACTTTTTCTCCTTCAATGCTCGATCCACGCCTTCCTCCTCCTCCTCCTCCTTCTCTCCACCAACCAACCATCATGGAAGCATTAAAGAACGACCGACTTTGCGGTTTGTTAACTGGGTCTTCCGGTTTGGTCGCAACGATCACCATGCTAGCGGCGGGGTGCATACCATATCTCGAGGAAGGACTTATTCGGGTCAAAAGCCATATCTCAAGGAATGCATTTAATCGGGCATTGGGTTTCGAACAATTGCTATTGCCATGCGCCGACAACAACATTGATACCATATCTCCGCGTCTCAACTCCAACATCAATGCTCTCAACAAAGCCTCCGAGGATTTGCAGATTCTCAATAACGATGTCTCTCTTAAAATTGAAATCTTTAATCTTAGAGGGCATGTCCGGCCGAATGAAGTAGACAATTGGCTCGACAAGGTTGAACGAATACTTAAAGAAGCTACCCAACCGATCCACCACAATCTCCAACGCAAGAGTCCTTTCACCTTTGACTATGTTCGCAGATCAGTGTTGCATCGCCTAAATTGCTCGCACGAGTGCAGACTCTTCTCGAGGAAGGAGTTGTTCACAACAACAACAGCGGGGATGAAGCCGCCTCCCAGAATTGTTCAAGAGCAAAAATTGACTCTTCCACTTTCGGCTTAGACTCCTACATCAAGGAGGCCAAAATTTTGGTGATGATGAAGAAAATATGTTGGGAATAGTAGGTATGGGTGGAATCGGCAAGACTACACTGCTCAAGAGAATAAACAATGAGCTACGATCTGGCGGCTCACTTAGCAGCTATAACAACTTTGATCGTGTTATTTGGGTCGTGGTTTCAAAAGATTGTACACCGAAGAACCTCTCAACAAAAATAGCGAAGGAATTAAAACTGAGTGAGGATGATAAAGAGAACCTACCCAAACTCATCTCTAACGATTTGAGCAAGAAGAACTTTCTTCTATTCTTAGATGATGTCTGGGAATCTCTGGATCTACATGAGGTTGGAATTCCTGCGATCCAAGGTGGCAAACAATTTAAGAGAAAAGTGATATTAACCACAAGATTTCCCAAAGTATGTGTTGAAATGCAAGTCAAGAGGACGATCAAGGTTGATACGTTGAAGAAGGAAGACGCGTGGCTTTTATTTAAAGAGAAAATTTCTGAAGATCTCATGTCGGATGGAGGAATCCAACTCGTCGCAGAAAAGCTATTGCTGAGGAATGTAAGGGGTTGCCCCTTGCACTGAAGTCTATTGGGAGCGCTATGGCTACAAAACCAACTACCACAGAGTGGCGGGAGGCTCTCAAATTTATCAGAAAATCAAAACACCTTCGAGTACCAGATGGACAAGATGAAACATTTAATATACTTATGCTTAGTTATGACTCTTTGCAGGATGATACAGCTAAGCAATGTTTTTTGTCTTGTGCACTGTGGCCTGAAGATTCGAAGATAGATGTCTCCAAGCTTATACTTAGTTGGATTGGCTTCGGGTTTCTAGATTGCAACTCGACAAATAATTATGACAGTGCTTATAGAGACGGTATTTTTCTCGTTGGAAGATTGAAAATGGCAGCATTGCTAGAACATGATCCTGCCGATGAGACGGAGGTAAGTAAATTACTAATCTTTAGTAATAATTTTATTTTTCCTTTTTACTCATTCTGGTATATTCTTTGATGATTTCAAATTTTTGCTATATCTTGGGGCTCATAGTTGTTCTTCTATAAGCTAGAACAATTTTGATGTGTTTTCTTTTTCCTTTTTTATTTGCTCAACCTTCCAATTAGCATAAGTAATAATCATCAATCCTGCAACAACTAAAAGCTTAACTTATATGTGTATCAAGTCAATCTTTTTTTAAGTCTTATTACTATCGGGTTGATAATTAGTAATTTTCTCAAGCAGATTTTTTTTAGTTCCCCAATTTTGCTATCAGGTAAATAATAGTTACTTTAAACATATTTAAATGAAATCAGAATTTATAAATATATTTGTTTTAGTTCGCCAATTTTTTAATATTTTATATGATTGGCATGTCATATTTTGAACTTTAGGAGTAATACAATATAGATATGGCTAGTTTTAATTAAACCGTTGCAGATAGTCTAATATTTAGTATAGGGTTTCTATTTTTTTTTTTTAATTTAATTTTTGGAGAGCTGAGCTATTCAATAATTGTCTAAATAGATATTTATTAATCAGTTATTACTCGAACACTTTCACGTACGCAGAAGGTCGAAACTAGTACTACCATGCATCTACACAAACTACACATCGTTTGTATTAGGCCTCCAAATTAGGTTAGACTCAGATTAGTAATGTATAGAATTTGATAGGCCTGAGTAAAAGACAAACTAGTTTAGTGAGCTAGAATTGGATTAGTCATTTAGGAGTTTCAGATGATGTCCAAATAAAAAATGGATTAACTAATTTGAAGATGGACCAGCAACTCGCGTTAGATTGGGCCAAATAGATTCTAATTTTGTAGGCTTAACAGCCCACACCCTTTAATGATTTCACATTAACTGGATGTTGGAATAACTATATGCTTATAAATAGAAGATGCTAATTTTTTAAAAATTAGTCAATTTTTTTAATGTGAGAATCCAATTTTATGATTTGTTTTTGGATTTGAACCTAAACATTAATCAATTTTTAAAAACCATATAAGATTTAGCATTAAAGTTTATTTTTTGTGAAAAGTTAAAATTTAATGTTATGAAAAAGTTATTTAATCATCTTATACCGTCGAATGCAATATTATATTATTCATACGAACCGTCCATCTAACAATTTGGTTTTGAAAATGATCACTATACTACGATGTATGCACTTACCTCTCTATTTTTATGAAAAAACTTAATGCGCAGGTGTGGATGCACGACGTTATTCGAGATATGGCGTTATGGATTGCTAACGAAAAGGGGCACAAACCAAATAAATGGATGGTGACAAAAGTCAACGAAATTGATACCCACCAGTTGCAAGGGGCGCAACGTCTATCTTTACTAATCAAAGAAGAAGGTGAAGCACAAACGTACCCACTACACTGCTCAGAATTGTTAAGCCTTACAATCTTTTCCGACAATTATAAAAGCCTCTCTATTCCACAATTGGTTTCTCCGCAAAAGCTGCAATATTTGGATTTACAATGTTGTTGGAGTGTGTATAATATCGAGGAGATTGGTTCTTTTGAAAATCTTCTCTATTTGAATCTATCCTATACTTATATACAGAAACTGCCGAACACAATGAAGAACTTGAAAAAGCTCAAGTTTCTGCTTCTTCGGAGTGCAGTGAAACTCAAATACATACCATATGGATTGATATCGAGCCTATCTGATCTACTAGTACTTGATCTGCACGTCAGTAATTTCGTGGGTTGGGGAATAATCGACCAGCAAGAAAGGGCATCCGCAAGCATTGAAGAGGTACTGAGCTTGAGCAACAGCTGGCAATATCTTGGGATATCGGTGGAAAGATTTGATGATCTTCTCCAATTATCAGAAACTAATTTCACGTGATCAATTTCTTTGATCAGTAGAAGTGATTGTAATGAAGACGAGAAGAGAAAGATGGTAAATCTCGTTGGTACTAGATCACTATTGAGCAGAAATCTCAAGGAGCTCAGGTTTGAATCTTTTGATTCACTGCTGATATTTGAAGAAGGATGGGCTCTTCCGGAGTTGGAAACTCTTACAATGCGAAAAGTTAACGAAATCATATGGCAAGTTAAAGAAATCATATGGCAACAAGTACAACCTGCAGGAGTAGCTCTGCCTTCGATCCGGGAGCTAGATCTTTCTCTCTGCCACAAATTAAAAAACATTACTTGGGTTATGCAACTCCGAAGCCTCGAGCATCTTGAAGTGGCTTATTGTTCCCTGATGAAGCAAGTTATTGCAGAAGACAGCGTGGCTGGTGGTCTAGTAATAGAAGAAAATATTGTAGAAGAACCGTTCCGTTGCTTGAAGACATTGAAGCTATTTGGATTGCGTAATCTGCACAGCTTTTGCGACGGTGAGTACGCTTTCCCTTCTCTCAAGCTTCTAGAAATCGATGATTGTGACCGTTTGCAGAAGCTCCCTTTCGGGACTGAAATCATCAGAAACGGACAACTTAAGATTAGTATGGAGGACGAGTTATGGGCATCGATCATGAGCAGGGTTGAGAATGATACGGAGCTCAAGCTTTACTACCAGCGTGCCTTCCAATCGCTATAATCTCAGTACAAGTAGATCTTAGATGCTTCTTCATGTGTAATGTTCTTTTCAATTTTAGCTACAGAAAAAATTTCCGTCTTTCATTTCAAATTTTTGTTTGGTCATCGTAAAGTTAATCAATTGTATCTTAATTCAGTTCGGAATGGTTGTACCTCAAAAATAAAAAAACATTCTCATTATTGTGCATCACTCAAAATTTCATCAGACGAGTGATTCTAAAATAAACTTTTTTCAAAATAAAAAATATTTTTATAATTTCAAAAAATATGTTTTATTTTTTAAATTAAAAAATTTAATAAAAATAAGTATTAATAAATTTTTATAATGAAAAATATTTTTCTATTTTTTAAAATTTTAAAAAATTCTGTAAACATTATATAAAATTTATTGAAAAATATTAAAAAATTTATAATAAAAAAAATTTGTAAGTAATTCTAAACAGCATCTCATACTTTGAACGATACAACATTAATTAATATCAATCAACTTTGAGCGAAACAACATCCAAAATTTCATTCTCATACTTTGAGCGATACAACTTATTTGCAAAAAGTTTTTGGAATTGAAATCCTAAAAACTGTGTTCCCGTAAGCCCATCAAACTACAAGTTAAAATTATTATTAACTATTTAATTTATTATGGTGTGAATGTTTTTATAATCATCGGTTGCATATTTGCATTAGAATTTAAATTATCTTATGGTATAGATCATTAAGGGAGAAAGTGTTATATTAGCCTTTTTTGTAATAATAAAATTTTTTTTCTGCTTGCACTTGTGATCATTTAGTGGTTCCTTTCTCTTCTAGAGACTCTAAGATAATGACATGAAACAGTCTTTAAACAAAAAACAAACAAAAAACTCTTACATATGACATTATCGATAATGACTTTTTCTCTTTAACTTTTTACTTGCACATAGTACTAACTTTTAAAGTAAGATTTCGAATGGAACCACTCGATTAGATACTCGTTTAAAATGTTTTTGCTATTTGTTTAGCCCAAATGTTATGTATTTTATCAATTAGAGTTTTCTATCACCGACTTTTTATTATTTTCAATTCAATAAAAGAATTCTTTTTGTTATTCTAAAAAATGAAAGAAAAGATAATTTTGGTAGCACTTCTGGTGATGGCCATTGCAGTTGTAAGCTCCTTCTTTGGCACGCGGTTATAAAGACGCCAGAAACCTGGAGGAAGCCCTCTTACACGTATAGCTCAGGTCATTGATGCTGCTGAGGTTTCCATATTCATCGGATAATTGAATTCTTCTACTTCATCTTTGGCAGCTGTTCCACCTGGGAATTGTCTAAAAGCACACTGCTCGTCACCATCGTCATAAGCACAACAAACAAAGAACAAAGAAAGCTGGGATGGATTCCTGACAATTTGAACCAAGGCCATCTGGATTACTTCTTTTGTTTACTATCTATCCTCAGCGTGCTCAATTTTATTGTCTACCAGATCATTGTATCAATTATTGTAAAGGCATAACAATTGTTAAAGACTGTTTCATAGACCGTGTGTTCTATGCTTTCTTTTTGTTTCAATCTGATACAATGCATTTATGTGCTAGTTGTTCCAGAAAACAATTCATACAAGAAACATCAATCAAAAGAGTAAATTCAAGACAGGCCCACAAACACACTTGTTTTCAGCAACAAGAAGTGCACAATAGTTCCACAGCTCCAGAAAAAAAAGGCAGTAACTTCAAATTTTCAAGAAGACAAATATCTACCTATTTTTTTAAAGAATATCCTTAACAATTGGCAGTAAACATGAGGTAGGAGCTCTTTGAACAAGAAAAATATGAACACCCTCAAAGCGATGAAGATACTTCTTCCTGCTACAGCATTCTTTATTTCAGGAGATCTGGATGGAAGCAGAAGATTTGGTCAGCTGTTTCAGCAACGATGGGCAAAAGGATGGTCATCTTCACCTTAGCAGGGAGATAAGCGCAAGCAAGAGCTTCTCGCACAGATTGCAATGCTTCAAGCACATAAGGTCCGCATCACCAATTTCTTAGACGAACGCTCTGCAAATCTGACTAAGTTTGGCAAGGAGGCCAATGCAGAATTTGGTAAGATTGGAGAAGATGCATTTACAGGGCTTGATGAAGCAGAATCAAGGTCCGTTGTACCTCCACTTCATCTATACAGAGAAAAAAATTGGTAGTCATTTTTTCTTGAAGTAGTAACAGTTTTAACTGTTAGTTGGCAGATAATGGAGAACTTGAACAACCAGATGCAGGCATTCGGATTAAGTGCAGAAATGAAGAAGCAGGAAATTGAGAAAAAAGAACAAATTCTGAGGGATCTTGAAGAGAAGATCGAGAGTGTCCAGAATGGGGACTGGGGTCTCACTTTCAAGAACCGGCGCACAAAACCACCAAAGGCTAAGGCAGAAGCTGAAGTTGAAACTGAGAAGATGAAGGAAGTTACTACAAAGGAATGCAGGATTCAAAATCTAGAGAAATATATAGCTGGCACTGATGTTCTTGCTAGCTGTTACCGTTGCAAATGCCGTGACAAGTTCCCCAGAAGAAGAATGGGGCAATGTTGGAACTTTGGCATTAATACTAGCAGGCTTGCTTGCTCAAGTCATCTATGAGAAGAACCTGCAGAATAAGACAACAGCAACAACTGAGGATAAAGACAATGGTGAAGGATGAAAAGGAGCATGACGTATGGAATTACCTCACAAGTTTTTCACTCTTAAGGTTATTTGTGTATAACTTCGGTACTTGTTAGCATCATAACTAGAGTTTTTCTTGAATAAACATATTTGTGCTATAGTTGGATTGTGTGTGGTTCAATAATCCACAGCCAGTTCTTGCAAGCTAACTTTGCTTTTGCATCAATGTCATACACTCAGCAATTATGCATCCATTGCCAAGAAGGTTACCACCATTGATGCCATCCATGAAGTTCTAGGTTTGTGTTCTTTGGAAAGTAGAATGTGAAGCTATGACATAAATTTCAAAAGACGTTCTAGTCAATATCAATTTAGACATTTTTCTAGTGGACATGCAGCTAAATCACACACTAGATACTAAAAGGAGGGTGCCATTATTAGACTACTGCTGTAAAATACTTAAACAGTAGAATGAGGACAGGTAGCATTTCTACTGTAAGACCTATGCACATAGATGATATAGACGAAGTGGCATCATGGAAGTCAGTAGATGAAATAATCTCACGACAGCAAGAGCCAACCATGCCTCAGTAGCTAGACTAATAAAGAGGAATTAGTGGGCAGCCAGAAAATTTTATTAGCACACTGATCAAATACAATGTCATAAATCACAAGAAGATGGTGAAATAAGAAGAAGAAAATGATCCTCATTCAGCTTCAATTGAGCAACATGACTATTTATGTTTGAATAACTAAAAGCATTTCAAAATGATTAATTAGGAACAAACCTCAATTTCTACTTCCAATTATGTAGTTTTATCTGGAAATTTCTAGCACTTCTTCAAGCCTCTTAAGTACCCTGACAGGGATTACAAAAATATAGTATATGAAACAGCTACTTTCATATTTCACAATTCCCAGCATTTTTGGTTGGATTTTTCAGATCTGGGATCACAGAACCAATCAATAAAGAAATTACTCACCATGTACTTTGAAGAATAGTCATGAATAATGCTGTCACAGGCAAAATTTGAGGTTAGCTACCAATTAGAAGAATTCCTCTCAACAAGGACATTGCTGATTATAGTCCTGATCAGTATATTCCATGTGATAGTAGTAGGAATGCGACCATGGCTTCAAGCGTCATGAAGTAACTCTGCTGCCTGAGTGATTTGATTCCAACTAGCATAGCCCTTTGAGTGCTATGTTATAGGATATTATATCTGGATCTAATCCAGCTCCTATCATCTCATTCCACAACTGAGAAGCCCTTTCACAAGCTCCACTCTTATATAGTCCGTCTAGAAGCGTGTTATATGTCACCAAGTTGGGGGAGCAATTCTTATGCACCATTTGTGAACTAATAAGCAAATGCTTCTTCAACCTTTCCTGCAGAACAAAGGCCATGGATGAGAAGGTTATGCATAACGACATCAGCTCCTACACCGTTTCTAAGACTTGGTTCCATATTTCCAAGGCAAGACTGAGCTTCTTGTCTCGACAAAGACCATCAACCAAGGAGCTGTACGTCACAATGTCAGGCTTGAGACCTTCTTTTATCATTTTTTTTTGAAATGTGAAGCTTCATGAAATATTTCCGCTTTGCGCAAGCAATTTATGAGGGTGTTGTGTGTTGCAACAGTCGGACTGCAGCCATTCTTAACCATCTCGTCAAACAAACTAAGGGACCTGCTGATTTATATGTTTTAAAGAAGCCATTTATCAAGACATTATAAATTTGAGAGCTACAAGCTTGCATCCATGATTAACCATCTCATTGTAAACTCACAATGCATCATCCAATCTCTTAGTCTTGCATAGTCCATTTATTAGCGAGCAAAAGGCATAGACGTCAACCTGCTCATCTCTCATCTTCCAGTGCTTCCTTCACAATGTCCAAGGCATTTCTAACGTAACCATTTTCGCATAAACCATGAACAAGAACACCAAAACTTACTGAATATAAACCGCACATGTCATCTTCATGCAGCTGTTGCCAGACAGAGATTGCTTCTTCTAGCCTGTTCTTCTCCAAGAATGCTCTCATCAAGATATTATAGCTCACAACATTATGAATTCCTTGCTTACCCATCAAACCCACCGCTTCAGACAATCTTCCATTTACCCTGTTCTGCAAAACCCACTGAGCAAAGAGTTGTATATGACAACATCAACTGCAAGCCCGCTCTTGATCATCTCTGAATACACTTGTACACCTGCATCTATATCCCCAGCGTCACACAACCCATGAACCAAAATCCCATAAGTATAGACATCCGCTGATGACAATTCATCAACAATTATCCATCACCTCCTTCAGCTTGCCTAGCTTGCAAAGGCCATTCAGCATGGCATTGTAAGTCCCAACACTTGGGCTGACCATATTATCCCTCACCAGCAACTCCCAAACCTGCAACCCTTTCTCAAGCTCGCCTTTCTTCAAATACCCATCGATGAGCACATTGTAACAAACAACATCCAGCTGTACTTCCTTCTGGTTGCATTTCTTAAAAAAGGTTACGTGCCAGATCTAAAAGTCCATATTTGCAGCATGCAAGGATAACAGTGCCATAAGTGACATTGTTAGGCTCAACGCCGCCATTCCAGATGGTATCAATCAGTTGGGCAGCACGATCGTGCTGTTTCCTTTAGCACAGGCCATGGAGGAGAATGTTGTAGCTCTGTATGTTGGGTTCAACATCTGTGGATGTTGAAAACAGGACAAGAAGTTCTCAGCTTCGTTGAAGCTGCGTGCACACACAAATGCATCAAGTAGGGTATTATTGTATGCATGGGTGCTGGGCTTGCAGCCGAAGGCGGCCTAAAAATTCATGAATTGCAGAACGTAATTAACAATGCCAAGGGTTATTCTTCTCAAAATGAAATAACCAAAAAAGAAAAGGATTTGGGAAGGAGAAGCAATGTGCAAACTTTGGCTTGACTCCTAAATCAAGAATCTCCTAGACATGTGGCTTATTAAAATAAACAATTCTATCAATCAAAATACAAGAGCAGAATTCTACAATATGGTTAAAATAATGCACTGACGCCTGTAAACTAGAAACGTTATTCAGCACGGCATTTCGTCGAACAATACTCGTTCAATCACCGAAACTAACTTCACCACCAATATTAACAACACGTACTCAGTCGTACCAAAAACAATAATGAATTCCATAATCTGATTATTATTATTACCTCAAGGTTTTGGAACACGTGGAATGCAGCCTGAGGAAGGCCAGCGCGAGAGAGCGATTTGAGCGCAACCAGCGCAGCGTCCTCGGCGAACTTATGCCGGTGAGGTCGCAGCCTTCGAAAATGTTCTAGAATATTTTGTAGAAGATTAGGAGATGAAGTGGAGAAGCGGCGGAGGAGAAAGAAGAGCAACGACGGCGCGAGTGAGATACGCGATTGTTTACGGTCTGCGGCGAGGTAGTCGAGGTAAGAGAGCGCGGTAGCGGGAGATGGTGATCTTTCGATGAAGTTGATGACGTAGCGTAATGGTAGACCTTCCGGCAAGGGCGGTGGCGCCGGCGGTGGAAATTCGGATCCGATCATTTCATTTGATTTTGTACTTGCTGAAATATTGAACGCGGGAAGAATGAAAGAAAGAACAACAAATATTACTGTGTTATTCTATATATAACAACATTTTGCAGGAAACCCCTTACAGTGATATTTCGAATCTGACGGCTCAATCAAAGCGAATGCCCATCAGAAATTCTAAATATGTTTACCGATCAAGGCATTAAAATCCAATTAATTAAATCCTTATTGGAGAATTCAAACGTCCACGGTAACCTGGAGTATACAATAACATACGAGACAACTGCAATCAGAGTTCTATAATCTCCTAGAAAGAGAATTGAATTGGATACTATCGTGCCTCTCGTAATCAAAATTTTCCTAAGCAAATTCTTTTAATTCATGAATACATCAAGGTCTGTGTTGTCGTCTTGATTTGTTAACTTCTTGACCTGTCAACAGTTGAAGGAAATGAGGTGATTAGTTTAGTACAGGCACCGAGAGTTTGTAGTAAATCAACCGAATTCTCTAAAAGCTGTAACTGTGTGATGAAAGCCCCTTCAAAAGCTTGAATTATCTAAACGCTGTAACTGTGTGAAGAAAGATTCTAGAATAAATAATTCTCTAGAGCTTGAACTCTAATCATACACTGACTTGTGAAAATAAATTAACATGAAAGAACAAGTTGGTGAGCTTGCTCTCATTTCATGATGAGCACAAATGTCCATGATGGTTATATTCTAATCTTACATTGACTTTGTGAAAATTTATTAACATGGAAGAACTGGTTTGTGAGCTTGCTTTCATTCATCATGAGCACAACTATCCATGATGATGATGTTTTAAAAAAATTCCAGCTTTGTAATCTGAAAACACCCAAACGAAAGCTTGCATGCAATGATGCAAACAAACGGGCAGCTAAATTTAATTAACTAGTGCAGTTGTTGATTTTTGAATCTTCAGATCAGAAAGACAGAGTTTACGGGTGCGACTTTTCTTCTGCTATATATACGGATACCTTCAAAAGCAGTGTCACACAATTTACCTCTGCAATTCATCAGTCAATCTTCCTCTTCATCTTTATTGAAGCGAGAGCTATATACTTTTTCTCCTTCAATGCTCGATCCACGACTTCCTCCTCCTCCTCCTCCTCTCCACCAACCAACCATCATGGAAGCATTAAAGAACAGACTGACTTTGCAGTTTGTTAACTGGTCTTCCGGTTTGGTAACTGCAACGATCACCATGCTAGCAGCAGGGTGCATACCATATCTCAAGGAAGGACTTATTCAGGTCAAAAGCCATATCTCATGGAATCTGTTTAACTGGGCATTGGGTTTAGCAACAATTGCTATTGCCATGCTGACAACAACATTGATACCATATCTCTGCCGTCTCAACTCCAACATCAATGCTCTCAACAAAGCCTCCGAGGATTTGCAGATTCTCAATAACGATGTCTCTCTTAAAATTGAAATCTTTAAGCTTAGAGGGCATGTCTGGCCGAATGAAGTAAACAATTGGGTCGAGAAGGTTGAACAAATACTTAAAGAAGCTACCCAACTGATAGACCACCATCTCCGACGCAAGAGTTCTTTCACCTTTGACTATGTTCGCATCAGTATTGTATTGCCCAAATTGCTCGCACGAGTGCAGACTCTTCTCAAGGAAGGAGTTTTTCACAACAACAGCGAGGGGATGAAGCCGCCTCCGGTAGCTGTTCAAGAGCAAAAAATTGACTCTTCCACTTTCGGCTTAGACTCCTACATCAAGGAGGCTGCCAAAATTTTGGCTGATGATGAAGAAAATATGTTGGGAATAGTAGGTATGGGTGGAATCGGCAAGACTACACTGCTCAAGAGAATAAACAATGAGCTACGATCTGGCGGCTCACTTAGCAGCTGTTGCAGCTTTGATCGTGTCATTTGGGTCGTGGCTTCAAAAGATTGTACACCGCAGAACCTCTCAACAAAAGTAGCAAAGGCATTAGAGCTACAACTGAGTGATGAGAACCTACCCAAACTCATCTCCAACTATATGAGCAAGAAGAACTTTCTTCTATTGCTAGATGATGTCTGGGAATATTTGAATCTAGAGCAGGTTGGAATCCCTGCAAATCAAGGTGGCAAACAATTTAAGAGAAAAGTGATATTAACCACAAGAATTCCCAAAGTATGCGCTGAAATGAAAGTGAAGAGGAAGATCAAGGTTGATACTTTGAATAAGGAAGACGCTTGGCTTTTATTTAAAGACAAAATTCCTGAGGATCTCATGTCAGATGGAGGGATTCGACTCGCCGCAGAAGCTATTGCTGAGGAATGTAAGGGGTTGCCCCTCGCACTGAATTCTATAGGGCGCGCTATGGCTGCAAAATCAACTACCACAGAGTGGCGGGAGGCTCTCAAATTTATCAGAAAATCAAAACACCTTCGAGTACCAGATGGGCAAGATGAAACATTTAATATACTTATGCTTAGTTATGACTCTTTGCAGGATGATACGGAAAAGAAATGTTTTTTGTCTTGTGCACTGTGGCCAGAAGATTGGAAAATAGACGTCTCCAAGCTTATACTTAGTTGGATTGGCTTCGGGTTTCTAGATTGCAACTCGACAAATAATTACGACAGTGCTTATGCAAATGGTGTTTTTCTGGTTGGAAGATTGAGAATGGCAGCATTGCTAGAATATGATACTGACGATGAGACGAAGGTAAGTAAATTACTAATCTTTAGTAATAATATTGTTTTTCCTTTTTACTCATTCTGGTATATTCTTTCAATGATTTCAAATTCTACCTAGTATATCGAGCAGCACTTGCATAGAGCAGCACTTGCATATATATATATGCTAGCTCATGTATTGTTTACTATATCTTGGGGCTCATATGTAGTTGTTGTTCTATAAGCTAGAACAAGTTTGGATGTTTTTTTTTTAAAAAGTTGCTCCTTTATCTATACCAACGCAATAGTTCTCAACCTTCCAATTAGTATAAGTAATAATCATCAATCCTGCAACAACTAAAAGCTTAATTTATTATGTGTATCAAGTCAAATACTTTATAAAGTCTTATTATGTTTTTTCGGTTCTTAACGCGCAGGTGTGGATGCACGACGTTATTCGAGATATGGCGTTATGGATTGCGAACGAAAAGGGGCACAAACCAAATAAATGGATGGTCACAAAATTCAACGAAATTGATACCCACCAGTTGCAAGGGGCGCAACGTCTATCTTTACTAATCAAAGAAGAAGGAGAAGCACAAACGTACCCACTACACTGCTCAGAATTGTTAAGCCTTACAATCTTTTCCGACAATTATAAAAGCCTCTCTATTCCACAATTGGTCTCTCCACAAAAGCTGCAATATTTGGATTTACAATGTTGCAACTTTGTGTATAATATCGAGGAAATTGGTTTTTTTGAAAATCTTCTCTATTTGAATCTATCCTATACTTCAATAGAGAAACTGCCGAACACAATGATGAACTTGAAAAAGCTCAAGTTTCTGCTTCTTCGAAATACACTGTATCTCATATACATACCCTTCGGAATCATATCAAATTTATCTGATCTATTAGTGCTTGATCTGTACGCCAGTAATTTCGTGGGTTGGGGAATAATCAACCAGCAAGAAAGGACATCAGCAAGCATTGAAGAAGTACTGAGCTTGAGCAACAGCTTGCAATATCTTGGGATATTGATGGAAAGATTTGATGATCTTCTCCGATTATCAAAAACTTATTTCACGCGATCAATTTCTTTGATTGGTGAAAGTGATTGTAGTGAAGACGAAAAGAGAAAGATGGTAAATCTCGTTAGTACTAGACCACCATTGAGCAGAAATCTCAAGGAGCTAAAGTTTAAATATTTTGATTCATCGCTGATATTTGAAGAAGGATGGACTCTTACGCAGTTGGAAACTCTTACAATTGTGCAAGTTAACGAAATCATATGGCAGCAAGTACAACCTGCAGGAGTAGCTCTGCTTTCGATCCGGGAGCTATACATTATGTACTGCAACGAATTAGAAAACATCACTTGGGTTATGCAACTCCCAAGCCTCGAGCATCTTAAAGTGGATAGTTGTAAGGTGATGAACCAAGTTATCGCAGAAGACAGCGTGGCTGGTGGTCTAGTAATAGAAGAAAATATTGTAGAAGAACCGTTCCGTTGCTTGAAGACATTGAAGCTATTTGGATTGCGTAATCTGCATAGCTTTTGCAACGGTGAGTACGCTTTCCCTTCTCTCAAGCTTCTAGAAATCGATGATTGTGACCGTTTGCAGAAGCTCCCTTTCGGGACTGAAATCATCAGAAACGGACAACTTAAGATTAGTATGGAGGACGAGTTATGGGCATCGATCATGAGCAGGGTTGAGAATGTGGAGCTCAAGCTTTACTACCAGCGTGCCTTCCAATCGCTATAATCTCAGTACAAGTAGATCTTAGATGCTTCTTCATGTGTAATGTTCTTTTCAATTTTAGCTCCAGAAAAAATTTCCATCTTTCATTTCAAATTTTGTTTGGTCATCGTAATAATTAATCAATTTATCTTAATTCAGTTGGGATTGGTTGTACCCCAAAATAAAAAAACATTCTCATTATTGTGCATCACTCAAAATTTCATCCTCATACTTTGAGCGATACAACAGCATCAATCAACTTTGAGCGATACAACTTTTTGCAATTTTTTTCTTTGAATTGAAAAATGAAATTACTGAATGTTAAGATCGTATATGATTGTCTCACATTTTGTGATTGAAATAGGTTCGAATTTCAAAAGGCTTGCAGAAAACAAAATGATGTTCTGCTGATTTAACATGCCGATTACTATGAATTCATCAGTTTGCACAAAACAGGAGGTGAAGAAAAAATGGTAGGTTACCTATTCCAAATTCAGAAACATGATCACATTACGGGATCCTAACCTCTGGAAGTTTGGGAGTAAAACTTTATAAAAAGCAAAAGGCCCCTACAAATAGAAACAATAATGTCATTTTGACATTGATGCCGATAGCTCACAACTGGAGCTTTTCTGAGATTTTCTGAGATGGAGCTTATAAAGTGAAGCGTTTAAAAATACTTATAAAATAAATTTTTTTAAATAAAAATATTTTTTTAAAAATAAATTTTTTTAAATAAAAATATTTTTTTAAAAATAAATTTTATTTTTTTATTTTTAAAAAAATAATAAAAATATATAATAAAAATTTTATTATGTAAAATTTTTATATTTTTTAAATTTTAAATAAATTTTTAATATTTATATAATATATATTAAAAAATATAAAATTGAAAAATAAAAAAAAAAGGATTTGAAAAACGCTAATTGCAATGGTATTGTGGTCCATAATGGCTTTGTCAAGACTTCAATATATCTTCAATTATATTGATATTTATTTATTACAAGAAAGCTTTGAAACGATGTTCCCCATGACTCGAACCCCTTAACCAAACCCCAATTAGTTGATGAAACAAAGCACGAGCAAACAGCTAGCTAATAATAATTTTTTAGAAAAAAGAAAAGAAAAGGGAATTTAGCTAATAATAGTTCGCTTCCGGCCGCCAGCGTTCGAAGATGGAGGACGCGTTAGCCATTCAGGAAGCAGCAACTGCGGGTTTGAGAAGTTTATAAATTTTAGTTACTTAGCTTTCAAGATCAAATGTTGTCGTTGCTTGTGGTGGATTTCCAACAACGACGGTAGCATTAAATCGATTGCGGTGAGATTGCTGATATTACAATATCCAAATTTAATAAGATGATTTTCATTTTACATCGAACTGGTCACGCTCGTTTTCGCCGCGATCCGATGGTGCCCTCACCGGAGATTTCTCCATCACCATAATTCAATCAACCGCCAGCACCAGTGCCACAACCACCGGCATCTACAGCGCCAGTCAAACCCAACTAGATTTCACGAAGCCAACCTTGTCGGCACCTGCAATCGGCAGCGGTGAGAAGTCTATTACGAGGAAGTACTCAAACGAGACAAGTAGCTTCAGTTCCTCAACAGCGATGCCATCAGCAAACTCTTATTTTTTATCTTCGATCACCGATGGTGAAACTACTTGCCGTTCTCTTCGCTCTCCGTGCTACAACTAGCCACTAACCTTTCTTCTTCCTCCGCTCTTTAAAATCCTCCCGTCACCGCCGGCGGAGGAAAACCACATCCTAAGCCACCTATACTGAAGAGTATATAGTATTTTTGTTTTTAAAATGCTGAAAATATTCGATTTTATATTATCTAAATTAGTAATACAATTTTATAATGTAAATTTATTTCATATTTTTTAAATTAAAAAAATATAAAGTATTTAAAATGTTCTAGTGAAAATGAAAAGCTCTCCCAACGGGCAAGTGAAAATGAGATAGAAAAGCTTTATTTCTAATCATATGTTGACTTGGAAAAATTTCTTAATACGAAAGAACAAGTTGGTGAGCTTGTTTTCATGTTTTTCGTCTAAAATATTATAGTGTAATTTAAAGATATATATTTAAAAATTTTCTTAAAATAAATTTTATTTATTTATTTAAAAATAATAAAAATAATTAATCATAAAATTTTATGTAAAATTATTTTTATAATTTTGAAATTATTAAAATATTTTAAAATTTTAGTAAAAAATAAAAAATTAAAGTGAAAAAAAAAAATAAAAAGCTTTCCCATACGTGCCCGTTGGTGAAAATCAGATGAAAAGCTTTATTTCTAATCTTACGTTGACTTGGTGATAATTTCTTAACTTGAAAGAACAAGTTGGTGAGCTTGCTTTCGTGGGTAATTTTAAAGAACATGATCGGCACAATATCCATGGCAATGTAACATGTGGGAATTTTTAAAACATCCAGCATGTTACATCTAAGTCATTCAAAGAAACAGCCAGCTGTAATTAATTAACTAATGTGTTATTGCTAGCGTTTGTTGATTTTTTCATTTTACTCGGAGTAGAAAACCACCAACAAAAACTCGCAAGTCGCAAACTTTCTATAAGAAAAAGGAACGAACATTACTTCAACTTCAGCAGCGTACTTACACTCGCTCATCGGTCCCTCTCTGCTTCCAACATGGTGAAGCTGCTCTTTGCCATTCTCTTCACTCTCGTGCTACAACTAGCCACTAACCTTTCTTCTTCCACCGGCGGCGGAGGAAGACCACATCCTAAGCCACCTATGCTGAAGCCATCCCAGCCATTATCCCCCATCTCACTGTAACAGCCTGATTAGTAGTGAGTTGAATTAAGTCATTGTTGGAGTTAGAAGCCTTACTATGCAATGTTTCTTTCTTTTATTTTTCTCCTCATCTTTTTTTTCTTCTTTCACCCGACAGCCACCTTGCTGCCCCCTTATCGGCAGCGATTTCTCCCCTCCGGCGCCATTATTTTTCTTTGTTCTTACTCCGGCGTGCATCTCCAAGCCCTCCCCTTGCTCTCCTTGCTTCAATTTCGCCGGATTGAGTTTTGTTTCACCGCCGAGCAAAAACTCTAATTAGTCCGTCGTTGATTCGCCGCCGTTTCTTCGACGCCGGCTTCCTAAAAAACTATCTCCTCACCTCACTGAAGGTTTTCCCTCCATCAATCGAGCTTAATTTCAGCCCGAGATGAAGAAGAGCGGTTTCGTCGGACCGCCCATGAAATTCAATGATTTCACCGCGACGTTCCTTTTTGACTTCGCTCGTCTTCTCTGCTGAACTCTACTAGCGACGATGGTTCTTCTCGAGGCTTGATTTTTGTGCCTAGCCGAAGTTCGCCGGAACCCTAAAATTTGCGGAATCCGCGAGCTTTGAGACACATAAACTAGGTAAATTATGATGCTCTTTATCTCTTGAGCATGCTATTGAACCACCGATTAATCCTTTTCCATAGGTGTTCTTAGATTGAAAATCGGCGAGGTCATTAGCGTGCTACGATGTCGATTTGGAATTAGGATTGATTGTTGATTCGGGTAAGCTTTTTAAATTCGCTAGCGCTAATACTAATCAAGAATTATTGCGTTGATGATTGTGGACTTAAATATGTAATTATTATATTTTTGGGTTAATGGTGCTTTACACTGAATTGGGCTATGTTTGAATATAGATGTGAATGTGGTTGGTTTTGATTACCAAATTAAGTATGGTGGTATTTATCTACTTTAGGATTGGACATAACTTTGGAACCTTTTGGTGTAGCTGAGTGATAACTTACTGAGTTAGGCGAATTGCGTGGACATCAGGTGAAGGTTACTTGCGTCTTTTTTTCTTAGCTTTGTCGTTAAGTTTTCAACGCAAGTAACATTTGTTTTGGAATCTCCGGCATGACTTTGCCAATTTCAGTGCATAATGAGATTTGATCTTCATATCTATGTGTGCATGCTTGCATAAAACTAAGACAGTGATAGTAATTAGTTAACATGTTAGAAATTGGTCAGATTTTATGGTTGATAAGAATTCCATTTGTTGTATGTTATACAACTAGAATTGTGATATATAAGTTATGATCTATGCTAAATATAATTATAGATCTTAGGCCTAACATATTAGCATGCTTAGAACTGGCATATATGTAAGAATCATGACGTAATACACTTATTTGGGACTACTAAATGGCTTAGCCTGTCTAGCAAGTGCATGTTAGAAATAAATTGCATGCACTATTATATATGCCATGTGGGCTTCTGCATTGGATGCATAATTCAGTGGTAAAATATACTTTTCGAGGATGACAATTATTGTAACATGATACATGGTAGTTTTAGATATATGAGAGCGACTTCCACCTTTATTTGCACATGAATTTCAAGCATAGAGCATGTGATATTTGTATTCCTACATGTGCATGAACATCGGTTGTGATTGAAATCTATTAGAGGCTTTTAAGCCTGGCTCATCATGTGAAAATGCATATGCATATGACCTATGACTAATGCCTGTAGAGGCTTTGAGCTCGATTGACCTTATGCATAGACACTCGCGCTGCAAGAGGCAAGCGAGTCAGGGGCTGAAATCAGGACCCCAGTGAGTGTGGGGCGGGCACCCACCTATGGCCATAGTATTATTAGGCCCATGCGCGTGGGGGCGATACCACGGCCCATCCGGTTCGATCACCCGGGATGGTTATACCTCGCCGAGGCAGGAGTAGCCTGGTTGGTAGGTTGAGCTGGAGATTGGATCTCGCTCTTTATTTATGATTATTATCCTGATTCCCTGATCAGTGTCACGTCATGTAGATAGATACATGTGCATGTACGATAACATATGTAGACTGTATAGACATGCATTGATCTTTTACTCCATCTTGATTTTTGACAAATGGTAGATTATAGATATAGATATTTATGCATGCATAACCATACATACAGATGATATTGGCGTGCTTGATATACATGTAATTACATATGCCTGTTTTTGGATAACTTGCTACATGAGAAACGTAAATGCAAATGCATAAGGCTCTAATTGAGGCATACAATATATCTAGCTTAAAATTCTCACCGCATGTGTGTGTATGTTGATAGCATCATAATGCGAGTGGAGACATGGCCCCGCTTTATCATTTGAGTATATGATTTTGATTTACTGGGTGCTGACAAATATTACATGTAGTATGCTCAGTGGATGAACTACATGTATATTATTCATTGATAAACATACACATGCTTATAGATAACATCGATTTTATGATTGTATATTTATTATTCATATATGAATATGAAAATATAAGAATTTAGAACTCTTATAACATAATTATTTATTACGAGGAAAGAGTTGTGTTGCATGTCATGCTTCCGTATCTGTCCTTATTAGAACTAGGCCGGTATGGGACGGTCTAGGACTAGATAAGGAATGATCTGATCTATCGTTGCATTTATCTCATATAGAGATATAGAGAAATAACGATAGGGTAATGCATTAGAAACTCTAAATTATGCATCCTTGATTTATTACCTCACTGAGACTGGGCTCAGCCTTCTCTTTCTTTGGCCTCCCCCAGTTGTTGCAGGGCTGAGTTCGAGTTAGCGGATCTTATCATGGACCTGAGAGATATAATGATGGTATGTTTAAAATATTTCTATTTATTATTTTAGTTGGCTCTGTAACACTCGAGGGACTGTTTCGTTATTATTATTGTTTGTAACTTATCGGCTTGATAGCCAGTTGTTTATTTATTTGTTTTTCTCATTTGTTGAGATGTATTACCGCAGGTAGCGGTTGTATAAGTTGTTAAGTTTTTTTTGTGTTTTATTTATTCGTGTTGTTGAACGGATTTGTGATAGTATTGTTGTGGTTTTATTGTTAGGTTCATCTCCTTGGATTTTTAAGGAAGGTTCTGTCAAAATTTTCTATAAAATTTAGATTGTGATGTTTTGAGTCGATTTTTGTATTAGGCTTACTAGGCTGGACTAAGCTTGAGTTCTACTTAGGTTTGGTTTAGTCTAGTGCCGGTTATGGCCCAGGTTGGGTCGTGACACTCACCCACCGAAACCTCCGTCCGTTCTCCCACCAACTCCTCCCACTATTCAACCACCAAGTCCTCCGTCACACCAAAAGCCTCAGAAACCCCGTCGCCCACCACCTCCATCAACTCCACCAATTCTTCAATCACCACGCCCTCGTCCTCCCTCCGGACCAACCACCATGCAAGCCTTCAAGAACCAACTTACTTCGGTGTTCGTCGGCTGGGCATTCCGTTTGGCAATCACAGCGATCACCTTGCTAGCAGCAGCCTTTATACCATATCTCGGCCGTCTCAATTCCAAAATCAATGCTCTCAGAAATTCCTCCTACCGTTTGCAGGGTCTCAAGGACGATGTTGTTCTTAAAACCGAGATATTTGAGCTCAAAGGGAATGTCTGGCAGAAAGAAGTTGATAGTTGGCTCGAGAAGGTCGAAGAAATACTTAAAGAAGCTACCCAACTGACCAACCGCCATCTCCAACACATGAGTGCTTTCTCCTTTGATTATGTGCGCACCAGCATAGCATCGCCCAAATTGCTCGCACGAGTGGAGACTCTTCACAAGGAAGGAGTTGCCCACAGCAACAGCCAGAGTATGAAGCCACCTCCGGCAACTGTTCAAGAGCTACCAATCAACTCTTCCACCTATGGCTTGGTCTCCTATCTTGAGGAGACCGCTAAATTTTTGACTGACGATGGAGAAAATATGTTGGGAATAGTAGGCATGGGTGGAGTTGGTAAGACTATATTACTCAAAAAAATTAACAATGAGTTACAATCTGGCGGCTTACTTAGTAGCTATTGCAGCTTTGATCGTGTCATTTGGGTCGTGGTTTCAAAAGATTGTGCACCGCAGAACCTCTCAACAAAAATAGCAAACGCATTAGAGCTACAACTGAGTTATGAGAACCTACCCAAACTCATCTCCAACTATATGAGCAAGAAAAACATTCTTCTATTGCTAGATGATGTCTGGGTATCTCTGAATTTAGAGGAGGTTGGAATCCCTGCAACTCAAGGTGGCAAACAATTTAAGAGAAAGGTCATATTAACCACAAGAATTCCCAAAGTATGTGCTGAAATGAAAGTGAACAAGAAGATCAAGGTTGATACTTTGAATAAGGAAGACGCATGGCGAATATTTAAAGACAAAATTTCTGAGGATCTCATGTTAGATGAAGGAATCCAACTTGCAGCAAAGGCTATTGCTGAGGAATGTAAGGGATTGCCCCTCGCACTGAATTCTATTGGGAGCGCTATGGCTACAAAAGTAACTACCAAAGAGTGGCGGGAGGCTCTCAACTTTATCAGAAAATCAAAACACCTTCGAGTACCAGATGGACAAGATGAAACATTTAAAATACTTATGCTTAGTTAAGGCTCTTTGCGAGATGATACGGAAAAGAAATGCTTTTTGTCTTGTGCACTGTGGCCAGAAGATTGGAGGATAGATGTTTACAATCTGGTAGAGAGTTGGATTGGCTTTGGATTTATAGATTGCAACTCGACAAACAATTACGACAATGCTTATAGAGATGGTATTTTTCTTGTTGGAAGACTGAAAATGGCAGCTTTGTTAGAACATGATCTTGATGATGAAAGGGAGGTAAACTACTAATGTTTAGAAATAATTTTGTTTTTCCTTTTTACTCATTTTTTGTATTCTTTCGATGATTTTCAAATCCTAGCTCATATAATTAGCTCTCCTGAACATTGCTTGCGAATGCTTGCATATAGTATTTACTATATTTTGGTATCCTTAACGTGCAGGTGTGGATGCACGATGTTATTCGAGATATGGCGTTATGGATTGCGAATGAAGAAGGGCGCAAACCAAATAAATGGATGGTGAAAAAATTCGAGGAAATTGATGCCAACCAGTTGCAAGAAGCTCAACGTGTATCCTTGCTAACCGAAAAAAAAGAGAATGAGGAAGCAGAAAAGGACTACCCACTAGACTGCTTCGAATTGTTAAGCATTACAATCTTTTATGATGGTCACAAATTTGATTACCTCTCTATTCCACGACTGGTCTCTCCTAAAAATCTGCAATATTTGGATTTACAATATTCCAAGATTAAGTATATTACTGAGGAGATTGGTTCTCTTGAAAATCTTCTCTATTTGAATCTATCTAATACTAAGATTGGGGAACTACCGGACACAGTGAAGAACTTGAAAAATCTCAAGTTTTTGCTTCTTCGAAATACCTTTCGTCTCAAATGCATACCATACGGATGGATATCGACCCTATCCAATCTACTAGTGCTCGACCTGTATAAAAGTGGTTTTATCGGTTGGGGTTGGGGAGAAATAATCAACTCGGAGGACCATAAGTATGCAAGCATTGAAGAGGTGCTGAGCTTGAGCAACAGCCTGCAATATCTTGGGATATCCATAGAAAGCTTTGATGATCTCCTCCAATTATCAACAACCACCGCTCGTAATTATTTCACACGATCGATTTGTTTGATTGGCGGTTATTATAGTGAAGAGGAGAAGAGAAACATGATAAATATCGTTGGTACCAGACCATCATTGAGCAGAAATCTCAAGGAGCTCAAGTTTGAATCTTTTGGTCCACTGCTGATGTTTGAAGAAGGATGGACTCTTCCAGAATTGGAAACTCTTAGTTTGTGGCGTGTTTCGAATATTATATGGCAACAAATACAACCTGCAGGAGTAGCTCTGCCTTCGATCCGGGAGCTATACGTTGAAGACTGCTTCGAATTAGACAACATCACTTGGGTTATGCAACTCCAAAGCCTCGAGCATCTTGAAGTGAGGGATTGCTTCAAAATGAAGCAAGCTATTGCAGAAGGAAGCGTCGCTGGTGGTCTAGTGCTAGAAGAAAAAGTAGAAGAACCGTTCCGTTGCTTGAGGACATTGATGCTGATTAACCTTCCCAATCTGCACAGCGTTTGCGGTGGTGAGTACACTTTCCCTTCTCTGAAGTTTCTAGTGATACACCAATGTAAGAGAGTGCGGAAGCTCCCTTTCGGGCCTGAAGTCATTAGAAACAGACATCTTAAGATCTTTATGTTTGACGAGTCATGGGCATCGATCATGAGCAGGGTTGAGAATGACACGGAGCTCAAGCTTTATTACCAGCGTGCCTTCCAATCGCTAGGATCTCAGTGCGACTAGAAGATCTTAGGATGCGTTCTTCTGGCTTTATAAGTAAGTTTTTAGGAAGTGATTTTTTAGAATTCAGTTGAGTTTTTATGTTTTCTTTTAATTAGAAGTGAGTTGGAAATAATTTTTTATATTTTTTTGTATTATTTTGTATTTGAAAGTAATATTAATTTATTTTTAAAATATTTAATTTAGTAATAATTATTTATTAATATTAAAAAAATAAGAAAAAATATTTTTTAAATTAATTTATTGATGATTATATTATACAAAGATATTTATATTATAGTTATGTTTATAATTATAAATTATATATTATAATTTATATTACTTAATAGATAAATAATATATTTATATTGAATAATTATAATATTAATTTAAAAGTTTTATTATATATACACTTTTATTACACAATTATAGTATTATGATAGAACTTTTAGTAATAATATAAATACACTATATTTGAAATTGCTATATTAAAATTATTTCTTTTCTCAAATAAATTTTTTTTATAATTTATAAAATTTGAAATTACCAAAGCTCAATGTCAGGACATGCCATGAATTTACTTATCACTTTCACTCTATGTACAATATCAGGTCGAGTGTAAATCATGACATACATTAGACTTTCTAGCATATGGTATTCGAGATATTCCTATGTTCTCTTACTTCTGGCTAGAGCATAATAAAGAAAATAGTTTGAGACTAATAAAAAATTGGATAAATATCAACTTACCATATACATTTTGAACCATTCTAATACTTTACTCATATAATTAACCCGAAATAGCCGAATTTCTCTATTATCTTTATCTCATCATATCTGCATTTCCAAAATTTTATTTACCGACTCTAATTCTTGGTATCGAATTCACTAGCCATTTGAGCTTTCAATTATTGAGTGCGATTCATGCTTAGATCTACCACAAGCATATTATCCACATACAGCAGTAAGATGACAAACTCACATCTATTAAATCTGTTGATGTACATATAAGAGTCTGAGACAAATTTGCTGTATCCAAAACTTCCGATACAAGAATCAAATCTCTTATATCAACACCACGTTGCTTGCTTAAGCTCAATTTCACGGCAAAGTTTTCTGGTTGGATCATATATATCTCATCTTCAAACTCTCCGTGTAAAAATATCGTTGTAACATTGAGCTGTTCAAGATGGAGATCCGATGATTCATATAGAGCTAAGACCACACTCAAATGTACTACAGAGAGAAGATCTCGTCAAAATCGATACCTTCCTTTTAGGCGTAGTCATTCATTTCTAATCGAGCACAATATTGTTATACTTGATCATTATTGTCTCGCTTGATCTTATAAAATCTATTTGTTCTCAATAGCTTTACGGCTTTGAAGCAAATGGACCAGCTCCCATATTCTATTTTTATGAAGTGCCTCAACCTTTTCCTACGTAGCTTCCATCCATAAAGACGCATTTGGACTCTCCGGAGCTTTTTTGAGGGAAGACATCTCTCCTTCTTATGTGACTAAACAATATGCACATTTGAGATAGCTAAATAAAATAGCCCTCATACCTCTCAGGTGTGTTTCTCTTGCGAGTTGAACGTCTAAGAAATGTAAGCCTTGGAACTCCATCTTCTTTCATGTGCTCATCAGCTGATTCAAACTCTAAATTACGATCGTCTTTCTCATCATTCTCCTCCAGTACCAATGCGATCATCATTGGAAGTGATGCCTCTTTCTCCGTTATATCATCATTTTCAGTCACTTTTTGCAATTGGTCTTCCGAAAAGATGACATTTATACTGAAGATAACCATATGAACGGTGGAATCCTATAAATAATATCCCAAATATCTTCAGCATATCATAGGCATCTTTCAAACTTAATCCTGTTGTTGAATCAAGTTTCGTCTGAATTTTGAAGAATTTGAATACCTAAAAGACATCCGACTTTTTTCGGATTAGAAACATACAAATTTTTCAGTACGAGTGAAACAAGTCAAGTTTATTTTTAAACTGAAAATGACATACAAATCTTTCACAGTGCTGCTCATCGGTGACAAACTATCTGCAGACTGGTAACTTTATCTCAGATAGTTCTATTAGGAACTCCGATCGCTGAGAATTTTCAAATCACGTTCCGAGCTGTGCCTAAATTTTAAGTGCCACACTCCCGTGATATCTCTAATATTGACCGATGCAACACGAATATCTACTGCATCCGTGTCACTCACGCACGTTAAACATATTTAAGTCGATCATCCAGTTATCCTACAGATAACGAACTTTTCGTAAAACAAAAAACATAACGTACCTTACTGGTGGTGCATTTCCTCTATCATTTACCATAAACTTGATGGAACCGACTCCAAGGACTAGGTCATTTTCTATCCGCACGGCACTTTTAGAAATAACTTCATAGTTATGAAACAAATTCCTTTTGAAAGTCATATGCCAGGAAGTTATTGAATCTAAAATTCTGTCATCTGAGAGTTTAGACTTGTCACATACAGCAACCACCATTTTCTCACTAGAGCCTCACCATCATCAGTACGCCACACAAGTAAGAGACTTCGAGAGATTCACACCTCCAACCTTGTTTGTCATGGATTTGATATTTTCTGAATCTCGTACTTGCTTGTCATTGCAACAAATCAATGGCTCTTATGCCGCTTGTTAGAAATATTGAGAGTGTTCGATTGTCGATAGACGCAGCGAAAATATAAAACACACTCAAGAATTTTGCGTAAACAATAGGAGAACTGAGATAAGAGCAAGACAATCACAAAAATAAGAAATTTTCGTAGAGAAAAACGAAAAAAATCATACGGAAAGACAAATTAGCTTTCAAAAAAATTATTAATTCAAAACAATTATAAACTCTTGTGTTACACTTGATATGTGAATGATCTTTTTTTATTTTCTATGTTACAAATAAATACCTCTTATTTATATATATAATGCCCCAATAAGACTATTGAACTGTTAAACGGTTTTTTTATCTTCTTATTAATTGTATAAGTCATTTGGCTTTCCATTCTCTAAGAGATATTTTAAAGTTCTTAACCGTTACCTTTCCAACTTCTTGAGTGATGGTTCGTCTTTTTTTATTTTTGACATCTCAATGTAAATGCACATTTAACTTGTTATATTTTAATGAACTATTAAATTGTATAGTGATTTTATAATGTCTAATATTTGTGATGGTGATTACAGTTTCTCTTCTCTAAGCTTCTAAAGATACGTGATTGTGAGAGTTTGCAGAAGCTCCCTTTCGGGCCCGAAATCGTCAGAAACGGACATCTTAAGATCCGTATGCATGAAGAGGAATGGGAATGGATTTTGACGAGTAGCAGTAGTGCTGAGAATAATGAGGAGCTCAATCTTCATTTGAGGCGTGCGTTCCAGTCACTCTAGGATCTTAGATTATTCTTCATGTGTATTGTTCTTTCAATTGTAGCTGCTGGAAAAATTTTCTGTCATTAATTTGAAATTTTGTTTGGTTATCATAATAATTAATCAATTGTATCTTAATTCAGTTTCAGATTGGTCGTACCAGAAAAAGATTGTCACTATTGTATGTCATATATTATTGTATACTTTGAGCAATGCATGCAGTCTCGTCTCCCCCTCACTCTCAAAAAAATAAAAATAAAAAGTAAAAAACAGTATACTTCATGAATGTAAGAAACATACAAAGAGAAATAAGTAGAAAAATATGTCCGAATATGATCCTTGCCCAACCATCGATCGAGATCCAAAACAAAATCCAGAAGAAAATTTTCAGAAGGAATTCTTCAGAACAAAAATTTTCAGAAGAGAAAAGATTACTCAGAGAATCGGAACGGTAGCAGTAGAACTGCAGTAGTAGTACGACAACAAGAAGTTGTCGGTTGGACTCAAAGGAGTATATATACTTGGGACTTTCGCAAGATCAGGTCAATAAGAAACCTTATTTTTTGGAAGGAGAATATTAGAAGCCTTATGTTGCAAAGGAATCGGTCAGTTGAAGACCTACAGCATTTTGAGCATTGGTGTATCCAGTCTTTAACACTACAGTATTTCTGAGGCGGCGTCTGCGTTTTAAAAATATTTTTTTAATTTTTTATTTCATATGTGTTTATAAATTTTTTATAATATATTATAAAATTTATTTAAAAATTAAAAAATATATAGATTAATTTTATATTATAAAATTTTATTATTGCTTAATTTAAAAATATATATATTTATCAAAATAAAATAAAAATACTTTTTATTTAGAAAAATATTTTTCAAAACACTCTGAGATACCCCTGAGTTATTCATATATATCTTATACACACCTATTTGCTATTGCTATATATTCAAAAAGAAATCCAAAAAAAAAAAAAAATCAAAAAGCGGAAGTAAGCTACATGGGCCAACAGGAATATTGGCGTTGGATCTTACTATTAAATGGGCTTATTGTAGGCCTATAGTTAGCCCACTGCGGACGTATATGTGGTAGTGGATGAACAGAAGGAGAACATTATGGTGGCGCTGTTATTTAGAGAAAAAAGCAAACTAAATAAAATATTTTGGAGGACGTGCCATGCAGACATTTTTTTTTCTTTTTTTGTTTGATAGAGGGAACGTCTGATTATGAAATAAAATTTTTTTAAAATAAAAAATATTTTTATTTTTTCGAAAAATAAGTTTTATTTTTTTATTTTTAAAAAATTAATAAAAATATATAATAAGAAAATTTCATTCTATAGAAGTTTTTTGTAATTTCTAAATTTTTAAATAAAATTTTTTATATATTTATAAAATATATATTAAAAATATAAAATAAAAAAAATTGATAAATCGTTTATAATAAACTGCGACAAACGCACCCAGAAACAACTGCTACTCTGTTCTTATTTAAATTTTAAATAAAGATTACACGCACGATACAGATGCACTTGATTGATAACGGGTTCAATACACTTTTAGAGAGATTATCATTACCTAATATACTAATTAATTTAACTGGGGCTCAAGATTCTGTGTATTCTTTTATAAACAATAAGTTATCAAAAAATAATTATTAAAAATAAATTATATAAATAGTATATTAAAAATAATTTTAATTTTTACTTTTTATAAAAGATAGTTGAAAATATTATTTTTTGTATCTTTTGTTAAAAATAAGATAGTAATTTTTAGTAAAAGAATGAATTATAAAGATAAATATAACGCACACTCAAAGAGAGCGACGAAAAGCAAAAAAATAACTAAAATACAGTATATCATAAACTTGGATTCTAACTAAAAATGCCTAATAAAAATTTTTATTTTTATTTTGGTTCTTCGTAATTCTACTATCATATTTGTCAGTTATACAAAAATTTAGTTTTATATTAATTACTATTTAAACAAAATTTACTATTTATTTATAAAATCTTTTTTATAATATATTTAACTGAATACAAAAATTGGTTTTTAAAATATTTAAACTTTTTATATTTATTTAGAACGAATGTTTCGTCTTAATAAATTTTATGCAATATAAAGTCATAAAAATCGATACTCTTATAGTGTAGACTCTGCTTTGAAAAGGTAGACTCTTATATAGATCGGTTAAACATAGACAGATGGCAATTTGTGAATGGATTATTTAAGTGTACTTGTGTTTCACCTCAAAGTGCAGATCCTATTGTTTCCATCATCATTACAGTTTTCAGACAGCTCTCCATTTCTATTGGTTGCTTTTCATTTCTTCTTCTCCTCATTCAAATACAACAAAGAAACCAGCGATCTCTCTTTCTCTGTGGCTCCTGTGAGAAACGATCGACTAGGGCGGTTGGAACGACGATCGACAGTGGAGAATGGCTACGTTTGGCGGATCGCAGAGGTGCAAAGTTTGCGAGAGGGCGGTGTATCTGATGGACCAGCTTACGGCCGATGGTGTTGTTTATCACAAGTGTTGCTTCAAATGCTCCCACTGCAAGGGAACACTCAAGGTGATTCCAATCAAAATTCCATTTTCACCTATTGAACCCATCCATCAGCTGTTTTCTTGAATTTTCTCCCCCTTTTTTTGGGAATTTGTTTGATGGAAATTTGAGTAATGTTGTAGATTTCGTTTGTTCTTGAGTGTTAAAGGTACTCTACAAAGTAATCAAAATTTACTTTTGATTAGTGTAGAAATCACACTATTAAACCAAATCAGTTGATTTTTCTTTTGTTTTTTTTATCTTTTTGCTGGAAATTTGAGTAATGTTGTAAATTTCTTTGTTTCGTTCTGTGCTGGTGAGTATTAAAAGAGAGATATTTTATATGCAATTTAGTTCTGGGAATAATGTGGTTTTGATCTTTGTTTCTTGTTCTGGTAATTTATGTGAAAGATTTGTTTGAGAATTTTGTGAGCAGTCCGGTTGAAATCCCTGACCGAATTTTCTCATAGCTGTGCTTTAAGTCCGCGTCAGAGGATTGTTATTGTCGTTTAGGTTATTTTGCAAGCTAGCTGCCAATTTGTTACGAAGATTTATGGTTATAGAAGTTTTAGGGACTCTGTAGTTTTTTTTATTATTATTATTCGAATTTCTCTGAAAAGGTTTTGAAGTTTTTGATTTATGAGTTTACGTTTTGAAATGCTAATGTCTGAGCAGGTTATGGATTTGAAGTGTAATCTGTTATGAAAGTTAGGTTGCTTTCAGGGCACAATCTTTGAATTCTTTTTCTGGTATCTCTTTCAAGTGTTTTTGTTAATGAAGTCGATTGATCATTTTTCTTAGATAACTTTTAGATGCCATCTGGGGTTCTCCTGACAATGTTTGTTTTTGCTACTACCTTTATCATTATTTTTTTCATACTTTTCCTTTTTGTGTGTTTGTAGTGTAGTTGTGAATTGTCTAACAGGGAAATTATTATAAGTATATGACTTCACACATGGAGCCTGGTTTAGATGTGAGATGACAGAGTGGCATTCCTGAAATTGTCTAACAGGGAAATTTTTATCAAGCCTGGTTTAGCTTGATTTGTTTATCTATGAGGTTGTTGACTAGGTGAGAGAAACATGCTGTGGAAAGATAAAAGAGCTTCTGAAATTTTTATGGTATTCCTGCAAAGTTTGTCTCCAATATGCATGTGCATTTACCGACTATACAAGTTCGCTTATGTTTGCTGAATTTCGCAGTTCAACCTGCAGTAATCATCCGATCATGTAAAGTTGTTTCTGATAGCTTTGTCTTTCATATCATCAGCTTAGTAACTATTCCTCGATGGAAGGTGTCCTTTATTGCAAGCCTCATTTTGAACAACTTTTTAAGGAGACTGGAAGCTTCAACAAGAATTTCCAATCACGTGAGATCCTCCATAGTGTTTACCTTTCCTTTGTGTGATATATGATAATGTCATTGCTTTGTGCCATTTTCTTATGATTCTGCTTTTGCTTTTGGCAGCTGCAAAGTCTGGCAAGTCAGCTGCAGAATTGGTAAGCTCAACATACAAATCGATTAATGCTTTCCCTTTCTTTTGAGCATGTTAATGCACTGAGATCCTTAAACGCTGATGTACTTGCATTCTTTACAGACAAGGTCGCCAAGTAAGGCTGCAAGCATGTTTTCTGGTACCCAAGACAAGTGTGCCACCTGCAGCAAAACAGTATATCCACTTGAAAAGGTTGTGTTCTACATCCCAAATTGCTTTGTGGTTTGACTACTCATTATTTTGAAATTTTCCTAATATTAATTTGTGCGTACTTCCCTGGAAGAACCTCGCTGTTTCTGTAATTGTTGCCTCTCTTCATTATCCAGTTATGATAATATACCTGTGAGATGTGTATTTCAATTGCTTGCTTACAGTGTAAGGTAAATGCTACACCAGGTGATAGGGCTCTAAAATGTAGTTGACTTTCATTAAAGACCGATTAGAAAACTTTTATAAAGCAGATTCATCATGTGTATCTTAGCTTCATGAACATGAACATTGAACTTTCTAGATCTTTTTTTCTATTAATAGTAGGCTTTTAGGTGGATCATTTTATTTAATACATCATCTGATGTTGGCATAGCGAGCTTAGGAGACATCTAAACGTGGCTTATTTCTTGAAATATCTCTGCTAGAGGGCAATTTGCACACTGAAATTGACAGAAGTAGTTGAAATCACAAAGGACAGTATAACCATTCTTTGTGAAAGAACTGTCCTACTTGGCAAGCAACATGATGGAATTTTGTTTAAATTAGAACCTTCCCTTCAGTAATGAAGGCTAAGTGAAAAGATATTATGCTGCTGTCTGAGCTTGCTGTGTTAAGTTCCAACTTCTGTCATTGATTTCACAACGACTTACTTTTTGCTATTGATTGATATGCTTGGAAATTTAGCTGATGAATATGTTTAGAATTTGATTCACTTGGGTGGACCTCAAGGACCATTTCTTCTACACTCACAACATTTTAGAATTTTCCGTATTTTCAAATTCAAATGTTCTAGGGATTCCAAGGACTGCTGCTCAAGTAGCCTCACACGGCTGCATGTTCAAATGCCTATTTATCACCTATATGCATAAATCTTCACTTGTGAAAATATATATTCTACTTATAGAAACTTATAAAACAAAACGCTTACCAGTTTTCTAATTTGTCTCATTTGAATTCTTGCAGGTGAGTGTTGAAGGGCAAGCATACCACAAGTCGTGCTTTAAATGCTCACATGGAGGTTGCTCAATCTCTCCATCAAACTACGCTGCCCTAGAGGGAATTCTGTACTGCAAGCATCATTTCTCGCAGCTTTTCAAAGAGAAGGGAAGCTACAACCATCTCATCAAGAGCGCTTCCATAAAGCGGTCTGCTGCTGCAGCTACTGCAACAGTTCCTGTCCCAGAATCCTGATCCTTAAAGAAGTGTTCGACCATACTGTTTGTGTATTAGTGTTTTGTGATTGTTTCTCTTACCATGTGGTTTCTCTGGTGGTGTATTCTCAGGTAGCTAGTGCTACCGAGCTTGCAATTCTTGAGGAGTATTTGTACTTCTTTTTTTTTTTTTTTTGGGATTGCAAATCTTAATCTGCCATTTCAGGAAGAAATTAGAAGATCCTGTATTCTCATTTGACAACCTTTTTGTTCAGTAGCTTGGCTCTGACTTCCGCTTCCACCATTTTTTATTCTTCTGTGGTTCCTTTTTTGCTTCGGTAGTTCTAAATGTTCGTAATTTTTTTTTTTTTTTATCAAATTTGAAGTTTTAAACAGTTTATATATTTTATTTATACAAAAAATTTAAAATTTTATTTTTATATATGAAATTTTAATTTTAATTTTTTTATTTGTACATCTTTTGATATAATTTTATATTTTAAATTTTAACTCATTTTTAAAAATTATTAAAATATAAATATTAAATTTCAATTCTAATTTATTTTTCAAAAAATATTATTTTTTATTTTTGTGAAATTTAATTACGAATATTTAAAATAAGTCCATAATGAAAATGGACTAATATATGAATTTTTTTTGTTTTGCTTCCCTATTTTGTTTGGGTAAATGAAGTTCAATTGAATGATTCTGTAATCAAAATCTAGGGAAATATTTCTTTAATCTTACTTTTTTCTTAGAATTTTCCAAAAGCATAATAAAATAAATACTCTTCATGACCATTCTGAAGCAAGTAGGACTTAAATGGATAGACAATTATTATTTTTAAAAGATAATCAATTGCTCCTAATTATATAAACCAATTACTTGCATAGATGTCGATTCTCATTTACTTCATATTTAAAACAAACTTTACATTTAATAGATAATATAATATAATGCAAAAATAATACGATACCAAAATACCAATAGATAAAATAAGTATTTTTTATATAAATCAGTATTGTCGGGTTACTTTCTCAAAATATAAAATTCTAAACAAAAATTAAAAAGAATCTTTTTCCAGAAAGCCCTTCACCTATGTTTATTAATTACTAAACTAACCCTCTGCGCGGGAAATTATCAATTCTTTCCCGCCTACTTCATTCCCTTCCTGTATAAGCTTCTTTCCCCCTAAACTTATATAAAAATAAATTTAAAAAAATCCGAAACCCACCCCAGAATCAGTCAATCAATCGGATCGATAGATATTTCCCGAAATTGTGAACAAATTCATAGAAAAATCTCAACTTTTTGCTTCCAATTCTTCGCTCAATTGAAGATGTTGGAGCTTCGACTGGTTCAGGGAAGCCTTCTGAAGAAGGTCCTTGAATCGATCCGTGAGCTGGTCACTGACGCCAACTTTGATTGCTCGGCGACGGGATTCTCTTTACAGGCTATGGATTCCAGCCACGTGGCGCTCGTTGCGTTGCTGTTGAGGTCGGAAGGGTTCGAGCATTACCGATGTGATCGGAATTTTTCAATGGGGATGAATCTTAACAATGTTTCCAAAATGCTGCGGTGCGCCGGCAACGATGATATCGTCACGCTGAAGGCTGATGATGGAAGTGATACTGTGACCTTCATGTTCGAATCACCCAGTGAGTACTAACTTGTTGGTGAAATTTAGGGTTCATGTTTTGATTCAAAACTTTTTCTGATTGAAAATTATTAGTTATCTGATATGTGATGGAGTTTGCGGTTATGTTGGTTCAAGATGGTGACTTTAGGGTTTATTGTATGAATATAAGTACTTTTTTCCCCCTTTAAATTGGTGGATCATCGAGTGTGATACAGATTTTTAGTTCTGTTAGCTCAAGTGGAAGAATTTAGGCGTTAGTTGTTTATATAGTTGAGCAATTTGAGTAACGAGTTATGTGAATAGTTGTGACTGGGGAACCTCTGATTGATACATTCTTTTTTTTCTGTTTAAAATGTGATTAATTAAGGATTTTTTGTTTGTTTTTGAGGATAATGTGTCTCTGTTTTTTACTAATAATAGAGTTTTTATTAAGTACTATATGTCCATATGTTGTATGATGACTGAAGTCATAACATAGTTTAGTTTATAGCATTTGTTTCTTTTAGGGTAATCTATTGAATACTCTTAGTTAGGGTGTACTTGAAATTTGTGGTCCATTGGTTCTTATAGTGGTTACTTGCTGTTCATTATGTAGATTTAATGTTTGGTTAATCCTTTTAATGGATAGATCAAGACAAGATTGCTGATTTTGAGATGAAGCTGATGGATATTGACAGCGAGCATCTGGGCATTCCAGATGCAGAGTATCAGGCCATTGTCCGAATGCCTTCTGCTGAGTTTGGAAGGATCTGCAAGGACCTCAGTAGCATAGGTGACACGGGTATCATCTGTAGCTTAGCTGAGTCAGAGTTGCTGGTTGCTAAGCCATTTTTACTCTGTAAACTTTGTGACAACCATATCTGTATGCTTGATGCAGTTGTTATATCCGTCACAAAGGAAGGTGTTAAGTTCTCAACCAGGGGTGACATTGGGACTGCAAATATTGTATGCAGGCAAAACACCACTATTGACAAGGTATCTTATTTTCTTGTGGAGTCTATTCCTTTTTATGATAATCTGTTATTGTTGGCTGAAAGTAATTATGTTCTGTTGAATGATCCACGGAATTACACATAGGATTAGTCTCTCATGTTTCTCTCTAAGAAAATGCATCCAGTATAGGCTAAAAGAGCATCAGCTTCAGTGACAATGTTCATAAGCCGAGGAAAAACCCTTTAAAACAGATGCCTTTCATGCGTATTTAGAAGACCCAATTGCCTTGTAATGATGCTTCCTCTTGTTTTGGAGTTCAAGACATCGATCTTTATGATTGTGTTATTTTATAGACCTAGAAACATGTTCTTCTTTTATACTAAGAAACCTCTAGGGGCTCTGTGGATATTGTATATGATGACTGCTATTTTTGGGTCCTGAATGCAACAGCCTCATGAGGCCACCATCATTGAGATGAATGAACCAGTTTCTCTGACATTTGCTCTGAGGTATTTGAACTCCTTCACCAAGGCAACTCCGCTGTCTGAAACAGTAACGATCAGCCTCTCTTCTGATCTACCGGTGGTGGTTGAGTACAAGATTGCTGAAATGGGATACATCAGGTTCTACTTGGCACCGAAGATTGAAGAGGATGAGGAGGAAATGAAGGCCTAGGCTATTATTTTCTGTTGCTTTTTTTCTTCTTTTGGTTCCGATTATCATTTAGCTTTATGTTAACTTTATGTTGCAGAGAGAACTTTGTGTATCTCTTCCGTTGGTTGCCTGTATCTCTAAATCTAGGATTTCTTTCTAAACACATCCTTGTTAGTTTGCACATAGTTAATATGGTAAATGAAGAAGCAGCGTTTATCTGAATTTCATTGATTGTTAGCAATATGTAAGTGCTATAGTTGCTCTTGCTCTTCCTTGTTAGAGATATTCAAATACTTCTGAAATGATGCTACATGCAAAAACTGAATGCAAGCATATTGGAGGTAATAGCTTAATTTTCGTTGACATTCTCATATAACAGCCTATTAGCGTGGAGGTAATAGCAAGTTCTGATTTGCTACTTCTGTTTGGTGAACATGGAACTCTTGCATGTTCTGCACGAAAGTAGTCTCTTGCATTCCCTAATAATTTATATTATACACCCGCGTTATGTCTGTCTGTCTGTCTACTAATTAATTTTCTAATTTATTGCAGACGCAATCTCTAAGCATCACAAATCTCTTGATTTGATGTAACATGAATTGAAGGAGATATCAAAAATCATTGAGGAAGTAGCGAGTCATATTTGTTAATAACCTTCTGAACTACGTTTGAAGCCAATCAAGAACAAACACAGGCGATTTGATCTCTCAATTCTGTGTGTTTTACGTGCAGGCTACATACGTGAAATCACGTCGACGGTGACTTGGGTGCTGCACAAAAGAAGGATACCTTAAGTCTTCTAGATCAAATGGCCGAAGTACTCTCTGCTGTGAAACACAAAAAAAAAATGGTTGCCTATAAATTAAAGAACTCCGCTTTGTTCGATCGAGTTCGTAGCAACTGTTGCATTTAATCCTGACATGATCATTTCATAGAACCTCTTAGTTGTAAGCAAGGTAGCAAACTGTTGACAATATGTTCGTACAAGTGTTAATGTGTAAGCAGATGCTCAACCTTTTTGGCAATAATCTTCAAATGAATGCCAGGCAAATGTTAATCGATGTTTTTGTTTCTTCTGATTTTTTCCCTTGATTAGTTATTGCAATTGCTGTAAGTGGGTAATAGTACTATAGGATTTGACTCTACACTTATTATTCACTAAATTAATTGAATCATAATTCGATTAACCAAAGTTTTCAATGTTATTAAATCAATTATTTCATTTATTTTACATGCACGAATTTATCTGCGTCTCTTTCTTTATATATAAATAGCGAGAGAGAAAGAGAGAGAGAGGGAACGAATTGAACGGTTTTCCTCCATTATCTCTCTCCACTACTTCAATTCTTTCCTTCTTCTTCATTCTTTCGTTTTCATTTTTCTTGTTGTTGTTCTGTTTCTTTGTTTTATTTTCTCCACCATTGTTGACTGGTTAATTTGGCGCCAAAGAAAGAACCATGCCGGCGTTCGCCACCCCGGTATCACCGGCCGGCGGCACCATATCTGGTCCACCACGTCGTCGCGTCTCTGACGCCACTACGGACGTAGAAAAATCTCTCCTTTTTAACGATGACAACAATGGCGAAGAAGACGAAGACGACGACGGAAACTGCAACCAACAGGCTGGTTTCTCGAACGCTGGCGGAGCTAGTGGTGGTTCTAGCGGTAATATGAAGAACTACTTGTTGTTGTTGACGGTGTTGTCGATGCGTTGGAGTTGGAAACGAACGAGATTGAAGAAGCTAATTGTGTTGGGAATGCAGAGGAGAGTAATGGTTTTCGTGCTTCTCGTAATGTTGATATCGACGGCCTTGATGAAAGCCGTCGTCATCGGACGGTTATCGTCGTCCGTTGATGATTCTGATGATCATGAACAACAGAAGATTACGGCAAAAGCTAGTCGTGATGATCTTCATCATCATCAGCATCTGTTGCAGCAACAAGAAGATGGAATTGTTTTGTTGGAATCGGTGCAGGAGAACAACGCAAGTCGCATGCGCCCTCAACGATTAACGGTAAAACTTAAACTTTCTTTGTTGTTAGTGGTAGTGCGTGTTTGATTGATTGCTCTGTTTTTCATTTCACTGCAACAAAGCTTGTTTTGTCCTTGAATTTCAATGGAACAAATTTGTCTTTTTTCCTTAATTTTGGTGGTTTGAAAGCTTTTGGTTGATTATTTCTCTTATGCATTTCAAGGGGAGAAAAAACAGAAAAAGCTTGATAATGTCGCTCTGTTATCCAGTCATTATACTCTGTCACGCATTTCTAAATAAGAAGATGCTTCCTTTTTTATTTTTTCCTTCTTCTCAAAAAAGGAAAAGAATTGTTTATTTCTTCTCAGAAATATATACATGATCTTGCATTCGTTTACTAAAAGCAAGAAGAAAAATGGAAACTTCTTTTCTTTAAAGAAAATTTTTTTGTAATGAATGAAACTTGTTCGAATTCCATAATTATCTACATTGTCGAGATATGAGTTGTTTTTTTTTATTTTGTTTCACAAGCAAGTGAAGATGAAGGAGATGAGGAATAACAACAACTTCTAAGTTATTATTATCTTTAATCGATCCATTGCTGTAGAGACTAGAGAGTGTTTCTAATTTGAAATTAATTCCGAGATGATCTCTATTGATAGACAGTCTCTATCTCGGTTCATTGAGATTTTCAATCATTGATATTTACTGATTTACAGCAATATGAATATTCTTGAGCTTTGCTCAATGTATGCAGCAGCAGCAGTGTTCTTGATTTTCGAAGCTTTTGATTTTCATGAATTCTGCTCACAAATATAAAATTTGAATCAATTTTATTTTTCGACTTTCTTAGGTTCCTGAAATTTGGGCAAAACCAAACAGCAAAGGCTACTACCAATGTGTACAGCGGCCGAAGAACAAAATCCGTATGCCAAATTCAAATTTTCCTGATCTTATCACATTCATAAAGTTTTTCTTGTATACCTGATGAAACAACTCACCTAACTCGCATAATCAACTTTTTGAAGGAAATTCGACTGCAACCGATGGCTATCTTTTACTGCATGCTAATGGTGGACTCAACCAGATGAGAACTGGGGTATGATAATATATATTTTGATTTCGTTACTCGCTTTTCCGGCGGGCTTGTTCGAATTTTCAGTTCATTACTGGCTACTTTTGCATGCTTTCAGATATGCGACATGGTTGTTGCTGCACAACTCATGAATGCCACTTTGGTTCTACCGCAACTAGACCACACATCTTTCTGGACTGATCCAAGGTACATCATTGTTCATCAACAAGCAGGTATTAAGCCGTAGATCGTAAAAAAAAAACTGGTCTTTTTTTCTCCCTTCTGCAGTGATTTTGATGACATTTTTGATTGGGAACACTTCAAGGAAGTCCTGAAATACGATATCGCAATAGTTAGATCACTTCCGCGAGACGTCGGAAAGAAGAGAATTTCTCGACCCCCAATTTCATGGTCTAAGGTCTGCAGCTATGCAATTAATGTTTCAGAATTGTTTTCTGTTTTCTCTTCTTCTGAGAAATTCTGTGCAGGCTTCCTACTATAGGCAGTACAATAGAATCTTGAAGAAGCACAAGGTTGTCGAATTCACTCACACTGATTCCAGACTCGCGAACAATGATCTTGCTCCTTCCATTCAGAAGCTGCGATGCCGTGCAAACTATCAAGCACTTCGATACACAGAAGAAATTGAGTCTCTTGGCAAGACGCTAGTAGATAGACTAAGGAACGGAAGCAACCCTTACATCGCCCTCCACCTAAGGTTTATATATATATATGTACTTTAAGAAGATGCATGGCAAAGATTTTTTTATTTCGTTCGATCATTGTAATCTTTGCAGGTACGAAAAGGACATGCTTGCGTTCACAGGTTGCGATCACAGTTTGACGGCAGAAGAATCGGAAGAACTGCGAGTTCTTCGTTACAACACTCCGCAATGGAAAGATAAAGAGATCAACGGCACTGCACAACGGATAGCAGGAGCATGCCCGATGACTCCAAGAGAAGCAGCGATGTTTCTGAAAGCCATGGGCTATCCTTCTGATACGAACATCTACATAGTCGCCGGCGAAATCTACGGTACCAACAGCATGGATGTGCTGGCCGATGAATACCCGAATCTTCACACGCATAAAACTCTGGCAACGAGTGAAGAACTAGAACCAGTGGAGTCTTACCAGAATCGTCTTGCTGCTGTCGACTACATCGTAGCGTTAGAGAGCGATGTTTTCATTTATACCTACGACGGAAACATGGCTAAGGCAGTACAAGGACATCGAAGATTCGAAGGATTTCGAAAGACTATCAATCCTGACAGGTAATTAATTATTGTTTTTTCGTCTGATTAAAAATAATAACTGATAAGATTGATAGATAAAAAAATTTGTTTTTCAGGGAATTGTTTGTGAAATTAATGGATGAGATGGATGAAGGTTTGATAACATGGGATGAATTTAAAGTAGAAGTAAGGAAGTCTCACGCGAACAGAACAGGAGCTCCGTATGAAAGAAAACCTGGAAGAGAACCGAAACACGAAGAGAACTTCTACGCGAATCCAATGCCTGGTTGCCTTTGCAAAAGAACGGTCGTCCCAAGTTCTTCAAGAGCAGTTCAATAGAAATGACAGCATTCATACGATGAGCAGCAGCAGCAGCAGCAGTTGTTCCGATCGAGTTCATCATTCAAACAAAAATTATCGGGTGTGTTTTTTTCACGGAAATTAAATTATTGGCGAGCAAAAAAACTCACTTTTTTATCAAACGAACACATCCGTGTCCGCAATTGTAGATAATCTTCACACTTCGCGATTGTGATGAAGTATACTTTTAGAATTTTAGATGAAATATAGGCTTTTAGTTAGATGTTATGCTGTGAAGTGAAATGCATCAAAGTGTAAAGATAATTTTTAATTTTTCTTGTTTCATTCTTTTCTTTTTATTTTCTTTTAAAGCCTGCTTCTTGTATCTTGGTCAGGAACGGGCTCCTTTGAATAAAGAACTTTGCCTGCTTCTTTTGGAGGCTGATGCACATAAACAAAAACCATCCTATATTTTGTATTTTTAAATCATGATTGAAAAATGTTTTAATTCAAAAGAGCTGATTATCTAAAATATTAAAATGTTTAAACGAAAAACAGCTTATTGATCATGAAATTATTAGATTTCTGGATGTCTTGATTATGAAATCCATAAAAGAAGTCTCATGTTTTCTGTTCTTACTAGCCTGATCATTCAAATTCCCCACGTTTTATACAATTTATGTTAATACTAGACTTATCCTGCAAAATTAAAATAAACAACCCAAGAAAAACATTTTGTTCTCTTCTAACTTCGATATCTCCAAAGTTTTCGCAATAAGTTTACTCCTCCAAGGTTTTCTTTTGTTGTTCTTCTTTCTCCAAAGTATTTCATTCGATTGATTTCAACTGTGGCGTCAATGAATTCTTCGATCACTGCTTCTGATCTACTCCGCATTTCTCTATTTCAACATTCCAATTCCAATGTCAGCACCAGTCTTCTTCCCGCTCGATTCTGTTTCACTAGTAGTAGAAGAAGAAGGAGCGATCGATCATCGACATCGAGAGATTTTTTTGTTTCTGCGAAGATTGGGAAGAAGGTTGCGAAGCAGAATGAGTACCCGTGGCCGGAGAAAATGGATCCGAAAGCCAACGCTCGTGAGATGCTTGGGTATTTGTCCCATTTCAAACAGTCGAAGGAGAAACCCAAGCCTGCTACTTTGCCCTTTGAGAAACCTTTGATTGATCTCGAGAATAAGATTGGCGATGTAAGTCAAAAATTGAATCTTTGTTTTAAAGATCATGTTTTTATGTTTGATCATGGGTTTGAACTCAAATTTCAAAATGTGGAATAAGATGTTATCCTTTTTTTTCTTAAAGTTTGTTGTTAGTAGTTGCTTAATTATTTTTTTTTGGCTGTTCTCCTATGTGATTGATACTATACTATTTCTTTTGAGTTAGTTTGTGAATGTGTGCATACGTATGGGGAGAAAATAATTTTTTTGTTGAATCGTGAATGTGAATTCAAACTGTGGAATGCTTTGCTTCTTTCCAGGTAAGAAAGATGGCTGGTGAAACTGGTCTGGACTTTAGTGATCAGATCGAAACTTTGGAGTCTAAATATCAGCAAGTAAGCCTCCTAGTGTATAATGCTGTGCTTTTAACCTCTAACCTATGTCTATATCTGATCACTCATTTGTTGCTTCAACAACTTTTGGTCGGTCTTATACAATATTTCAGACCCTTATAGTTGCTATCTTCTTTTAAGGTTCTTAAAGATCTCTACACCCATCTGACACCAATTCAACGCCTCAGCATTGCCAGGCATCCTAATAGGCCAACCTTTCTTGATCATGTGATGAACATCACTGATAAGGTCAGGTTATTGTACAAAAACCATGTTTCTGTATTCTTCAGTTTTGTGCGTCATATTTCCATGTCACCAAAAGATGTCTATTATGAAACTTTATGTTTTTTGTTCTATAGTGGATAGAGCTCCACGGAGATCGTGCTGGATATGATGATCCAGCAATTGTAACTGGTATTGGCAGTATAGATGGTAGAAGCTACATGTTCATTGGTCATCAGAAGGGAAGGAACACAAAGGAAAACATCCAACGTAACTTTGGCATGCCAACTCCACATGGGTATGTACCTTTTGTCATTCCATGGTGCATGTGATTGTGGTATTAGCCCACATTAGAGAATTGGTTCTGACTCACGAAGATTAGTCTTTAGATGCATGCTGTAGGCTCTTTTGTATTAGTTTTCTTATTCTATCATAGACTGTGGCCTATATCTTGTTTATAATTCTTGTTAGACAGCTATCGTAAAGCATTGCGGATGATGTATTACGCTGATCATCACGGATTCCCCATCATCACATTCATCGATACTCCAGGCGCCTTTGCAGACCTGAAGTCTGAAGAGATTGGTCAGGTATATACAATAACACTGATATGTTTTGTTTTATTTGATTAAGGAGCTAATGCTTCCTTTTTGTTCTCTGTTTGTTGATATATTTCTTTTATGTAGGGTGAGGCAATAGCCAACAACTTAAGAACCATGTTTGGCCTCAAGGTTCCAGTTGTTACTGTTGTTATTGGAGAAGGTGGTTCAGGTGGAGCACTTGCCATTGGATGCGCCAATAAGCTGTTTATGTTGGAGAACTCTGTCTTTTATGTTGCCAGGTAATGTGATACTTCCTTTGTCATATTGCTGATTTATGTGTCAAAATTTGATTTCGTATACATCCTCAAGTTCTAAGAAGTTAAACTTGCTACAACATATAATGATTGTCCATTCTTCAAAGATCAGCATACAATTGATTCACCTCTTGCATGTTTAAAGTTTGAGATAAATAATCAAAGGACCGATCTAATTTTTCTTAAAAACTGTGCTGGACATAGATTTTGCATATGAGCCACTTGAATCATACAGAGCAATGTGCTTATTCTTGTTTTTTGCTTTTTTGTTGCAGTCCAGAGGCATGTGCTGCGATTCTCTGGAAAACAGCGAAAGCATCTCCAAAGGTCATTTTTTAATGTGCAAAATATGTATGGGACTATAGACATGACGCATCTAACAATATCTTGCTTTTCAGGCGGCTGAGAAGTTGAAGATAACAGCCACAGAGTTGTGCAGGCTAAATATTGCAGATGGTGTTATTCCGGTAATAATTCTGGCAACTTGTTCATTCTTGTCTGGATATTGTTAATTCTGGCTGATAGTTTATCAATGTAGATATTGCTATTACCATCTTATTTCATGCTTTAATACTCCAACTTGTCTTTATGTAAATGTAAGACTGCTTTGGCAAATAATGGTAAGTAAGGTAGATTCTGACCAAGTGTTTGGCAAATAGTGGTAGCATTTGTTTTGGTATTTTCTTAAAGATGAAAATAGTTGTGCATCTTTCTTTATAGGACATACTTTGAAATTGTCCATACATGGTGGTTATACTATATCAACCATGGCATGCATCTTGCACCATGTAATGGCTTGCAGTGCCATGGCCACATGACCTTTTAATTCCTCAATTTTCTCTAATGGAATTATAGGCTTATCATTTCTGATTCTGATCTCATTTCTTTTGCTAAAAATTTTATTTAATGTTTCAGGAACCTCTTGGAGGTGCACATGTGGATCCGTCTTGGACCTCGCAGCAGATAAAGACTGCAGTTGTTGCAGCAATGAATGTTGGTGTCTCTTCTTTTTCGTTATTCTTTCCTTTCTTTTTTTTTTTTTTGCTATCTTCTTTGTCTGTTCAAGTTCTTCTCCACATACATTCTATCACATGATATGCATCAGTAGTCTTCTGCAGTCAAATAAGAGCAGATGCTCAACTAATACGCATTAAGTTGGGCACCTGACAACCATCTTGCATGAGTTCTTGACAGTCTCCGATCTCGAGCACATTGGTTGATTATAGATAACAGTCAAGTCCAACATGTTATATGCTAAAGCATGATGGATCAAGTCTAGTATACCTTGTATAAGAAGTTCCTTTTCTGAAGGTGGTATGCCATCTATTAAGAAATGTTTGGTGATTGTGCAGGAGCTTCTGGAGATGGATACACCAAAGATACTGGACCACCGCATGCTGAAATTCCGTAAAATTGGAGGCTTTATAGAAGGTGAACATGTGGATCCTTCAAAGAAAGTGAATATGAAGAAGAAAGATGGACCAGATCTTCAAAAAATGGAAAAGGAGATCACAGATCTTGGCATACATGTTGAGAATTTGAAACAGCAGATGTTAAAGTCTGAGGAAAATCCATCTGAACCTCTTAACTTGGACCCTGTTGAAACAATTGAAAAATTGAGAAAAGATGTTGATCAGGAGTTTTATGAGGCTGTCAAGTCATTGGGCTTAAAGGATAGGCTTGAGATGCTCAGGCAGGAAGTCCTAAAGGCTAGAAGTTCTCTGGGCAAAGAATTGGATCCTGATTTGCTAAAAAAGATTGAGAAATTCAAGCAGGAGTTTAGTGAACGTCTTTTGTCTTATTCTAATCTTGAATATTTGAACTCTAAAGTGGACATGCTGAAAGAAGTTTTAAAGGTCCACAATCTCGCCAAAGGGAGTGAAAATGCAATGTCCCTGAAGAAGGAAGTAAATAACCTATTTAAAGATATCATGAATCGCCCTGATTTGAAGGAAAAGATGGACAACTTGAAGGCTGAAATTGAAAATTCAGGTGGGCCGAAGTTATCCGATCTTGATGATGGTATGAAAAGTAAGATTATGGAACTTAAGAGAGAGGTTGAATCCGAATTCACCAAGGCTTTGAAATCTTTGCATTTGGACTTGGAAATTATGCCGTCCAAAGGAAGGCCCATTCCAGCAGACATCTTAGAACAGCCTTTGCTTTCCCATTTGAAGGGCAAGATAGATGAATTGAATGATAAAATTCAAGTTGCAATCGAAGATGCTTTGAACTCGCCTGATTTGAGCAGCAAAAGAGAAGCACTTAGATTGGAGATGGCTAAGGCAGGAATCTCACCTGAACCTGAGGCAATGAGGAGAATCGAAGCAATGAAGCAAGAGATAAGGCAAACGGTATTAGAAGCTATCAGTTCACCCTCACTGATAGAGAAGTATGAGTCACTGAAAGATGAGATTGAGAGAGCAAAGTTAGCCTTGACAACTGAATCGGAGGAAGCCTTTACTCTGGTCGAATCTGTTTAGAACATCACGATCATCACGAATTAATACTAACGTAAGATTGGATTCTTTTTCTTTGCTCACCTTATGTGGTTATCAAAAGTTAGTTTCATTCTGGTACTATGCACAAATCTTTTGACCTTTTTTTCCCTCCTTAATTCACGCAGGTAAAAGACGGAAACGGGCTATCGTAATGTACCTTAGACATTCTGTTCATAGCAGCAACACTGCAAAAGTTAGAACTTGGCAAGAGAACGTTGGAACGAAAGAAACTGCTGATCCATAACTATTTGAGCTGGTTACTTACGCTCTCTACTGTTTTAATATTTATTTACCAAAAGGATGAACAAGATAAGCAGGACAATTTTGCATTTTCCAGGCAGCAAGCACCAAGTATGTTTTTTTCTAATTATTTTTATGATAATGTAAAGATTAAACTTCATGTAACGATAATAAGTGTGTTTCTGTTTAACTCTATAATGAAGCACACACATTTGGTATTTAAGTACAGTGATGAGTAATCTGCTCTGCTCCTGAGCAAATTTTACAAAACTAGAAGCTGATGCAAGATTCAACAGTTTCTTTAATAAAAAAATTTCACTATTTAGTACCTGCTTTGGCCAAATAAATAAGGTGAAGGACTATATAGTGCCACTAGTTATTTATATGGGCACGTTCTCGCAAAACATGAATTGTTTAAGTCTCCTTTCTTTCTATTTGTCTCGAGCATTTCATTCTATTTTCAATCTTTGAGTAAACAAAAAACAGATAAACTTCTCAAGATCGAAAAAGAAATTGAGAGTAAAACGATTAAAAATTTTAGAGAAAATTTCGAAAGAAGAAATAAAATGGTGAGGCCCGATCAGAGTGATGTGTCGTTGCCGGAAGAAGGGCGGCGAGAATTGAAGCAGAAACGGGGGCGTACTTCGAGTCTTTGGCGCCGAAGAGATTCCCGAAGCGGTCAACAAGCGAGAACGATTTAGCAGCTGTGTCCCTGAGGCAAATAGCACTTTTGGAAATTTCATTCCTCATGCGCTCGATAAGCTCCTGGTTTTCGAGCAACACCAGCTGCAGCAGCTTTAAGCTTTGTGTTTAAAAAAAAAATACACAAAAGATCGGATTTTTTTCGGATACTTGTTCATTTTTGTTGGTTTTCTTAGTTTAAGAGCATAGAGGCTTCAACTCCGACTATTTCCTCTGAAAAAAAAATGAAACCTTTTGGGATTCTGTTTGGAGAAATTTGGTTTCTTTGAATGGAATTCGAGACGTGCGCTTTAAGGACCTAAAAAAAAAATTCGAAGTTTCGTTTAAAAAGTAAAAATTATTTATTTTTATTTGTTTGGTGACAATCTGAGATATCTGTGCTTTGTGGAGCCACACAAGCTATTTCTCTTGATATGTTGGAATCATTCTTGAAACTTGATTCGAGTAATTGAGAAGCACCCAAAAGCAATGTTCAGTTTATGCAAAGCTAAAGAGTTCTGAGACTTGGTAAATTATATCATATATAAGAATTTTCAGCTTAAATGTTGTTGCTGACACTTCCACAATATCGTGGAACTGCCTTGGCTGATATTTCTATATGCATAGCTCTTTTGTGGTTCTTGATGGTTTGCTTAATGGTGTTTTGATGATGCAGAAATTGGTGTATAATGTGAATGATTCAGTTGACTACAAGGATCTCAATGGAATCGACAAGCAGCACCATATTGTATTTTGTGGAGAAACCCAACGGGAGTGGTTTCTACTCGCTCCGTATCTGTCAAGGGAAATCCAGCAACAAACGAATGGATCATCTACTGACCCAGTAAGATAGAAACACATACATTACACACCTCTTGTTTGAGGTTGAGCTCTTAATAAAACTTCTGGTTTTCTTTGATCATATTGATGAAACAGTTGTTGCTTGCATTGTTTCAAGTTGTTCTAGTCTCAAAGAAGCCAAACAGGAGGGATTCCTGATGTATTCTTCAAGGAGAAAATATCATATGTTTGTCTGGAGTTGATATTTGAAGGATGGAAAATAATACGAAAGGTTGATATTTGATGAAAAGGTAAAAGAAAAAAATTAGTAAAAAGAACGAACGACTCCACTGGGGATCGAACCCAGAATCTCTGGTTCCGTACCCAGAGTCTTGTGATGTTAGTATGAGCAGTGAATATAAACGTTCAAACTGCTGCGACTCTTTGGGATTTAGAACCGTCTCCTGCTGCTGTGGAATGGAGAAAATTGAAAAATAATAATAATAATAATAACATACGGATTAACCACCTCCTGCAGCTAATATTAACAAAGTGAATTATTTTTATTAAGTGTTATTTTTATATTTTTACGATTTATTTTCAAGTTAAACCGTATGCCGATTCACATTTATTAAAATTGAGTTCTTAAAAAATAAGTATTGTTTTGATAAAATTTGCAGTGGAATTTAGATCGGCAAATATGTAGACCTAATTGTCTCCACCATGAATGGCAATGTCTTCTGATTTTCTACTCCCTCTCCTTACCATCCTATGAAGGTAGGTCGATTCTTGAAGTGGCACATATGTTCATAGAAGTTAACAACATGTTCTGCTTTTACTTACAAAATTTATGTAGGCAAGATGCATCATGCCTATATCTGATGACATTGTAATAAACTCTTTATCTAGAATCTCTTATGTCTGTAATTTCTAGTTGGAGTTGGCCCATATATCAATTCTTTTTTCTCATTTTTCTTTTTTATGTTCATTCTATTGTAGGAGTGTAGAACACCAAATCAAGGACGAAATAATGCTGCAAGTCGAGTCAATCGTCAAGGAATTTATGTGTCCCCTGCATCAAGGGCGTTTTGCAATGAAGAAGGCAAACATTTCTGGGTTGATATTGATATTGTGGATATGTACAGATATCCTTCTGGGCATCAAGGACCTTACAATATCACAGTGAGTATTACACTTATCGACGTTAAAACAGTCATAGTATATTAAGTTGACAAAGCTATGTTGATGGCATCACCATTAACCAGGTGCATGACAAACCTGGAAGGCAAAGGATCAAGCTCCCAACAGTGCCGGTTCGAACAACAGGGACTGTGTTTAGTGGAAATGGTTTACAGAAACGGGCTCTATTTCTCTGATGAGTTTTCACTTACATTCCATATGCACTATTACAAGCTTTTGAAGTGGCTTATCGTGTTGCCCATGCTTGGAATGTTTGGCGTGCTTGTGATCCTCCGTCCACAGGAAGGTACTCCTTTGCCATCCTTCTCTCGGAACATCGACTAGAACTTAACCTGCAACTGATTTCATTTTGCATCGAGGGAAACAGCTAACTACGCTCGTTTTGAGCATTCTTAAACTTTGGATGCTGGAGATCTTCAATTTAGAGTCGTCTAGCAGTTTTCAACAAGTCCCCGGGAAAGTTACTGATCAAAGTTTTGTTTATTTTATATCACACACCTGACAAAGCTTCCAACTTATCAACCGTGTATTATGATTAATGGTTGAGATAGCAGACCAAACCATGAACTGGAGACTCAACAAACAGACAGACATGCAACTGTTGTATTTGCATAACTTTTCAATTCAGTTTCTACACAACGGAACTATGTAGTAGGTTACACTGGCTGTGCTGTGCCTTCCTTTGTGAACGGAGATCCGTACTTGAAGCGAAGCAATTTTTATTTGTATTTTGCGTGAAAAGTTACAGAAAAGATTAAAAAGGGAAAGGAAAAATGAAGCTTTTGGTACCAAGCCGTCACTATAAATAAAATATTTCTAGTAGGAAGAAGTAGTAACCGGTCTCTTGCCAAGTCTCTTGATCTCCCTGTCCAAATTCCCAGTAAGCATTAACACAAACATCTTGCAGTCACAAACAAACGACCACAACGGATGCCCGAAAGTTGCCGGAGAATTTCCTTCCACGAAGAAATGACTGTACCAAGCCATACCGTACCCGATCACTGGCGCCGCAGCCAGAAGCCATGCACGACGGAGGAGCAAAGACATCAGGAAGAGGAATATAGCGGTTATGGTTCCGGCGAAGTGCCATCGTCTCGTTGTTGGGTTCGAGTGCTGGTTCATGTAGAATGCCCAGAATTCTTCCATGCTCTTGAATTTTTCTCCCATAATTCTTTAACTTCACATCTACTAGCCGAATCTTGAAGCCCTTCTGATTCTGGAGAAGTATTTCTTTCAAGTTTCACCTAATTACTTGAGTTTCTTATGTGGAGTTGTTTCCGTTCTTTTTCTTTCTGTGTTGTGTGGCTTGGAAATGTGTAGCTAGTCTTTCTCTTGTTAGATAGAACGAACTGAGTTTCGCAAAGGGGATCGGGATGGAGTCGGGATAAGCCGATCCTGATCCGGATCGGAAAATAGACATTGAGGCGGGATTCCGATGAAAAATACTAAAAACAAGTTCTATAAAATAAGTAAATTTATAAAAATTTCAAATAAAGCTAGTAAAAGAGGAAAAGAATTACTTTACGCACAAATTGAATAAATTTACTTCTTTTTCGCATTTACTCCTTTAATTTATCTGTTTTAAGTATTCGAATCTGTGAGAGAAAACTGAGATAGGCACAACTCGGACAGCATCCGAAAGTCCTGAATCGTCGAATTTTACATATCCAGATTTTATGAATCGGTTGATTTTACCGAATCAGAATCGGAAGGTACCGATCCCGCACCAGATCGTCCGATTTTGCAAACCGTGGATTGAGCAACAACTAACCAACTAAACAGAAAAACTTCCAACGACCGATTACGTTGCCGTGGATATATATCGTTTCCCAACCATACAATAAAGGAAGCGTCTAAGAAAAGGCTTACTAAGAAATTCATGAATGTTCAGATACGAAATGTTGAGAACGACAGATTTAATAGCTAACTCTGATTAACACAACAATTACATTACAGGAAAAAGAAGGTGCCATATTAGGGTATAAAAGATATATAATCGAAGGAAATCAAGGTATTTACAAAAGCTATCAGAATAACAACATTGGCAAAAGTAAATCAACTAACAAGCTCTCAATCAATCGTGAGTGAAACTCAATTCGCTGAAGAAAACAACATATCTCTTGTATACTTAGTAAACCTGGCAATTCAACATCTTTCGGGACATGGGGTAGGGTGTTTTCTTGGATGACTTCATGATCCAACTTGCTCTTCAAGAAGTTAAAAACGATATGCTCAAGATGTACTAACATATAGGACTGGAACCAATCCAGCCATTTTGCCATCTCTGCCGGGCCTTTTCTTCTTTACCTGCAAAGGAGAATAGCAACTCAAGCTGTAGACCTATACGGCAAGCGTAATACTTTCACTATCTGACTGTAAATATTTTCATCGACTTACATAGTACCATCCATCAACTTCGTACTCAATCTCGACCTCTTCTCCTGCATCCATGCTCAACTGCAAGTACAAAAGATAAATCCTCGTTTACAATAAGCATCCAAAGCAACATACAGATGACGATAACATAGAGGAGGGCATGGATGGTACAAATCAGCAATAACGGAAAAAATCAGCGATTCATTCTTAAAGGAGGTTAAGCTAACAGCCCTAATCATCAGATCACATACCTCATCATCACCACCAGCACTGAAGTCGTACAATGCTTTTCCAGACTGTGGATTATCTGAAGTTGCATCGTCCTCATCTACAGTGCTAAAACTCTGCGAACCGCGACCACTAAGGGGGTTTTCAAATGACTCAAATCTCTGCATACCCGATGAAGAATATGATTGAGGTTCTTCTCTAACCTGATCCCGACCCAATAACAGAGTAAGCAAACATTGAGAGCAAATTTCAAACAAATGCACTAGAAAAGAAAAATATATATTAGGCTTACTGGAGATGACATGCTCTCAAAAGTTGATGATGGGGCAGCAGTTGAACTACTGTACCTGCTACCTGACTTCTTGTCCTTCATGGTCAACGTAAAATTTTGTTAAGTGAAATTTACAAACAATTACATGCATAAATCTTTTACTAGCACCAAAACAAAACCAAAAAAATAATCAAAAAATCAAAAAATGCGTGGTAGAATAGAATGCAAACATGATGGGTATGTCTTAAATTTATTAGTCGATTTAATATCCATCCCAGAAAATTCACAAGTCTAAGTTTTTGGATTCCTTTTCCTGTCCTCTGTGAATGACATCCAGAAAAAGATTGAAACCACCACAATTGATGAAACTTACGAAGTTCTCTAACTAGATGTTTCCGGGACACTGTTAGCTGTAGTTTAATGAGCTGCAAATTAATACCTGCGAGGCCCCATAGCCTGCTGGACGTGAACTGAACAAGGAAGGATAATTCATACCACCAAAATGCGATGATATGGAACTCTCAATTGATCTAGCTGAGTCAGGAGAAGAGGATCCATCTGATCTAGCATCAACTTCCTGGTGTAAATACAAAATGTTAATCATATCATTCCAGAAAAGTGTTTCCGTGAATATTAACAATGATATGAAAGTTGCACCTCCACTTCATAATTCTCCAAGAGTGTCTTAGCCCACATGTCATCATAAGTAACGGACGGCCGAGAAGTTATATTTTCCTCTTCCACATCAGGAGCATCAGTTCCAGCACCAGCAAGGAATTCATTTACCTAGGTGATAGCAGAACCAGGAAACCCAAAATAAGAAAGACTTTTCTCGGACAGTATAGTTCTCCAAAAGAAAGGTACATCAAGTCATATTCCAGTAAAAGCTAAACAGAATGTTGCCATATTGTTCAAGTTTCTTACTCTGTTCATAGCAGGTGCATTGCTCTCCCACATTGAGTCATCTAGTCCTGCAGCCCAAGCCATTGCCAATTCTGGATCAATGGAAGCAGTCTCTTTAACATGAGTATGAGTTTCTTTAGATTCATACACAAGATCAGATATCCCTGTAGCAACAGCTGGGTCATTTAGGCCGCCTGACGCACTGATGTTATGCTGGTTGCGGTAGATATCAATCAACTTTGCACTGTAGATAGAAGAGAACCATATAAAGCACGGGTAACAAAAATGAGAGAGAGAGAGAGAGAGAGAGAGAGAGAGATGCACAAGAACATAGTGGCTCAATTAAACAATTAGATGAAGCTTTCGAATTAACACATATACCACCAAGATATCCTCTCAAAATGGTCACTAATAAAATTTATCAAAAAACATGTATAATGAGAGATAGAACAAAATGTGATCATCATATGGCAATAGTTTGCTTATAGCATGTTGGCATCTTATTACCTTGTAGGACCTAGAGGCAAATATTTTGCTCTTGGAACATAACAGAACAAAGAAACCAGATCTAGAAGTCTTTCATGAGTTTCATAGAGTTTCTTGAGTTCTTCATCTGACCATTCTTGCTTATTGTTATCATGGTTGCGTATATCTCTGCACATTCACAGTAATAACTATGTCAAAATAGTTATGCTCTGTTATACAGTACATGTCTAAACAAGAAAGATTGAACCACATCTCACCTACTCAGGTCATCCTGTGCTCTATACATTTCATCAAGGACCTTTAACATAGGACCTAACAATGATCCAAGACCAGTACCACTAGCACCTTGGTGTTCCCCGTTGCTAAGCTCTAATTCTGAAAATTGAGATTGCTCCCCACCTTGAGCCAAAGCATGCAAAAACTCATATATCTGAAGTCTGAACGGTTCTCCTGATCTGATTGCAATAGTTGTAAGGGCTTGCACAGCAACTATCCGAACCTAAGACATTTACAAAAGTTTAAAAACAATGGTGACTGTAGCTATCTGATTCAGTTTGCACTATGCAAATCATAGCGCAAAAAACTATACCTCCCAGCTCCCACTAAATGCACACCTCTGCAGCCGTGTCAATGCACTGGCGAGAGTAGGGTTCCTTGAACTAGCAGCAGCCACCATCTTATCTGCATCCAACATCATCAGTGCAGTACCAGGAGGTGTTGCAGACTCCCAGGCATACTCAGATGCAGCATAATTTGCATTTTCACCAAGAAACCACACCTATGATCATGAACAGAATTTTGTAAGGAGTACTGGGGCATCAGGCTCACTTTAAATGAACAAACAATCGAACCACGTGCAATTCTTACCGCAGCCTGCACCAATCTCTGTAAAGCTAAAGCAGATTTCGGGTCTGATGCAGATACCCTATCAACAGATGTTAAACCAGACATTGATCCAGGTTGTGGAGGTGGCAAATCAAGAACTATAGTAACTGCTTCGAGTGCTGTATGCTTCCCTTCTGGTCCAGCTCCAACAAGGCATGTCTGAGGTGAACAATGATGAAGTAGATCAGCAACTAATGGACAAACTTAATGTTGAGTGATGCATCCAACATCACACCTTCACTAAAATTAGCTTGTGACTAACCAATCAATACTCAAAGATTTTGATCCATACAGTTTCTACCATAAGTTGGTTTGGAAATTGATATTTCAAGTTCATAATAGCAAAGAGGACTTTCATCTAGAACAAATATCCATGTAGCAAATATTAATACATTAATTATGGTGTTCATGATCAGTCTCATCTGTCACTATTTATGGTTATTGATCAGGACTACTTTTTTTCTCAAATTAGCAGAAGAAAAAGAGAAGCTCGCATACTTTCCAGAGAAGTTGCAAGACATCAGCATCAATCTTGCCAGGGACTTTAGTAGCAAATATACGAGCAATCTCCAAAAGTGTAACCGCCATATCTGGACTTGCCTAGCAAAATATATAGGAGAAGATATATATTAGCTACAATGGAACAAAGAAACAAAGTTGGCACGTGGCTAAAGCTCAAACAATGCAATTTTATGTACGAAGAAGGTAGGCGACTTTCACGGCATATGTCTTCATGAAGTTTACTTTGACAATTTGCTACATATCTAGCACACGTGACTATCTGGACACAGTTCCAAATAGAAGAAATTATTGTGTGACAACAGGAGATACCTTGAATCGAGCATGTAGAGTTAGCAAAACATCATTCAACAAAGCTGGCGGCCAAGCAGGATCAGACAGCTCAGATGCAATAATAGATTTCAATTCCTCAAATGACTCATACGGATTTTGCATCCAGATCAATGCTTTTATCACCATAGCACGAACATAAACACATTCACAAGCTACCGTCGTGCGCACTACTTCCATCAGAGAAGCCAATAAACTTGCAATAGTATCATTGCCTCTAGGTCCATTCGATAGAGATGACGCCTTTTTTGTGGCTGCCAAAAGGATAAAATCTTTTCAATCTAGATGCATGCAACTTTCTGAAACTTACATTACATGTCACAACCTCAACAATTTTGCTCTAAAAATGTGAAAAGTTTCATTGAGATTTATGAGTAAAAAGATAAAATTGATTCAAAAAAGAGAAAAGAAGAAAACATAAAGCTTAAGGCAGTAATTTCAGCAACTGAAAAGATACAATTAAGTACGATCACAACTATGGTTAAAATCTTTCTTCAGTAAAATATACCACATGTGATGAAACTCAGCCGTGCCTTTCTAGCCTTTCTATTTGCAACGTGACACAAAATGTTACCAATATAGTTTTTGGAAGCTTATGTTGCTTGCCACTGTTTTTATCATAAATTGAAAGTGTACAATCAAACATCAAAGAGGCAAGCTCAAAACATTAAATTTGAAAGCTAAAAAAGACTATCACTATGTTTGACATCAAGTCATACCTGTTTCATTGATGTCTGAATCATTTGTATCAGCATCTGCATAGACATAAATTTGAGCTCCTTCATCAATGTCATAAGCACCTAATGCATATGCTGCTGCTCTGCTTCTTCCCATCTCTTGCACAACCCTCGCAGCTGCATGGAGGACTGGACGAGAAAAACTTCTGAAAGAGATCTCCAATCTAAAACAGAATAACAAACTTGATTCAATGAAAAACAAAAAGTAATAACAAATAAGACATTAACTATGACAGTTAATGAGCATCGCAGTATATTACTACCACTAAATAGGTCTGAATCTAAGTCCAAATTATGCAAGAAAAAAACAGCACAAACCTTCTCATTACTATTTTAATAAGAGGCTGGGGACGCCTTGCCTTTGAAGCATGCTTTCCAGCATTAGGTTTTGGTGGGAGGCCACTTGTTGGATTCTCATCATCCTTTAAAGAAACAGATGGAGCCTCTGGCAGCTTAAGAATTTCTCTTGTTAATCGGATCCAGCCAGCAGCTCGCTCTTCGGTTCTAAATTTCAGACGTAAAGCATTGAGTTTATGCAATTATACCGCGACAAAATGATGGCAGCAAGATGCTTAATTATGATCAAGGAAAATTACAAAGTTAAAGAATCAAAAAGACCTTTCTGAATTGTCTAACTTGCCCAAGACGCAAAGTATGGCTTCAAAACAAACTCTGTCGCTAGGATCAAGAAGAAGCTGATAGAGAATTGATGTGAATTGGGAAGTGATGTCTGGCCTTTCTGCTCAAACAAATGCATTCTCATCATTTTGAGTTGATCAAAACAATGTAGAAGATGGAAAGAAATGAGTTGAAAGCTACCTAATGAACGTACCATCCAGCACACGTGCTCTAGATAAAGTATAGCACAATCTAGCGAGGGAAACTCTAGCAAGAACATCATGCAAATGAAGAACATCCTGCAATGCACCTGTTTCACAAAAAAAGCAGCTTTTATTCGAACAATCAGGATATGACAATAAGTATTAACAAACTACTGTAACATTTACATAAGGAGAGGATTAAAGATAGCAAAATCCCAAGGTACTCGAGTCAGATTCATGTGGTGGTCCAATCATACCTATTTAAAAGTTAAAAGCTATGCTAATCTAAATTACTTCACGGACGTGTATGATTAGTAGGAAACAAATGCTTTTGCAAATATATGGTTTCTACTTGGAGATGAATAAGAACTTAATTGAATTTTCCTGCACCTATTTTAGATGTAAATTATGTGAAATTTGAATCTAATTTTGGGGTTTGCATCTAATCAAGTTGAATAAAGTCAAACAAATCCTAACGCACTACCAACATTCTTTTTGCAAAATTCATTTCTAACATAAGTTCGAATTAATGAGCTAAATAAACATACCTCCGGGCTGAGCAAGCTTCCCTGAAAATGAGAAAAGGGATATATATATCAATAAAAGAATATGTGAAAGTAATCGTAGTAGCAACTAAAAGAAAATGGTGAGATAGTGATGACTTCTTTAGTCAAGGTTGTGCACATGAGATATCAAAGTTCAGAAATATAAAAGGTTGCAGATTTGGATAACACTTCAAGTGAAACTAACCTACTTAAACATGCGGAAGAAAAGATATCAGCAGCAGCAGCATAATATAACGACTATGACACTGGAATTCAAAAGGGAACCTAACACTTGGAAATACAAGAAGCAGACCGACTCACCCAGAGCCATAGCAACAGAATATGGATCTCGTGTAGCTATCTCAGATATAATTGATAATGCATGCCTGACAGCAACTGGATCACCGAAAGAAATTCTGCACTCATTTACGTGAATAAAATTTGTTACATGTAATACATTATATTAAAACCAATGCTGCAGCAGCAGAGAAGAAAATACAAACTAATCACCCTTGTATAGATCGATGGAGAAAAGCCGGATTTCCAGGATCCAAGGGAAGTCGCCTTAGAGCACTAAGGGCGGCATATTGTAGATTGTTCCGGATAATTGACTATAGATAAACCGTCAAGAAAAATAAATAGTTAATGACTTGTTCAACAATGAGAAAAATATAGATAACAGGACAGTGTGTACTTAATATTGAGCTTATTGTCAACAGACAAAGACAAGGAAACATGAAAAACATTTTAGGTAACAGAGGAATGAAGTCAAATATTCCCATAAAAGCCAAAGCGTTGCCACAAGGTATCTCTAAGACATACTGAAGACTACAAAAGCTACTTCTAGTTGTTATGACAGGCATCTGTGACAGGCAATGATAAATTCTTCAAAAGCCTTCACTGATCCAGTCACTGTTAACATGTCTTTTCTCCCTTTTTCCTTAGATGCACAAAGAAAGAAGATCTTCAATGTGAAGACCAATGAATTTTTTTTGAAAGAATGTATCTCAATGCATTATTTTAACAGCATAAGTTCCCATCTCATGTTTTAGGCAAAAAATGCCATATAAGCTATATAGAAGGGAGAAATACTTTCAGAGATGACTTTCAATCAGCAAAAACAGAAGGGAAATTCTAACCTCTTTATCACCACCCTGCTTACTAAAAATGCCTTTCTTACGCCTCTGCTTACCGTCGCCAACCTGAAAACAGAACCTATCAATCAAATAGCTTAAAAATGTAGCTTAAACAATGAAAAATATATAAGTCAGATTATCACTTTGTAATATTTTTTGAGCACCTTAATGGAAATATAACCACACTACATACCTTTTCTAGAATGTCAAAGGCAATTTCATATATCTTCATCACAATTTCAGAATTGCCTGCAGCAGCAGTGAGAGCTTTCAAGGCAGCAAGCCTTCTGGCATGAACTGTCAGCAGAAGGTGGAGTCATTGTCATCTCTCAAAAAAAAAAAAAAAAAAAAAAATCAATCAAATTGGATAGTCAACAGAACAGTGAACGCAACTTAATAACCAGGAAATAGATAGCCAAAAGGTAAGGTCCAGTTGCATAGGGTGCCAATAGCAGCTAAGTTCCTTATCCTCAAAGGAAATAGCTGAGATGCATAACATAATACGCAGTTGTTTTTATCTTTAAGTGAAGGTTAAATTAGCATACATTCAACTTCAGTATTTGTGGCTTCTGAAATCAGCTGATCTACAATCCTAGGTACAACATCAGCTCTGGTTACCCCTCCAACAGCATCTATATCTGCAAGTGCATCCCAGTTGGGAGTTGGTATGCCACCTCCTGCACTTAATCCTTCAGAACCACTATCTGACAAAATCCTTGCCAAGTAATAATAAACATAGCGTAGGATATTCCTATCCTCGCCTTGTTGGTGAAGCTGCAAGGATCAGCACATCAGTCGAATCAAGTTTTAAAAAGTAATCCAGTATACATGCTGGAGAAAGTACTGCAAAAAGGACTTACCATTAGAAGAGATGGTGCCAGAGAAGGATCAACTGAGTTGTAGACCGCAAGCTTGGGAAATACATGATGAACTAACTGCTTTTGGGAACTTTTCTGAGTACCAGCAATGACAAAATAGTAGATTCAACATTAGAACTGATTACAGACAAAACAAGTCAGCATACAGAACTCAGCTCAAGCGACACAAACCTGGTCTGCTGTAGCAGCAAGCTCATGGATGCTCCGTGCTAACTGAGCATACGATACTGGCTGCCAAGATGATGGAAGCAGTGCAAATGTGAGACAAGCTATATAGTTAAAAGCTGGTAACTATATAAATACATCTACAAAGTACTACACGAGTACTATTGACTGTTCGTTGTAATAATTCAGATACTATTAGCTGAAAATCGTAATGCGCGACATTTTTGGAAAGGCAGTGGAACAAATGTGCAACTTTGAACATCACAGAGCATAGATCTGAAACCTGTGCATTTGAACAAACCATTTGTTTCTAGATGAAAATTTCAAACAAGAAAGTTTATAAGAAAAGAGCTGAACTGCTATTTTGCTAATTCCAATTCCTTCAAAATGAAAAAAAGATCAAGTTTTCTAACTTACGAAGGAGCTCTACTCTTCTTCTCTTTTCTCCTACTTAAATCATTAAAATGAGGGAACAAATTTCCATTCTTTTTCCATTATTCCTCATCAGGGCATATGAATTACACGGTTTCATCAACAACAAAAATGAAACCAATAAAATTTCAGCATTTCAAAAACTTGGAAATTAGATTAGTAAAAAAAAGTGCTAACCCTTCTCTGCTTCTGTGGAAATGTTTTGACAGGATTAAGAGCTTTTGCTGCAGAAATCGTATCGCTCTGGATCTGCATCAGCGTGCTTCTTTTTGACTTCTTCTCGCCCGAAACCGCCACCGCCTTCCCAAGAGTCGACGAACCCGCCGATGCTGCAGCAGGGATGGTCGGCGACGAGTTTGTTCCGGCGGTTTTAGGATCTGCTGTGATGAGATCCATCAACGTTGTCCCGCCGGAATCTTGCCCTCCCGACGACGCCATCACCGCCGGCGAAGTACTCGATCAAATGGAGATTTTGATCGTTTACGAAAACGTTTAGGAGAAATTCTTTTTGAAGAAATGTTTCACCAGCTCTCGACTGCTTCTTCCCTTACTCTTTTAACGAACTTTGCATCAGATTCAAAGGGATTGGAATTCTCAAAACTAAATTACATGGTCTCATTATGCAACTATGCTATTAATATTTCTTTTGCATGTTTAATCCTTGTTCCAAAGACTAAAATGCTAAAACCCGCAAGTAAACAACGAGACACTCGAATATACGAGCGCGTTATAGATAAGTGTTTAAAGCTGCGTTTGGTAGTGCATACCAAGCGCAGCTTTTTAATTTTTTTTATTTTATATTTTAAAATATTTTTAAAATTTATTTAAAAATTTAGATAATATAAAAAAAATTTATTTAATTAAATTTTTTTATTGTATATTTTATTATTTTTTAAAAGTAAAAAAATAGAGCTCATTTTTTAAAAAGAATAAAAATACTTTTTATTTAAAAAAAGTTCTATTTCATAAATAATTTTAAACGCAATTATTAACACCTTAAATTTTAATTTTTAAATCTATTTTTAATAAATAAATAAATTAATTAAAAATAATTTAAGTATTTAATTTTAAAACTTATTATTAATATAAAATTTATATAAAAATTTATTTTTTATTAAATATTTTTAAATTTTTTATTTAATTTTTTAAATTTACTTTTTAAGATTTTCTAAATTTAAGTTCACCTACTAAATAAACACACTCTAAATTTAAGAGTCTTAGCCCGAAACCGAATTCGCAAGCCGAACCAAATTCAGATGATCGACCCAATAATTAATTTTTTTAAGTAATAGTCCATATAAAATTTGTTTGGCATATATAGTCGTACATTATGTAGTTTATAGAATACAACAACAATTTTTTTTTGTGGCAAAACGCTGCAATGCACGCTGGTTTGAGAATTGTTGAAACCCCCCGCGGCAGCGGTGCTGCCGTCATCGGTTGCCTCAGTTCTATAGAGATCTTATTGTTATAATCAATCTAAGTTCACTTGATGTAAATTTCTTTTGATTTTCGAACTTGTCGAAAATGTTTAATACTTTCTTACACCCAGTAGAGATGAATCCTTAATCCTGTCTGTTAGTTCCTTGTTTTTCCTTAAAATGGTTTATTTTTTATGAAATGAACTGCATGATATTTTTCTTAGATGTTTTTGGAAATTGGTTGTGTTTAAACTGGTGAAATGATGTGCCAATGAAGTGTTCGGTGAAATGCTCTGAGTGACATTTCTTGCATGAGGGAGATTTACAGGCTGATTAGCTCCAATATTTATTGGTGAATCTTGGACGCCTTTGAGGTGTTCAATGGAAACTTTTTCTGGTTAATCGTTTTGTTTTGGAACGGGGGACGTTATGTCGATGATATAGACGTCCATGAGGTGTCTGGTGAAGTTACTGCATGTGATATCTACATAAGCGAGATTTAAGAGTTGTGTCAAGCTAAGTTAGTGTTCTTTGATGGAATCTTAGATGGTATTTGTGAATATGGGATACCATTGAGTTCTTCAATGAAACGCATGGATGATAATCTCTGCACATCTGAGATTTATAGGTTAAATTTGATCCTAGTTGCATGTCTTGTTAGTGAAGTGGTTGAGGTGTTTGATGAACTGCTTGCAGAGCGATATTTGGACATAGGCATATAACATACTCTAATGATATTTTAGTCTTTTAGAAAATGCTTGATATTCTCGTAAATGTTTCCTTTTAAACTAGTATGATCTGATTGTCATATTAATTTCGAAGAGTAGGGATATAACGTACTCTAATGAACTTTATGTGCTATTTCTGACTATTTTACAGATACCACCTGTAAATGTAGTCCTTCTGCTGAGGTTTCCGCTGTTTAAAAGGCCATGTTGACCAGTCGAGGGCAGTGCACAACAGTTACTCCAGGATTCTTTCATTCAGTAGTAACAGCTCAAATGAGAGATTGGAGAATCTAACTCCATTGTCTATCAAATGCCTTTCATACACTTTTCCAGTTGAGGTATTAGTTCAAAAACCTACTGGCTCACACTGTATGCTTTATCTTTCGATATGGTAGCAGCTAAGGTTTTAAAATTTAATGTCTTCATAGACCTTCGGTGGACTACGTTATTGGAAATTAGCACTTAACACTCTGACCTCATTGACCGTTCTCTTCTAATGGATCCGGGAGCTTATTGACTTGAACTTCATAGCTATCTGGTTTGGTTCTACTAATTGCTTTTGTTTGCGACCTTCTCATTGCAGAGAGCATCTACAGCTGGAACACACTCGTAATTCTCATATTGAAATCTTCCTTATCCTATGCGTGTTTTGCAATATGGTTTATTAATATCATGTTGGTTTCGCTTTCCCCGTTTTGTTTTGTGATTGTTTAGGTTTATATCATTACATTTTTGTATCATCATTCTATTGACGACCAATCTGTTTGTTCCAGGAAAGTCAGGCTCCCTTTCAAAGGATGTTTAGTCTGTCTCATAATGGAACATGTACTGGAGATACTCTTGGATATAATGCTCCTTTTAGGTCCTTGACAACAGCAACTCGTCCCGAAAGATCGTACAAGCCCCAACATTTGTCCATGTGAATTGAATCATTATCTGTCCTTGTACATCTTTGACAAAGATTCTAGATAAAGAAGCTGTAGGGAAGGTACAAGCTGAGAGAGAGATTCCAGATATCAGGCCTGGATGTATTATCCAACTTAAAGTGGTTTGCGTCCTGAAACCATAACTGCTAGTCCTGAAATTTTGTATACTTATATTTGTGGTTGAAACAGGAAGTGCCTGCGAATAAACGTCGTGTTTCTGTAATGCAGGCTTGAACACAACATTCAGATTGAGACTTGTGGCTGGTGTTGGAAACAAATCCGTATTTCCTTTGTAAGTAAGACTCTAAATATTCCCCTAAAGTAGAAAAGACACCTGTCTACACAGTATATTTAGTTTTTGATGAGGAAACCTAGCATACTAAACTTTATACTATTTGGCAATGCATTATCCCAAAAGTACATTACCTGCATTCACTGCAGGAAGTATTCTGAAGTCTGCTTTGCTTACTAGTCATCCCTGCAACATTACCAATAAAAGACTTGAAAAAAAAGAAGAAAGTAGTACTAGTAGATTTACAATTATTTCACAGTGCCTTACTTTGAAGCCTACACTTCTTTATGCTTTTCGATATAGATTTTAGCGACATAAAATTAATCGTCTCTTAGTTCTTCCCTTATTAGATACCAAGTATTACCATTTGCATTTTTATAGGGATTTCTCTCCGCGTCTTCTCTTTGCCAAAAACGAAGAACAAAAATTCTAGCGTTTAATTTCCAAGAATAATCACCTTTCTTTACTCTCTTCTTCTCTCTCTCTTTTTTTGTGTCATGCAGATACTCACCAAAACATAAAGGAGATGAAGGTTCTTGACAAGAAGAAAGTTAGGAGGGCAAAACTTTACTACCTAAGAGACGGGATGAATGCTCTCTAGAAGTGAAAGACAAAACTGTCTAGTGTACGTTTGATTTTCTATTTTCTCAACAAAATTTTTTAATTTTATTTTATATTTTTTAATATATATTTTATAAATATATAAAAAATTTATTTAAAATTTAAAAATATAGAAAAATTTTATTAATATATTTTTTTAAAAATAAAAAAATAAAACTTATTTTTAAAAAAATAAAAAAAAATTTAAAAATTTTATTTTAATAACTCTAAATGCACCCTTTTATGCGCAGCAGTCAGCAGTCATTGTGTACTAGTAGCTTCCGAAAAAAAATTTTCCTTCGTTTTTGGGGTCCATGCTAAGCAAAGCGGTCCTGAACTTTTGTCTTCATATAAGACGTATTTAGGGCGTGTTTACAACACCCCTAAACTCCACTTCCCTTAAACTCAAGTTTCATATAAATACATATAAAAATTAAAATAAATTTTTTTATCAATAAAATTTTTTTAAAAATTCAAATTTAAACTTACTAAAAATATATAATTAATATAAATTTTTATTTTTTATTTTTATTTTATTTTTTAAATTTATTTTTTAAAAACTTTATTTTCCTCAAAACTTTACTTCCACCCCATAAGTAAACACGCCCTTACTAACACCTCAATTTTTACATTTTTAAAACTTATTTTTAATATAAAATAAATAAAATAAATTTAAATAAATTTTTATTAATTTTTAAAAATTTATTATTAATATAATATTAATATAAAATTTTAATTTTTATATTAATTATATTTAATTTTTAATTTAATTTTTTTAATTCATTTTTTAAAAACTTAAATTTACTCAATTTCGGTCCTAAATAAACACGCTCATAATCATCATAATCTCCAAACTTTTCATGATTGTACTTATTTTAGCATTAAATTTATTTTTTGAAAGTAAATTTATAAAAAATAAACGTGGAATTAAAAAGTAAGTTTAGTAAAAAATAATATGTGTTTATTTGTTTAAAATTTATATTTATTTTTGTTTTAATAAATTAAAAAAATAAATTTAAAATATAAATTAAATAAGCTCTTATTGGAGAAAGAATTGTAGACTTTTATGTGACACTTTTGAGAATTAACAGATTGGTTATATTTTGATGGAATATTTTGTTGCAAAAATTCTCAATCAGAACATTTTGTGGTCAGTAGCTATTTCACTTAGGTAGTGTAAACTTACCTTTTTAAAGTAAATTTAAAAATATTATTAAAAACTAAAAAGTTAAATAGAAATAAAATTTCATAATTATTATACTAAAATAAATTTTTAAATTAAATTTTAAAAAAATAAATTTTAATAAAATAATTTAGTTTACAATATTTATTTATTTTATATTAAAATAAGTTTAAAATATCAATTTTTGGATTGTAAAACAAGCCCTCGATAAAATTGTTAAATGGGCCAAACTATTCAGTAATTCTTAAGCATCAAAGCCCAACAAGAACGTGAAGTCAGTATCTTTGCCACGTCAGCGTCTCCAGAAGTTTCTCCTTCTCGCTCTTTATAAAGGTTCTCGACGAGATGGGAAACCGCTTGCGTGCGTGAATCTTCTTCTGCTTCGTTCTTCTTCCTTCATTCTCTCCACGGCGCGCGATCGATCTTGTCGAGAAACAACCCTACTAAGGTTCAATTTTAAACTTTTGTTTCTACGAAGTTCCGATTTGTTGATGTTTGGTTCTTGTAGTTCATCTCGATTTGAATTTTTTTTTTGCCTATCCAATTAGAATATCAATCCTTATGTTGTTGTTCTTTGAATATTAGATGCTATGGTGGGGTAATGAATGGATTTTTGAGTTCTGATGACATGTATGTAAATTGAATGAGCAACTAGGTCCTAATTCTTCTAATTATTTTTTGTTATAGGGTTAGTAACTTAGTATTATTGCAATTTTGCTGTTGGATGAGTAGACAATTTTTATGATTAGAGGATCTGATAGTATGTTGAATTGAAGCTGCATTATGTAAAGCTTCCTTCAATATTATGATTGTTACAACTTAAGGTTATGCTCTCAACTTTGAATTGTTTATGTTTAATCCTTTTGATGGCTTGATTGAATAGGAAGATCCACTTTAAAGTTCATATGTAATTGTCGTATTGTGGTTGTTAATGAATAATTTAAGTTTGGTTTGCTCTTGATGGACTGATGTTCTCTTTTTGTTTTGTGGTTTACCAGATGTCGTATTCGAGGCGGTCAAGGTGAGAATTGTTTCGGTTGGGGTTTTGATGTACACATTTTGATGTTTGGATCGTTTATTTTTTGTTTGTTAATAAGTGTATCATTATGGCTCTTTTATTTAGAAGGTATGACTCTCGATCTCCTTCACCATACCGGCGAGGCAGGTCTTTATCAAGGTCGATATCAAGGTCAAGGAGTAGGTCAAGGTATTCTGGTGTTGTTTCTTGTTAGTATTCTGTAGTAAGATGTGTTTTGACGCTGTGTAATTTTGTACTATCCTTTTCAGGAGTGCTGATTCAAGTGATGTTGACAATCCTGGAAATAATCTGTATGTCACTGGTTTATCTGCACGAGTAAAGAAGGCAGACCTTGAGAAACATTTTGCTATCGAAGGGAAAGTAAGTGTTTTATACATGTTTGCTGTTATGTTCTGTATACTGATTAGGTAATGCTAGATTCTGTTAGATTCTCATATCCTGTTTTATTTGGTTTTTGTTTTTAATTATTGTGTGAAATGTATGAAGAAGTCCACAATTCTTGTAGGTGGTTGATGTGCATCTTGTGGTTGATCCATATACAAGGGAATCACGTGGCTTTGGCTTTGTGACCATGGACTCAGTTGAGGATGCAGATCGCTGCATTAGGTATCTGAATCGATCAGTACTTGAAGGTCGGGTAATCACTGTTGAAAAGGTGAACCTCTGATCTCTGTATAATATTGTGCCTGATGTCTGATAAAATCACCAGACAGCTAGTTAATTGCTTTTCGTTTTGTTTTGTTGCTACTGAGACTTTGAGAACTATGTTGTTCCCTTGAAGTGTTCTTGAAAGCAGGATATGTGGCAGATCTTCATCAAAATTCAAAAGCATTACAACCTTAACAAGCAAATACCAGATTAGTTACCCAGAGGGTTGTATTTTATATATGTTTTATGCCGTGGACTAAATTTCTTCAAGTTTTTACCATTATACACTGCATGGTCTTTCATATCTTTCTTTTCATTGGTAGCTTGGATTAGTTTGTTGGATTCTCTGTTGAACCTTGATGCTGTCTTTTAGGCGAAGAGAAAACGTGGACGGACACCAACTCCTGGCAGGTATCTAGGTCTGAGGACTACGCATGGTATGTATAGAGTGGTACATTCTGTAAAATGTTTGAATATTATATAGCGTTATGGTTTGCTAGCGTTGCTATTCTTATTGAGTTTTATTGCTGTGTTGTTTTTCTGACTTCTGGATTCTGTTTTGTAGCGAAGCGGCGTTCACCAAGCTACTCTCCCTTCTACAGAAGGTACCATTCTCCTGGATATTCTTCTGAGAGAGACAGGTCATACTCCCCTTACGACAGGCATAGGCAGTCACGTTCGAGGTCTCGGTCACCATATGACCGTTTCAGCAGGTCACCTGTGAGAAGACAGGGGCGCTGCACCCATTCTCGTGACTCAAGGTCATATTCTCCTGAACCTTCTGTCTCACCCTACAAAAGGAGGCGCAGCTACAGGCCAAGATCAAGAAGCATATCGCCAAGGGGAAGGAGAGGTTACTCCCGTAGCATTTCTCCTAGGCCCAGAAGGAGTTCGAGGCGAAGCTACTCTCACAGCGTCTCCCCCAGACCTAGAAGAAGCTCAAGGAGAAGCTACTCGCGTAGTGTTTCACCAAGACCGAGAAGAAGTTCAAGGAGAAGTTACTCAAGGAGTGTATCACCTTGGCGTAGTTCAAGGCGAAGCTACTCTCGCAGTCCCTTACCCAAGGGCAGAAAGTCTAAGAGGAGTCCATCGATCAGCCCATCGCCAAAGTGGAGCAGGAGGCTCTCACGTGAAAGCTACTCCCATAGTCGCAGTCGTAGCTGCAGCATGACTTCTCGCTCAGCTTCTCGATCAAGGTCTCCTTCTAGGTCTTATTAGTAAGAGTAGAATTGAACTTTTAAGCTTGTGGTTGTAATGTTCCTACTGTATTCTGGCTTTTAGATCTATTACATGGTTGTACTTGCGTTCAGACTCTAAAACGTGATATGTTGTAAGATGCTTATGATGTTCATTTTAAAGTGTATTTTCTTCATTGTTCAAGTTGTATGTGGAGTATTCTGTTTCCCACGTACCGTTGAGAAGGCTCAACGTATTTACAGCAAGCAAACTCAGATGTACAGGTGCAAGTCTACACGCTACAATCTCACAAAGTCGCACTGCTTTTAATGGCAGCAGTCTCTCTGCCGTTTTTCTTGAGTGTATAATGCCAAGAAATGATCTCTTTGGTCTTCTCTCCACTCATGCCTTCCGCTTCTCCATCTTCCTCTTCTATCTCCTTGCAGATGCTGAGTTTGGATTTCGATGAATGTTCCTGACACTTCACTCTTCCAGCTGAAGTAATCTTGTTGTAGTCGCGGCGAATTGCCCATAAAACCTCACTGCATCTCTTCATCGTTGGCCGTGATTTCCTAGAGCGGTCGAGACATTTATCTGCCAGCCCCATCATTCTCTCCACTACCGCAACTGATGCAGGGTTCCGATTCAAACGAGGGTCCATCACCATGGCCGCACCGCCTTCCCTGTACTTCTGTAAGGCCTGCACTTAAAAGAAAACTCTTCTCTTCTAGCTAAAAAGAATCAATGAAATACATACGGAATGATCGTGGTAGATTCTACTTGCAAAGTGTTTTTCATACCCAACGTGTAGTGAGGCGTTCCTTGACATTGCAGGAGCTTTCTATGGGGCGACGGCCAGTGATGAGCTCAACAAGAAGTACACCAAAGGAGTAGACATCGCTTTTCTCCGTGAGTTGGTATGTAGTGACATATTCAGGGTCTAAGTACCCTGCGGTGCCCTTGATCTGTGTTGATACATGTGTAGCATCAGGGTTTGATGCTGCTAGTCTCGCAAAGCCGAAGTCCGCAACTTTTGCCCGGAGGTTCTCCGTTAGCAAGATGTTTGATGCCTTTATGTCACGGTGGATGATAGGGTGATCTGTTCGACAGAATGCCTCAACCAGGTTTTGTCCTAGTCCTTTTTTGAAGCAATGCAACTATGTCATCATAAAATGTCAACTTACCTGCATACATGTGCATGTACGCAATAGCATGAGCAACATCAACAGCAATATCCAATCTCTGTGTAATTTCCAATCCATTTCCTCGGGTTCCTGCACCACAAGCAACACCACAGTACTACTTCATGACTGACTTCCTTCAAATTGGAAGCCGTTACATTTATAATGCTTTTGGTTTCCTAAAGGGTTGTGATTTTCCACAGAAGTGGAGACATACCATCCAAATGTTCCCGGAGATTGCCATTGCCAACAAACTCCGTGACGACTATTCTTTCGTTCTGATCATCTAGGTATCCGAGAAACTTAACCAAGCTGAGATGTTCTACTTTTGATAGAATTTCGATTTCTGCATTGAACTCTACTAACAAGTGCTTGTCATAATTTGTCTGCATCATCAGAGTTTATGATATAACCTTTTCATTGTTTCTTTCAGTAAAGGGTAGAGATATCAAGATTGCGAAACTACTTCACCTTTTTTGCCCGTTTTACAGCAATAAGAGTCCCATTTTTCAGCTTCCCTTTGTACACAGTTCCAAAACCTCCTTTGCCTATTTCATTTTCGGAAGCAAAGTTTTTCGTAGCTTTGTAGATTTCTGCGATGGTGAAGCTTGGCTTCTCCTCCTCAAGGCGACTAGAAAAGCCTAACTTGTACCTTGTTTCACTTCTGCTACTTGCAGTTGATAGTCTTGAAGCTGCAACACCCATGTTTTATGAAGAATCCAATAAGTAAATCATATATAACATGCAGACATAAAAGTAAAGCAAAAATCTGTTGTTCGCGATTTTAAATCAGAAACACTGTTCTACGAGAACCGTGATTAGAGTTCAAAACTTAGGAAGCATTTGCTTTAAGTTTTAGTTCTTTTATCAAATTTTACCACGGCTCGGTTGTTGATTGTGTACTGAAAATTGGTTGAATTCACCAGAACTTTTTAACGTGGAAGACTCACCTGAATTGCTTGAATGGTCGCTCTCTTGATCAGCATGAGCTTCGTTGATGTTTGGAACAAAGCAAGTCTTGAAAGCCCCTGCAACGCTGCGGAGTGACTTTGTTCTGAGCTTCCTCTGGCTAGAACTTGTGGAGTAGTTTGTTGTTATCGACGTTTGCGAGACATCGCAGTCTGGCTGATTTCCATGAACTGAAACCGAATCACTTCTGCTCAAGAAACTACTCGCAGATTTCTGCTTCTGCAGCATATGGTATGATCTTACAGAGCTTCGAATTCCTCAAGAATCAATTCTACCAGAAATCCAAGGAGAACTTTGTCAATGTATAATGCTGTCTCTCGTTGCTTGTTGGTGGAGAAGACCAAGATCATATTCATTATAAAATTTCGAAAAACTGATAGTTGGTGGATTATATATGAAATATTTTGATAAAGTCATATTGATTATGAATATAACAAGACTTTTCGACAGATACAAAAAAATTTTGAGTTTTAATTGATTCTCCAATAAAATTACTCTCGACATGTTCCAAGCATCATACTTATTTTTATTTGTTTAAATATATTATTATTATTATTATTCAAATTGGCAGACAGCCAACAATTCCTGACGGTTTCTTAATTAATATATAAAAAAATTACTATAGCCAATAGCGAAAAAGTAAACACTTGCTTAGTCATTAACTTGGAGAAATAATAGTTCTGCTTTTTCCCCCAGTATTTACAAACTTGTTCTGCAGTAGCAAATAAGTTCTAGAAGAGGGAACTAATGAGACACATTCACTCCAATATTTCAATTTCTTTCAGCAGAATTGAAGTTCTTGAAGTTCTGAAAAGTTCACTAATTTGAACAAAAATTGCAAATTTTAGTTTCACATAAAATTTTCAATTTAATTTTTTTTATTTACATATACAATTTTATTTTTTAATTTTTAACTTATTTTAAAATAATTAAATTCTAATTAAATTAATTTCAATCTAATTTTTAAAAAAATTTTAATTTCTATTTTTTATTTAATCAAAATTCGTTAAACTAATTCTTAACAACACATAGTAGAAGAAAACCACGAAGAACCCATCAGCTCAACAAAGAAGCCTGCACCGACTGTTCCCACGAATGCAGAAAATGTATTAAGCAGAGTTTGACATTCCTGTAGTGAAAAAAACAGAGGAGTATAAGAACAACAAGAATAACTAAATTCCTAGAAGCTAGCGCAGAGCAGTACCGTGCAAAGACGCCTGCATGAATTTTGGAGATATCTCCTGTAAGAATATGAAAAGAATGGTTACAAAAATTACGGCACAGACTAGAAACAATTGTTTCACTTTTAATTCTATCAAATCTGCTTAACCTGGAAATTGGCCAAAAAGCCAGAATGGCTGAAAAAGAGCTCGAGCCATCAGCTATGGTTTGCCATGGAGTAGTTATGGGTAAACGGGGAAGAGTAATACATAGAAGGAAGAAGAAGAAGCCAACGGGCCCACTGCAGTAGTCGCCATTGAAGAAAGCAAGGGAACACTGGAGGACGCTTATATATATAGAAAAAGAATAAAAGAAGAGTTGTGTTTGGTACAGCTTACCAAAAACTAGTTTTTAATTTTTTTTTCATTTTATATTTTTTAATATATATTTTATAAATATATAAAAAATTTATTTAAAAATTTAAAAAATGTAAAAAAATTTTACGTAATAAAATTTTTTTATTATTTTTTTATTATTTTTTTAGAAATGAAAAAAATATAATTTATTTTTTAAAAAAATAAAAATATTTTTCGTTTCATAAAAATTTTATTTCATAAACAATTTCAAACGCCCACTTAATTGGATCAATTAGCAAGAGCCATTGTTAGCCTTAATGTGGCCCATTAAAATTACAAACATTTATGCGCTTATATATATGATAGTACTTGTAAAATATTGAGGATGTGTTTTTTTTTAATTGAAAGTGAGTTATGTTAAAAGATAAACTATTAGAAATGTTTCTTTTTCAAATTTATGAGAAGCTTTTCTACATAAATATTTATATTTATTTGATTTTTAAGTATTACGTATTTATCGTAAAATTTTAGTTGTAATCCGTGAGAGGTTTTTTCCTGGAATTTTGAAGTGTTAGATCTCTCTAAAGTAATGAAAATTGTATTGAGTATTTAGTTTTAAAAACCAAAATAATTTTTTACTGTTTTGCATTTTACGTGATCTTTTTGTGTTGCAGAAAGGCTGCTGTTTTCATTTCATCTAGAGAAGAAGACAGTAAGAAAGGAATCATTAAACGACATGATTTTTGACAGTTCGAATTTGCTGCAGTTATTGGCTCGGAAACCATCGGAGAGGTCTCCTTTCACAGTTACCTTGCAGAAACGCTTCATGATCTCACCTTGAAGGTCGATCGACTAGAAGCATAAGTTTTCATCAACAAAGCAATTCCAAGAAAAAGCGTCTCTACGGTTAGACATGCTGATGCTCTGTTCCTGATGCAGGAGTTTTTGGAGCACGAAAACTTTGGTATGTTGTAAAGTATACCTTTAAATGTTTAGTAAACCTTGTTGTGTTATAAAGTAGACGAGCAAGAACTTAGATATAAAGAATGACAATTTTACTACTTGCTACTTTATGCAGCAGAGGATCATGTTCTTCTTGTATCACTCAATGTATAAAACTTTTTGAGTGATACAATAATGAGAATGTTCTTTTCTTACAACAATCCCAACTCAATTTGGATACAATCAATTAGTTATTAGGATGGGCAAACAAAATTTTGAAAAACTTTTTACAAAGTAAAATTGAAAAGAACTTTAAACATAAAAGAAGGATCTAAGCTCTAATCGTACTGAGATCCTAGTGAATGAGAGGCGCGCTAGCAGTAAAGCTTGACCAATTTCCATGACTCGTTGTCCATACGATTCTTAAGAGGTCCATCGTTGCTGATGATTTCGGGCCTGAAAGGGAGCTTCTGCAGATTCTGACAATCACATATTCTTAGAATCTTCAGAGAAGGGAATTGGTACTCACCATCGCAAATACTGTGCAGATTATGAAGAGCACTCAGCTTCAATGTCCCTAAGCAACGAAATGGTTCTTCTCCTTTTGGTACTGGACCTCCAGCGACACTCCTTTCTGCAATTACTTGCTTCAGTTCGGAGCAGTTATCCACTTCAAGATGCTCGAGGCTTCGGAGTTGCATAACCCAAGAGATGTTTTCTATTCCGTGGCATTGGTAAAGATATAGCTCCTGGATCCACGGCATAGCTGTTCCAGGTTGTATTTGATGCCATATGATCTCCCTAGCAGACGATATGGTAAGAGCTTTCAATTCCGGAAGCGTCCATCCTTTTCCAGATATCCACAGCGAATCAAATTGTTCAAACCGGAGCTCCTTGAGTTTTGAGCGTAATAGTTTTTTGGTACCAATGAGAGTTACCATCGTCTGCGTCTTGTCTTTATTGGTTTGTCTTTGAGAAGAGCCCTCGTCTTTATCAAACAAAGAAATAGATCGTGTGAAATCATTGGTGGTTGTTGATAATTGGCGGAGACGGTCAAGTCTTTTCACGGATATTCCAAGATATTGCAAGCTGTTGTCCAAGCTCAGCACTTCTTCAATGGTTGCTGATCTCCTGTGTGGATTGTTTATTCCCCAACTTCTGAAACCACTATTATACAGGTCGAGAACTAGTAGCTTGGATAAGCTCGATATCAATCCATATGGTATGTAATTGAGACGCCTTGTATTCCGAAGAAACAAAAACTTAAGATTTCTCAAGCTCTTCATTGTTTCCGATAGCTCACGAATCTGAGTATTAGATAGATTCAAATAGAGAAGGTTTTTAAGAGAACCAATCTCCTCAATATTACTTTCAACAGCGGAATGCTGTAAATCCAAATACTCCAGCTTTTGCAGACTGACGAATTGTTGGATAGAGTGTCTAAAAGATATCTGACTGCGGTTAAAGATTGCAAGGCTTAACAATTCCGGACAGTGCAGTGGGTACTTCTGTGTTTTTTCTTTTTCTTCTTCTATTACTAAAGATAGACGTTCACCCTTTCGCAATTGGCGGATATTATTTTCCTCAAAATTTTCCACCATCCATTGATTTGGTTTGCATACCTCTTCTTTTGCAGTGAATAGCGCTATGTTTCGAATAACTTCAAGCAACTGTACCTGCATGATAAGACCAAAAAACATAGAGATAAGTGCATACATCATATAGTGAGCATTTAAAACCAAATAAATACACTACTTTCAAATATTTCAGAAAGCAAATTACCAATCATTATTCTAGCAGTTTATGAGGTTTTTTGGCAATGCGTCTTAAAAATTAATTTTTTTAATTTTTTAGTTTATATTTTTAAATATTTTTTATTAAATTTATTTAAAATTTTAGAAATTATAGAAAAAAATTTTTTTTACTTCAAATTACATAAAATAGAACTTTTACAAATTATAGTTTTTTTATATTTTAAAAAATTGAAGAAACATGTAACATATTAGAAAATATTTATTAAAACATATATAAAATAAATAAAATAAAAAATTTATGAAATTTACTGTTAAATCGTCTCTATGAGCATATTTATCTGCACTTCAAATTCATTTTTCACTTTCAAATTACTTCTAAACTAAGGTCGCATTTACTAACCTTTCAAACTCATTTTTTCAATTTCACTTTTAATTTTTCATTCACTTTCAAAATGAAGTAAACACAAAATATTAAATTCAAGTTTTTTTGCCAAAAATTTACTTTCAAAAAATAATTTTTAAAACTAAAATTTTCAAGTTCAAACTCAAAAGTAGATACAAAAAATTTTATTTTTTACCAAACTCATTTTCAAAACCATCACTTTTTTACCAACTTACTTCTCCAAAGTGAGTGTAAAGCTTAGTAAACACGTCTAAACTAAATCCAAAATTTAAATTATGTCTTTTTAGGTAAAAATTTTATTTCAGAATTTAAATTTTAAAACTAAAAATTTAACTTTCAAACTCACTTTTAATAAAAAGTAAATATAAAATACACTTTTTATCAAAGTTACTTACAACTTTCAAATTTATATTTTACAAATTCATCTTAAGAAGATAAGTTTAATACTAAGATCATCAAGCTTTATATAAAACTTACTATATGAATATGATCGGAAAATATGTGTAAAGAATTTACAAAATTTCACATAACCACATGAACGCTTCAGTGAATCTTATAATTACTCTTTTACGGAACTCTGATAGGTAAACCAACTTGTACATTTTTTAATTTGATACAATTGTTAAATAATGGTTTAATCACATATTGTTTATCAATTATTCTGAATGATATTCATAAAATTTGAACTCACTTTTCTCGTTATCAATTAGTTTTGAAAAAAATTTTAAATTCGTTATATAGTATCAGAGCGTGTTAGACCGAATCGGTTCAAAATATAGACTAAATCTAACTTATTCTCTATATCTATTCAGGGCCTCTATGGTCCAATTTATTTTAAAGCAAAAATAGCCTGCTTCATTTTAGAACAAGTAATTAGTTTCATTAAAAAAACAGTTGTCCACTATATTTTAAGACAAATAGTCTATTTTATTTCAAGACAAATCGTCCATTTCATTCAATTTATTACAAGACATATATCCCACATCAATTCAATTTATCCAAAAAAAAAAAAAAAAAAGCTCTGCTGGAAGGCAAGTGTTAAATAATAGTTTAATCATATATTGCTTATCAATGATTCTGAAACGATATTCATAAATATTTGAGCTTATTTTTTTATTGCCAATTGATTTTATAAAAATTTTTAATTCGTCACAATAATATTTCTCTTATAAATAAAAGTCTGATAGGTAAACGGTACACTCACCAGGAGACATGAGATTTTATTTCAAAGTTATAATAAAACAAAAGATACAAAATATTACCCATTTTAAGTAGATTCTTTAAGATGTTTAGCATACTTCTATAGCATACAACTTTTGTATCTTATTCCTTAATCTCCTTTTCTTTATTAACTTAGCGTATGCTTAAGTTCTACCATACACAAATCTGTTTTCAAGCACCTAATACAAAATTCTGCAATCCAAATGAAGAGCTAAATTCCAAACTACATAATTCTATAATTACTTGCGATATCAAAGAGCAATCTTACATTTAAACATTTTTGAAGTTATCCCGATAGGAGAATATGAAAACAAGAAATATGACCTAAACAGAACGACTTCATGGACGTAATAAGTTAACCTTTAGTTGCAGGAATGATGATTATTACTTATATTAAGTGGAAGGTTGGAAAAACATACAAAGATGCATATAAAGGAGCGAATTGATAATACGTAAAAAGAATATTCAGATTTTGGTGACTTTTTCTAACTTATATAGGAACAACTATGAACCCCAAGATATAGCAAAAAAGTGCATGAGCTAGCTTATGCAAGCACTGTTCGAGAGAGCTAAAATCTTATGTCTACTAGCTACAATTTGAAAGTCATCAAAAGAATATATAAAACGAGTAAGAGGGAAAAACAAATTAACTCTAAAGTTTAGTAATTTACCTTCGTTTTATCAGTAGGATCATCTTCCAACAAAGCTTCCGTTTTCAGTCTTTCAATAAGTAGCACACCGTCTGTATAAGCCTTGTCGAAATTATTTGTCGAGTCACAATCTAAAAATCCAAAGCCAATCCAACTCCGTACAAGCTCGTCAACGTCTATCTTCCAATCTTCTGGCCACAGCGCGCAAGACAAGAAGCATTTTCTTTCCATATCATTCTTCAAATAGCGGTAACCAGTCATCATAAACACTTGAAATGTTTCATCTTGTCCATCTGATACTCGGAGGTGTTTTGGATTTTGGATAGATTTGAGAGCCTCTCGCCACTCTTCGATATTTGATTTTGCAGCCATAGCACGTCCCGTAGAATCCAGCACAAGGGGCAAGCCCTTACATTCCTTAACAATAGCCTCTGCAACGAGTCGGATACTTTCATTTGAAATAAGACGTTCAGGAATTTTGTCTTTAAATAAAAGCCATGCGTCTTCCTTATTCAAAGGAGAAACCGTGATCTTCCTATTAACTTTCATTTCAGTACGTACTTTGGGTAGTCTTGTGGTAAATATCACCTTCCTCTTAAATTGTTTGCTACTTTGAATTGAAGGGATTCCTACCTCATCTAAATTCAGAGGTTTCCAAACATTATATAGCAATAGAAGAAAGTTCTGCTCGCTCAAATTGTTGGAGATGAGTTTGGGTAGGTTCTCATCACTCGGTTGTAGCTCTAATGCATGTGCTATTTCTGTCGAGAGGTTCTGCGGTGTACAATCTTTTGAAACCACGACCCAAATGACACGATCAAAGTTACAAGATCTGCTAAGTGAGCCTCCAGATCGTAGCTCATTGTTTATTCTCTTGAGCAGTGTAGTCTTGCCAATTCCTCCCATGCCTACTATTCCCAATATATTTTCTTCTTCATCGGCCAAAAATTTAGCGGCTTCCTCAAGATAGGAGTCCAAGCCATAAGTGGTAAAGTCGATTGGTTGCTCTTGAATAGCTGGCAGAGGCGGCTTCATCCACTGGCGTATGATGTGAGCAAGTCGCTCCATGTGAGGGCGGAGATGATATGGTATCAACGCTGCTGGCGAAGGCGGCTTCATGATGCGAGCAAGTCGTTCCATGGGAGGGCGGAGAGATAGTATGATGTGAGCAAGTCGTTCCATCCACTGGCGTATGATGTGAACAAGTCGTTCCATGGGAGGGCGGAGAGATAGTATCAACGCTGCTGCTAGCATGCATATCGCTGCGGAAGCCCAGTCAACAAACTGCGAAGTAAGTTTGTCCACGATGTGTTCCACGATGATGGTTGGTCGGGAGGGAGGAGGGGGGGGTGTAGTGGTGGACATTGAAGGAGAAAAAGTACAGCTCTTGCTTCAAATAAGATGAAGAGTTAGTGGTGAGCGAGAACTGGAAGAATGATTGATGATTTAATTGTATAACCTTGCTCTCGAAAGCATCCTCTATATATATAGTGGAATATGGGTGAAAAAAGTCGCACCAGATCTTCAGTACCTTATTCATATATATTTATGTAGAGTTTTATTAGTCTTTTTCTACTCTGTAGATAAAAAAAGATCAACCAACTGCAAGTCTGCAAGCAATAACACACTAATTAATGACGGCTGATTGTTTCTTTGCATAACATAACATGTGATATATTGGGTGTTTCAAAATTTTAATTACATTATAGTCAACGACAGCTAGTAATCACCATAAAAAAAGCCGTTGAATCGTAGGAATCGAGAACTTTCCATGTTCCATCGCATCGCATCTCGCGATTAAGCACCGATTTTTTTATTATTATAAATAGCTCGAAACTAAATGAACGAATTTATATTATTATATATGGGTGGTTGGTTTGTGCTTATCATGAAATGAAAGTAAGCCCACCAACTTATTCTTTCCTGTTTATTATTTTTTCACAAAGTCAAGTCTAGGATTTTAGTTTTTTTCTATTCTGAAAGACGAAAAATTAACAAGTGCATGCAAAATTTAGTGCACTAGTTAACACCCAACATGTCACATGCACTAGTTGTTGTGCTGGAAGAAAGAAGAAGAAAGGTTTTGGATTTGAAAATGGCTGCGGGAAAATTGCTCTAGAACAAGATGGCGAGCTTGCTTGCGGTTGTTGATTATTATCTTTAGATTAGAAAAAGACTGAGGGGCGGTTTCGGATTACTTTTTTTTAATAAAATTTTTTATTTTTTAATATATATTTTATAAATATTTAAAAATTTTATTTAAAAATTTAAAAAATATAAAAAAATTTTACATAATAAAAATTTTTTATTACAAATTTTTATTATTTTTTTAAAATAAAAAAATAAAACTTATTTTTTAAAATAATAAAAATATCTTTTATTTTAAAAATATTTAATTTCATAAGCATTTCTAAAAACCACTTGAAACTCTATAGGGATAGAGATCATTCATTGACTTTGTGAAAATTTTATTAACAAGAGAGAAATAAAGAACAGAACAAATATGTGAACCTGCTATTAATTCATCATCAGCACAACCGCCCATTTGAATGATGAATACTCAAATAAACCAAATAAAAAACTGTAAAAGACAATGATGTAAACATGTATGAAAAGAAACAGCCAGCTGTAATCAATTAACTAGCATGTTATTGCTCGCAGTTGTTGATTTTTTTTTTTTAATCTTCAGATTTAGAAAAAGACTAATAAGACTCCTACGGGTGCGACTTTATAACCCAATCTTCTAATATATGTATGGGGGTGTAGATTCAAGAGCAATGTCACACAATTCACCTCTGCAATGTGTAGTTGGTATATATATTTTTATGTACTATTAGCAATTTACGGATCTTTTCTATCATATTTGGACTAAAAAATTTTCGATTTAACTTTCACCAATAAATATATAAAATAATAAATTATAATAAATTGATTAAATTTTTATTTTAATCAAATTATAAATTAATTTTCATTTAATTTTTTGACCAAAATGATGCTCATATAAATATCTATACAAAGTGTCTATTCTAATTCCAAAAATAAGGTTACTTTATAAAAATGTCCAAAAAAATATCTTTTTAAAAATTATCATTCTAAGCAATCTCAAACGATTTTTAAAGCATTGAAACCATTTAGTTTGATTTTCTCAGAGGAAGTCTTTGGATGAAATTGTTTGAGCGCGGAAGAAAGAAGAAAGCCCCATTTGATACTTATGGATGTTTTTTAATTTTTTATGTTAAAAGTTTCTCATTTAAAAAATAAGTTTATAATATAATTTTTGTAAAATTCAAAACATATGGAATATACTCCAAAAAATTATATACATATTTTCATCTATTTTTTGTAATATAGAAAAAGTTATTTTTAGCAAAATTATCAAAAAAATTTTTACTAAAAATATTTTTTCATAAGTGATATCAAACGAGTAGACCGGAAGAAAGGTTTGAAAACGACTGTGGGAAATTGCTCTACAGTTGCCAAGTATGCTCAGATGGCTGCACATGAAGAAAGGTTTCTACTACACGTAATAAGAAATACCCTATACTTGTAATTAATAACTTCGTATATAATTACAAGTTATGTATATATTTTTGAAATGCTTAAAATTTTTATTCTTTCATTGACTCGGAGAAATTTATTAACATGGAAGAACGAGTAGGTGAGCTTTGCTTTTATTTCATGAATCATGATGAGCACGATACCCGACAATGTAACATGTCGTGGGTAATTTTAAAACATTCAAAGTTAGCATTCAAGTATGCCAGCTGTAACTAATGTATTATTGCTTGCGTATGTTGATTTTTTTACTCGGATTAGCAAAAGACCAATAAAAACTAGCAACTTTCTATAAGTAAAGGAACGAACATTACTTTCAACTTCAGAAGCGTACTTCACTCGCTCATCGGTCCATCCCTCTCTGCTTCCAGCATGGTGAAACTACTCTTGGCCGTTCTCTTCACTCTCGTGCTACAACAAGCCACTAACCTTTCTTCTTCCTCCGCTTGGTCCCACAACTCTCTTCCTCCCGGCACCGTCGGAGGAGGAAAACCACATCCTAAGCCACCTATATTGAAGCCATCACCCCCATCAAGCCATTATCCTCCATCTCACCCATCGAAACCTCTCTCCGTTCAACCACCAACTCCTCCCTCTATTCAACCACCAAGTCCTCAGTCGGTTCACCCACTAAATCCTCCGTCACATCAAAAGCTTCAGAAACCACGTCGCCCACCACCTCCATCAACTCCACCAATTCTTCAATCTCCACGCCCTCGTCCTCCCTCCACCTTGCAAGCCTTCAAGAACCAACTTGCTTTGCTGTTCGTCAGCTGGTCATTCCGTTTGGCAATCACAGCGATCATCATGCTAGCAGCAGCGTTTATAATACCATATCTCGGCCGTCTCAATTCTAAAATTTATGCTCTCAAAAATGCCTGTGAGCATTTGCAGCGTCTCAGGGACGATGTTACTCTTAAAATGGAAATCTTTGAGCGTACAGGGCATGTCTGGCCGAAAGAAGTTGACAAATGGCTCGAGAAGGTCGAACAAATACTTAAAGAAGCTACCCAACTGATCAACCGCCATCTCCAGCTCAAGACTACTTTCTCTTTTGCTTATGTGCGGACCAATATAGCATCAACCAAATTGCTAGCCCGAGCGCAAACGCTTCTCAAGCAAGGAGTTGTTTTGAGCAATAGCATGAGTACGAGGCCGTCTCCGGCAGCTGTTCAAGAACAACCAATCAACTCTTCCACTTTTGGCATAGACTCCTATCTCAGCAAGGCCGCCGAATTTTTGGCTGATAATCAAGAAAATATACTGGGAATAGTAGGCATGGGTGGAATTGGCAAGACTACACTGCTCAAGAGAATTAACAATGAGCTACGATCTGGCGGCTTACTTTGCAGCTATTGCAGCTTTGATCGTATCATTTGGGTCGTGGTTTCAAAAGATTGTACACCGGAGAACCTCTCGTCAAAAATAGCGAAGGCATTAGAGCTACAACTGAGTGATGAGAACCTACCCAAACTCATCTCCAACAATTTGAGCGAGCAGAACTTTCTTCTATTGCTAGATGATGTTTGTAAACCTCTGAATTTAGAAGAGGTAGGAATCCCTTCAATTCAAGATGGCAAACAATTTAAGAGGAAGGTGATACTAACCACAAGATTACCCGAAGTATGTGCTGAAATGAAGGTCGAGAGGATCAAGGTTGATACTTTGAATAAGGAAGACGCATGGCTTTTATTTAAAGACAAAATTCCTAAACATCTTATGACAGATGAAAGAATCGGACTCGTTGCAGAGGCTATTGTTGAGGAATGTAAGGGCTTGCCCGTCGCTCTGATTTCTGTCGGGCGCGCTATGGCTGAAAAGTCAACTATCACAGAGTGGCGGATCGCTCTCAATTTTATCAAAGAATCGAAACACCTTGAAGCGTCTGGCGAAGAGGAGAGAATATTTCGTACGCTTGTGCTCAGTTATGACTCTTTGAAGGACGATACAGATAAAATATGCTTCTTGTCTTGCGCGTTGTGGCCAGAAGATTGGAAGATAGACGTTGACGAGCTGGTACGGAGTTGGATTGGCTTTGGATTTTTAGATTGCGACTCGACAAATAATTACGACAGTGCTTATACAGACGGTGTGCTACTTATTGAAAGACTGAAAACGGAAGCTTTGTTGGAAGATGATCCTACTGATAAAACGAAGGTAATTTACTAAACATTAGAGTTAATTTGTTTTTCCTTGTTACTCGTTTCATATATTCTTCTGATGATTTTTCAAATTATAGCTAGTAGACATAAGATTTTAGCTAGCATACATCATAATCTCCACATTATCAATTTGCTCCTTTGTATACTGCATCTTTGTAATATTTCTCAACCTTCTAGCTAAGTTCTAATGGATATAACTAACAATCATCAATTCTGCAACTAAAGACTAACCTGTTACGTACGTCTATCAAGTCGATCCTGTCTAGGTCATCTTTCTTTTTTCACATTTCGTTATCGGGTTAATATGTAGTTAGTTTCAAAACTATTTAAGTGAATTTAGAGTTATTATAAGTTAAAGGTGGTTACGAAATAATTATTGCATGCTATTATTAATTAATCTTTTCTATAACTTTTAAGAATGGCAGACCATATCTTGAAATTAAATAGTACTACAGTCTTAGAAGGACCTCACTTAAAACCAGTAATACTATGGGTTGCTTAACTAGATCATAGTATGAGTTATATAAGACTGTTAAAATAATATATACATATATATGTATATATATATTTGAAAAAGTTTACCGATTTGGTTTTAGAATGATTAGCAGAACTCGGTGTATACACTTATCTCTCTGTGTTTTATCGCGCAGGTGTGGATGCATGACCTTATTCGAGACATGGCGTTATGGATTGCGAATGAAGAGGGGCGTAAATCAAATAAATGGATGGTGAAAAAATTCAAGGAAATTGATACCCACCAGTTGCAACAAGCTCAACGCCTATCCTTGCTAACCCACGTAGAAGAAGAAGAAAAAGAAAAAGAAGTCTCACAAAAGTACCCACTGCACTGTCCCGAATTGTTAAGCCTTACAATGTTTCACGACGGTCCGATATCTTTTAGACACTCTATTCAACAATTCGTCAGTCTGCAAAAGCTGGAGTATTTGGATTTACAACATTCCGCTGTTGAAAGTGATATTGAGGAGATTGGTTCTCTTGAAAACCTTCTCTATTTGAATCTATCTAATACTCAGATTCGTGAGCTATCGAAAACAATGACGAGCTTGAGAAATCTGAAGTTTTTGTTTCTACGGAATACAAGGCGTCTCAATTACATACCATATGGATTGATATCGAGCTTATCCAAGCTACTAGTTCTCGACCTGTATAATAGTGGTTTCAGAAGTTGGGGAATAAACAATCCGCAAAGGAGATCAGCAACCATTGAAGAGGTGCTGAGCTTAAACAACAGCTTGCAATATTTTGGGATATCCGTGCAAAGACTTGATGTTCTCGGCCAATTATCAACAAAAACCAACGGTTTCACACGATCTATTTCTTTGTTTGATAAAGACGAGGACTCTTCTCAAAGACAAACCGATAAAGACAAGACGCAGACGATGGTAAATCTCATTGGTACCAAAAAACTATTACGCTCAAAACTCAAGGAGCTCCGGTTTGAACAATTTGATTCGCTGTGGATATCTGGAAAAGGATGGACGCTTCCGGAATTGAAAGCTCTTACCATATCGTCTGCTAGGGAGATCATATGGCATCAAATACAACCTGGAACAGCTATGCCGTGGATCCAGGAGCTATATCTTTACCAATGCCACGGAATAGAAAACATCTCTTGGGTTATGCAACTCCGAAGCCTCGAGCATCTAGAAATGTGCGACTGCTCCGAAATGAAGCAAGTTATTACAGAAGGCAGCGTCGCTGGAGGTATAGGGGAGGAAGGAGAAGAGCCATTCCGTTGCTTGAGGACATTGAAGCTGGGAAGTCTACCAGAGCTATGCAGCATATGCGATGGCAAGTACGCTTTCTCTTCTCTGAAACTTCTAGAAATCCGTAATTGTGAGCGTTTGCAAAAGCTCCCTTTTGGGTATGAAATTATCAGGAATAGACATTTTAAGATTCGTATGCATGACGAGCCATGGGAACGGATTGTGATGAGTAGTAATGTTGAGAATGATGAGATGCTCAAGCTTTGCTACCAGCATGCTTTCCAATCGCTAGGATCTTGTAAGATTAGATCTTAGATGCTTCTTCATGTGTAAAGCTCTTTTCATGCAGAATGAATTTTTTATCTTTCATTTCAAATTTTATTTGGTCATCCTAATAATTATTAGTTGCATCTTAATTCAGTTTTGGTTGTATATTGGATAGTATACCAAAAGACATTGTCATTGTTATATCACTCAAAGTACGAAGCATTGAGTGATACAGGACTACGCCCTTTTTCGACGTTAGTATACTAAACTGTTGCAAGTCTACTCAATGTAAATGCATACGTTTCTAAATGGCGTTAAAATCAGATACGTTATTTTAGTTAAAAGTGAGCGGATTGGTGTTAAAAGCATGAGCAGTGGGTTACGATTTGTATTTGATTTTTTAGGTAGTTAATGTAGGCTTGCATATTTGAGTTGTAAAAGCCTGTATAAGGCAGGCTGCTGTGTTCTATGTTTTTTGCATACCGAGAAAATAAAAAGAGTTAAAAAAAATTTGTGGTAAAAAATTCTTCTCCAAAATAAATATTTTACTTTTGAGTTTTTAATTTGTAAACTTAGAACCGATATAAACAATATAACAACCATGGTTAAGTAAGCTACCGGCAAGGCTTGTGTTTCATAATCAAGAAGTGGAGTCTGGATTGTTAGGCCTTAAAGGTGCGTTTGGCAATGATTACGAAAAACTACTTTTTAATTTTTCTTTATTTTATATTTTTTAATATATATTTTATAAATATATAAAAAATTTATTTAAAAATTTATAAAATATAGAAAAATTTTACAGAATAAAATTTTTTATTATATATTTTTATTATATTTTTGAAAATAAAAAAATAAAATTTATTTTTAAAATAAAAAAATTTTTCATTTAAAAAAAAAATTATTTTATAACCACTCCAAAACGTTCTCTAAATCAATATATTGTGCTGCAAAATCTTCTGCACCAGAAAATAGGGACTTGCGTAAATCTAAGCCGATCGAACTAACTGTAGAGACTTGTTGCAACTTTTTTTCTTGTAATTGCTTCGTCGACAGGATCCTGAAAAGGGATCCTAATATATTCTAATTCATCTGAATGTATTGGCAAGTTTGAATAATATTTCCTTAGTTACTCATTTTTTTCGTTCTGTCAGCTACTTGAGCTTTTATTTTGTTTGCTAAATTTATTTTGTTTAACCAAAAAATATAAAAGGAAATTTTAGTTTTTTTTGAAAAATTACTCTTATTTATTTTTTAATTATTAAATAAAAATATTTATTTATTTATTATTAATTTTATTGATTTATTCAAATAAACAAAATTAAATTATTTTTTTACTTTCATCTCCACTTTAATAATTTTATTTTTTTTAATTTTAATTTTATTTTTTTTATTTATTAATTTTTTATCCAAATAGACAGTAAGTGTCAGTACTTGCTAGCATAATAACATGAAAACCAAAGCTCCAGTGTCCAAAATCCCAAGTTCATCATCTGCTACAGTTCTACGCCGTACTATAAATCCAAATCAGGGCATATAAAAGTACCTACAAGAGACGCAACATGAGGTTATTTATACCAGCTCAAGCAAAGGGCACAAAGACTTATTTTTGTGAAGTGATGATGTTCTAACGTAGTTACTGGTACGTTTTAACAAACCAGAGAATCTTTTTGTCTCGATTGTAAGCTGCATTAAAAAAAATAGTCAACAAAATTAAAATTTTCAAATTAAAAATATTGAGAGCTGATGGTCAACAATAGCGATTAAAACTTATGAATCTATTATAACAAATTCTTTAACAATAAATTCCTGTTTCGATCACTAAATTTTACTACCAATTAATTTTTCTTCCTCTAATCCTTGCGCCACGCTAGTTCATCTTCTCTTTCTCCTTCTCCGTCAACGAACAAACCACGGCTGCCTTTGAAACTGATTATCATAAATAATTTTTTAATTTTTTTTAATTTTATATTTTTTAATATATATTTTATAAATATTTAAAAATTTTGATAATATAAAAAAATAAAACTTATTTTAAAAAAAAAATAAAAATATTTTTTATTTTAAAAATTTTTATTTTATAACCACTACCAAATGCCTCCGTATTCATTTGATTTATGCAAAACTTCTTCCCCGTCAAATATTGTCTCCTTCAGTTCTTCTCCTCCTCCAGCCATATTAATGTTGTTTTTAAATAATGCATCTAACAACTATACGTACGAAAGAGTTAAAAGAGTTTACAACGTAGGAATTCAAGCTACTTGAAAACAAGCTGACAGATTTAAACACTCAAATTTATAGAATTTTTTTATAATTATATTTAAATATGATGATCTAGTATGCATAAATTAATCTAATTCAATGGTGAACACAAAATTTAATTTGTGTTGTTATTAATTTAATTAAAAACTAATATTAATAATTACAATACCACGTTATTCGATAAAGATTTTTGGGCTATGATATTATGAGAATAAATAAGATAGTTAAATTAAAATTTTAACAAATACAAATTATTATGAAATTATATTTCAACTCTACTGTATTCTTTGAAGTGAAAATCTTTCTTCAGTCACACGGGACATCTGGTGTTGGCAACTAGTTCACTACTCAACAGGAACCATGACTTCATTGGTCCTTAAAAACGGAACAGTCCATGGCGGGTTATACCTCGCAAGCAAGAACTCTCCGGCGATCTTAAACCCGTCCTTCTCCAACTTCTCCTTCAAAACTTTTGCTTTCTCTTCGACGACTCCGTTGCTCGTCATCCCGCTGAACTTGACAACTCCGTATTTCCTCTCCTCTACGTCCTTCACCTTCACTCTATCGTCCGTCGGCTCCGGCGCTTCTTCAGCTTTCTTGTACTTTGCCGGCAGCACGAACTGCATCGTCACTGTATCCGTCTTCGACGTTGCAGCAGTCGTCGTAATAACAGGACCTGTTTACTTACAAGTTTCGTAAACAAGCCAGTCAATTCAAAATTTTAAATGATCGTACATGATATTGAAGAAAGAAACGATCACCTGATGACGACGGAGTTGAGGTGATGACTGGTGCAGTCATGGCGATCTTCTCCGGTTTGGAATTCTGCGGCTGTCCGACGGCGCCTATATAACCAGCTAATATCATGAAACCTCCGTCGGGGTTTCCACGGAGATCGGAAGGGTTGTAGGTGACCTCGGCGACGACGGCAGGAGGATATTTACGGATCTCATAGTCAGGAGTTGTTCTGATGACTTCGTAGCTTGGGGTTTCTACCGTGATTTTTCCTAGCATCATCCCCATCGCTGCTGCTGCTGTAGAAGAAGATGAAGATGAAGGTTAATTGATATGTTGGGTTGGGTATTTTTATTTTGTCACGAAGTTATAATGGAATGTGTGGTTAGAGTTTGTAGAATGGAATGTGGAGATGGTTAATCCACGAATAGTTGTGTATTTATTATTCATAGGGACAGTTATAGAGAAATTTTATTATTAAGAGCCCTGCCGTGCAAAATCAGAACATTCGAAGACAATCATCAAGAAGACATCAAGCCCACTAGCCCAGTTTAATTCTTGAAGCCCACGGCCCATTGCATCAGAAACAACCAGAATGAACCAGATTTTACTAGTTGCTTAACTTCAGAAAGAAGACCAAAAGAACATTCGTGAAAACACCAGACCAACCTTCAAGCATGTATAAATAGAATTCATTCTTCTCCAAGTCCCTCACCAGAACAAGATCAAGAAAGCAACATCGGAGCTTGACAGCAATCACAGCAGCGATCCATCTCCCGAGAAAGAAAATGTCGATCATTCGAAGCAACAACAACATCTTCGACCCCTTTTCTCTCGACCTCTGGGACCCTTTCCATGACTTTTTCCCTTTCGGCAACAACAGGAACAACGGCGGCAATGCATTGAGCGGCAGCGAGACATCTTCGTTCGTTAGCGCACGTTTTGATTGGAAAGAAACTCCAGAGGCGCACGTGTTCAAGGCAGACTTACCTGGAGTGAACAAGGAAGAAATCAAAGTTGAAGTTGAAGACGGCAACGTGTTGAAGATTTCCGGAGAGCGCAAGAAAGAGCTTGAAGAGAAGAATGATAAATGGCATCGCGTTGAACGTAGCAGCGGAAAGTTCACGAGGAAGTTCAGGCTGCCGGAAAATGCTAAAGTCGATCACGTAAAGGCGTCCATGGAGAATGGCGTTCTTACTATCACCGTGCCAAAGGAAGAAGTCAAGAAGCATGAAGTGAAATCCATCCAGATCAACTAGAAATGCTTTTGATAAATTTCGAAACGCTCTCGATAAAATAAAATTGTCTCGAAGATTCGGTGTGTTTTGATGCAATGTATTCGCCGAATGCATAAATAAAAGCCTTAACTTTTCTAACTTATCGCTGTAGTTCTTCTACTGCACATTTTTGTTTTCGTCACCAAACTATTAGATGCCATCTTTTCCCTGCAACTCCAAGAAATCTATATATGCCAATGGAAATTCATAAAAATTACAATAGTTTTTCAGGAACAGAGTTCTATTTTTATAAATAAAATAAAATTCGTACTGTATTTTCTTTACTCCGCGAGTGATTATTGCAAGGAATTTTGCTTTCAACTATTACTTTGCATGTGCCGTGGCTGCATTTTGGTTTTCCTGTTGGAAGCTTTGCTTTTGACTACTGAGGTGCGTATTAACATCATCCAATGTATTTAAGATTAATTATAAAATAGAATTTTAAAATAAAAAATATTTTTATTTTTTTAAAAATAAATTTAATTTTTTTTATTTTTAAAAAATAATAAAAATATATAATAAAAAATTTTTATTATGTAATTTTTTTATATTATCTAAATTTTTAAATAAGTTTTTTAGATACAAAAAAATTAAAAAAAAGCGTTTGGAATGCTCTCTTTGTATGTTTGCTTAGAAAAAAACTGTAGGGGCTAGTATTCGCTAAACATATTGTCAAGTGTATGATATTGCATTAGAAGAAAAGTTGTTGTTTTAAATGCATGGAGATTCTGGTGCTATGTCATCAACCTGGCAAAACGATTGCGATGGTGATGCACGCGCAACGCGGCTTCTGATTTGGGCGCCAAAAAAATTCAATGAATGTTAGCCACCCAACTGTGCATGATGCTGTAGAGGCCCAGTATTAGCCATTAGTTCTTCATGGGCCAGACTTCCCAGCCCATTCATAATGGGCTAGCACTACGAAATTCGGCGCCGTTTGATCCACCTTTAGTAGGGGACGTTAGGGTTATCTTCATTATTAACAAGGTCGCCGACCGCCCGGACCAGTTCCTTCTTCAGAACGCAAAAAAAGAATTCTCCAACTTTTTCTGTTCGTTTTCTTTGTTCTTGGAAACGGTTTCAGAAAATTTTAGATCGATTGAACAAGAATTTGATCTGAAGTAGAGAGTAATCGTGGAAGTTCTTTTATTATGTCGATTTGAAAAACCTAGAAGGGATTCGTTCGATCATCTGGTCTAGGGTTTAAGCTGTCTTTAAAACCCTAGTCATTGAAGGTACGGATTGGTATTGGTTGAAGCATTTCGAGATTGTTTGCAAGTCTTTTATTTTTGTTGTAACAACTTTGAGAGATTTGTTAAGTTGGTGATTGCTTTAGTTGCTGCAATAGTTCATTGGAAAGCTTTCGTAGAGTATAAAGTTGGATTTCTTGCGGGTTTTCATATTGTTGCTGTTTCTTACTTCTATTACTGTAGTTTTCAGGGCGCTATATTGCATCCGTCGATTTGGTTTTTCTTCTTGATATTTCTAAGTCGCTGTTGATCTTTGTTAAGAATGCTTACTTGCGGTGTTTGTAACTAGATTTTGTAGAAAGTTGGGGGTGCTATTTTTGTTAAATTTCAGTAGTACGTTATTGTTGATCATGGAAAGTGACCTGATTATTTATTATCTCTTTTTTGGTTATCACATGCTGAGGTTGTTCGATTGCTCTAGATTGTGATAAATCTGTTCTTTTCAGTATTTTTGGTTATCTGTGCTGTTTAAATGTGTGGAAGACAATTGAAATGATTGTAGTTTGATTGTTATTGTGCAGAGAGTGCTGTTAGGTATGGGATTTGACAATGAATGCATAGTGAATATCCAGTCACTTCCAGGTGAATTTTTCTGCCCTGTTTGCCGTACACTAGTGTACCCGAACGAAGCATTACAATCACAATGCACACATCTGTATTGCAAACCCTGTCTTTCGTATATTGTTGCTACCACTCAAGCGTGTCCATATGATGGCTACCTTGTTACTGAGGCTGACTCGAAGGTACTTATTCTGAAGCTGTTGATCAAGTTGTAGCGTGCAATGTAAGAAATGCTGTGGCAATCTTATTTAACTCAAAATTTCTAAACTTGTAGCCTTTGATAGAGTCTGATAAATCAGTTGCGGAGTCAATAGGGAAGGTGGCAGTTCACTGCCTGTACTACAGAAGTGGGTGTCAGTGGCAGGGAACATTGTCAGAGTGCATAGTACATAGTGGTGACTGTAATTTTGGAAACTCGCTTGTTGTATGCAATAGGTGCGGGGCACAAATTATACATCGCCAGGTCCAAGAGCATGCACAGTCGTGCCCAGTAAGTTTCTTTTTTTTCTTGTGTTTTTTGTATTGTGTATCTAATAGTCCTTGGTGTTTCAACAATCTCATGCCCTCTCTTGCCCCCAGGGTTTGCAGCCTCAAGGACAACAGGCAGAGAGTAGCCAAGCTCAGACATCTGCTGTAACTACCCAAGCTCCTCCCCAGGATCAATCAGCAGCTGCCTCAGCACCTGCTACCTCTTCAACTCCTACTTCAACTGCTGCAATACCTGCTTCTGCTCCTATTACAACAACATCTGCATCAGCTGTTGCAGTGGCTGCTTCTTCTGCTGCAGCACCTACAGTGATTTCTTTAGCCACTGGAGTTTCACAAAACCAAGGAAATGTAGCCGGACAAACACAAACTGCTGTGGCACCAACACCAGAACAGTTGTACCAGCAACAATTGCAATACCAGCAATATTATCAGCAATACCATGGTTATGATCCTTATCATCAATATTATCAGCAATATGGGCAGTATCCGCAGCAAGTTTATCAACAGTATCAACAGGCTCCTGCCCAGCAGGTATATCAAGGACAGCAGCAACCTTACACAATACCGCAGACTCAACCCCAACCGCAGTCATTACCACAGTCACAGGCCCATGCACAACAACAAGCAACACCTCAATTGCAGCTCCAGCCTCAACCGCATCTGCAGCAGCCTGTTCCTCAAGGTCAACCACAATTGCAGCCCCAACCTCAACCACAGCCCCAAAGTCAAACATATCCACACCCACGTCCTGCACAAATGCAGGGACCTCAATCCCTTGCACCCCAGCCACTGCCACAAGCTTATCCAGCCCCACATACCCAAATTCCGGGACAACAGATAGGTCAACCACCTGTGCAACATCAACCTCACCTTCCTTTCCAGCCTTCTCAACAAACTATCCCCCATGGCCAAAATCAACAGGTAGTTGCAACACACTTACAACCAAATATGCAAATGCAACACCCCAATGCCCAATCCCAGCATCCTCCCCAGCATCAGGCTGTCCAGCAATCGAACATCCAGCTCCAACCTCGTCCTCCGCTTCATTCCCAGCCTCAGGCACAAGCTGCTCAGGCAGTGACAGGTTATCAGTCTTATCCACAACAACAGTCTTTTCAACAATTTCCATCCAACGCCCAACAACATCCTATGCAAATGCCTATGCAGCCCCAGGGTCCACCACAACAACGACCCCAACTTCCTGGTCCCATGCAAAATCAGTTTCTAGCTCAGCAGCAACCTCTTATGCGACCACCGCAATCTCATATACCCATGCAAGTAGCACAACAGACTGGTCCGCTGCCACCTCAAGGTCCACGGCCGCTGCCGCAGCAACCTGGTCAACCTGCTCAGCATCCACCTAGCATGCGTCCACAGCAGCAGGCTCTGCACCCTCAACCTTATCAACAGGTCGCTTTCCCCTCTCAGCAAGCTATGCATCCTGCTTCACGCCCAGCTATGTCAGCATCTCCGTTTGGGGCTCTGCAGCCTCATCCACAGCAAAATATTCTGCATTCTCAGGGTGCTGCAGCCAGACCCATTATAACTAATCCAGGCATCGCTCAGCAGGCATTTCAGCACTCTTCTGGAATGAACCAACTAGCACAACTTCCTTTGTCCGGCAACCAGGGTGCTATGGCTCCTGTATCTCCTCGTACAGAAGCTAATCAGGTAGCTGCAGTCCATACTGATAAGCGGGCTCTAGACAATGGTCTGGGAACTTCTGCCCAAGATGTAGTCCAGTCGGGGAAGTCCCCTAAAGTCGTAGATGGTAGTAAAGCAATCAATACAGTAAGCGGACAAACTGAAGAGGGCTCCGAATCAGCTGATTTCAAACTTCCAAAACCTAAAACTGATGAGGAGAAAGAGAAGGCTATGTTATCTGGTTCACAGATTTCTGGAGAGCATGACAAAGTGGAAGATCAGGAGGGTGAAAATGCTGGAAAAGAAGGCATCCGCCTAAAATCTTCAGGAATCAATAAAAGTCATAGTGAAGACGATGAAGCTGTTATAAAGTTGGATGGAGGAGCTCCGGAAAATGATGCTCACCAATTGTCAGATGCCAATAGTGGAGGATTAAACAAGATTGTGAATAGAGGCTTGCATCAGCTGCAGCCACAACAGAATCCTGCTCCTGGTCAGCAGAGGCCTCTTTTGCAGTCTGGTTACCTGGACAGGAATGTAAGTCAATCTGCCCAACAAGGCACTGGCCCCAATGATCATGGGAACATAGCTTCAGGAACTTTTTCTGGCCAGGGTAGATATTTCATGCACCAGGGCCCCTCTGCAAACCCTCCGGGTATTGCAGGCCCCGCTCCTATGTCTCTTAATATGCCTCCTGCTGCCAATAAAGGATTGCCACAGCAGATGCCTTATTCGGGTCAAGAGAGAAGGTTTGCTGATCCTCAATTTTCCCAAATGCAATCACATGGGCTACCAGCAGCTCCAAATCAAATACGACCTCCTATGCATAATCTACCCGGAATACCTCCCCAAGGTGAGGAATATTTCAACATGCTTTAAATTTTCCTCCTGTATTAATCATCATGAACTTTCACATTCTTGTTCTTATGCCCTGTAGGTTTACCTTCTGCTGTGTCTGGTGGTACTGTGCATTTAGGTCCACATAGGACTTTTGAGCAGCAGGGTATGGCACAGCCCATGCATGGTCATTTCCTTCATGATAATGGATCAAGATTGCCACATGGCACTTCTCATGCACCACCTATGGGTACCATGGCCCCTCCTGGAGCTTTAAATTCATTCCCTGGAGCAAGAGGCAGTGCCTTGGTTTCAGATGATCATGCCATGAGGCATCCTGGTTTTCTTGATGGTAACCATTCTGACCCTTTTCAAGCTTTTTTGGTAAAAGAACACTCAGTTCTGATGTACATCAAACGATGTTGCAGGTAAGGGGTTTGAAGAAAGATTCAGACCTATCACTGATGAAAGGTATAGGTCTTTTCCTGAAGAATCATCTAAGATACCACCAAGGTATGACTAATGCCTTTACTGATTAATTCTGGCAGGAGTGCTGTTGGTCGAAGGGATTTTGAAGATGGTCTTAAGCAATTCTCAGGACCAGCCCATCTGAATGGCGACCCTATGTTTGAGGCTTACACATCATCTTCTAGACCTTTGGAGAGTGGTTTACTTGATAGGAGTCCCTATGGGATGGATGTTGGTGAGAGGAGAAAACCGTTTGGCCCACCTGATGATATGGAAAGAATGCGGGATGTCGATAGTCGCATGGATGTTCATCGGCCTTTGTCTGACTTTGGGCGAAATCGTTTTGATGGTATGCCACCTCCAAGAAGTCCTGTTGGGGAATATTCTGGCCTGCCTTCAGGTAAGTTCATGGGCCAGTTTCCCATGGATGATTTTGGTAGGAGGGACCTCCATGGTTTTGGTGAACGTTCAAGAGCTTTTAATCCTCCGCCTGATCCTCCTGGAAGTGCATTCCATGAAGGTGAGATTTCTAGACATCCTGGCCCTTTGCAAAGGTACTACTGCCTCTCCTTTCATGTAGATGTTTGTGATAATTTGATGATGCTTTATTTCAGATTTTCCACGTAGACATTTCCATGAACCATATGGGCAAGTTTTCCCTAATAGCATAAGGAGCGGTGAAGCACTTGGTGGACACAGTTTTCCCCTTTTTATGGGGGATGGGGACCCACATGGACATGGTCACTTCCGTGTTGGTGAACCAGGCTTTGGGCGCCGTTATGTCTCGGTTAGTGTTTTATTGAAATTTTGCACATTGTTCATTTGTAGTACTGGTAGCTATCTGCTGATAACGCTAATACTTTCTAACATAGTGTAGTTTTGTCTGAGAATCTAAATTGTCCCTGTTCCTCCGATAGGAGTTTCTCATCACAAACTAGCGCATTCTTTGTTGTAGGGTGAAATGGATTCATTTGAGTATGCTAGAAAGCGTAAGCCTGGGAGTGGTGGATGGTGTCGTATCTGCAAAATTGATTGTGAGACTGTAGATCGTTTAGATATGCATGTGCAAACAGTGGAGCACCAAAAGATGGCCATGGATATGGTTCTGAGCATAAAGCGTGAAGTTGCTAAAAAGAAGAAACTGTTAGTATCCTGTATATTTATTTTCTGAACTCCTATACTGGAACGCTTTCTTCAGAATGCACCTCCGTCATTTGGTATGCAATTAAAATGTTATTCGTGGCGCATGCAGGACTACTGGGGAGAGCTTTTCTCCAGATGACGCTGTCAAATCTAGGAAGGCAAATTTTGAAAATCGTGGGAATAGAAAATAGACTTTCCGGTAAAGACGGAAATCCTTATCTATTAGGCTTGATGATTTTGGCATACATCTAATTTGATGCTCTCCTTTCTCATGTTTCTATCTCAGGTTGCATATATGCCTTTGATGGGGTCTGACCTTTGAAGTTCACTTTTAACTTTCCTTTGGTTGCTGTTAGGATACTAAACTGGAGTTTGAAGGTTTTGTGGCAATTGTGAGTCTATTGCTTATGAAACAAATTCATGATTCTCACAGTCATGTTTATGAAAGAAGCTGTAAAGAGGGTCAGACCTTTGCTGTTTGTTCACGAACTGAATTTCTTATTTGTACTTTTGTGGATGTTTTCTGCTTTTGCTGTTGCAAGATGCTTCTTGCACAGATGCTTCTTCTTTTGCGGTTGCTTATTACCTTTAATTTGTAATCTACTTTAAGCATTTCAATGTTAATTTTGTAGCTGCGTGTTTATAGCTGCCATTAATTCTACATTATCGTATAGAATTTTTGAAATTAGTAATGTATAAATTGCGTATATACATGCTTAAGATAACTAGAGTAATTTAATTCCATGAGTTGCTTTGCCAGATAATCAATATAAGACTTGGATTTCTTGGGTATTTTGCAAGAAGCAAAGATTGTGGTCTTGCATTATTAGATACATTATGGAGGATTCTTTTGCTTCATCTTACTCTAACAGTGGTTAGTCACTGTAGAATATGACCAGAAACCAAAAGATTGACATGCCATGAGAGTTACTTTCCATCACATTCATGTTCCTTGGTTGTAACTGCTAATAGTGTACCGTCTTGGAGAAAAGCTCATCTAAAGAAATAATGATGATTTAACCGTAGATGACTAATACCTTGAAGAAGATTCACTATACAGAAGCACTATTTTAATCTAAAGCTGCTAATTTTCAATGTATATAGTAGCATATGGTACTGTAGTTTTTTTATTGCAATAAAATAGTGAAGCTTTATTTATAGTCAAGTGTTACTAAGTAGGAGACAACCTTTGTAACCCTCAAAAGAGATGGGACTAATAGTTGTTACTCCAGGATGTTATAATTCCCAACCGACTTGGTTGTAGCTACACAGCATTTCACATCTTAGCTTTCATGAAGGAAGAAGATAATGGGACATAGGCTAGTCAATTAGGCATTTTTGCAGGGCTTATGGGTTTGCTTTATGATGGATGAAAAAGATAGTTTCTCAGGGTTGTACTAGTCTGCCATCCTAGATAATATTAGATATTACTCTGGTATTGTATATCATACTGATGAGAGGCAATGGCATTGTGACAGACTAGTATTATTAAGGAGAGAATGCAAGGACCGTGAATACATATTTAATGAACTACACGTGCACTTACATTTGGGGCATGCTAAGGTTTTACAGTGCTAAATTGTGTGCACAACTGCTTCTTGCCTGAATATTCAGAATTAAGACTGATCTGGGAGTGTGACTAAGATTCCTTAAGTATCGGTTAATATACTAGAATACAAAACAGTAGTGTATTGGGTATAAAATATTAGTCTATGCCCAGGTGTTAAGTTCTGCAAACCAGTTGCTTTTACGAGTCCACAAGCATGCTATAAGCTCTTTGAAAATTTCACGTAAAGTAGTTTCAGCTATTAACTTTCCTAATTAGAGCCATTTGCTTTTATGTTGGACAAAATAAGAATTTTGCTTGTACTGTCCAAATAACATTTTTACTTTTTTTCTAGACTGTTGGTATCTGAAGGCCAATCAGACACAAAAAGTTGACCTAGAAAGTTTGCGAATTGTTGTTGTATGTTGAAATGGTAAGACAACGTACGTCTAGAAGTCTCTGCAAGGTCTTTGTTTTGCTGTATACATTTTTCTTCAGAGTTTGAATATATATGTTTATCTAAATACTGCATAGAAGTCTTTGGATAGTTGCAGAAGTTGTATTCTCCAGAACTAGGTACTAGTTATATGAATGTTAATGTCATGGTACTGTCTTATCAGGAGCTAGTATAGGTGCTTGTAGATGTAGTAGTTAAGAACTATAAGTGGTTAGGTAAACTCGCTTAGGGTTTAGGGTACTCTCATTATATACTACCATGTTGTAACGAATGCTATTTTCTTTCATGACCTCAATTTTAAGCTCTAGCCCTGGTTTTCTCTTGCTTAAGGAAAATCAAATCACTATATGCTGCTGACTTTAAGTTAAATGCTGACAAGTTCAACTTAAAGTAATTGTATGTTTAGGCATATCCACTCATATTCATTTCATGTCACCACATGGATACAGATTAATGGAACATTGGAAGTACAATATAGTGCAGAGCGACAAAGTGGTTTCCTTGATGAGAATATCATGAACTGTTTGAGAGAAGATGTAGTATTGTTTTTATTAAAGTGAGAAATTTTTACTGGTGGTCATTGAAAGCTGAGATTTAACATTTAATTTTAAGGGATTCTTTTATTAGAATCGTTGTTTCATCATTTCTCTCTTTTGTGCATGTGTGCGTGCGCGTGCGTGATCATACTTTAGCTCAACATATTTAACAAACAGTCAAGCTTGTATTCTTTCTGCATTTCAGGCAGCATCAGAGAATTGGGAGGCATGTTCCCTGCTTTTCGTGGTTAGCTTAGATAAGGGGGCCATCTTTCAGTACTGGTGGAAGTATTCTATCTTATTTTTTGATTTATTTTTTTTTTTGCAAATCACAATTTTAAAGTATTTCAGATCCACAATTCATATATGTTTCCAAAATTTGGCATGGTGTCATCTTTATTACTGTTGCGTTGTTTCTTGAAGATATTCTTGAGAAGATGTAGTTGGGCAAGATGTAGTTTAGTGCATGTTTAGTTAGTTTTAATTTCTAGAGGGCATTTAGGCTAAAACAGTTTGGTAAAGTGCTATTTGAATGAAGGTAATGTTTAGAGTGCTTGTTGTTTGATAGATAGATGATGAACAACTAATCTTTGTACCTTGCTAGGTAATGAACTTTAACTTGAATTAGAGCAGGACGAAAGCCTTAGTGGATAGTTATGTTTTTCCCGAATTTCTTATGTGATTCAGATTGTAATGTTATTGGCAGCCATTTTAGACATACTGTTATTGAATTCGTATGGTCCTCAGTCGTATTTACTTTAAATTATGAATATTAACAGATGTAACTATCAAAGATGGAAATATAGCCTTATTATCTACTGCTAGCATCCTCCTAGTATGAATTTTTTTTCTTAGCACCAATCTATTGTACACATAAACATCAGGAAATTTTAATTTTACAAGATTTATACTTTCTATTGACAATCCTCAATCATGTTTAAAGTATATAATTGTATGATCTCTTTCTGTCCTATCTTTAATGAGAATATTACTAGGATATAATTCTTTCCTTCAAATCCGTAGTGGGAAATGGGTTTGGCATTGCCTTACTAGAGGGGATGTACCGAAAGAAAGTTAATAACAAAATCCAAGAAGAAATGAAGTTGTATTAAGTTTACTTCCTATGATCAAATCACAAAATCAGTTTTGTCCGTCTCCCATGTTATAGCTTGAAGGAATGGTCAATGTCATCTAAAACTACTGGATTCTGAAAAGTACTGGTCTTCCCTAAGCTGAATAATTTATTTGTTATTAGGATAAAAGATAAGTCCTTTGTTAAACGATGATATGAATCATGAGATGAGTGGTTTAATCCTAGTTTTTTTGCCACTATTCTCTATTGCCCCCTCTGTAAGTTACAGTAATTGGGAGGACCAAAATGATCAGGGCAGTGGTTGGTTGCTTTACCCATAATAAGTGATTGTTTGCAAGTATATGTTACAATAGAACTTGTAAATAGGCTGGTTTCGGAAATTAATTCAGAATATGCATTTTATACATGGTTGTTTGTGTGCTTCCAAACCAGGTTTCCTTGGGAAGCTTGTTCATTCAATATGAAAGATGGAATTTTAGTCTAAAACATCAAACTACACCTTTTTTGGCCAAACTAAATCTGGTACATTGGAATGAGTCTTTAGGAAAACACATTAATCACCATTGACTTCCTTAGTGGTTGTGTAAATACAGCATCAATGATGCGTCCATCTGTTATCCTTGCACTTTGATTGCTAGTGATGAAACTGTAGGGAAAAGTCTGAGATGCTGTTTTCTTTCTCCCTCTGTCCTCCCCTCACCCTGCACCCCCTGATTTCCTTGATTTAGGCATGTCAGCTTCAACAGGTAAACACTCCTGTAAGCACAACCATGATGTTGTACATTTCTGTTAGTAAATGTTTGAAATTCGAAATGTCTTACTCAACTATCTGACAGTTCATTAGTGTAGAATGTCAATGCTTTTCTTATTATATCTTTATTTGTTCTTTGTTTTAATTTGTTGCTTTACCTTCTTTCTTCTTTTGAATGAGATTGATGGAATTTTTCACTGATTGTCATATTGACAAGTAGCAATCTTGAAGGATGACGAATGTCTGTGTTTGATTATATACAAAGGAAGGTTGTAGATTTGTCGAGTTCTATAAGTTATCTGGCAATATATTTAGATGCCTCAGTGAGTGGATCAGGAAGACTTGTTTAAGTATGAGCTGCTATTTTGAAATTCGGTTGGAACTTACGGATGCAGCATTCTCACTTTGAGGTTGGCCTGTTTTTTATTGCTGTAGAGATGCGTGCACGCCATGCATTCTGCATCTAAGTATAGAGATGCAGATGACGATGAAAAGTAACCCTGTGCACTCTAGCAGTGATATGCCTTCAGAGTTTGTTTCACAAGCATGGTTTTAGGTAGTGATTCAGGAAGGGACATAGGGTATTTGGTACAAACTGGAATTAAGCTATTGCAGGAAATATCTGAATGGCTGCATGCATATGACATGAGTAGTCATGATTTTAGAAACTTTTAACGTGTGGGGTTTCGGGTAATACATTTGTCTATTTGCATGTGGATAATTATGAAAAGTGCAATGATACTCCTGGAATTGTGAGTTTTGAAGGTGCTTACTGCACTTTGAAAATACAGATGCAAAGTTGTGAACATCCAAGTTTGGTTAGCCCCTTTCAAATAAAAAGTAAAGTAATGCTCACATAAGTTGCATTCAGGTGTGATCATTCTGAATGACAATTTAGGTATTGCCTTGGCAATGGTTGTTTGACCTCCCAATTCCGGTTGTAGGGGGGAAGAAATATGAGAGAGTCAATAAGAGAACTCTTAAGATTTATGTTATAATTTATAGCAATTGCCTGTTTTTACAACTTCATTGCTAGTTGTGTATTTGTTTCTTCTGGCTCTAGGATTTTACAAAATGTTTGTCAGTTTTGTAATACTTCAATACTTCGCAGTCTGTGTAATATGGATTTGCTGACAAATCATTTGCCAATAGCTAATACTTCGCAGTCTGTATTCCCAACTTTAGTTGCAGCTACTTGCGATGGAGTTGGAGAATTTTCAACTTGCAAGGTCTTACTGGAAGAAAGTTTCGATTGTGAAATATATGAAAATTCTATGATGGGTCTTTTTGTTTCTTGTATGTAAATGGTTCAACCTTCTGTGTTGTGGGAATTCACTATATATCATCTCTTCATTTGCATTGAAACAAATCTTGTACCAACATTTTGAAGTAAATGAAGTCTGAAAAATCATGAACTTGTCAGGAACTACAATTTTTGCGCTTTTATTTTCGTCTCGATTTATCCTGCTTTAATATTTTCGATCGTTTATCGTCGATGAATTAATACTCATACTATGATGCTTTTCTCATTTTAAGGATGTGTTTATTTAGAGATAAATTTATTTTTTTAAAAATGGATTACAATTTGAAAGTATATATTTATATAATATTATTTAGTTTAATAAAAAGTATTTGATTAAGAATATTTATTTATTTAGTTTAATAAAAAGTTTAAAATCTATTTCACTAATAATATCTTAGCGAAGTTTACCGTCCAAGCTTGGAGGTCCAACCTGTGAGAAAATATTGTTACTAATAATAGTATTTTACTAATTACAATGTGTGCGGTCTCCAACCTGCCACGTCATCAATCCCGCTGTTCTCCCCAAAAAACCATTTTCAAAATTTTAAAAATAGCTAATCTCAGCCGTTTCCACATTTTCCATCAGTAAATCTCATCCGTTCGTTTCTAAACCGTTTCAAGTCTGCCCTAAACTAGCCGTTGTCCGTACCGAGTTCTTCTCTATATATACCCCGCCGCCTCTTATTTCGCTTTGTTTCTCTCTTCTCTGATTTTTCTTCGATCCTATTTCAGTGTTGTTTTGGTTCCCTAATTTGTTACTGAATCTTCTTTGAATTATCGAGGTAATTGATTGATTTAGGTTCTTTCAATTGATAAATGATTGATTTTACGCTGTCGGTTGATTGATTTAAAATGTTGTCATCCCTAATAGATCTAGGCCCTCTTGTTATCGCGATAGGTAGAGATTTCTTACATCTTAGTAGGCATTTTGGTTTTTTTTTTTCTATACAATGTTTAAGATAATTTAGTTTGATTTACGGTAATTTTGTACTCCTTGAATTTCGTTTTAATTTAGATACCGTTTGTGCTTGACTTCAAAGGGTTTTCTATTTCAAATCTCTGTAGATATGTAGGTGATCTGTGTCGTAATCATGTTTTCATTCTATTTCTCTCCAGATCTATCAAATTCTTGATTAATTTGCTTTATATTTCTACTGTTTTGATCGATTTGTAGTCTTTTTTGTTGACCGAAGTTATATGATTTTCAGGAAAATGTTGAGTTAAATTTATGTCTTTATTTGCACAGGAATTAGAAGAATCTAGTAACAGAAGATGAGGGAAATTCTCCACATCCAGGGTGGTCAGTGCGGAAACCAAATCGGTGCTAAGTTTTGGGAGGTTGTCTGCGCCGAGCACGGGATCGATCCGACTGGGCGGTACCATGGCGAGGACGATCTGCAGCTGGAGAGGGTGAATGTGTACTACAATGAAGCCGGCAACGGGCGGTACGTTCCTCGAGCCGTTCTCATGGATCTGGAGCCTGGCACCATGGACAGTATCCGATCCGGTCCGTATGGTCAGATATTCAGGCCTGACAACTTTGTTTTCGGACAATCTGGTGCTGGGAACAATTGGGCCAAGGGACACTATACAGAGGGGGCTGAGCTTATTGATGCCGTTCTTGATGTTGTTCGTAAGGAGGCTGAGAATTGTGATTGTCTTCAAGGTACTAAGAAGAATCTCTTTGATAGTTATGCTTTGATTACTTTTTCATTATGATAATTGCCTAAATTTCAACTATTTGGTCTCGAAAAAGGACATGTTTAGTGACAACATATTATACATTGGCTCGCTGAAACTAGAAATTAGCATTTAGGTCTAAGCTAGCCATGGAATTCCTGCTTTGATGGAGTAAATTGATAAGTCAGTATTTTTGTTGATATTTCTTTTAAGAGTTTATTACTGGATGTATTACATCGGTCAATTTGCTCATAGTTGCAACCTTGGTTCTTTGCAGGTTTCCAAGTGTGTCACTCACTTGGAGGTGGTACAGGATCAGGCATGGGAACTTTGCTGATATCCAAGATCAGGGAGGAGTATCCTGACAGGATGATGCTTACGTTCTCTGTCTTCCCTTCACCCAAGGTCTCTGACACTGTGGTTGAGCCCTACAATGCAACTTTATCTGTCCACCAGCTTGTTGAGAATGCAGATGAGTGCATGGTTCTTGACAATGAAGCCCTGTATGACATCTGCTTCAGAACCCTCAAGCTCACTACACCCAGCTGTAAGCTTCCTCTCATTATCACATTTTCTTTGAAATTGCTGTACTACATGAGTATCTAAATTTTCTATGTTCCTTTCCTTCAGAATTGTACATTTTAGGAATCTAGTTTCAGTTCATGTGTTGTTCTCTATTGTGTGCAGTTGGTGATTTGAACCATCTCATTTCTGCAACAATGTCCGGAGTAACTTGCTGCTTGCGGTTCCCTGGCCAGCTCAACTCTGATCTGCGAAAGCTTGCTGTCAACCTGATCCCTTTCCCCCGGCTTCACTTCTTCATGGTTGGCTTTGCTCCACTGACATCCCGTGGATCGCAGCAATACCGTGCCCTCAGTGTTCCTGAGCTTACCCAGCAGATGTGGGATGCCAAGAACATGATGTGTGCTGCTGACCCACGACATGGCCGTTACCTAACTGCCTCTGCTATGTTCCGTGGGAAGATGAGCACGAAAGAGGTTGACGAGCAGATGCTCAACGTGCAGAACAAGAACTCATCCTACTTTGTTGAGTGGATCCCTCACAATGTGAAGTCAACAGTGTGTGACATCCCACCTACTGGGTTGAAGATGGCTTCAACCTTCATCGGCAACTCAACATCAATCCAGGAGATGTTCAGGAGAGTGAGCGAGCAGTTCACTGCTATGTTCAGGAGAAAGGCATTCTTGCACTGGTACACTGGTGAAGGTATGGATGAGATGGAGTTTACTGAGGCAGAGAGCAACATGAATGATCTGGTTTCTGAGTACCAGCAGTACCAGGATGCAACTGCTGATGAGGATGACTACTATGAGGAGGAAGAAGAGCTTCAGGAAGCTTAAAGATGTCGTTGAGCTGCAATTACCAGTTGCCATGTGAATTGTTATAATTTCTCTGTGGTGTAGTTTTAGACATAACAAAACCTGTTCTGTTGTTCTATCTTTTTTCCTGGTATAATATTTGTCCGTGAACTTAATGTTTTGTTATCATTCGTATCTACTGATCTTATTGTTGAAGATTTTGCTGCCGCTTCTCTCCCTCTCCACTATGTAAGAACTAGTTCAATAAGCTTTCCATTTCCATATAATTCTGGATAACATTTTAACTAACTGATTCCTTTTCCAATCATCAGGAGAACAAGCTTACAGCTAGTATGTGCAGCTACATCGATACCATTGTTGAATCTATGTATTATTCATCAGAATACTTTGTTCCTATACAGTTGCTACAATTACAATATTTATGATAGCATCAAAACTGGGGTTTACAACAATAGCATTTGATTCATCTGCCTGCGGCTATCTGTGTCTAATGCGTGTTCTGCGGAAGACCTTTCTGTAATTGGCTCGTGCCCTGAATTTCAGTTTTGCGTTCTGTCAATCATACTTCATAGGCGTTCATACTAGCTGAGCAGAAAATCAAGCTAGTGAGATGCTGTCGACGATAGCACCAGGAAAGAAAGGACCCAAAAATCTTTAAACATAATAGAGTGATGTTAATTCTAATAGCAATGCGAATGACAAGACTATTAGCAAGATTATAATTCATTCCTCCAGCAATAGCTTCTGAATGTCTACAAAGTATTAAAAACAACTGATGCAACAAGTCGTGAGAAAGCAAAGATATGCTAGCTGAAATTAGTTTCAAAGTTGGCAGAAGAACTCTATACCATCACACCTGTGTCAACTTTCTTTGCCTTGGGCTGTAGGGAGAAAGATTTTCATATTAGCATATTGATTTGCATACTGTTGATTTTAATATAAACATAAAGCCAGTGTACCTGGTTGTTAATGAAGAAGATACTTTTCCTGTCTCATGATCAAGCTCTTTAAGACATCCTGTGAGCTCTGCTAAAGGCCTAGACAGAACCCAAACAGTGCTACCTGGGGCAAGGTCAGCTGATGTTTGCTTGCTACAGCAAGTACAGCATCTTTCGTGACCGATGTCTGGTGGCTAATGGTCTTTCACGTCGATTTCTTCAGCTACCATAGGTTCTGATCTGGTTAGCTTGCTGCAAGGTCCATAAACCGCTCACATTTAATAATCTAGAAAGATATGCACCTACTGAATTTTGGTTCATGCCAAGACTACAAAAGCTATCTACAAAGTTTAGCTTCCTTTTTCTATTTCGACAATGTCTCATCTTTACTGAACATATAGGATTTCTATAGGCAAAGACTTCATGATAAAATTAGAATAGACTAATCAAACTTACCAATGTAGTGATAGCAGAGAATATTTTGGAGTAACAATGGACTGAATGGAGCACATGGATCATGAACCATATATAGAATCATGTGGAGAGGCAAACTACAGTGCATGACTATCACGGTGAAATATTATGCATAGTTTACACTACAAGAAAAAACAAAAATCTTCCTTTTCAATCTGTAGCCTGAAGCAGATAAAGCATCTTGACCTAAGAAGCATGTAGGACTATCCAGGTTTTGTGGGATGGAAAAATTCAACATGTTGGAAATTTTCTCCAGGTACTTCCTACTCGTAAATAATAACTTCCAAATGAAAATATGAATGAATTGAAGAGCTGATAAATAGAGTATACAAGCAATTACAAAAATTTTCTACTGCATAATCAAATTACCAGACTTTGCAACTCTAAATATGCAAACAGTAAAACCAAAGACCACCAAATACCGAACGCCCCAAAACAAATGGACTGAATCTCTCCAACAACATCAAACAAACAATCAAATTTGTCGGTAAAAATAAAAGTAGCAAATCCAAAAATTCTACCTTTAATTCAAGATCAGGAATCTTCGGGCAAGCTACTACGGAGCTAACTGTTCCGCGGTCTCCTGCCCTGTAACTAGTGGTTCCCTATCATCCCACCATCGTTTTACAAGCATAGAGAGATCATCAAGTTTCAATTTTTCAGTCCAAGAAACCTTCTCCTTCTTCTTGGGTTTCTTCATCAACGTCCTCTCAACGTCATTTTTCAGTCTCCGGCGCTCTCTCCAGCTTAATTAACTGCTCTCCTTCTCCCGCGGAGCTCAACGTTAAACACGAAACAGGGATGGTAAACGAGGGAAGGAGTTGAGTAGAGAGAATTCTTGAAGGGAAACATAAAATGGGAAACGTGGGAAACGAGGGCAGTAAGCAGAGAAGCTCCATGGATGATGGAGTGTGTACTACAGTACATGAAGCTACTAAAATTATTCCCCAAAACTTTTTTTAATTATGTGAAATACAAAAACCAGGTCCTTATGAGCTCCTATTATATTTTGCATAATAGATCTTATAAAATCAGGAATGGCAGTAACGTAGGGATAAAGTACATGCATTAGGAGAGTGTTATTGTTTTCTTAAACTATATCGACAGATTATGATTAAGATCGGAATATTCCGGCGTCGGACATAAACGGTGACCTTGATCATAATTACTTCTGCAGACAATGAGAAAATAAGTTGTTTTTTCTTTGGCTAGCTAACATGGTTGTTTGTCAGAAGTATAGCTCTAGGACTAACATGGTTAGCTCTCAAATATTAATAAGAATTAATTATCCTGCATATATATATATTAAGTACTACAATTATGAATTAATTAGCATAATATATGCAATTCAAATTCATGATTATTATTAACTGAAAATATTTTTCTTTCACATATACTCTCCCAGAAAAATGTGAAAAAAAAAAGAATTCTTTTTAGAGTTTACACATGCAATAATAACACCTTTAAAACTCATATATTTCAAATATCTCCCAAAAAAAAAAAAAAACAATTAAGAGAATTAGTTATATCACCTTAGGTGAAGAAGCATGAACTAAGAATTATATGAATAAATAAGAATATTACCTTTGAAATTAAGAGAAGGGAAAGATATATACAAGAAGGAATTATGGAATAAAGGAAGGATCCAAAGGGACAGCATGATCCTTCTCCGACGAAACAAAGCTAGCTAGCTCTCTTCTCTCGCCGTCAATCCGATCGTCCGATGATCACCGGACCGGAGAAGAAGGATCAATGCGATCCCTTTGGATTCTTCCTCAATCCATACATACAAATTTCTTCCGCCATTTTCATTTCTTTTGTTAATTGCTTCTTAATTGTTGTCTCAAGACTCTGGAGTTTGAGACGACGACGACAATGTTTGATCATCCCTTTATATAGACACACATTGTTTAAATTTTACATTTATACCCTTATTTTCTTAATACAAGTTCCGTTAATCTACTGCACTTTAAAAATATATATAAGTATATAGATAGAAATATATATATATCACTTTTTAAACGCATATCATTACAATCAGTGCGATTGTATTGGTATAAAATTTTAAATTCGAACTTAATCTGAATAATTCTAATTTAAAAATATATTTATAAAATTTTAATTCAATTAAATTATGAATCAATTTTAAACTGAGTTTTTAATTAAAATGATAACCATCTGATTATGAATTTGATGAATTTTCAGTAGTGTCAAAAAAAAATAAAAAAAAGTGCCCTTACTAATTAAAAATACTATGTTTTTTTTATTTAAATTATTTTTTCAATCATTTGTTGCGTCTTTGATTCCCCCTAGAGATCTTGTTTGAAGACTTGGCTCTGCAATCATTTATATTTATTTATTTATATTATTTTTGCTGTTATCGTTCTTATTTTAAACATATTACATAAGTGGTCCTTTATCTACAATTGTTTCTTTGTCGCTAATAGGGCTTAGTAGTAGAAGAAAGAATATGTTTTACAGCCTAATCATTTCATTAAAAATTTTTATATGCAACTAATTTTGCATGGTTAAATTTATGATTACAACTTTTAGAATAACAAAATAAAATATTGAAGTCATATTGTTTTACAAAAAATTTAATAATATTGAAGAAAATTTTAGTGGTACGGAAAAAGATGCAGATCATGATTATAATCATGATTAGGGTTCGAAGAAAACAAAAGAAGAGTTTGATTTTGTAAGTAATTAATTTGGCATATAAGTTCTTAATTATCATACTCTGAGAAAGTCGGTAGAAGCAGTTGTTTAATTTCCACCTAACACATGTTCTTCAACATGAAAATTTTTTATAACAAATCTTTACATAAAATTTTTAAATAATTTCTAGTGTTTGTTTTATTAATTCTTCAAGTGGTCAACAGAAAACAAAAACAAGTAATGTTTATCTTAATTATCTTATTTTAAAATATAAGATGTAATTTTTATACTAAAAATGAATTATTAAAAAATAAGTTATTATAAATAGTATTGTTGGAAGTGATTAAATTTTTTTATAATTTTAAAAAAAATCGAGATGGAAGTAAGGGGACGTTTGGGATTAATTATTGAAAAAAGATTTTCTAAAAAAAAGAATATTTAAATTTTTTTTAAAAAATAAATATTAGTTTTTTTACTTAAAAAATAATAAAAATAATTAATAATAAGATTTCACGATATAAAATTTATATACTTTCTAATTTTTTTTAAAAAAAATTATTGATATTTTAAAAGCTTTATTAAAAAATATGAAATAAAAAATTGGAATAAAAAAGAAAAAATAAGCTCTTCTAAAAATCCACTAAGTTTAGTATTCGTTTTTGTAACTAATAATAAATCAAAATTTATTTTTTTAGTAAAAAAAAGAGTTATAAAAAAAAAAAGAACATAGTCAGATAAACTTCAAAGTTGGGATTTTTTAAATTCATTTAAAAATAATTGCTTATGGCTTGCAAGCCATGTTATGTGATCACATGATAGCTAAAAAAATTAATTAATGATTAATGTTGCCAGTAATGATTCTTCTGATAGTTAATAAACATACTAACATACAAATATTTGAGTTAACAAACCTTAAGGTTTTCTTCATAACCTATAGCCTCATACATATGGTTTTAATTATAATATGTTTTAAAAATTAGGGTTATTTGAATATTTATTTTCTTTACTAGAAATATTTGAGTCAAAAAATTAAATTAGTGATTACAAATCTCAACTGCCCGAATCTCAACAGTATCCACTAATCCATTTAAAATTTTCATTACAACTATAAAACAAAATTAAAGTATAATTATAATTATTGGTGAAAACTAATCATGATCTATCAACACATGTATAGCTGTACTACTGCATGGAAAAGAAAAAAAACTAAAGTATGAAATCCAACTAGTTTAACAAATAATTCCATAATGATTGGTTTAACAACCCAATCATTGCTATAATTATTAAGTAATTAAATGTTTATTGTTTATCACGCTCTAAAGTGATCGCAAGACTAAGGTGCCGTTTATCTTTTGCTTTTAGATTCTAATTTTTATTTCGCATTTTTATTAAATAAAATTTGTTAGTTCTTCAAATTAGGCTTAGTTCGATTTAATAGCATATAGGATATTGATGGGCCTATGTGAAGGACGAGCGATGTTTATTAAGTTAAGTTCAAATTAATAACGTGTTAGGATTTGAATAGTGAACAAGTAAAAAATAAATTAATTAATTTAGAGATTCGTCAATAATTCTTTTTAAATTGGATCAAATAAATTCTGACTTGATTTACTTAACCGTCTCTTAATCAATGTTATCAAAATTTCGATTTAAATTTTAAAATCTTATGATTTTACGATTTTACTTCACCCATCCCGATCTTAAGTAAAATTTTTTTTGAGTAAAATTCCACCAAGATTCCGATTTAAATCTCAAAATCGGTAAGATCTCGATCTTTTTACGATCTTATACGATTTTACTTTTTAAGTAATTTTTGTAAATAACTATATTTGAAAGTCTTTTTTATAAAATTTTAGTGACTTTTCTATAAATTTTGAAGGTTTTTTGAAAAAGTATAATTTTGAAAAATTTTCTATAAAATATAGAAGAATTTTTTAAAATTTAAAAGAACTTTAAAATTCTTTTAAATGTACTAAAAATTTTTTTAGAAAAAATATTAGAAAAACTTTTATAAAAGATTCTTAATGGTATTGAAAATTTTTTTTATAAAATTTATCGGTATGTAAAATCTTACGATCTTATTGTAAGATTCTAATTTTATGATTATACTCAAGCGAAACGATCCTACCTAAAATATCGATTTTGACAACCTTGCTCTTAATAATTACACATAAATTGAATGCTAATATATATATATATATATATATAAAAAAATACTAATTCATAAAAAATTGACAATTTTTTTATAACATAGAAATCTAATCATATAAAAACTTATTTTAAGAAAACTAAACATATAAAATATTATTATTATTTTTTAGATAAAAAAAATATTTCATTCATAGTCACTTCTAAACGTCCCCTCCTAAGTTCTGCTGTTGCAAACTGTTTTTACAAATTTGAAATTGAGACGGTGAATGATCTTTATTGAAGATATAAATTAATCTGCTATAATTATTGCCTGTTTGTTTCAGGGGCAGTTAGGGTAATCTAGAGGAGGAGGAGGGAGAGTTGATTGGAGATTGTCGCCATTTTCGATCAGAAAAGCAGTCGCTAGACCACTCGAAAGATGAGCATCCAGATGACAGTGCATGATCCACACACCTGCATCATCAGTAAATTTTATTCAAAATTAACATTATATAAACTTTTTTTTATTATTGTTTATTCTAAATAATATGTAAAGTTAAAACTTGAACTTACTTGTGATATATTTGGGGCGTCTGAAAATACTTATAAAATAAAATTTTTCTAAAATAAAAAATATTTTATTTTATTCAAAACGAATTTTACTTTTTTTTTTTAAAATAAAAATATATAATAAACGTAAAATTTTTTAAATTTTTAAATAAAATTTTAAATTATTTATAAAATATATATTAAAAATCTGAAATAAAAAATATAATCTCAGACGGACTCATATCTTACGAACGTTTGGCCCAGTACTCTTAGTTAGGCCGGCCCGTTAAGGTATATGGACCATGTTTTAAGTTTGATATGAGTAGAATCTAAGGCCGCTAATTAATTTTGAGGCTGAGCGTTGCGTATATATATACCTGGGTTATTAGCGACGAACCGGATCACCGTCCACCCGCCGGCGGGAACGCCGACGGTGTTCCTCATATGTGGATTCACAAGGTTGAATCTCTTCATTCCTTCGATGTAATTGTAGTTTCCCAACCCTTGAGCCAGCACAAAGAAATCGAATCCGTGCAAATGTATCGGATGGTTCTCGGCGCCAATCACCGCCGTGTTCTGTAGCACGACTTCTACCGTCGCGTTGTACTTCAACTTCTTCACTCTAGTCCCTCTCGACGTCAACAACAGCGCCGGATTTAAGCTCAACTTTTCGTTTGTGAAGTTGAAAAAAGCTGGAGGAGTGTTGGGGAAATCCGGCGAGTAGACGCCGGTTACACCGTTGAAGTGCGCTTCAAGGAGTGAGAGTTTAGTCGGCAACTCTAGCGATATATTGTTCATTGTTCCGGCGAGTATTCCGCGTGTGCGGTCGCATCTCGGTTGATCGGAGCGGCATGGGAGCACGCCGAAGCCGATCGTTATGAACATGTGTTCATCGACTCGCGACGGCACCACTGGAGCGTACCGCTCGTTCCTCAATCCTAACAAGCTCATGTAGAACTTGTGCGCCGCTACAGTATCGTTGAATTCCGGCAATGAAGGCATCGCCGGAGTTTTCTTCAATGCATCCGGAAAATACTTGATCGATGTGTACTCGACGATCCCCGTACCAGTAGTGTTCGCAAAGGAAACGGGAACGGAGGCGCTAACAAACGCTTGAGCAGCCATGTAGTACCGTCCGGGGGCCGCATCCGTAAGCATGAGAGCATCAACCGTCTGTCCGGGGGCAACGGCGATCACGTCGGTGCAGTATGGAACGGTGTATCGTGCGTCGGCGGCGACTACGGTTAGGTTGTGCCCGGCGATTTTGAAGAAGAGCTGGGTGTTGAGTGCAGCGTTAATGATCCGGAGCATGTACGTTTTCCCTTGCTTCACCTTGAGCTTGTACGTACTGTCTGCAAAATAAGTGACAACAAATTGAACAAACAGTCGGCTAATTTTTTAATGGGATTGACAGTTATATACTGATCAACGAACGCTTACGATTGTTTGAACAGGGGTAAAGGTCGCCGGGTTTTCCGTTGATGGTGAACGCATCGGAGATATTCACCGGGACACCGGCCGCCCGAGCTTCTTCTTCCATGTCCACCACGTTGGCATTCCACCACTCTCCTGAGGACCAATTAAGAAGCACATTCAAATGACCCGCCTGACAAAACGGAGTATATATATGTATACAGGTGATAACGGACCTAAGATGATAGGCACTTCCTCACGAGGCTTAGGAAACGGGTACTTCACGCCGTGCGCCGGACGGATAATGAGGGCGCCGTGAACGGTCGCCCGGAGCATGGACACATGAGCGTGCCACCAAAGAGTACCCTCTTGCCCTGTGATGTTGAACCTATATGTGTACTTAGTTCCAGGTACAATCGGGCATTGCGTTACATAACTTGGTCCGTCTGCCCATGCTGTTAGCAGCTGAAAAATCCCATGCCTGTGTGGGTTTCCAGATCAGTAAAGTAGTTACCGTCTGTTTATTTAATTGCACTACTAAGGATGTATGTCAGCTTCACATAACTCAAGTTTTTTTCCGTCAAAATTTGATGAGATCTCATTTTTTTCTGTTTTAGTTTAACCTGCTTTTTAAAAAAGCTCCATGACTCACTTTTATAAAACTTATTTTTGTTAAGTTGATCCCAACAACAGTAATTTAGTTTTGATCACTTACCAATGAATGGATATGTTGTAAGGTGAATCATTGATGACGTGGACGGCTACCGAGTCACCGTCGCGAACACGTAACGTGGGACCCGGATACTGACCGTTGACTGCTGTGATGATGTGGGTCCTACATAGTCTACGAATGCTTAAATTCCGCACCTGTACAAAATAACACAAATAAAAAAAGGGAAAAGAAAGAACAATGACGCATGCATATATTTGTTTTGACAGCTGAACTAACAACACTAAGTAGTTTGTTAGTGTGTCAATTCTTCAATAAAAGTAGAGAAGACACGCAGGAAGAGACAACCAAGAATCAACTGTAGGACTTGCCCAGGTTGCAAGTCCTCAGCATTTGGCAGGACTGGAATGGCGCCCGTGCAGGCGCCAGGAGGTGATCACCCCGGGTGCAGCACCCGGGAGCAGTATGGTGTCCCGGAAAATCATCTTGGCACTTAGGCTTAAGTGTCAATTAGTTGGTTTAGGATCTTTACTTTCAAGTTAGAAGTTGGCAGCAAGTGCTATATGTTCGATAGAGAAGCTACAAATCATGCGTTGAAATTTGCAGCAAACATTTCACTAGAATGAAAAAAGGAAAAAAAAATCATGTTTAGCACTTTAAGTGATTACTGCCTATATCTAGAAATACTGCATGCCGTGAAAGTAAAGAAGATTACTGCTAAAAAAATAAACAAAGGTTTTATTGCATTACATGGAAGGTGTGCTCAACAGAAGCAGCATTCACCGAAGGCGGCGAAAAAGCAAGAAGAAAGACGGCGGCGGCGGAGAAGAATAAGAACAAGCAGAGAGGGAACTGCACGGTGGCCATTGGCTAAAAACAGAGAGATGAAGAATGAAGGAAACCAGTGTTTTGTTTATATGTTAAATAAGAAGCTAGGTAGCTAACTACAAAACATATATGCGTAAGATATATGTATTTATAGCAGAAGTTAGGGTTTGCTCATATATAAATTAACACAGCTGCGCAGAGAGCTGCTGATGGCAATGGCATGCACTGACCAATATTTTTCTTAATTATCATAACTAATCTTCAAAGAAAATTTACAATATTTATTGTTTCGTAGTAGTTCCTAAAAATTTTCATATATAGGATAAGTTGTTATTAGGTGGGAGATGATGATAGATTGTAACACGTTATTAATTAATCTTCGGCGGCTATAAGCAAGAAAATTTATCATAATTATGCATAATTAATTCCTTAAAACTGTTCATGCATAACAAAAACTGTCCCATTAGGGTTTAGAGGAAAAACTGGTCATCTATATATCTCAGTGCTGCAATTAGGTGCGATTTGGCATTGATTTTCCCAAACATTCATTCCTCAAAAGTATCTTTATTTTTAAATAACTTTTTTTATAATATTTTAAAAAATATAAATAAGTTTTAGATAAAAAATTAAACTTCATTATCAAATAAATAAAATATTTTTTTGTTTAAAATTTTTTTTTATAAGCACACCCAAACGTCCGTAGGTTTTGGTTGTCCATCTGAAGTGGTACTGCCGTTTCTTTCCGTTTAATTAGAAGCTTCAAAGCAGTGCATTAGAATAATTTTAAGAGACTAGCTAGGAGATGTTGATAATGATGATGATGATTAATTACCTAACTAGCTATATGTGATATCTATATTTTTCTGTGATACATATAAGACACTATGTTTATTACATCATGTTTATTATTTTACGTTATACTATCAAAAGGTTATAATGTATATTTGGCTTCTTGTTACAATTTGTTATCAAGGTTGGGGTTTATTTCACTCTAATAAACTCACTTTTTTTCACGAATATTAAATTCAAATTTATTTTTTATATTTCAATATATTTTGAATTTATTAAATTTTTTCTAATTTATTATTTTAATCGAATTCAATTTTAGTAAACTTAAATTAAAGCATGATGCTGTTTGGCTTTCTATTCCGAGAAAATTCTTTATCAATATTTTATTTTATATTTTTAATAAAATTTTTTAAAATAGTTTAAAAATTTATTTAAAAATTTAAAAATATAAAAAAATTATATAATAAGATATTTTTATTAGCTATTTTTATTATTTTTTGAGTTTAAAATAATAAAATTTATTTATCAAAATAAGATAAAAATATTCTGTATTTTAACAAAAAATTTTATAAGCACACCCAAATAGTTTCGCTTTCGGTAAAGGTTACCTGCTCTATACAAATGCTTTTGTGATGCTAAAGTTGGTTTCTATGAATAGTTTTCGAAGGCATTTGAGAATATTTTTGAAAATTATTTTTCTATAACGTAGAGTATTTTGTTCAACTTTAAAAAACAAATTCAATTTTTTTATATAAAAAGTTAAATATAAATACTAATAAAATTTTACTATATAAAAATTTTTATAGTTTGTAGAATTTAATAAATTTTATAAAAAATTATAAAAAATTTATTCAAAAATATGAATTACAAAATTAAAAAATTACTTTAAAAAAAAAGAATGTTGTTCACATTAGATCTTCTACCAGCAACAAGGACATATTTTTAATGTGACGTACAAAAAGTTTGGACATAATATGTTCCTGGAATTGATAAAGACAAGCTCAACGAACAAAGTTGAGAAATATTGTTGAATTGTTCTTCCAATTGGGCCGGCAAGAGTGCTTACAGTTGGACCAAATCATACGTAACGAGCCCATAAAGCCCACGATCCTAGGCCTGATAATATTCCAATAAAACTTAAAAATAACTCATTTTATAATTCTCTTTTTTTTTTCTTTCTCCTTTTTTTTTTTCTCTAGACAAACTGGATTTGATATTAATCTTGGAGTGGTCTCTTTGCTCGAAAGTGAAGTTTGTACCGTAAATTTTCAGAAATTACATTTCAACTTTTCAGCTTCACAATTTTTATTAATTTTTTATTATATATATATTTATTTAAATTTATATATTATAAAAAATTTATAACCTAATATATTATTTTTTAAATAAAAAAATATTTTTTAAAATAAACTAAAATTACTTTTTTAAAAATATTTCAAATGCCGTCTCATCAGTGAGTCATTTTGCCAAGTCACCAAAAGTTCTTTTAAAACAACCCTGACTTTCAATGTGTTACTATTACCCCCTCACTCTCCCATGAAAAATCTATCAATCAATTATTGATTATTATCGCAGTGCCGCACGCTTGTTTCAATTAGTTGATTTAGTTCTTGTTAAATTATTTACAAAATTTTTTCTCTCCTGTGTGTGGGTGCTTTTCTTGAAGCTAACCATTGTTGCCCGTTCTGGAAGAACCCAAATTAATCTGCTCTCAACAAAAGGAGACTTCTTTTGTGCTTCTCTCTCTCTCTCTCTCTCTCACTCTCAAAGTTTCGTTCTTTCATTCCGATTCCCGTTTGTTTCTTCTTCGTTTCTTGCCTTTTCTTCGTGAGAATCTCTGATCAGTTAGAGAAAAGTTGGTTCTTGTTCTTGATATTTTTGTTATCTCAACTCATTTTGCTCATTGAATACTGCATTTTCACATCTTGATTTTCTGAATCATTGAGTGAGTTTCACCTGTTGCTTTCAGTTTCTTTGTTTAGATTCACTTAAGATATTGTAGAAGAAAATTTTTGGAAATTGGTCTTTTCGATTCATCAGGGTTTAGTATATCTTTTCTGGGTGTATTCACTTTTCATTCAACTGATTCCAATCTTTCTTTTCTCCAATTTCTTTTTGAAGTTTGGATTTTGGAAGCAAAAAGATTCCAACTTTTCACTCTTTCACACATAAAAAAGATCTGTTCTGTTTTCCAAGAATTCCCACCTGATTGAAAGATTTTAATGCTTCAGTTTAAATTCAGTACTCTAGCGAATCACTTCTTGTTCAATGGCAAGCAACAAAATAGATAAATTTAATGAATCTGGAGCTGTGAGATTTCAGCATTGCTCCAATGTCGAAGAGAATAGTGCTTGCAGCATTTGCTTCTCTGATGCTGAAGGACAACCATGGCTATTCAACAACTCCCGTTGTGTCGCGGATGGTTCCGGTGTTCGATTGATGGTGTTCAAGAACCTCGCAGGAGCTCTTGTGTTTCGGAGTTTTCGGTCGAACTTAATGTAGTAGAAGGTGGAGTTGCAGAGGCTAGAATTGATTTGCCAAAAAGTTGGGCAGAAAAGGATTGCAGGATCTGTCATCTTGGGTTGGTTAGTGGTGCCGTTGAATCCGGTATTGCAATTGAGCTAGGTTGTTCATGTAAAGATGATTTAGCTGCTGCTCATAAGCAATGTGCGGAGACATGGTTCAACATCAAAGGAAACAAGTAAGCTTTTCTGTTTGAAATCCATACGCATTTGAGATTCTGAATTAGTTGTGCTCATGATAATCACATTATTAGTATAGTTGGTCGCTCTACGATTTGTGAATTTGTTGCTAGCGTAGAAAGCCTATGATTTCGTATTCAAGAAGCATTTACTTGCATTATGATCTGAAATACCGTGAGATGCAATAGTGTTTTATTATTGCACAAAACCTGAAATTTGATCAAAGAAAAAGGCACAAGCTAGCGGAAGCTTAAAGAAGTATGTCTCAGACTTTGACAAAAGAAACATAAAGCCAAAGGAACGCTTTCAAAGACTGGCTGGCCTTCGCTATCAGTGTCCTTAGTCGAAGGAAGATATGAGAATGAGATACAGCAAATGCTTAGTAGGGTACAGGCGTATGGCCTCAGGGTTGTGAAAGAGATTGCTGTCGATTCTCTTTGGGTCTCCATACACTTCATTTTCATAGCTTCCATTCTATTCACTTTTAAAGAAGCTAAGTTTTGATAAGGGAATAACTCACTAAATGGAATAACTCACAGTTGATTCGGACAAGTTTTTCTTAGGATACGCCCACTTATGATCTATTTCGTTGACCTTGAATGCGAATGTTATCTCAATATGTCACCCTTATAATCTTTGGCCTGTAATAGTGGCGTAAGGAGTTAGCATCCGCAATATCCATCAATTGCGAGCGAACAATTATAAATGAGAAATGTTATGAATGGTGTAATTGCATTCCTTTTCTCCTATTGTTTTGCGATTTACACATAAGAATGACATTCGCTGCTGCATCTAATCTGGATTTTGGTCATTTTTATCACTGCAGGACATGTGAGATTTGTGGTTCCATAGCGAAGAATGTAACTAGCCCCGCCAACAGTGAGTACGTTGAACAACCTAATGAAACAGTCAGTTCTGCAGCAGCAGCTTCAACAGTAAGTGAGACCCAAACCTTTTGGCGAGGGCATAGGTTCCTCAACTTCCTGTTGGCATGCATGGTTTGCTTTTGTATTTTCCTGGCTCTTCCATTTCAATGTTCCAGGCTAAGGTTTTTGGAAACAAGGACTGGAATGATCGCGCAATATACCTTGACACAAACATCATTACCTACTCATCATTGGCTCTCTTGGTGGAAGAACGATACAAGCTTTACAAGTTTTTACATCTTTCTTGCTGTACATCGACGTTTACGTAACGAATTTACGGTCGTTGATACACAAATTTTTGCCATATATTTTTCGATGATCGTTGCAAATTGCAATATCTTCACATCAAAGTGTTTTATGGAAACCTGTTTCTTGGTGCAGAATACTGCTCATGAACACATCAAAGGGACTGGTTATAAAGAGAATGAAGCCGCAGAGATGAAAATTGGGACGAATTCCTTGAATTGAACTATAAACATGTGCTCGAGATCCATGATACAATGACACGGTGGTAGCAGAATTGCTAGAAAAATAGACAAAAAAATTTTATTCGGCCAGAACCAAAACTTTTCTTAGAAATATTTAATGCTGCCAATGCCCTTCCTTTAATATGGATGATGGCGGTAGGTTGCAACCCAAATCAGACTGAGAAAGCATAGAGCTCCCTTTTCAAGAGTGCTCCAGCGCCTGTGGTCAAGAAGAAACCAGCTCTTTAGGCAGTGTACATTATCTACGTCCCGTTGATCACTGTTTCTGAAAGTACATGGTTTCCGTCTTCAACATGCTTCCCATTCAATTGCCCTCTTTGTCTCTGTTCAGACCGCCATAAAATTATCAACATCAACAAATTAATGTCGCAGTAGATATCCCCTAGAGTGAAAATCAATATCAGGCAAAACTAAGTGAACTGGCAGACAAAAATGAATCAGGTCAGTATGGTGGACCATTTTGCAGCAGACTTAACAGGGTTCTCGTCAACATTGCTAGGATTCATGAAATTTTACTTCCTGAGCTCTTGGGTTTTTAAAGGACAGAATATGTTTCAATTGAGTGCAAAAACGAGTGCAAAATAAGCTTGATCAAGCTCAAAATACAAATTTTTGGATTAGAAAGTTCCGAATTTTGGATCAAAAAGTTCAAAATTTTTTGACACAATTCCATGTTGCAACAAGCAATTATAGGCATATGGCCTTGCCTCAGACACAAGGTTCCTTTCATAGAGTTCAAAAATAATTCCTCTACCAAAGTGGATATCTGATGTGGGCTAAATCATTGAATACGAGAAGAATGCAGTAGTAGCATAAAGCCAAATTAATTGTAATTATTATGACAAAAGTTATGGATATTCTAGTAGAAGCATACCCGATCAGCACCATCATTAGAATTTCCATTCAAAAGCATCTGAAGTTCTTCCTTAGATTTGCCGTCTTTATCTTTGGTGCTCAGAGGTAGCAATGGTGGCGAAGCACCAAGGCGGTCCGGCATTTCTACACAAAATTTCAGCAAACAAATGAACTTACTAAAGTAAAAAATTAAAAATAAAGAATGAATGACCAAAAGAATCCATGCAAGATCAAAGCAGAAAAGATATAGATACCTGGTAGCTTTTTATCAACAAAGAATACTACCAAGTTGACAGTATACCTACAGATGTAAGGGTGGTGAATCTTTTGTGAAATACGAAAAAAAATGGCACTGTTTCTAAGCAAGAGAAAAACGGGCATACCATGCAACAACCACATCAACTGAGTAATGCTTCCGGGAAGCTATTATAAGCAGGCTCTGAATTATTACTAACAGAAATGCGAGCAACTTAAGAGGCCTGAGAAGCACTCATAATGTAATTTAATGGCGTTAGTAAAAAAATACATTACCAATCCACAAACTAGTAACTGCTCAACCAAGAACGATGGCATCACCTTTTAGAGCCATACTTGTTGTATGTGAGAACAAAAACTAGTGTGAATATCATGTGTGATGAAAATATCAAGTCACCACAACCGTATATAACTCCCCTAGGAACTGCAAATAAGAAAGTGAAACTATTTTCACAAAACAAACTCCACCAGAAGGTATATTAGAAATTTAAAGACGACATACAATTTATAAGAAGTACTTCCACTACACTTTTAGGAGGGGGAAGCCTTGCAAGACTTGAACCCTGCCAAATAGCATTGAAACAGGGAATAAACTTGAATGTTAACATACTGAGTAAAAATATCCTCAAAATATAACTACCTCTCGACAGTGATAGTTGGGACCAGGAAGTTGGGTGGCATAGAAAGTTATAATCCGCAATGTCTGAGAAGCCTGGTCGAGATACAAGTCCACGTCAAAAGTAAAGATTACATGGTGTTAACAATGAACTAGAGAAAATTGTTAGAACAAAACTGATATTGAATGTTTTCAAGCTCTTACAACTAAAAATGCCAATACTCGGCGCCATAGCAACACAGTGTAGAACCGGTTGCTATGATATATGAAAGGATGAAAAGTCCACTGCAAAAGAAATGACATCATAGTAGAATGACTACAATGTAGATTAAAAGCTCAAAGAAGTAGAGAAGTCATTGCTGGAAAAAAACATAAAACAGAGGGCTGCAAATGTCACAACAGATAAATGCCTAATATGCCATAAACTATAACAAAAAATCTTATGCAAAATAAAACCACTCTTAGGCTATATTACATTATAGAAAACATTGTATGACAAATAGATGACAACGAATACAATTACATGACAATATTCTGATGAATGAGAAAAATGAAGAAGGGGAAGAAGACAATATCGTACCAGGACGAAGGAAACAAACACAAAGGTAAAGACACTCTCACTGATGTAAGCCCTCTCCTTTCCAAGCTCCTGAAAGAGGAAAAAAGATGAAGGTAAAAGCTATTTTCAAATTTGAAGTAGACATCAAAGTGTTCATGAGTCCTAATACTACACAGATAAAACAGGCACATCTTCTACACACCGGCAGGATCATGAACCCAAGATCTTGAAGGATTGGCCCAGGTCGATGTAAATAGTGAACTCCCCGAGCAGCAAGCCCATGAATATACTGATGAAAGAAAATTGCAGCATTAGAATGCCAACACAATGTCACAATAATTCGAAAAAATGAATTAACTAGGTGTGAACCCACTCATGGAGGAACAATTATCAATCATCACTGCAGCAGAACAACTTCAACATCTATAAGAATAATGCTGGCTGCCTAACTTCTCTAAAAGCAGGAATCAGACATGTGCTGCAAATTAGAAATTGATAAGCAATGATTTCTAAAAGCAACCTCCAAGCTCCAATTGACTTCAAAAGTTACAGCATTACAAGATACTTTCAGGCATCAACCCTCCTACTAATTGGTAAATCAAATCACAAAAAGAACAATATTAGACACAAAACTTACAACCATAATCATAATAAACAACGTCCTACAACATCATAACGATAATACTTATCAAAAATTGAAATTTTGACAAAAAAAAAAAAGAATCAGCAAGAAAACAACTTGTGATCAACTTTTGTGTAAGATAAGCTAAATTTTACTCAACCCAACAACAAGAATCACGAGAATTAGAACAACATCCTAAAACAGACCAAGAACAAGAAGATTAAAATTAACATTACCTGAAAAACGAGTCCTGCAAGCAAAAGTTTCCATTTTTCTTTTAATATCTTCCATTCTATAGATGTTTCCATGCAAATCTTCTTCCATAACTACTCCCAAATTTCATTAGAAAAAACACAACATAAATCCAATAGTTGTCATGAAAGCTCCCAAGAAATCCCAAACAAACACGAAAAGCAGATAAAAATAGAACCTTCGACGATTCTCGACCGAGCATCATTGTTGTTGACGATCACAATTCTCGAAATTAACCTCTGCAATCTTTCCAAGATTGGATTTTTCTCGTTATCGGTTAAGAAGAACAGAACGGGTTATCGGGTTCGGGATCCTCGCCGGCGGTTAAACCGTTAACCCCACCGGCTTCGAGGGAGAAAGAACACGAAACAAAGAGAGTGGAACGAGAAGGACGGCAATTTTTTCGGAGATTTTGTAATTAAATAATAGATTAACTATTTATAGGCATATTAAAAAAAAGAAAATTAGCATAAATTACAAAATAAAATTGAAAAGTGGGGCCACTAGCCCGTTACGCAGCAGGGCCTGGTTTCAGATTTTACAGTTCAGTCCCAGGTCATGTGGGCTGTTAACCAGCACAGACCCGGTGGGCCCGCAAAAGAGAAGAATAAACATTTGAAGGTGATCTTTGTGAAAATGGACGGTTCAGATTGAGCAACTCATCATTTGCTTCATGTACTAAACGCTGACTCTTTCTTCCTGGTTGGTTGACACTTGCGACACATTTGAATTTAATTGATTTGATGGATCTGTGATTTCGATTTATTAAATTTCAGGTGCTAAGTGCTAACAATTAATTGAGCTAAGGTTGCCAAAAATGAGCAATTAAGAATTAGAACTTCTTTCAAATATTCATAATTGATATTTTATTATAAATGAATTATAATTTTTTTAAAATAGATTCAAAGTGAAATTTATTTTTATTTGAATTATTTTTAAAAATGAGTTAAAAATAAAAATGTAACGAGAGATGTATAATAAAAAATTAGAATTGAAGTTTATGTGTGAAAATGATGAACTATTGAAATGAATTATAAAAAGTACTGTTAATAAAATGGTGTTGGTAGTTATGAACGGATTGAAGTGTAATTAATCAAAAAAAAATTTACAAGTAGTTGAAGAGATTGTAATGAATTATAAAACTTCAAAGATTGTTAACAAACTTAACGTAACTTTTACCTCACTAATTAAGTCATTGTAGTAGCTGACACGGTTAATACTAACCGTAAATTTTTAAAAATAATTATAAATCCGTCGATGGGCCCAAACAATCAAACGCAATTAGCGGCCTGCTAAAACCAAACCCATATGTTATGGCCCACACGGGACGTACGCGACAGTTACTAAATTCTCCCACCTTCTTATTTAACTAAAACCCTTTCATATCCAAACATATTACTATAATGCCACTAACTGGTTTTGCGGTACTCGCCCACGAAGGTTCTAATCACCGACTTTGAATGTTATTAAAAAAAAAAGGAAAAAGAAGAAGAATATTCTCGGGATCATTATCGTCCATTTGTGCGTTTGTGAAGTGCGCATAACAGTTTCAAGTTCAAAATGTACTGACAACATTTAAAAAAAAGACTAAAATTAATATGCAATTAAGTTAGAAAGTATTTTTGAAATAAATTTGTTTTAAGAAAAATATAATTTGGTTTTTAAAAAATAAATTTTAATTTTTTAATTTAAAAATAATAATAGTAATAAATAATAATAAAATTTTATTATATAAACATTTTAAATTTTTAATAACTTTTTTAAATATTTCTATAAAATGTATTAAAAAATATGAATGAAAAAATTAATGAAAGAATGTGCATAGAGGTTTAAATTCAGACTTGTAGTCAATGTGACAATTATTTATAAAATCATTCAATTGATCGATATTAGCTGAGAATATCATATTTGAGAATTTACAATAAGACGCTTTTTTAAAAATATTTTTTTTTTTTTGAAAAACTTTTTCTTTTACGCACTTATTGGGTTCCGGTTTGGTTTGGTACGTTTGTGCTAGGTAATTGCTTCTGGAAAACAAATTAAATAAACGTTTGAGATTGCTTAAAAAAATAAAAAATTTTCTTTTGAAACGAACTTATATTTTCAGTTTAAAAATTATTCATAATTTTCAAATTAAAAAAATATATATAATAATTTAGAAAATGTTGTAGAATATAAAAACTTGAAATAGAGACGAAGAAGTATTTGAAAAATACTTGTAAACAGGCACTAATTTTAATATTGAATTACTTACAGAGAATCTAGCATTAATTGTGTGATGGATTAATGGTTATTTTGCTTTCTATTACAGAAAAATTATTTATTAATTATTTTATTTTATGTTATTTAATAAGTTTTTTATAATACAGAATAAAATTTAAATTTTAACATATTCTTATTATTTATTGTAACAATTTTTTAAATTAAAATAAAAAAACTATTTATCAAAATAAAATAAACATATTTTTATTTAAAATACTTCGGATATGTTTGGAAAGGTTTTTTTCTTTCAATTTTTTATTTATGCTTTAATAAAATTTCTAGAATACTTTACAATTTTTTTTATAAAATTTTTAAAATACAAAAAAAATTCTTACATCATAAAATCTTTTAATAATAATAATAATTATTATTATTATTTTTTTTGAAGTAAAAAAGTAAAAACTTATTTTAAAAAATTCTTAAAATATTATTTTTTTTTAAAATTCTTTTTCAATAAGCATCCCTAAAATCCACTTCTTTCATAATCGCTCCAAATAGCCTCTAAAATTTCAACAGAGAACCATATATCTAAGATACACTTGAAGATATTAATACCCCAATATATACATCTATATATAAACTACCAATTATAAATGATGTCAAAAATCTTGACGTCATCATTCCATCCTTTGATCTGATGTGGTTCGATAGACCAATCACAAGAATTATCGCACCTGCCTCCGAGAAAACCAACACCATCTCTAGTGTAACTATAAGCTGTGAACAGATACGTTTTCCGGTTGGGAACCTGCAGTTTAGTCACGCCGCAGAAGAACAGAGTGTTGCCGAAAACACTTAGACCGAAAGAGAAGCTGTACGTCTGTTTATCTGCTACCACATGTTCTCCCAGATCGTTGTCTTTCGATTTGCAGTGAACCAGCAGCTTCCCTCCTACGTCGTTGTTAATACCGACGGTTACTTTGCCGAACAAATCTTTACGATGAGTTTCGCCGGCGTCGTTGCTTGCAAACACCGGCGCCGAGCATGATCTCGATAATATTGCTAATAACGCCACCATCGCGGTAGCTACTCTTATGTTAATTTGAATCATGTCTTTTAATTGTATAATTTCTATAATGTGATTTTGATTGCTGAGTTTAGATATATACAGTAAAGTTTTTATTATGTAGGCATTGAAAATGAATAAATCGAGCGGTCAAGAGTAATTTGAATGATTTCACACACTTAATAAGTTAATTAAATGTAACGAAGACTAACTAGTACTGCATTGGTACATAGAATTTTGAAAAAACTTTTTCATAACGCTGTTAATTAAGGCTGGCGTTAATTAATTCGAGATCGAGTTATTTGAGTTTTGATATTCTTTTACAAATTAAGGCTCTTATCATCTCTGCGCTGATCATAATCATCGAAAAGTGTCCATTAGAGAGTTGAAGAAGAGGGTGTTCTCCGATCGAGGTCATCGTTGAATGATTTACAGTAGTGCACCAGAAGCTCCCCGGCACCCTACGAGGTTATCGATGTTGACCTCCGATCGAGGTCATCATCAGTAATCCTGCTACCGCCGTCGACGATGTCGGTGTTGCTGCTGCGAGATGATTATTATCTTCTGATTCATTACCATCTTAATTTCAGTGCTACTGTTTGATGTTGAACTTAAATTATTAATTAAGGTTATGTACAATACGTGCATGGGAGTGCTCTACCAGTTATACATTGTCTACCGATATACAGAAGAAGCAATTGCCCTAAGTGCGTGCTTTAATTTTATTTTATAAACAATTCTAAACGCAGCCTAACTTAAAATAAATACAAAGCATGCGATAAAGAAGCGTTATTTGGTCAAAGTTAGCGTGTGAACCCGTTCAGTTACTTTAACTTTGATCGTCAAGGATATATATATACACCATGTTTACCAAAATATTACTTATTAATAATTTATATATTTAATTTAAAAAATTTATTTTAAGTATATTTATTTTCACAAAATATGTTTTTTTTTGTAAATTTTGAGAAGAGTCGAACGTACAATAATATTGCTCATATATTATATATAGGATATTCAGAAAATATATTTCAACTCATTTTTCTTCAAAATTTTTAATTTTATATTTTTTAATAATAAATTTAAAATATTTTATAAACTTAAAAACATTTAATAGGCACATAAAAATTTTATTTTTAAAGATTTTACTAGCAATTACTTTTAATATATTTTGAGCTAAAAAATTAAATTTATATATAAATATTTTAAATATCATTCAATTTAAAAAAATTTATTTTAAAAAACACTTTCAATTTCCAAAACATCCCCATAATTTGTAATTAGCATAACTAAATTAGTGGACGGTCAAAATAAGCACTTTGCAGAAACTAATAACGCAATAACTATTTAATTAATTACTTTCAACTAACGATCACATTTAATTTTGTTTTCTTTTATTTTCATGTGATTGGCTCAAAGAAGTGAAAAATCGAACAAACATTAATTTGTTATATTTTCAAAGCGGCATTTATATCTAATTTAATCAAATTCAATTATTTTAAGCACCGACCAGTCAGTGTTTTTTTCTTCTATAAAAAAAGTTACTTCTAAGCGATTTAAAATTTTTTTTATTTGTTGAAGAATCGCTTGCGTTTAACGTGCGTCATTTAATTGAGCCGTCCATGAAAAAAATATAGATAAATTAATTTTAAAGAAATCTGAAATATTTTTTTCTTGCAACATGTTCATCTAAGCACGTCCATGATTTTATTGCTAAACATAATAAACATTTCCTACTTCTCCTCAACTACCGTGCACTAAGTGGGGCCAAGGTGTGTTCGAATCTCAACGGTATAACGGTTTGACTTGGGACGTCTGAAATATCGGATTCGGATTAATTAGTTATATTATTGGATATCCACTAACCGCTAAAATACAAACCCCAAGTAGAAGTATCTTTCTATTTGTCATTAAAATATACATCTTCAGCTTGTTTGAATATTAGATATCTGATTATACCATTCGGAATTAGATTAAGAGTGCGTTTAAAATTGCATTCTAAATATAATTTTTTAATTTTTTAATTTCATATTTTTTAATATATATTTTATAATATTTAAAAAATTTATTTAAAAATTTAGATAGTATAAAAATATTTTTCGTAATGAGATTTTTTATTATATATTTTTATTATTTTTTAAAAATAAAAAAATAAAATTTGTTTTTTTAAAAAAATAAAAATACATTCTATTTTAAAAAAAATTATTTTATAAATAATTTTAAACACACCCTTAAGTACCCGACCCGTTTCTTTGGAACGCAGCTTTAACGAAAAAATAAGCTACATTACTTTTTTGGTTGGTGTCACTTCAAAGCTTTCAAAATCTCAAACTTCGCTTTAACAAAACAAAATCAAATCATCAAAAAAAAAAAATTTGTTTTTATTAAAAGAAAGAGAAAAAGAGAAAAAGAAAGCGTGCGTCCACGAACACATACAAGTATAAGAAATGAAGTCAGCTCAAACAATGGAAGCGATTATTCGATTCGGACAAAAATTTGTTATAGTTCTTTTGACATTCTTTCTTCTGCAGGAAATTTTTTGGTTCTATGAGGAAACTGTGCCCGAATCTAGACCAGGAAGATGGACTCGACACGGTTCTCGAGGTGCCGATACCGGAGGAAATGTTCTCCGGCAGAGCCGCAGGGAAGTCCAAGATCAACAAACTTGGATGCACCAATATCAAAGCATGGATGAAACACACGCCCTCACCAGCAGTACTCGAACAGTACTGCTCGGATAACGGGTCCTCACCGCTTACCCGGCAAGCGCAGCTCCAGCTTCTCCTCGGCGTCATCGGAGCTCCGCTCGTTCCCGTTCCCTTACAACCTCACCTCCCGATCGACGGCACCGTCGTGAAGAAAGATCCATTGGTAACTAACGAGCTCCTGCACGCACAAGTTGTTTTATAAACTTTTAGTTAATTACTTGCTATATGTATATTTACAGGAGGCATCCATGGCGAAGTACATAGTTCAGCAATATATTGCTGCAGTCGGAGGGGACGAAGCGATAAACGCGATAAAAAGCATGTATGCAATGGGGAAAGTAAGAATGGCCGCCGTGGAATTCATCGACGTGGACAACGCCGGTAGCAAGTTAGGGGGAACGGTGAATTCCAAGAGGACTGGAAAGGTTGGAGGCGGCGCCGGCGTCGGTGGAGAGGTCGGAGGGTTCGTGTTGTGGCAGAAGAAGCCTGACCTCTGGTGTCTGGAATTAGTATTATCAGGGTGTAAGCTTAGCGCCGGTAGCGATGGCCGTGTTGCGTGGCGCCAAACTCCTTGGCACCATTCTCATGCCTCCAGAGGTCCGCCTCGGCCTCTCCGGCGATCTATTCAGGTACGTTCAACATCTCCGACGATGTTTCAGGAACTAATTCAATGTTCAAACGTGCTCACACGTTCTTTAAATTACAGTAACAAGCAACGTGAAAAAATTCAACTAATTAATAAAAATCGAGACGAAAAGATTTAGTTTGTCACTGAAACGTTTGTTGCCTTTGTACAGGGACTTGATCCAAGGTCAACGGCGGACTTGTTTCACAACTCCGTTTGCATCGGAGAAAAATTCGTTAACGGCGAGGACTGCTTCGTACTCCGTCTAGACGCTGAAGCGACGGCTCTACGAGCACGCAGCAGCACCAACGTTGAAATTATCCGGCACACTATCTGGGGATACTTCAGCCAACGTACCGGACTGCTTGTCGAACTTGACGATGCTCATCTCTTACGCATCAAGGCGAGCGCTACCGATGAAAGCACTAGCGTGTACTGGGAGACAACTATGGATACCAAAATCGACGACTATAGAACAGTCGATGGCGTTAATATAGCGCATGCGGGACGAACAGCGGTGTCGTTGTTCCGCTTCGGAGACGTTGGTTCCGGTGAACGGAATGCGAGAACGAGAATGGAGGAAGTTTGGAGCGTGGAAGAGTTGGACTTCAATATTCGTGGGCTATCTATGGACTGCTTTTTAGGTCCTAGTGATCTTGTTGCGAGCACCGGAGACGCTTGCAGTGTTCTGGTAAAGAACGTAAAGACGCCGGTAACTACAACAAAATTGCCGATATTTTCGTTCCCGACGGTGAAAATCGGACCGTCGAAGGTTGCTGCTGTTGATGAAGATGAGTTCGAAGGAGAGAGTAAGAAGCTTCTACGATGATTGATGAAAAGAGTTTATCTGTTGTAAATACAATGATTGATTTTCAGAGTTTTGATTCAAGTAATCAGAAATCTCATGTTAGAAAATATATGTAGAAAACAAAGTTTTCCTTTATTAATCATTCTAATGTTCTTCCCTTTTATTAAATGTCAGGTGAGAGTACTCTGAAAACATAGAGCTAAATGCTTACATAGCCTTGACCTTTTAGGACAAAATTATGCAAGGCAAAACATGTGGAAAAATTAACGTGGTGTTTGTCGGTGATTATAAAATAAAATTTTAAAAGTTTTTGTAAAATATTATAAAAATTTATTATGATTAAATTAAAATTGTAAAAATAAAATAAAAAATCACTTCCAAATACACCTAAATTCACCATGGTTGCAAAAATCTAACCTTAGTTGATTGTAAAATGCAAAAATCACAGGACTGGTGCTAGTGAATTTAATTGCTTATTTATGGTCCCGTGTTGTTTGTAAAATGCAAACTTGCAAAAAAAATTGCGAAGTCCGTCTTCAAGTTAGAGAAGAAAACAATGCTGTTGTTTTCTACCAGCTTATGCAGTCAAACTTTTAACATTGAAATTGATAAGCAATTTAAAACATGCTTTTAATATTAATCCATTCATTTGATGTCTCTTTGTTGTTGATGATTGGAAGTGGAGAGCCTTCGAAGCAAAGGCAAAGATTTTTTCTTCTTGTGCTCTTTTTCTGGTTACAAGAAGAACATATTTGCCTTATCATTGTTGTTTCATAATGGAATTTTTTTTACTCCCAAGATTTTAAAAAAGGTCAAAAGATTTAAACCTTAATTAATGAAGCAATGCCCTCCATTTTCTTGCTTTCTTTACTATGAACCCAGCATTATCTTTGGAATCTGAAACCTTTGTCTGGTAATGCACTGGCATTTGCAATAACCCCAACTACAACCTTTTCACTTCCCACTTTAATATTCAAAATCAAAACCAAACAAACAATAAAAATTCAATCTTTTCTTTTCTTGGTGATATAAAACCTGAATCTTTCACTGTTTTACATGCTTCTTCCAATGTTTTAACAATTACAAGTTTTAATTTTTCAATTCTCTCTAAGACCTAAAGAAAATGAAGAACGAAACAAAATTTAACCACTCCACTCAGAAGAGAAAAAGGCAGAAAGCAAACGGAAGCAGACAGCAGTAGCAATAAAGAAAGAAACAAGAAGAACAAGAGAGGGTTTGTTTTTCTACTCTTTCCTTGGCGACCGTTGCCGTGAGACACATTTAAATTTTGTGTCTGTTCTTTGAAATTTCTTTTGTTTCATTCATGGCTTTCATGCATTGAGCAAGCAAGCTATAATCATGGCAGGCACCAAACTCTCATCTTTCTTTATAAATCCCACTACCCAATTGCTATCATTTTGCTTTCTCCCTAATTCTGCTGCTACAACTACTAGAAAATTTTGTTCTTTCACAGAGATGACGAGTTTGTTCTTATGGGTAGCTGTTGTTGCAGTGACCCATTAGTTCAATTTAGGTTGTTGGTTTCTAAATCTTTTAATAAAAATGGGTCTTTTCTAAGAAGGTGTGAGAAACAAGAAGAAGAAGAAGTTGCTTGGGGTTGTCCATTGTTTGAAGAAAGATTGGATCTTGAATTAGAAATGGAGGGGAAATTTGTTGAGAAGAAGACTGAAGCTGGTGAGTTGTTTAGTGATTACTCTGTGGGTGAGGAGAACACCAGCAGTAGTACTAGTTCAAGTTGCGAGAGCTCGTCGGGAGGGCAGAACCGAAGAGAACTCTTGGCGTCTTCGACGCTGGATCCGGTCGGAAACGAGAGATCTTTGGTAGATTGCAAGGAGAAAGGTGAAAATTTTGATGACGGTGATATGAACAAGCTCGAGACAAATATTTCAGGTATTTCTAAACATTTCTGGGTCTAATTGTTAGAAATTTTAGTTAAAGGTGCAAATTTTGGAATGCTTTCTTGAATTTAGTTGTGCATGGTTTTGAAATTGAAGCATATTTCTACGTGAAGATGCAAAATTTGGAACTTCTACTATATTTTGTTAATAATTCGAATTTGATGTAGATGTAGTGAATTTTGATGCAAAGATTTGGAATTATATTACACTTATTTGAATTTTCATTCAATTATGTTATGGAAAATTTGAATTTTGATTTGGATGTAGTGAATTTGAAGAACAGTTCAGAACTTCACCTTTCTCTAGCTCGAATGAACATGATGAAGTAAAGCGCTTTCAAAATCAATGGTTTCTTTTCTAGTACTGAAATTTACTTCAAATTTGGATGATGGTGGTGTTGATCTCATGCTTTGCTTTGAATTTCTTTAGTGGAGATTGACATGATGAAAGAAAGATTTTCAAAACTATTGCTTGGAGAAGACATGTCAGGTTGCGGGAAAGGTGTATGGCACTGCATTGGCAATATCCAATGCCATCACCAATCTATGCGGTATGATGAAGAACGGCAACATTTCCTTGTCAGTAGTTGTTTGCGAACTTGCTTAGAAATGTTTCTTCGATTTTTTAGCTACTGTGTTTGGTCAGCTGTGGAGGCTAGAGCCTTTACCACCAAAGAAGAAATCAATGTGGCGAAGAGAAATCGAGTGGCTTCTTTGTGTTAGTGATTACATAGTTGAATTGACACCATCTTGGCAGACGGTTGCCGATGGGAGCAAGCTTGAGGTAAACAGTTTTATTTATTTCTAACAGAAATCGACACAAACAGAAGAAGCGAATGTTCTTGGCTCGATTTCATTAGCTCAAAGCTGCATTGGCCAGCGTCTTATATTACATGCTTTTGACACCAAAGTACTAGGGGTGGCAATATATGATCCGATCCGAAAATCCGATCCGAAAATCCGATCCGAGACTGACCTGTTTAATCAGGGTTAGGGGATCCGTATAAATATATAGGTTGGGTTAGGGTTGAACAAATTTGACCCGGTTATTAAATGGGTCAATCCGGATTAATTTGAAATTGACTCACCAATCCGAAATGTCATCTTTTGAAAGAATAATTTTTGATTTTTTCTTACCGTATAATAAAATATTGACAATAAAAATAATCGATACTAGTTATTTATAAATTATTACATTAAAATATATTTATAATTAATTCTTTATTTTTATATTTTAGTAAAATAGTATAAGATGAAAATTATAATATTATCGAAAGTATTACTATATAGGTATTTTTAATGACGAATTTAGATTCGTATAAAGGTTTTTATGAAAATTTTGTTAGATAGATATATTTATCAAAATTTTTATCGAAATTATTAACATAGTATTTGTAATCATAAATTTCAACTGTTATCATATATTTTTTTAAAATAAAAATAATATATTTTTTTATATTATAAGGATCGATGAAGACATTAAGGAATGTTGTTGAATATAATTATATCTTGTCAGTAAAAATATCGTGCACTTTCATTCGAACTGATCTTATAATTTCACTAAGGCTTAAAAATATAAAATTAATAATAATAATTTTAATTATTAAATGGGTCGACCCGAATTTGACCCGATTATTAGTAGGTTGGGTTAGGGTTGACATTTTTGACCCGTATAAATTTATGAGTTGAGTTAGAGTTGAACAAATTTGATCCGGTTATTAAATGGGTCGATCCGAAATCGACCCATCAACTTATATTGCCACCTCTATAAAGTACCAGACATTAAATTACATGAATATGAATGCCAAAAAAATAATTATCTTCGTTTCGTAACAGAGTTGTTATACTGCCGAATAATTTCATCCTCGGTTGTGCTTGCGGGAATACTGTTTAGGATTTGGTTTTTTGTTCTTGCTTCGTGACTTCTGGTTATGATCAGGTGATGACTTGCAGACCACGGACAGATATATTCATCAACCTTCCTGCATTGCGAAAATTAGACAATATGCTTCTTGTAAGACTATGAACCAATAATCTTCCGTTTGATCTGAATGATGAAGGTGAAAAAACTTGCAATGTATATATGTTTGCTTCTCTTACAGGAAACGTTGGATGGTTTCAAGGACCCAGAGTTCTGGTACATTGATCAAGGGATACTGGCATCAGAAACAGACGGTTCAAGCTCTTTCCGCAATATTGTTCCACGACAAGAAGAGAAGTGGTGGCTGCCTGTTCCGCGTGTTCCTCCAGGAGGTCTTCATGAGAAGACGAGAAAAGAATTGCAGCATAAGCGAGAATGTGTCAACCAAATCCTCAAGGCTGCATTGGCTATCAACAGCAATGCGTTGGCTGAAATGGAAGTTCCCGATTCATACCTCGACTCGCTCCCAAAGGTATTATTTCTTTGAATAATTCGTTCATAATTCGTTACTTTTTCTGATCATTTCCGATTCTTCGTGGATTTTTTGTAGACTGGAAGAACCAGTTTGGGTGACGTTATATACCGCTACATGACTACAGACCAATTTACTCCTGAATGTCTTCTCGATTGCCTTGATTTTGCCTCTGAGCATCAAGCTCTTGATGTGGCAAATCGTGTTGAGGCAGCAATCTACATATGGCGTCGTAGAACTGCAACAAAATCAGCAGGCAACTCAACCCGCACAAATAGCAGGCCATCTTGGGGCGCCATGAAAGACATGATTGTCGATGCAGACAAAAGAGAGCTTCTAGCAGATCGAGCTGAGAGCCTCTTGATATGCTTGAAACATAGGTTTCCAGGCCTCACGCAGACAAACTTAGACATGTGCAAGATTCAGAACAACAAGGTTTAACATTGTCGTACCATTTCAGAATTGCCTTTATAGACAAGATGTGATCATATTCAACTGAAAGTGTTTATGCATTTTCCAGGACATAGGTAAATCTATCCTAGAGAGCTATTCCAGAGTATTGGAAAGCCTTGCATCCAACATTGTTGCTCGGATTGATGACCTTCTATGCGTGGACGACCTGACTAGGCGATCTGATCAGTTGCAACCTCTCCACTCAGTAAGCGTCATTGCTCACAAAAGAACAATTACATTTCCATGTGCAGTGCCCGCCTCAAGCACTCCTTACGTAACTGCTTATGCCTCACCAAGCTTCTCACCTGCACCGGTAATGAGTTCTTCTAAGGTAGAGGAGGCACCATTCATCGGCAGAAAGCCTCAGTCTAGTGGTTTCGTCATCAAGAAAGTTTTGACACAGTATTTAATCGGTGCGGAGACTCGTGGAAAGAACAACAACAACAGTATGGAGTTACCAGGTTTTCTACCAAGTACTAACAACGAAACTACCTCTTCGTCCTACGAATGTAGATAATCTGCCGCGTTCTTCATTGCGTACATATGAGTGAAAATCTTACTGTTAACTATCCGCCTGTTATCTTTACAGAGTTGTAGAGTTTGGAATTTTAATGTCTTGTTTATAGTTTGGAATACAGTCTATGTACGTTATTTTTTATGTAATGGTATTTGAGTCTGTCTATGTATGAGAAGAAAATGTTTTTCCAACTACTGCAACTGCGCCATTTCAAGTTAGCGCTGCAATAACTCGAATGATGTTGTTGCAGTTCCAGACTCTAGTGTGTATATAATGAACTGTTGCAGACTGCTCGGCAGTTCCAGACTCTAGTGTGTATTAACTCATCTGTGTACTTGTTTTCTTGTTAATATTGCAAGCATTGCAAGAACGAAGAACACCGAAGCCAGTAGGCGATTGTCGATCGACGCCTGCAAACACCGTGGCATTCAAGCTCGTGCCTTGTGCATCATAGCGTCTCACGTCGTTAACGTCTCAGTGCTGGTCGATCAGCAGTTACGATTTTGGAATGAACCCTGCGTGCATGCCATTATGTTGTCTGATAACGCAAAGAACGCTGGAGTTATACCTGAACTTGCCATAGAGTATTCCGAAGAGTTGCAACTTCGCCAATCACTCTGTTGGTTACATTTGATTCTGCGCATACATTTGATTTCGAAGATTGATTAGGGATGTACAATTGGGATTTGTGTGTGTTAGTTTTGAATCGAACTATTTATCAAATCCATATAATTTAACTTAATTTATATATTTATATTAATTAAAATTATTAATTTTAAATCAAATTAAGTAGATCTATTTTAGATTAAATTTTCGGATTGGATTTTATGTTGCCACATCTAAGATTGATTGACATCTCACGGAGATTTACTGAAGATGAAGTTATGGTTTGTGTAATTGTGTGAACGGTGTTTGATGAAATATATGAATATTCGAAGGGTATTTTACAAATCGGGCCTACAATTGAATTAGCGAAGTAGACCTATATGCTTTATGCACGCTTATATATCTCTAGCGCCTTCAATGTTGTTGTAGTGCTGTTTCCACTAACAAAAAAGAAAACCATGAGGTGTTCACTTGTTACAGTGACATATTCTTTCTAGGCTATCCTACTTCTTATGCTATAAATACTCAACACTAGCATGCAGATGAAGCATTCAACAGTCAGTACACATTACTTCAATTTGAATTGAGGATGGAAGTTTCAAACAAGTTCTTGTTCATATTTGGTATGCTTCTTGTTGCAAGCATTGCAGGAAGAATGCCTAATGTTCTTGTTGAAGCAGCAGGAGAATGCGGGCGGATTCCGCCCGACAGGATGGCATTCAGCCTGACTCCGTGTGCTGCTGCTGCGCAGAACATACGAGCACCCGTTTCGTCCCAGTGCTGCTCACAGATTCAAAGGCTTGGGCAGAACCCGAAATGCCTATGCGCCGTTATGCTGTCTAATACTGCCAAGAGGGCTGGAGTCAAGCCTCAGATTGCCATGACCATTCCTAAAAGATGCAACCTTGCTCGTCGCCCGGTCGGCTACAAATGTGGAGGTACATATGTTACTTCAGAAAACGACCTACATGTTCATATGAATACCTGACTAACTATGTTTTCTTTTACATTGTAGGTTACACCTTGCCATGAAGAAGAAATAGCAAAGGAAACAAAACTCCTTTTAGAGTTACTATGAGTACTATGTATTATAGTAAAGAGGCAACATGCTTTGTTGTTGAATAAAGTCAGTAGATGTAAAACAGTAAAGAGGGATACCTTCTTTGTCGAATAAACTCGGTGTTCAGGAATCACAGTTGTATTCAATCATGTAACGTTAATAGTAACTAAAGAAGTTTACTTAAAAGATACAGCAGAAGTACTTAACAACAACAGACATGCGTACGAAGAAAACCTTATGCTCTACTTACTAGTTATAGCGAGGACGTGATACATAGGTTGTTTTTTGTTTCCACTACTATTGTCTTTACAACATCATGACAGTTTCGTATTCCAATAGAGTTAGAAATTTTGTCAACACAGTTTCAACAAAATTTTTGCAAAACAACGTAGCAATCATTTGAAAAACATTGCATATATTTTACATTTTTTACATTTTTTACATTACTGTGAAGAATTAGATGTAGCCCAAGCCATGATAAGAAAGATTCCTCAATCAATGTTACACAAAGCAATAATACGAAAGAGATTTAACTAACTGATGTATTGTATTGCCATGTCTCGTACACGAAGCATTTCCAAGTTCCATGGATATAAAGAAAATGCTGATTGACATGATAGAGGTTTGCTTCAAAGTGATGTATTTTCTTATCAGAATACAACAGTGTCCAGCATGGTACCCAGAGTCTGTACTATATTGGATGACATCAAGTTCGAGACATGCTCTTCCAGATGTTTCTTCGCATCCTGCCTTCCGACATTAGCAATAGCAAGCTTCTCAGGTGGCAGCTCATCCTCCTCCTGAACTGCCTTGTTGTATTTGATTGCCAAGTTCAACATTTCCTGTTCAAAAGCAAAGCAAATAAGTCGGTCAACCAACATATCAACAACTAATGCATTTTATTGTATCCTGGTAACGGACTGCACAAACAGGCTAGAACATGTCACAAACGCATTTTATACTGGAAAGAATATGGGAAGGTAAGTTAGGTATGCAGCTCTATCACCAATATAACATAGCCCATTGCACCTATGACCTATTAGTTCTTATCAAAACTGCGAGAGATAATGGTTACCATGAATACTCGGATGTATTGCTTCACACATACTTTGTGTTTCTATTCTAGCTTTTGCTTGTCATTCATATTTGTTGTCTAAAAGTAATATACTCAAATGTCGACAGTCTAAATACCTGAACAGTCTGCTCATTAGTTTTGGAATGACTGTCGAACCGCTTCAGCGTGAGCCCATCAGTCCACTTCTTCTTATGCAAATTTAACAGCATCTTCTCTTCCAATTCATTCTTGCGGTAATTGATGGCAATGGAGTAGTAATGCCGGTTTAAACCATGGATAAGAGCCTGTAAAATTAAACCCACCTATGTGAATGGATAACAGTGAGCTCACTAGAAATAGGTCACCTGGATAAAGAGCAAACAGGTCACCTGAATGGATGGTTTGTTAAGATGGCCAACATTAGATGTAGTCTGTCTTGGTTCTTGACCTAGCATCATCGTTTGTGGGTTAATGAGCCTGAAAGCATCAATGACAACCTTCCCCTTGACACTCTGAATGGGATCCACAACAACTGCAACAGCCCTTGGGTTCAAAGCTTCAAAACTCTGGGAAAAATAACCACACAAGCACTAAACATAGTAAGCCATCGGCAGAGGCAGTTATAGCTGTCCCTGTAAGAAAAAAACAGTTACAACTGTTCTGTATGAGATAACCTAGCTATATTTCATGTCTCTGCCTGCTTTAAGGGATTTAACTCAGACCAATGGAATTAACTCGAAATTGATGGTTCATGGTTGACCCACATACTTGGAATCTACTAAGCGGCCTAAAGTTGACAAGAAAGAACTCTCACCTCGAGCAATCTAAGGGATGCTCAACTCGATACTACGTGCTCCTACCTAAATCACACACTTATTCATATAAATTAAGAATGCAGTACTTCTTATAAGGCATAAGTTTACAAAGAAAAGTTTGACTACAGGAAAATCTGGATAATCAGTTTGAATGGCAATAGGAAGCCAGATCAGAGAGCCAAAACATACAGTTATTGCAGTGGACCTGTAATTCTTTCACAGATCATTCTCTAAAATCTATACCTGTGTCATCTATTAATGAATCATTCTAAAAGTTATGGACAAAGTTCTAACACACATAATACATGCATAAACAAATGCAGAATAATATCAATTTAGGATCACCCAACACCCAACATACCTGCTGTGTGTTTATATCGACACCAGAAAGCCAACAACCAAATCCTGGATGAGAGTGGTACCATCCTACCACCATTTCAGGTCTGCAGCATTGGATTTTCAAATTACAAATTATTAGACAACGGGCAAAGAATAGACAACTAAAACAGAGCATATCTGTTCATCAGAGGTGCTGCTAAATACAATGCCCTGAACAAATAGTAATCAGTCATATACTGTCTTCAAAACATCAAAGCAATGGTCACCTAACTTCTAACTTAAGAAGTTAATTATCTTTATCGCTCATACAATAGCATAAATGTTTGGATATCTCATACACCGAGTCTTTGGATATTCTCAGTAGCATAAATCTTTGCATAAATCAAGAAGAAAGCAAGTGGCTTGTGGAAATATTCTCATACGATAGCAAACTGTTTCTAATTAAACTACCAATTCCTTAGCTCATATAAAAACTATGACCACCATCTTACCAATTCTTGCCAAATAGTACTAATTTATACTCAACTATAATATCATGCTAAAAACACGATTAGGTCAAAACTCTGTATTATTTCTTGAGCATTTCAAGCACTATCTTACTAATTTAAGGCTGCTACTAATTTCGAACTACATTGAAAGACAACATTTGACCTGCTACTCTGCTTAGTATGTAAATTCCACTTAGAAGCTACTAAAGCAACAGATCAGTACTATTTCATCTATTACAGTTGCTAGCTATTCATGTCTAATTCCACTTAATTCGCAACGTCACTTATTGATATTATTTGCTCTACTACAAGTTCAAGCTAAAAGTAAAACCACTCCCAACATAGCTTCCAGTCTGCTTGGCATATATAATTCTACTCAAAGACAACCAATAGATGGACAAGTATTTTGACTACGACAACCAATAAACTGATAAAGTACTTCCATATCAAGCCTCCTCCTGTTTCAGCATGTCTAATTCTACTTCAAATCTAAAGCAATTGCAAAGCTCTCTCAAGTGAAATAACTCCCAAGAATTACCTTCCAGTCTGTTTGAGCATGTCTAGCATGTTGGTCTGAAACACATGGTCCACAGCCTCAACACTGACTCCAGTTCCACTCTGTGGCATAGCAAACACGTCCACTACTCTTACGGTATACTCATCAACGAACTCCCCAAGCATCAATCCCATAACCTCCATAGGCACTCCAGCCCTCCCTATTATTCACAAAAATAAAAACCAAAACCAAAAATTAGAATTTAGCGTTCAAATCAAAAACTTCAAAAAACTATCTAAAAATATTAATTCAGAAGTACGATCATAAAAAGATTAATAAGCGAGATCTTTTTGGAAATTATTATTATTATTAGTATTATTATTCTTCGAGACGGTAGGGGTCCGAAATCATCATTCAAACATCCAACAAACAATCTTTTAAAAAAAATTATTTGATTACATAATCCTGAAATAGAAAGAAAGAGTGGAGATTACGGTTTAAAAACTACAAATCCTAAAAATTCGAAAGAACCAGTAAAAAACATTAGTCAGTAAGAAATTGGAAGAATTAGGTTTTAGGTATCCAAAAACATAGAAAAATCCGAAAAAAAGGCTAATAAGCGGCACGATTGCAAATAAAAAGCAACTTGGAAGAAAAGAGTTTTCACAAATCCGAAAAAATCCAAATTTCTTTAAAAATTCAGAAAAGAAGTTAATTCGGTGGCACGATTGTAAATAATAAAAAAGCAAAACTAGGAAGGGTTAGGGTTTTTTATGTTACCGTGTTTGAGCATCTTAAGAAGTGCGAGCGAAGATATGTAGACCTGCTCTGAGGAATCGAGAAGTGGCGAATCTGCCGGTGGGTGACCGATCCCTCCGGCACCGGAGAAAATCCTTTGTAGTCTGCTCTCCATCGACATATTATTATAGATATTGTCGAAGTTTGTCGAAAGATCTCTTTTCGTTTTATTCGGTCGCCGGAGAAGATCGGCGGTGGATCGAAATCTTTTTTCGTGAAAGAAAAAACAGAAAGTTTCTTATATAGCTTGAGCTCGAAGTGGGTTCGGGTGAAGATCTAATTATAGTATGTAGAAACCTACTAATTTGCAACTAAGGGCCGCTAAATAGCGTTTAGTAGCAGTCCTCATATGGAGGTTTACTTTAGTTTATATAGGGCTCGTAATGGGCTAGGTATGGATAGAAGTTTTCGGATTTCGCAAAATAAGCACGATTGATGAATTTTTTACGGTTAACGGTAGTCGGTTGTCAGAAATTGCTTCCTTTTGCAGGATAGGGCGTGTATTGAAGTAGAGATTTATGCAAAACAACCCAAAAAAAAGAAAAAAAGAGAAAAACTCTGCCAAGCAACTTGATTAAACTCGGTTTTTTTCTTCCGCGAATACTTTACGAATTTCATCATACTAATTCGGACTCCAACGAAATCATATACCAATGGGACTGCTTGAAAATTACTTATAAAATATTTTTTAAAATAAATAAATTAATAATAAAAATTTTATAATATAATTTTATTTTAAATATTAAATAATTTTATAAATTTATTAAGAAAACGTAAATTTAAAATTGTTTTTTTAAATAATGTCAAAACGCACCCTCTGGAGTTCTCCGACAGTTTCTGCAGTCTAAACTTAACCGAGAAAACACTGCAATGGATATTGTTACCGAAAAATGTAATTTCCTTGAATTATGGAGTTACAATACCAACATGGAGGGCACAGTTAGGAGTATGCAAATGACAAGATGACAGGAATGTTAGGAATTTGTTACATAATAATGGACTCAATCAGACAGTATCAGGTCAGAGAAATTCCTGTAATTATATGTCGAAGCAGTTGTCAAATAATCAACTTAGTGATACAACAAAGACAACAATCAGGTGTGGAGATAGTTGGCCGCCATCATCAGTTCCAAGGTTAGTTCTGGTTCGATGTGAAACTCCGTCTCCTTTCCACTGCCACAGCAAATTTTGCGAGGTTAGATATTAGCCGATACAAGCGAAAATCAAATGGTACTGCCGGGCTGTTCTACACTTGAGTTACACAATGTTTAGCTTCCATGTAAGAAAGGAACATAAAAACAAAATAAAAGCGGAATGCTAATATCTTGACAATAGCTTACAAAATACATCTGAGTTATAACAAGAGGCACGAATGGGATGCAGTTGAGTCGTATAATTAAAGAAATTGAACTACCTACAACCACATATGTCAACCAAGAGCAAACTTGATGACGCTTGGAAGGTCATACTTTTAGGGAAAGACGGTAGACACTAGACCAGCAGAGAAAAACTTTAATTTCCTGGAAGGGGATTGTGTGAAGCTACTGCTGCAATGAGTCTTATGTGTACGATTCCAATGTATAATTGAGTATTTAGGGAGTGAGCTCTTCATCCCAGAATATACCAAGAATATTAAGATATTAAATACGTAAATTAGGTGAGAGAACAGTCAGATGAAACAGATAATTATCTGTAGAAATAAATGTAAAGCCAAAGTACATGTAATAATGAATAATAACCAATTCAGTAAACTGAAGATCTAAATAATTCAAAGCAAACAAGTGCTATCCAGAAGCCTAGAACACTATTATGACCACTTCACAGCCCTAAAATGACCCTCGTTCAATTTACAAATAAGAAAAGACAATGAAGCAGAAGAATATTAAAGATAATGTTAATGGCCCAACTCAAAAGAGAGGAGTCGCATGAATTGTTAGTGGACATAATGCTATGTGCTAAAAAAATTACAACAAGAAATTGGCGAGCAAAATTGATAAATGCAAATAAGAAACCAAGTGAAGGGGCTAAAATCAGATAGCTTACCTGGCAAATTGTAAGGACCAGTAAAAATACTGGCAGATTTTCTCAAGAATGGGTGTACTGATTTCGGGAAATGTCACCTCTCCAAGCTGTGCCTCCGCAAAGCCACCTGCACCAATCAGTCGCAAATCCAATACTAGACCATTTGTCAACACCCTTTCTTCTAGAATGGTCTGTCTGATTAGGAAAGGAGTGATTTCATAGTTTAGGTATTTAGCAAAGAGCTTCTAAACTTCCTCCTAGTCATACGGCTAGGTTCCAAAACAAACGTTTCACTTGCAATGAATTCCTAGAAGCATTGTTCACACCAACTCAGGATCCCAAATGGACTTACACACTTATTAGTTTGGCATGCTGCAGTAGTGTATTAACATGATCTCTTCTTCATCATGATTAGAAAGTACTTGTAGTCTCAACCTCCACCTCACCCTTCACTTAACTACTAGACAGATATACTGTTAAAGATGCCTATCTGTTTCAAATTATCCAACTTTACACAGTATAAGATCCAAGATTTACAGGATAGACTACACAAGAGCATACAATCCAAGGATATGAATGTCACACTTTTCTTGCCAGATGCCGAGATTCTGATAAGCTTGTTAGTTCTCAATTGTCCGTACAGTTGGTTTACTTCATGAAACCAGATCAGGGTAAGAACTAAATTGCAAAATAAGAAATTATAAATGGATACCATAATCAAATCTATGTAAAACATTGACATCGTCAATTCATGTTCGTTTCAAACAAAGTCACCCTGAATGGTTTTCCATATACAAGGCCCTATATTGGAAACCTATTGTCAGCAGAAGTGGCTCTGATACGTTATTTTAATTGAACAAAGAGGGAGAATTCCTAGAAACATCACGAATATCATGTTTCTATTTCTTTCTCATGTCCGGTGACTCTAACCAACAACTCACAGTCACAGCATAAGGAATCCTACAGTTGAATCTATGAAACAACTTCTGGAACATTACAATTAATAGCTCGATGGCTCTAACCAACAACTCCTAGTCACAGCGTAAGGCTTCCTACAGTTGAATCTACGAAACAACTTCTGGAACATTACAATTATAAGTTTGAGTTTAACTAAGCACTAAAGTAGACTCCAAGAGCACCATAAAAAGTCTTCCCTTTTCTCCAAATTCAGTTTCTAACCAACAACACCTAAATCAGTACACTAATTCCTATAGTTCAATTTACACATTCTGTATGAAACAAAACAAGATTGTAATTAAAAATTTGACTTTTAAACCAAATGCCAGAGATTCCACGAACACCGATAGAAAAGAATCTTTCTGTTATCCGAATTCTGTTTCTAGCCCACAAAAATAATTAATTCCTACTACTCAGATCAACCTAATCTATAAGAAATAAGAAAAGGTTGTCCATTAAAGACTCGATTTTTGAAGCTAAGCAATAATCATATACTGTGATGCTAAAATCGACACCTGAAAATTCTTTCTTTTTCCCATATCACGACTCCCTACGGCTAAATCGAAGCAATAACTAACAAACAGCGTAAGATTGTAATAAAAATTCAATATTTTTTGGAGAAATTCGATTTCAATCAATCACCTGGTGATGTGAGCATGTTACGGATTGTTTGAGAGACCATTGCAGCTTGCTTGTCGACAACAAATTCGAAACCTTCTGCACTGATCAGCTTCACTGTTTCCTCTTTCTTCATTTTGTCCTGCTGCCCTCTTGATTGATTTCTCAAACCTTCTTTGTTCTTCTTCAACAGTCAGACAACGTGAACACGTATTTCTTCCGTAATTGTGAATCTTGGTGTTGTTGGTTTGATTGGATTGGGTTTTGATTCTGGAAAGACTAACGAAGCCCGCATGGCCCAGTAACATATAATTAAGTGACCCATATGGCCCATATATACTTGTTACTTAACATGGTTTAGAAAATTTTGAAATTCTATGAGAAATATAGAATTTTTTTAAGAGTAAACGTATTATAATTAATATTATAGACTATGTAATAGATTCAACAAACCAAGTACTTAATCTATTTTACAAAAAAATAATGATGATGATTTTTATTATCTCTCAATTAATAAACCAAAAGAATAAAAAGGTTGGTGCAACTTTGTGTTGTGCGTACCCTTGATTGAAAGTCGATACAAAAAAAGCAAATAGTTGCAAAGCATGAACATGCCATGCATATGCACCGCTATTAGTCGTTGTCTTACTAGGCAGGCTAACCACGATGTTTTACATATTTCTCAATGATTAGTCTTTAATTAATTAAATAATTATCAAACTAAATAATATAAGAATTGCCTCGAACCCAATTGAAGCTAGCTAGACCGGACCCAAACTATCTAAACCGAACCATTCAAACCATAACCAATAATTAATAAATAATAATTAATTAATTTTTTGTTCCAGACCGGAGCCAGCAAGCATGATTGAACAAGTGGAGGAATATAAAGGCCTGGTTCGAATGCTGGCACCCCATTGTTTATCTCTCCTCTTCGTTCTCTCTCTTATCTCTCTAGCGAAAGAACGAAAACCGTCACAGAGCTGATCGTCAACGTTCGATTTGGAGAGATCTACGAAGAAACAGGTTGTATTCTCAATGAAATCTGTCCTTACACATCTCTTTTTGGTTTCTGATTTCCTTAGTTTTCTTTTTGGATATCTTTTATTGGTTAGGATTGTGATTCGTCGAGTTTTGTAATGATCTGCTTTTCTTCACTTGATTTAGGTTCATGGAATCTCAAACGGATCTGCTTTTTTTCTTTTTTGCTCTCAGATTGATGGAATCTGAACTTGATCTGTTGTTTGTTCTTTTTGTTGTTGTTTGAGAAGAAGTTGACTGAGTTTGTTGTCATTGCTCCGATCTGGTTTTGTTGTTTGATTTTCTTTGTCCTGAATCAGAGATATTTGGGGAGTTTCCCTCGTGTTTATCTGAACTGGACGAGAATGAATCGATTAGCTTCAATCTGTTGTTGGACTGTTCTTAGATTATTGTTATGCGGCTTATGCTAGTGTTTCCTCATGCGTTCTCGATCAGGTTTTGACTTGAGTTTGGTGTGTTTTCTGTTTCATACGCGTTCGTTTGTTAACATTTTAGGAGATCCATGGTTCTATGCTTGACTTTGTTTCTAAATGTGAACACATGTTTGTCATTTTCCTAATTTGTTAGTTTCTTACGTATTGTATCTTGTGGATCTGCTTAGGTGGGAGCAATAAGTGACTATGGGACACCGCGTGGATCACGAGTATGATTACCTCTTCAAAATTGTCTTAATCGGTGACTCTGGTGTTGGGAAATCTAACATTCTTTCGCGATTCACCCGTAATGAGTTCAGTCTCGAGTCTAAATCCACCATTGGTGTTGAATTTGCTACCAGGACTCTCCAGGTAAGCTGTCCTCAATATGTTATGCTATAGTTGTGTCATAGTTGTCTCTCGTTGTTTAATTAATTGAGCATGTTATAGTTGGTTAGAGCATATATTTTTTGGGTTATTTATGTGTGGTCTATTAAGCATAGTCAATAGAACGGAATTGTTTGTTTTGGGGAATTTGTTTTTAAGTTTGAAAATAGCAGCTGGAAACTATGTGTAGCTTGAAGACCTCAACCCTTTCATCTCAAAAGGAGACAAAAATTAATAATAATAAGAAGAAAATATCAACCAACTATCTATTCCTTTCCTTTAACCCATTGTCCAAGTGTTTCTCCTTTTTAAATCAATAAGCTTGGAGAATTGAACAAATTGCCTTTCCATACTTGGAATTAAGTATATTATTTCTCCTTCTATTCTTGGATAGAGTTGCTATAAAGTTCGTTTGAAATAAGTTTGTCCACAATATCCTTAATAGCATTGATTAAATTTTAACCTTTTGTTGGATAGCATCATGAAAATGTACGGGCTTTATTTTCCTTAGAAATCATTGTCTAATGCCATATATTTCCGGGAGTATACTAGTTTTCAGAAAACATGCTAACAGTGATCGGTGTATGAAACTGTTGGACGAAAATTTCTGAGTGATTGGGACCATATATATGATTGAAAACCAAGACACTGGCATTTAACTCTCTTTTGGTCAGCGAAGCAGGTCGTTTGCCAATGTTCACCTAGTTCTTGTTGCATCTCATTCATGAACATGTTTGAAGAGGCAATCATGAGTACAATGTCATTTTGTACATCATAGTATTTTGATAGGTGACACAGCAGCTGGCCTTTGCAAGCAACATCAGTTATCTGACAACATCTTGATTTGGTTCATTAAAAAATCCATATCTTATTGGCACGTAGGATGTCATACCCTATGTTTGAAAGGGAGGTGTTCCTGTTGAAAATACTATACCTCTGCATGACACCCCTTTCTTATTGTTTAACTTCTGTTATCGCCATTTCTAGAAAATCAAGGATGTTCTATATACTATGAAATTCTCTTCTTAGTGAGATTTTATCATTGGACCAAGACATGGTTAATACAAAGATGTATTGTAAATGGTTATGATTATTAATTAGGTTCAGGTCAGACAATTGGATCTAGTGCTTAATTTAGAAAAGGTCATTGTTGTGGTGTTTAGATTAGAGGTTGTGTTTGTAAGTGAAGAAATGGATTTGGAAGATACTGAAGAGTCTTGCTGTGATTTTAACTACGATTTCCAATTAGGTTAGAATGGATTATAACAGGTATTTTCATGATAAGTCAGGCTGTATTAGGATGGAATCTAGGAGAGATTCGTCTGGTAGATGCCTAGGTGGAAAGAGTTTGTTTGGTAGGTTTTTTTTAAATTGAAGCTAAAAGGTAGAACAACTTTCTTTAAGTTGGAGCGTATAAAAAGCTTTTGTGTAGGCTTGGTTAGCAAAGTTATAAGAGCTTTTGAGTATTAAATGACCAAAATATCTAAGGTTATGGAATGATAGTAAAGATTCTTTTTCTGTAGTAGGGGTACAAAAGTCTATTTATTTAGTTAGAAAAAGTAGAAGCTCAAATATATGGATGAATATGCTTTTGAATTTCTTAACAATTCTGTTATTTCTTTTCCCAGCTAAAAGCTTCTAGCAAAGCCTCTACCAAATATATCAAACTAACTTAAAGAAAGCTAAAACTCAAAAAGTAGTTAAAAAAGATTTGTCAAACAAACCCAAAATCTTTTAGGAGCAGAGGATATAGAGCACTGTATCTGCATTCCATGAAAATAATTATTGCATGCCATCTTCAAATTGTTGGCTTTACATTCTTGCATCACAAACTGGTATACATTATTTATTACACAATCATGACTATCGTATGCTTTTATGGGAAAGGTTGAAGGCAAGACTGTGAAAGCACAGATATGGGATACTGCTGGCCAGGAGAGGTACCGGGCTATCACCAGTGCGTACTACAGAGGCGCTGTTGGTGCCCTCTTGGTCTATGACATCACCAAGAGGCAGACCTTTGACAACGTACAGAGGTGGCTTCGTGAACTCAGGGACCATGCAGACTCCAACATTGTTATCATGATGGCTGGTAACAAGGCTGATCTAAACCATTTGAGAGCAGTTCCAGAACAGGATGCCCAGGCCTTGGCTGAGAAGGAGGGTCTCTCTTTCCTCGAGACTTCAGCATTAGAAGCCCTTAACATTGAGAAGGCCTTCCAGACTATCTTAACCGAGATCTATCACATTATCAGTAAGAAGGCACTTGCTGCCCAAGAGGCAGCAGCCACAGCTGGCCCACCTATTCAAGGAACAACTATTAATGTAGCTGATTCCAGTGAGACCACCAAGAGAACTTGCTGTTCGACCTAAGGCTTTTGGGGGTCAAAATAGAGAGAGAGAAAGTGGAGAAGCATGACCGTGATACCAACTGTGATTTTAGATTATGTGTAGATTATTTCAAATTTACTGTTTTTTATTTCTTTTTCCCCTCTTTTCTTTTCTTGGTTTTGGAGGCTGGGGAGGTGATAGTACAGTTTCTTTGTCTGTCTAATGATAGATGAACACTGTAATTTAGGTTGTTGTTGCCTGTTGTTCATGTTCGTGCAATTGAACAGCACATCCAAGGAATTTGAGATTGTAAGCTAAAAGTGATCGTCAGTTTTGTCTTTCTTCTCATTTTTTTGTAACATTTGCGCGTTTGTATCTTGGGTAGACAATCTTGAGATTTTCTTCCTTCTTTACTGGAAATAGGCAAATATTTACCTGGACAAATTCTAAAACGGTTTGTCATTTGGTGGTGGAATGGCTCAGGTTTCTTTTAGGATCTAGTATGAAGTTAAATAGCATCTATTATTTTTGTTAGTTTTTTGTTACCATGGGTTTAATTCTTAGATACAGGTCTTGCACTTTTCTAATCTCGTCGGTTTCCTTTTTTCGGTTTTCCATAATGATCAACTTTTTCTGTTTCTGCTTACTTGCTTCCTCTCCAGACATCGAAGATTGTATCATTATAGGAAGTTTGATAGTGTAGTATGGTGTTACTTGAAAGGATCTGTTTGAGTAATCTGATCCTCCAATAGGTTTCAGGTGGAGTGGAGTCACTTTCTCCGAGTTCCACATACTGATTGGAAATGAACTCAGCTATCTACTCAGGAGTTTTTCAGAGTCTTGAATTTTCTTTGCTTCCTTGAATGCCTGGTGATGTTAGAACATTCTTATTTCTACTTCAGATGAAGGGGACAGGAATTCATGTAGTGCAAATGGCCATACAGCGTTAACTTTAGAAAATGTTGCCGCAGCACTCAGTGTTTTTTATTGTTTTTGGAGAAAGATTGGCCTTTTAGCGTAAGTAATTGCTTGATCTCCTGAGTGGATGTATCTTCTACTGTGATGCACACTTAATTTTGCATTTAACTTTGTCTTGTTCTCTTGTGATTATCAAGATGTTATCAGAACTTGTTGCAACATACTGGGTGTCTAATGTTTTATAAAAGAATAACCCTTTCCATAAGGTGCACATAATGGACCTACTGTAAGTTAGCAGTTGCAATGATTGTAACAATTTCAATCATTCAATGCAATCAGAATGTAACATTGTTCCGAAAATCTGAACTATAGCTATTGAGGAGTATGATGAATTTATATACCTAAATCCTAAGAAAGGGATACATTAAAGTAGGCATAGTGAAGCACTAAGTAAAGCTCTTTAAAGGGCGTATTTCAAACGCTCGTAATTCTACTCTTTTCCGCCAGATTTTGAGTTCCAAATATTTTATATGTTTCAATTACACAAAGAACTCATAATTCTACTTTCATGTACGGACTTTCAATTCCAACTTTTTTATTTGCACACTTTTCAATATAACTATATCTTTCAATTTTCAACACATTTCTAAAACTTATTGAAACATAAATACCGAACTCCACTTCCACTTTATTTTTCAAAAAACTCTACTTCCTACTTTTCACTTTCACGAAATTCAATTACAGACATTTGAAACACGTTCTAAAAAGAACTTATTCCATTCTATTATCTTGTCTGTTTCAAGTTTCTACAGTATACACCCAAGCGTTGATAGCCTTGTTGAGAATATGGATCGGTGCTAAACTCCACTCCAAAGTGAGCTGATAGATGTGAATAAACCTGACTGATTTGATATAGCCAAGTGCTGTTTATTTTGAATGTGCTTCTCAGTGAACTCAGGTTAAGGCAGCAAAGAACAGTTGGCTAACATAGATGCAGATATAGTGACTACTTTCGCTTTAGTAGTTAGCTGAACTAACACATTTACCAAAAGTTTATATATGAACATTACTGCAAATATTATCCTTATTCATTTTAAAAAAAGTTTGTTCAATTTTTACTTGGCATTTTAGACACAAACAAGGAGTTGAAGGATAAAGTAATTTAAAAGAGTTATCAATTAGTTTCAGGTCATTCTACACTCTGAATGTTTAAACTCTATACTTCATGAAAACAGAGCTACTTATGCCGAAGCAACTCAGATACCAAATCAAGAGATGAAGAAATAGGCAAAACAATTCAAGATAGGAATATTGCAATACCTGGAGAGAGATGATGAAAAGAATTAACCAGTAGTGGGTAAACATGATTTGTTGAGCTTGATTACTGCCAGTATCATTGATATATGAACTCATCTTTGGAATAAGAATATTAGCTTTTTTTAAAGCGCGTAATCTGAACAATCTGGATCGCTTAAGTTGGAAATTTCTGTTCCAACTTTGTGGAATTAAAAGTTTCTGGCTCAGTGGTGTCTTGTGTGCTTAGATCAGCTTCATTATTATATTTATAGTGCGTTTAGTTTTCATCCCATTTTCATCAGTGAAAAACTACTATAATGTGTTTTAGGTGATATTTGGAAATACTTTTCTAACTCTTTTTTATTTTAATTTTAATTTTATATTTTCTAATATTTTTTTTTACAACATTCTACAGAATTTTCTTTTTAAATTTAGAAACTACATAAAATTTCACATTATAAAATTTTATTATTATTTATTTTTATTATTTGTTTTGTTAAACAAGACAGAGTTCATTTTAAAAATTTTTTTAGAATATCCTTTCGTTCTAAAAAAAAATTCTTTCGATAAACATTTTCAAAAATTCCCTTAGTCAAGCGATTATACTAATGCAGAATTAGTGCTAAGTTGACTTTTTTTTCCCTTTTACTTACATGATCTCAGTGCTTCCCTTCTCTGTGGAATCACTGGAAGATAATATTATTGTTGGAACTATCAAGTTAATTTTGATGATAATAAAAAATTAAAAATTATGATTTATATTGGACTAATAACTTAAAATCAAGTTCTGCAGGATTAGATAAATCAAGATTATTTACTTACTGTAGACAATAATAATTATTAAGCAGCTAACTGCTATGTTACTATAAATCAAATAACATACAGAACAGAGGATCACATAGTCACACTACAGTCAGCTGCTTAACCGCTGAAGCATACGAAGACTTCTTTATATCACCCAAAGTAGAGTATTGGGTTCAAACAACAACAAAATTTTAGCTCAAGCTCCTTGCTTCAAAAATCTTCTAGACTCACAACTCACTGAAGCAAATCAGATACAAGATCCACAACGAGCAAAAATTTATCCTCTTCACAAAAAGAGAAAGTTCAACGATCAAAGAAAAAAAGCAAATTATACAACTGAGCTAGACTGATCAAGTCAAAATTGGAAAGTCAAACAAATCTAAAGCAGTCAACCTGGGATGCATTTAATATGGACAAGCCAACTCAGCTCTCATATTTCAGACAGCAACTTAACTAAATCAAGTTCATAATCACTGACGGGTAAATTTAAATTTTTTTTTACACTGCATTTAATGCCATGAAGACATTGGACAAAGATAGCCGAAAGTAATCGTGGAAGCGGTTGATTAACCGCTAGACAAACTGCTCCCTCTCTGGCATGAAGGTCTATCAATGCAAAAGAGCGCTAACGACAATCTTCTTCAACGGAAAAATCGCCTTGCACAGAGATTAAATTCTATAAGAAGGGAGACAGAGCAACAAAAAAAGAGCAGAGAGAATACAAAACAAACAAAGACATATAAGAACTCAACAGCTCTACTCAAGCAATTAAAACCTGCTGCTGATCACACTGAAGATATCTCTCTCAGCAACCTTTCTGATCATCTCATTAGAAAAACTTCGCGAACACTTAACCATCATGAGATAGATCATGTGCTCAACTTCTATTTATTTTCTTGTAACTTCTTACTGACTTTGTGACAGAAGTGCTGCTGGTACTGGGTAAGAAAGCTCAGGTAGAGCTTGGTGACAGTTTTTAAACCTTATAATAGAGCTAGCATATCAACCAGAAGGGCAGTGGTGCCCAGTAGGCTATGAAGAGTTGTCTTGGTGAAGAAACTCGGTGAGAATAAGTGTGCTTGATGAAGTACTTTGCTCTTGGTGTATATGTAGCTTATTAAAGGTTTAGTGAAGCTTCGGCTCTGGTGATAGAGCGTCCGTAGATGTAGGCAAAGAGATTTTGCTGAACCACATTAAATATTCTGAGTACTATCCTTTTTACATAAGTCAGCAAATATTCTAACACTTTCTGTTTGCATATTACATAATTGACTCAACCGGTTGTAAGCCTGCTGTCTGTAAGATAACTAAACTTCATAAAAATTTTTATTTATTAACTCAATTCATCCCTCTCCTCTTGAATTAATCTTACAGAAGAACTAACAAATTAGTTGTTAGTAGAATATACTTGAGTAATACTGTAGCTAGCACTGATGCATTACTAGACAATGCAAATTGGTGAAGTGTTTCATTAAGCTTTCTGTCAAATATCCACTTTCTGATACCATCACTCTTTACTGCTTTTGCAAAACATCATATCATAATCATATTTCATGATATGATTAGAATCTTATTTCATAAAAAGAAACCAATTGATTTCTTTGGAATCGTTTTCTTATATTATTTAGTAATACTGACAGCCTAAGTTGGCTAATTATGAAGGTAACTTTCAACAGTTACTACAAAATTCCCTTCAATTTGTAGGAAGCACGACAAAGTAATCAATCCACATTCGAAAAGTTAATTAGTTATGGAGTTTGAAGGATTGAACGGAAAGAAAGAGAGAGAAGCGGAGTCAGTTAAAGACGGAGGAGATGAGGAGAAGTTGGTGTTTGATTCTTCGGTTGATCATAGAGGGAATGTTCCACTAAGAGCTTCTACTGGAGTTTGGAAGGCTTCTCTCATCATCATTGGTAAATCAGTGTTGTTCTTTCTCATGTATGCATATTGTCAAAAGCGTTCAATATATATAGTTGATTATATGGTTTCTTCTTTAGGTGAACTCAATGACTTTACAGTTGTTGTAACTAGATATGTTTTGACACTTTTGTAATGGAAAGCTGATTTGTGTGTGTTGCAGCAATTGAGTTCTGTGAGAGGCTGAGCTTCTTTGGGCTAGCAACCAACCTGATCATCTACCTTACCAAGGTGCTGCACAAAGAGGTTAAACTTGCCGCGAAGAGCGTCAACTACTGGTTTGGAGTGACTACTTTGATGCCTCTTCTTGGCGGCTTTGTTGCAGATGCCTATCTCGGCCGCTTCGCTACCGTTCTGCTGTCATCCATCATTTATCTTGCAGTAAGTTTAGCTTTTTTACCAGCAAGTAATAGTACTGACTATGGTAAGGAATAGTCCTGTTCAGAAGCAAGTGTGTGATTTTACTGTCTAAGTTAAGGTTCATACAGGGCATAGTCCTCCTGATGTTGTCCCAGTTGATACCTGGCCTGAAACCATGCAGCACAAATCCTTGCCTGAGATCATCTGAAACCCATGAAATTGTCTTCTTCATGGCCATGTACTTGATTTCCATCGGCACTGGCGGGCACAGACCCTCTTTACAGAGCTTCGGAGCTGATCAATTCGACGATGACCACCCAGATGAAAGGAAGAAAAAAATGTCCTTCTTCAATTGGTGGAACTTTAGCATGAGCAGTGGACTGCTTCTCGGTGTCACTGTCGTTGTGTACATAGAAGACAATGTGAGCTGGGGAGTTGCAGATGGTGTTCTCACTGCAGTGATGGGATTCAGCATTTTTGTTTTCATTGCTGGAAGACCTTTGTATAGGTATAAGAAGCCAGATGGAAGCCCGTTGACGCCAATGATCCAGGTTTTGGTAGCTGCCTTGGTGAAGAGAAAACTTCCTTGTCCAGCTAATGCCAAGGATCTCTATGAGGTTAATAGGCCACAGAAGAATGACAAGCGCTTGTTGCAGCACACAGACAAGTTCAGGTATGTTTATTATTAGCAACCAAATATTCAGTTTAAAACCAATTGGTGATAGATGAAACTGATGGAGCTTTAACTATGATCTATTTATAGGTTTCTTGACAAGGCTGCAATCATCCAGCACACTACTACAGACCCTGAGTCCCAAGAGAAGCTCGACCCATGGAGATTGGCAACAGTGACACAAGTCGAGGAAGTGAAGATTATGTTATCTATGGTTCCCGTTTGGCTTACTTCTCTACCCTTTGGAGTCTGTGTTGCACAGTCTGGGACCTTCTTCGTCAAACAAGCAAGCACAATGGACCGCTGCTTTGCAGATGTTCTTGTCATTCCACCAGCTTCCCTTTTCTGTCTGGGAGCCATTGGCATGATCATTTCAGTTACTTTTTATGAGAAAGTCCTCGTTCCTTTTCTTAGGAGAGCAACCGGGAGCGAAAGGCCTATTAGTATTCGCCAAAGAATAGGAATCGGCATGGTGTTCCCAGTCATTGCAATGGCAGCTGCTGCACTTGTGGAGAACAAGAGGCTATCAGTTGCTCACAAGGAAGGCAACCCTACTATGGTTTCCATGCGTGTGTTCTGGCTCTTTCCTCAGTTTGTGATACTCAGCCTCGGTGATGGCTTCACTTTAGTTGGCTTGCAGGAGTTCTTCTACGGCCAAGTCCCTGATAACATGAGGTACTTGTCTGTTAACTGTATCTAACATTGGCAACCATATCTTTCTTAGGCGCATGCTTTTGCAACTTGTGCAGGAGCCTGGGGATAGCATTCTACCTGAGTGTCATGGGAGCTGGGAACTTTATGAGTAGCCTTCTGATAACCGTTGTGGATCATACAACAAACATGGCAGGGAAAACAAGCTGGTTTGGCAACGACCTTAACAGAAGCAGATTGGATTACTACTACTGGCTTCTTGCTGCCATCAGTGCCGTGAATCTTTGCGTCTACGTATTTGTCACAAGGAAATACTCGTATAAGAGCGTGCAGCACAAGGTCGCCATTGCTAAGTCTCCTGAAGGTAATACCAGCTGATTGATTGCTGAATGTTGCAGAATGTAGAAAAATTTACCGAGTGAATACATGTCCCTGGTAGATCCGCTGCACATCGAATAATCTGCGATGCATTTCTCTGTCATGAAAGGGAACGAAATCAATTGGGCAGACAAAAAGTTAGTGAAACGAAAATCTTTCTTTAAGCAATCATCATATAGAGATATGAAAGATGATATTGTGGCTTAACTTACAGGTTCAATAAAGATACAACTCTCTAGAGAACTTAATCCTAGAAATTAAGGTGTGTTTTTTTTCATCTATGATGTGATTTTTTTCTCCCAAAATTTTACTTACCAATAATTATTCTATATTTTTTTTGTAGTCATTTACTTTGATAACTTACTTCAAAACTCTTTTATAAATGTATATTTCAAATATACGTAATTGAATATTATTTTACGAAAATAAAAAAATTAGAAATAAAATTTGTTAAAAAATAAGTTGAAAATAAAATTTAATTTTTATGTTTCAGTTATTTATTAAAATAAGTTAAAAATAAAATTTAAGTTTTATATTTCAGTTTTATTTAAAAATTTTTATATAGTAATGTTGGAGTAAAATTTTAAAATTTTAAATAATATAAATAGTATTCAAGAATCTTTTTTATTCTTCCAAGGCGGCTTGCGATTGTTGTACAATCTCATGAAAGTTTAAATTGATAAGAATTTCTCAATAAAAAAAGAAAGACAATAAATTTAAATATTATCAATCCATAAATTGATAAATTACTGTTTTAGAAAAAGAGTTAACAATAAAAAATTGTGGATATTATTCAGAAGGAAAATTCTAAGTTAGTAAATTTAATTTTAAAATTAATACGTCTTTTTAAAACGTATGCAAACTTCATGCATAGCTTTTTTAAAATTAACGAGTACTTTTATATGCTAATATTACTCTTTTTTTAATTTTACTAAAGAAAATTAAAAGTTATAAAATTTATATAAACAATTTTCTAAGAAATTATATAATATTTATTCAATAAGCAAAAAAATCAATTATCTATCACAAAGACATAAGACTAACTCTTGTTAACAAAAAATTAATTAATTTAATCACCAGCAATTAACATTATTTAAAATTAAAAATTATAGCTTTAATAATTATATAAATTAATCGATTCTCAAAATTATTTTATAAATTTTCTTTACATCTGGAATCGTTTCCCTTCTCTTTCCTTTTCTTTCCTCTGCCGCACCTCGCAGAAGAGTAACATACCAATCTGCGGCCGGCAAGGGAAAAAGAAAACATGAGAAATTTTTCAAAAAGATTCGATCTGTTTTAATTTTCTCTCTAATTTATCTACCAATCTTTCGAAAATATTGAATTTTGGTGCTGATTTTACATGAAACGTTCGATCTTTTAGTTCGATTTGGATCAAGATTTTTCATGTCGACGGCGGCGAAGCAGCAGCAGATGGATCCGGCATTGTTGGATGATATCATACGGAGGTTGCTTGAAGTTAGACACGCTAGGCCGGGGAAAACGGTGCAGCTCTCGGAAGCTGAGATCCGGCAGCTCTGTGTTGTTTCGAGAGATGTGTTTCTTCAGCAGCCCAATCTGTTGGAACTTGAAGCTCCCATCAAGATTTGCGGTATACCCATTTCTTTTTTTTCCTTTTTTTTAAATTTAAAGTTTGGTTCTTGAATTGTTGGTGATTGGGTTTTGCTCAAGTTTGTGGACTTGAAGATTAAGATTGGTAAAGCCTTGTGCTTTGGTTTCTTAGTGATGGGAACTCTCAATCCAAGCTAGATATTGGAAGACATCGGTTTTTATGGTAGGGGTAAGTGTAGGAAATTTTCTTGTGGAAACTTTGTATAATGCCAGACAGGTTGGTTGATTGATGACTATGCCTGAGTAAGCGTGTCAGGTTAGTATTCCTGCTGTTATAAAAATTGGTAAAAGCTTGTGTTGAAGTGAAGAGGGTGTTTTCCTGGGCAAAATATTAAACTAGAAAAAGGGGATTAGTAACATTTTCAGTTGCATGAGTGGGACTTTGTAGTTTGTCAGGTTGGTTGGTTTGTTGGTTTATTTGATTATCATTACATCATGGGTTAGTTTCTTACCTTGTGGCATGTGGAGATGGATGCTAGTGTCTACTTTGACTTGACAAAGTGTTTCAGTGCTGCACTTGGTCGCTTGAGCAATGGGGTATATCAGCGCAGTTTGACAATCCCGTTTGTCTTCTCATCTTATGTTTGCATAGCATGACCCATTCTCTAATTACATAGAAGTAGCAATGTTGGCAGCCAAGCATGTCATTTGCACCTTTCTAATGTGATAACGTGTGGGTTTATTACTTGCTGCATTTCGCATGGTTTGTTTTTTTTTTGTTTTGGTTTTTCATCAAAAAGTTTTTTCAGAGAACAAGACTAGAACGTGACACATGCTCTTATTGCAACTTTCCTAGCTCTCATTGTCTGTGCCTCATCCATCCACTGCTATTTCCTTGTTGATAGAACTCATCGTATATATTCTAGATCTACACTTTCCTTTGTACAAAGTAAAATTTAAGTGTGTACTCCTTAACTTTGTACTTACAATCTGATAACTATGTCTCTTTTATAAAAAGTGTCATCACTTCATAGGATTATAGGAAAAGACCGAAAAGATCAATTTTTTGTGAATATTTCCCAAATTAGTAGGACATAATCTGGTATCTGTTAGCCATGCTTGTTTTGAAATCAATTTTCCTCTTCATCAAAGTGATTTATAGTGCTATCTACCTAAATCTTGTGCTATTACATGTGAGCTTATTATTATCTAATGTGATGCGACATAACTTTATGTCGTTTGGTGACTGAATAAAGATTGATAATTTTCAATCACATCCATTAAGAGGTCAAGTAAACATTAATCAGGAAAGCCATTTCTGAGTATTAGTTTCTGTTAGGAGGGTTTTGGAAATATTTTGTATTATGTAGTGAGTTGTTTTTGTAAATGCTGGTATAGTGAAACTTGCTGTTTTCTTAATACTGCTCTTACTGCTGCCATCAGTCATGGACTGCCTCCTTTCCGTTAAATCGTGGTTTTGCTGATTCCACTATCAGTGTTGTGATATATTTTCATTTGTTAAAGTTGAACCTTTAGGTTGTAATCCAATCATCTTATCATTTCATGAAAAAGAATCAACAATGACAACCAAAGAAACAAAAAAGAAAACAATGATTAAGAAGGATGTGTAATATCTATGCTTGAAAATTGAGTGCATTTTGGTTCAAGTGATACTGGATTCTTTAGTCAGCATGATGAACTGTCCATCATGGAGTCTGGTTAACTCGACTTGATAATTAGCTATTCTATAGATTCTACTTATATTCTTATTGATTTGTTTGATTCTGTTCATGATACTGGAGACTGTCAAAACATTGTTGATCTAGGATACAATCAAATATTTAACCTCACACTACTCCATTCGTCCATTGAAAGTGACTCGAACTGGTTAATGCTTCTAAATTGTTTTAAGTTGGTTGTTTAGTTCCCTTAAATGCAATCCTTGCTGGTTTCATTTAGTTACTTACCATTTGCTTATGACAAATTTTAGGTGATATCCATGGCCAATATAGTGATCTCTTGAGGCTTTTTGAGTATGGTGGTTTTCCACCTAAAGCTAATTACTTGTTTTTGGGTGATTATGTTGATAGAGGAAAGCAGAGCCTGGAAACTATATGCCTTCTTCTTGCTTATAAAATCAAATATCCAGAGAACTTTTTTCTTCTAAGAGGAAACCATGAGTGTGCTTCAATAAATAGGATATATGGGTTCTATGATGAATGCAAGCGTCGGTTCAATGTGAGGCTGTGGAAAGTTTTCACAGACTGCTTTAACTGTCTCCCTGTAGCTGCTCTTATAGATGATAAGATATTGTGCATGCATGGTGGACTTTCTCCAGACTTGACAACCTTGGATCAAATAAAGAACATAAGTCGTCCATCTGATGTTCCGGACAGTGGATTACTTTGCGACTTACTTTGGTCAGATCCTTGTAGAGATGTTGATGGGTGGGACATGAATGATAGAGGGGTTTCCTACACTTTTGGCGCAGACAAAGTATCAGACTTTTTGTCCAAGCAGGATCTGACCTTGTTTGTCGTGCACACCAGGTGATGGCCTGCTTTTATCTTTTATGAGACGTTGGTAGGCGTGTTGTTTCTGATCTCTTTATGATCTCAGGTTGTGGAGGATGGTTACGAGTTTTTCGCTGATAGACAGCTTGTTACAATATTCTCTGCTCCAAATTATTGTGGAGAATTCGATAATGCTGGTGCAATGATGAGTGTTGATGAAACCTTGATGTGCTCCTTTCAGATTCTTAAACCTGCTGAGAAGAAGACAAACTTCTTGATGTCGAACTGAACGTGACGCTGATCGTCTATCCATGTTATAATTATTCAGGTTAGTTAAATCTTGTTATCTTCATTTGCAAATTTGTTAAGATGTTAATTTGTGCGACCCTTTCTGCTACATTTTATAATTGGATAAACAGTCCGAACTTCCCAAAATTGGCTTCTTAGAATCTGAAGCATGATTAATTGTATCATCTTTGGTGATGGACATTGACTGTTTGCTAATAGAGGTCGTAAAAACCTTGAAAAAATAAATCATGCTGTGTTGGGTCTAGGCTGGCCAGCATTCACTCACAAGCAGTTTCGCCATGATGTAATGGCAGGAGAGCAAAGAACTGGCGCCAACAAGTACCAACTAGGTGCTATTTGCGTAGGGAAGAAAGACGAGCAATCTAGAATTAAAAAGATTAAAAAAATATATACAACAAGACATAGTAGTACGGGGTGATTGATATAAAAATGCTTGCACAGTGAGGTTCACTAAAAAGCTTACCATTTATTATGAAAGCTTAGTAATTATCAAACTTCAAAAATTTGAAAACAGAAGAGTAATAAAACACGAAGGGTTTCCAAAGGAGCCTAGTTTCTAATGTATTTGTTGAGTATTGTTATAGAACTTTAATGTCTATAAAGCTTCATTCTGCAAAAGACTGCAAGCAATTTGTGAGTTTCATTGTACTTGTGAGTAGTAATGCTTGTTTTGATCTTGTCAAAATATCACAGAACCATTGCGCCGTTGCCTGCCAACAAATTGCTTCTTGATGAAATTGACGGCATACACATTGAATTGAAACTATGGTAGACATGGATGTTCTAATTGTTCCGGTGCAAGTGGTTTGATGCTGCTGCCGTCGTGCGCAGAATGCTCGAGAAAACTCAGAAATCTTGATGCATCGCAAAATGCCACCCAACTCTTTACCGTATTTCTCAGTTTTCTTTTACCTTTTGCTGTATTTCTACATTCAAACTGGAAAGCTCTGACACTGTACATACGCTGATGAACGACAGCATTGCTTGTCGACATATCTATGACCTCCCGTTCCTTTGATACCTGAAGATAAAATTGGCTTCGAAGAACATGAAACCAGTTCAGTAAGCTCTTCGATTTACCTGCTGGCGACGCAGAACTGGATGTGCATCTGCTTCAGTTTTGTGTTGCGCTTCTTCCTGTGTCCCATTTCTTAGTTTTTTCTATCCAGGTTTTGATTGAAATCCTTAACTAAACAGGTACTCCAGAATCTTTGAATCTCAACAAAAAAGAAATAGCATTGCCCGAAGTTTTACAGGTCTATCCCTATCCATGACGGTGATAACTTGCTAATTATGGAAGATATGTTCTTGTTATTGATGACGAAAACAGAAGTCTTCATGTTTATTGTTTGCAAACTATTGCAAAGTTATCCAATCTCCAATGTTCATTGTTCAACTAACAAAATCCATGCACATATATATATAAAGCAAACAAGCATAATAATTATTTGGACTTGTATTGGACTAGTAGATACAAGTATTTATTGTAAGGGCCTCAAGGTGCAAAAACAATATTTTTACTTTTTAGTGATATCCCTCTCTTTGTTTTTTCTATTCGCTCGGTCTTCACTCTCTTTCTCAGAGTTCCACCGCCGTAGCCGGCGGCTCGGCCACTGATTCCGGCACCGTTACTTCTTTATCAAAACCAAATCTGAGATTTTTAAGCAAACCCATGTTGTCTTCTCACACTCTTCAATTCCCTCTCCTTCCAAAACCTCCCAACTCCAATAAAAATCTCAACTTTTTCATTCATTGCTCTCTCAATAATGGTTCTTCTTCTTCTTCTTATTCTTCAACAGCAACAACGATCAACAACTTCAATCACCTGATTCAATCTCTTTGCAGCAATGGTCAGTTCAACAGAGCTCTTCAGTTGCTTCCCCGTGAACCGAGCCCCACACAACGAACTTTGGAGTCCTTGCTTCTTGCTTGCAACTCTCCGACTGCTGCCGCTGTGCTCCGAGAACATGTAAGCACTAGTGATCCATTTCTTTCCACTCGGCTTATTGAGCTTTATTCTAGACTTGGTCTACCTGGACATGCACGGGAAGTGTTCGATGAAACTCCTAACAGAACAATCTTTGTTTACAATGCGCTTTTGAAAGCGCTTTTGCTAGCTGACTCTGCAGAAGATGTTATAGCTGTTTGCCGGGAACTGAGCAGTCTTTCTGGTATTCAGATGGACAGCTTCAGTTATGCTTACGTGTTGAAGGGCTGCCTTGCATCGTGCGCGGAATGTGCATGGGCGTTTGGTAGGGTGAGACAGATTCATGCCCATGTTTTACGGCGAGGGTTCGAGTCTAATATCCATGTTGCTACAACTCTAGTTGATGCATATGGGAAGCTTGGAAGGGTCTTATCTGCTGAGCGAGTGTTTGATAGAATGACTGAAAAGAATGTGGTTTCTTGGAGCGCAATGGTTGCTTGTTATGCGAAGAACAAGAGGCCGTTTGATGCCTTGCAGATGTTCTATGACATGGTCGAGAGAGAACCAGATGCATTGCCAAATTCTGTTACAATGGTCAGCGTTCTTCAGGCATGTGCTGGATTGGCTGCTCCTGGGCAGGGAAAGTTGATTCATGGCTATGTTATAAGGAAAGGGCTTGATTCCATCGTGTCAGTCATAAATGCTCTGATAGCAATGTACGCAAAGTGTGGAATGTTAGACACTGCACGGCGAGTGTTTAATTATATGAACAGCCAGAGGGATGTTGTTTCCTGGAATTCAATGATATCTGCTTATGGGCTTCATGGACATAGTTTTGAAGCGATTCACCTTTTCGAGGAGATGATCCGCAAGGGGACCTCACCTAGCGCTGTCACATTTATTAGCATCTTGGGTGCTTGCAGTCATAAGGGGCTTGTGCAAGAAGGGAAGAGGTTGTTTGATTCAATGTTTAAGCATTACAATCTGATTCCTAGTTCAGAACACTATGCTTGTATGGTTGATCTCCTAGGTCGAGCTGGCAAGTTAGATGAAGCTGCCAAGATTGTGGAGGAGATGAGAATTGAGCCAGGTCCAACTGTGTGGGGCTCTCTACTTGGAGCATGTAGGATCCATAGTAATGTGGAGCTTGCAGAGAGGGTGTCTGTTCATCTCTTTGAACTTGAGCCCTTGAATGCTGGGAATTATGTTCTCCTAGCAGACATTTATTCTGGAGCTAAGATGTGGGAAGACGTTAATAGAGTAAAGAAGATGTTGGAAGCAAGGGGTCTACAGAAGGTGCCTGGATGTAGTTGGATAGAGGTCAAGAAGAAGGTGTACTCATTCACAACTATTGATGGACTAAATCCACAGATTGAACAGCTCCATGCTCTGTTGGTAAAATTAGTAAGGGAGATGAAGGAGGCAGGTTATGTTCCTGACACCAGAGTAGTTCTATATGAGCTGGATCAGGTAGAGAAGGAGCAGATTCTGCTGGGCCACAGCGAGAAATTAGCTTTGGCATTTGGTCTCATCAATACTTGCAACAGGGAGGTTATTCGCATCACCAAGAACCTGAGGCTGTGTGAGGATTGTCATTCTGTCACGAAGTTCGTTTCAAAATTTGCAAAGAGAGATATCTTCGTCAGAGATGTCAATAGGTTTCATCATTTCAAGGATGGGGTATGTTCATGTAATGATTACTGGTGAGGTGCTAGGAGCTTCTTCCAATGTGAAGAACTTTCGTCTGAGAGGGAGAAATATTGATGTGTACAGAAGAACTTGAGGCATTAACAATACATTAATTTAGTAAGACTCAAATCTGACCAATTGGTTTTTCTAATTCCAATAGTGCGAAGGTTAGTATTTTTCCTTTTGTTTTTTTCTCGTTTGTGTATACAAGTCAAAACTTTTTGGAAGTGGATTATACACTTTCATGTATGAAATAAATCACAGTTGAACCTGTAGCGGCCGAAGAGAACACCAGTTGCTGCACTGGTTACAAGCTTTCACATCCTGGTGATGGCTTGTGTGTGGCATAGCTGTGTCTGTTAGAGAGCCGGAGCTCTACCATAGAATGTTACCAGCTTAAAATCATCAAACAACATCTTGTGATAAATTGACAGTTTTTTGGTAAAACGGTTTGAGAGCAGATGCTGAACACTGCACTCAAGACTTCTTTGGAAACTAGTTACTTTGTACATTAGGCTAGCTAGTACTTGACATAGTATATCAACATATTTATAGATGGCAAACGTTTCATGTTTTAGTATCTTACCATTTTTATCTTGTATGATAGCGTTTCCAGTGTTGACGAGTAACATGTGCCAAAATAGAGCCGTTTTTGCTGCTCCATGCAACTCAAACCATCTACTTTGATCAAACGAAACTGTCATCCTTGTGGAATGTGACTGTAGAACACTTAGCTATTGACTGGAGCGTCATGACTTGCTGTCCATGCTGCAGTCTTGTAGCTGATTTTGTAAAGAGATTGAGAGGGCAAAGCCTTGGTTGCCTACACTTTGGAATCCACAGAATGCGTTCTATCTGGTGAGACTAGCACATCAGTACCGGTGGAAGCCTTCTCGACATTGAGAGAGAACTTCCTCTTGTTGAGTTTTCCAGCAGTGATCCAGACCTACAACATCTCATACAACGAAAACTTCAATGTGTGACTTGAAGACGACTAGAATCATTGAATTTAGCTGCAACTCAAACGCCAAGAAACAAATGTGCAAGAACTTTTTCGTATAGACACTTTGTTCCTTTTGTTTTTTGTGGTTTTTTGTGTTGAAAGTACCATTAATTTTGAGAGTTTCTGGGTCCAACCGCCCATAGAAAACTTAAAACAGAAATTAAAGCTTAATCAGGAACAGCAACTGGCAGTACATTAAACACAGCAGAGCTATATACATCAGGCTTAGCCGCAGCTGCTAGAGACGGAATGGCATATAAGCCATTCACTAAAAGAATAACTGTACAAACAAACGAACTTTACAGCGAAAAGCAGTAAAGAAGATGGCTCTTTAGTGCACACATCATTTACATTTGGTACCAGTACTAATCCTCAATTTTGAGTAAGACAGATTCTTTGGGAGCTTGGCTGATTTTGCCTACTTTTGAGGATGTCAATGTACGAAAGAAGGCGATAACGATCTGAATTTGTGAGGGCGAATGGTGGGTTGAGTTTAAGCGAGGGTGCTTCCACAAGGAGAAAATACAATAGACCCAAAGCTTTGGAGTACAGGGTTGATGCTCTGTCCATATTTTCCATCATCTCACTTACCTGTCCATCCAGTTAAGAAAGTCTTATTACATATTCTAGAAGTCCTCATGATGAAATAGGGTTCCTATGATTTACTGAAACGAACTCAAGGAAAATAGCAATTAGATCCAGAATAGCAAGAACTACATACCGCACCATGCCTTCCTAACGACAGGGCAGATTGGAATATAGTCTCCATTGCATCAGGCATTTCCACAGTTTCTGTAGAAAAGCAAGAAACAGAAGTTACGTAAAGTAAATTATGTTCCATTTCCAGTAGGAAGTTACGCTAAAAACCTGCTAACTGATAACTGCTAGTTTGTCATACCAGCAATCTGACCCAAATCTCGTGTGAGTTCCTCCGCTCGACCAACTTCAACAAGAAACTCTTTTTGAATCTGTTGGAGAGTAACATATTTCTCAAAAGTTTCCCTGCTTAGGGTCTCCGTGGTGGGACTTCCTTCGATAGCTGATGCAGCTTCTGCATGACACATATGCATGGCTTTTTTCCAGATTGCAAGAATAACAAGCTGAAGAGAAAAAGCTTCTAGTTGCTTGTCCTTCTCGATCTTTGAAGAAAGATACCATTCGCAACACAAATGTCAGACCGTGAGTTTCACAGATATATACACAAGCAAGATAATACTGCAAATAACATTGCCACTCATTGGATAAAACAAAGGGGAAACTTAAGGTGGAAAAATGAACAAAATAAGATAATAAGATTCAACATAACGATCTTCTTCATACTCTCAAATTCTCTGTGTAATTATGATACTTCAAATAACATTTTCTCTGACAATTGAATCTTGACCAAGTTACAAGAACTACAAGGGACATGAAATTTTAAGCCTGAGAATCAAAATGGAAGCATACCTTGTCCTTCACCAACTCCGAGACCAAAAGTGCGCAATTCTGCAATGATCTGATCCTAGTCAAGCAGTCTAGAGATGGCTGCTCAATTAAATCTTCCACATCCATTGATCCTTGCAAATCCTCAGATGCTGGATCATTGTGGCTTTCCAAGCTTCCAGTTGTGTGTTTTTTGAGGATCATTGTGCCAGATACTGGTATTGGCGCACTCAACATATCAACTTTTGCGGGAGTGCCAATTGACATGTCAGATTTCCCTTGTGAATTACCCGTTCGAGATGCACTGGTTGACATAGTTGACAGTTCCACTGGTGGATCAGGTACAATCACATATCCATCCATAACCGAATCCAATGAATCTACAATTCTGGTGTCTGTAACAACAATATAATCAGGAATGGTGACTACAAGGAAGAGACAATTAACGAATTTCAGAATACTTATGCCAATACCTCTGGAAAAAAGCTTGCTTGGTTCACACACCCTGGCCTCCTTGAAATTTCCATCCATAGGCTTCTTGGTATCAGGTCTTAATTGACTGGGTTCCTTTCTACAGACAGCACTATGCACAGTAAGAATGTCTGCAGTTTGGGAAGGTCCGCAATTTTGAAACTTATCAGCTCGTTTTTCAACAGAGAATCCAAATGTGGAAAGAACCGGGCCTTTATTTGTGTACGTTGATGGTCTCATGTGGGAGTCATCATCTAAAGGGAATGGTAGACATTCTTCTTGAAGATCGTCCACAGAGTTCCTAGGAGAACTGTCTTCAACTAAGCCTTCTCTTGTGGAGGAAGTCTGGCTGTTCAGGCACAACAGAAGCTTGTAGGATTTAAAAGTAATCATGCTCTCAAACCTTTGCAAATTGGCTTTCATACACCTACCTCACATCATACAACCGTTGTGAGAGAAAAGGATGGTTGAAGAATTCTTCGAATGCCAAACGTTGAACTAGCAAGAGGAAAAAGGTACATCAGACTCATAAAACAAGGTACTAACTCGCATGATGACAAAATCATAGAATTCTTGAAGATGATTTCTCATCCTGGATGAGAAAAATAGAATGTTACACTATCATCACATTATGCAAGTAAGAATATCTCAAACAGCATGGTAAACTATGACCTAAGCTGCAGAACCAACTGTTAGGATGGAGAGGCATACCACAGTTACACAACAGGAAAAGAATCTACCACAAGAATTATGAACAAACCTGGATTAAGACGAAGTAATTTTTGGCACAAGTCAACACAATCACGACTCAAATTATTGTCTGGAGGGAACCGCAGCTCATTTGATTTGACTATGTTTTGCAGCAACTGTATTACGAAAGAAAACATGAGTCTGAGGCAGATCTACCTCAAATCCATGTACATAATTCCTTCTAAGATCCAGTTGTCTAAACAAAATAACTAAGTCGAACCTGTACTTGATTGCCCCCAGTGTATGGTGTTTTGCCTGTTACAAGTTGGAATAAGATAGCACCAACACTCCAGAGATCTGCCTGTTTTTGGCAGTTAACAGTATGAAGATAATGCTAGGAATACAAAATTTTGTAAACACAATTACGGCTATAGAAAACCAGCACCTTAGCATCATATTTCTTAAGTTGCATTATTTCTGGAGCCATATATAACGGGGAACCACATAATGTTTCTGCAACATCGAGAGGTTGTAGAGACCTAACAGGAAACGAATCAGATAGGAGATTTACATGAACAAAGCTTCTGATTTATGGCTACACCTACAAGATAGTCAAACTATCTAAGAGAATAACATGTATAAAAGGTCCTGTTAAGTAACAGCACCATCACCTCTGTTCACAGAATTGTCTCACCTTGCAAAACCAAAATCTGCTATCTTTAGCACGGAATGCTCATCTGTTGTTGATAAGAGCAGGTTCTGTCAAACAAAGGTACTGCTTCTTAGATAAGCTTTTGTGACTGTTACTCCAGTGCCATGACTGTCATCATGTCTGGTGCTTTTTGTAACCCCAAAAAAAGACGGGCTAAACACGAAGTTCATATTATGTTACAAAAACTACCTATTACATCAACAATTACCATCTGAAACTTACAAACATCAAACAGATAAAGAATGACATGAAAATTTTGCGATATACTGACTGAAACTCAAGATATTATAATTACTTTCACGTGTAACCTTTGTATTCCCTAGTTAACTAATAAACCATTGACGTATGCTTCCTCCTTTGCCTGATTTCATTTTAGATCATCAAAGGTTCTCTACCATGAAAACATCACTCTTCACCAATTATACCCTCAGATTAATAAACAAATAGAACACCACTAAGCTTTAAATAGACACGCATTTAATGGCGTAAATACATTACTCAATTAGATCACTATCAGCTATTCTGTATGGAAGAATTCCTTTGTGCGTAGATCATATGCGATGAGTATCTACAATCATGTTGTTCAAGTATAAACTAATAGGTCTACATATACGCACCCAAACGAAAAGGGTGCAAAGCTAAGCAATGGGCTTCATCAAATGGATTAGGGGACCACAACTTCAAGTTTGATTAAATTAGATACATGATACCCGAGCTACTGGTGATCTGTCATCACTGGAACGCAAGGCCTACTTACTTACTAATCCCAACAGACCAGTCCCCATGTATTGCAACAACTGGCACTCTCATAAAACTTTCGTGGCAATCTCCCAACCAGGCTCATATCCGTACCATCCACATGCCCGAATGGGCTACCCCCCTTCACAGGTGCAACTCGCAACGATAACCTTTACCCAAGACAAATTTCAGACGCATTAAGTTTAAAAGTTCATGTTCAATCAAGACTTATGAGCTGATGTGATGGATGCATAATCAGCTCCAGATCATCTTGGTTTTCCAGTGTTACATAGTAACATGTTTGGCATAAAAAGAAGCCACCATTACATACAGGTAGAGATTCAAATCCAAATACATCAAGTCCCCTTAATAGTCTCCTCAAAGTTCATCAATCAAGTTGTGGAATGCGGAAAGCTATGTACTACAGTTATGTTAAACATGAAATAAACATCTCTAGCAGACAAGTTGGTGATCTAGCTCGATCTTTAGAAATGTTACATGGGACCCAATCTTTCCAGACCCTATAGAAGGAAGAGAATGACACAGACTGACAGGATAAGTAGCACATAGGCAGACCAGCAAATAACTTGCGGAAATTGTTAGAAAGGACAAACCTGTGGCTTCAAGTCCCTATGGATAAGATTGTGTTCACGGAGGACCTGAAGGCCAGCAGCTGGAAAAACAGAAACATCTCGTGATGAGCAAAAAGATATGCAACTCAAACAGAGCAACTGAAGCTTAAAGAAAATGTCAAACAGCATATAGAAGAAGTTTCAGCCAAGCTGAACCTAGCTGTTGCATGAAATGCTTCGCAATTGCTTCTGGAACCCTTCCATGCCTCTGTAAATACATGGATAAATCACCACCTTTGCAGTACTCGAGCACAATATAAATTCTCCTGGAAGCCTGAAACAATTCAAAAGAGAGCATAAATAGAAAAAACTCATGCGCTTTATAATATCATGAACATTTTCTTCATAGTAATAAAGTAGAAACAATATAAATTTACCGATACAAGCAATAGACAATAGACACTAAGCGAATCAAGTCCAACCTATAGAGCAACTGCACTACCTTGACTAGACAAATATCAACAAAATCAAAGTCCTAAAGCTGTAGAGTCGAAACAAAAATTTTATAAGAAAAAAACGTTCTCGTATTTAAGGGATTAAACAACTACCAGTATGATATCGTGTAGTGTGACGATGTTTGGATGATTGATTCGCTCGAGAATTTTGATCTCGGACAGCAAGCTCTCCTGAAGCTTCTTGCTGAGCCTATCCATAGACATCTCCTTCACTGCTACTTCCATCCCTGAAACTCTGTGCCTCGCAGACCATACTGCCGAGAACGATCCCGAACCAATCTGTCTTCCTATGATGTAGTCCCCGACTACTCTTGCTTCTCGGTATCCTCCTCCTCCCGCCATCATCTGCTTCAATCAATTCAATTTTACAGATTAGTCGATTCGGATTCTAATCAAGTTGATTGATTGAAGCGTTTGAAAGCCTACCTTCAACTCTCGAAAGTTTTAAGCTTCAACTATTCAAATTCAATTCAATCTCGAATTTAGCAAACTTTGAACTGAATCCAACTTAATCTCTTTTCTCTCAATCGATCGATTGATTTCCTTTTCAACTTCAGAGATAAGATTAACTTGAAATTCTTCAAAACAAATATTATACGGAAAGATTCTTCGAACTAATTCATTAAATAATAAAAAGAGAATTCGAAGAAACAACTACCGGGATTCATTTTAACTTTTCAAAACGTAAAGATTGAATCGATCGATTGATTCTTGGAGGGAAAATTACAAACAAAGAAAAAAGGTTTGAAAAAGAAAAAATGAAACATTTGAATACAACAGAGAAGGCAGGCATATACATGGTTGCGTGTTATAGTGTTAGTCGGGGAATTGGTGTCTTCTACTATAGTAGTATCAGGGGTATAATAGGAATATTCAAATTTATTGTGGAACTCATCTGCAAAACAACATATATCACGCGATAGAGCCAGAGTGTCACCGGTAAAACCTGTCGGAACATATTTCTCGGTTAATTCGTCGGACAATTGCCTATTTCTCTCTTCTTACGTCTCCCTTTGTTCCGATCTCCGCCGACAAGTTAAATAAACCCGATCGCCTTCTTCTTACTTCAATTCTTTCTCTCTCTATTTCTACGATACAACACAAATACCCTTCTTTTCCCTTCAGTTCAATTTCAATTCCTCTTTCTCTCTCTATTCGATTTCCAAATCAATTAGCTCTCATTTTAATCCGGTCGATTCTTTGTTTGTGAAGGAATTGGATTTCGGTGATGGATTGGGGGAACGTGACGGCGGAAGATTTGATCGACGCTTTGAGAGAGGTAGATTGGTCTAACCCGCCCCGCCCGGTCTCCGAGTTCTTCTCCAGATTCACCGTCCCCCGATCTTACGCCAAGTGGAACAGCAGGCTCAAGTGCAATCTCTACTAGTAAGATTCTGATTCTCCGTTCTTGGTTCTCTGTGTTGCTTCGTTTCGGGTTTTCTTTGATTTTTAACTAGTGATTTCACCTGGGCACGCTTGAGATTCTTTGTTTCTGTTAATGCTATCGGTCAGTTTGGTTGATTTACGTTTGTGAAATTTTTATCCACCACTCGGTTTATTTGATTTTCATTAGCGAGGTTTTCGTTCATTCCGTTGTTTTATCATTATTTTTATTATTTTAATTTCCATAAGTGAGATTCCATTCACATCTAGTCGTGTTTTGATTTGTTGTTGAGTTACTAGTTTGTTCATTTGATTCAATTTTGTAGAAATCGTTGAGTAATTGAGCAGATGTAGTAATCTTCAGTTTTAGGTGTGTGATTCTGGTAGAGAGCTGGTTGCAATTGAATTTGGACTCGAACTCTCTACCCTGGTATAACATACAATTCCCATAGTATGAATAAATAAAAACCCTGAGGCATCATTGATGATTTGGACTCACAGGTCATGGTTCCGATAGCATGGTTGGGTTCTCATGTAAAGTTGCTGAATGTTTATAAATTAGCAGCAGCATAGCTGCATGTTGGGTTTATGCTAGTACGCTTGAAGATTGTGAACTTTGGAGTTTGGGACCAAAAACTAGAACGATTTGACCACTCTTTGCCTTAATTTGTGGTCTGATTGTCCTCTTGCCTTTGGGTGGTTGTTGCTAGATGTTGGTTGTTAGACCTCTACCATGGATTTTACTTTTCAGTTTATGGAAAATTATCAAATATTCAAGTTAAAACCTCAGCTTACATCGCTGGAAAACTTTGCTTCCTTCTCTTCTAGTGAAAATATTATGAGTAAAAGAACAACAACGAGTAATGATCAGGGATCATATATGAACTTAGCTAGTATGATCTTCTTTCTTCTCTATCATACATCCGTTGGTGTCTTGGATTGATATTGACATGTTTATAGTGTACTGTGACATCTTCTCTGTATTTCCTTTGCGGGCCCTCTTAAGTGCGCCATTTACTAGCATTATCATGCATCCACTATGAGAAACGTTTGGGGAAAAGTAACTGGCAAATGGATCAATGGTTTGGGTCTTTATGTGCTTAATTATAAAATGTCTGTTGTGAACTTGCTCTATCTGGAATACTTGATTTATGGAGGACAGTCTGGTAAATTTTGTTGTTCTGTTAAGTAGCCTTTCAGCAAAAGTTCAATACTGGAAGCCCTTCAAGAATGATATGATCTTTGGGATATAAGTTTTATTTTCTAAGTAGTTATCACTATCTGGATAGGAAATGATTGAACCGTAGATTCTCACTGAGTTGTCAATCCTTTAGGGCTGACCAGGAACCCCACCTCTCTAATTTTATTTCAAGCATTTGAAGAAACAAAACAGATTAGTTCCGTCCTTCTCACTTTCTATCTTCCAAACAGATGAAGTTACTGAACTCAATTGTTGATCATAAGTCTTTCCAAGGTGGCAGAAGGAGAGGAATTAGTGCTTGAGTCCATCTTCATGTCTTTTGTTTGTAACTTTGTGTGCATTAGTTAGTAGTCAATGGTGTTGCTTGTTTTTCAATTAGAGATAACTTGCTTTTCTAAGAAGGGATGTGTTATGCACTTGTGTTTTGTTTGGAGGTATAATATTCTTTTCTCTCTCTCTTTTGCAGCTACCGGACGAATTACTTCATCATGATAATATTTATTCTTGGTGAGAAAAAGGCTTAATGGACCTGCAATCATAGTCCCTTAATTTTATAATATCTTGTCATTATTTTCTCTTTAATGAGAAAAAACAATAACTTACATAGTTTTCGAATTCAGGTATCGGATTTTTGCTGAAGCCGCTAGCAATTGTCGCTGCTCTTTTGACTGGCCTAAGTATTGCATTTCTAAATGACAGGTATGTTTGCCATCCCTAAGTGTTATATCTATTTTCTCATGTACTAGTGCAATACCGTGCAGCAATCAGCTTATTCAGTGCAGCTTGCAAGTATTATTTAACTGTTAGTTTGTTTGAACTTTTATTAGTTTGAGAAGTAATTGCATGATATCATATGTATCCCATATAATTTGCAAGCAATATAACATGTATTAGTCATTCTAACTTTTTACCTTACCTATAAGAACCTGCAAGATAGCTTATAATGGCGTGTGAGCTTATGATTTGGTGTCATATTTAATCAAGTTTTTTTGGAATTAGTTGTAATCCAATTTCTACCTAATTTGTGATAGGCTGCCAATACTGCATAATTAAATGTGTTGCTGGAATCAAATCTATGATTTAGATTCCAAATGATGCGCCACTTGGTCTTGGATACTATGCTTGATATATGTAATTTCTTGATAGGAGAATGAGAATATGCATCTAGAGTTCTGTTGGTTTAATGGAAAATCGTCTTAAAATCATACGTCATTTTCTACTAAATAATCTGTGTAACAAGGGATAGAAATTGATTTTGTTACCTCCTAAAGGTGCTTGTGTCAACACCGAACTTACATGTAGGTGATTACTGAAGTTTGTCTAAGGCCACACACGTATGTTTTTATTATTATCATAAGCAATTAATGAAGCTTTTTATCAATTGACGTATTCGAATTGCTTGACCAGTTTTGCTGTCACTTTTAATGAGAAAGTAACAAGGGCTGTCAGACAGTTTTCTCCACACTTAGCAGCTAAATTGAGACCACCCATAACGTGAGTGCATCTGGCCTCTGTGCTTTATGATTATTTTCTATTGTTTATTGCTACTTATTAGATTGTACATCAGGCCCGTTCTTCGTGGTAGACCATCATCTAAAAGAGCAATCCATATTTGTGGAAGACCTCGCTGGGTGTTTGTCTTCATATTTTCCACAGGTTAATGCAAATTGTCTGTTCTGTAGATTTTAAAACCATTCTATCGAAGAAGCTCTAATCTGGGTTAGCTTATGTATCACTAACTTGAATTGACTGATTTACAGCCAGTTTCATTTTGTGGTTTATGAGCTGCAATCTTCTTACTGTTCTCTGGGCTGTCAATGTTGCCCTCCTTGGTAAGCTAATTTAGGATTCTAATTTGGAACAATTATTTTGTTTTAAAGAACATTTCATAACCGCATGTCTCTTTTTTTTAATTTTTGTAGCTACTCTTCTACATGCAAGTTTCAGAACCCCTAATCTGAAAGCACGGCTCAATACATTCCGTGAGGAATTCCGTGCTGTATGGCGAAATTACAGTGAACTGTGACAGAATTTCGAACAGGAGTGTATTACAGCAAACTGTGAGTTCAGTTCATTGTTTCTTTTAGCTTGCGATATGATTTATCTTTTAGAACAACATTAGTCCCCCTTCTCCGTAGTTCCAGGACTATATATATGATTGCCAATCATGCATGGACTTATGTCTGGTCGCCATTCATGCATGATTGATTTTGTAATATGCTTGTTTATCTCTGGAGAGGCCATCTATTGTGTAGTCAGTGTACATATTGTCCACTTTGAAGTATTCTCTATGTTAATCAATATTCATGTAACGATCCAATATGATGGAATTAATTTTAGTTCATTGTGCAGCTGCCACTGCAAAGGAGGATTTTTACCGGTTGAGAGTGAGCAGCGTTCTGTTGCAGGATGCTGAGGACTAGTTAATTCACTACTAGTGGCCTGAGTACATCTGGTACTTTCAGACCTAGATTTTTATGTAATGATTTTCTTCACACTTCCAAAACAAGTCATGTACGAGTGATCTGATCGACATGCTACGTTGACGCTGTAGATATATAGAGTATAGATCTACCTGTGGACAACAAATTGTTTCCGATTATTTCACCGTTGACGTCTATGTAGTGTTTTAGTTGCTCCCTATTCTTTCTTTCTTTTTTTGGTGTTGTTGCTAGATTTGAAGTTTGCGACCACTTTGTTTTAGTTACTATTTGAATTTATTTTCAAATTTGAATCACTTTCAAATACAATTTAAACATAAATTAAAACTTATTTTTTAATCCACTTCGTTTAGAACTTTACATTTTAAAAATTTATAAATAAGAATTTCTTTTCAATCAATTGAAAACGTCCTTAAACTTAGTTAAGTTGTACGAAATCGTGGTACAAGACTAAGAAATTCCTCTCGAACGCAATCATTTGAATAAAGAGTTGTGTGCTTTCAGCACGAATAATACATGCATTCACGAACTTCAAATTAAACATTAGAAATTTAAGATCTTACGCTAATAAAGGCTACGCGTTCGACGGCATCGAAGCGGGGTCTCTATACTGCGCTAATTGACCGGGTTTTGTTTCGTTCTTCGGTCAATTACCATTAGTCTATTCTTCTTCTTGGAAAAAGAATATTTAGTCATTAGGAAATAATAGCTGTCATAGCATAACACGGAAATATTATATATATTCCAAACATGTATATACATTTAGCTCGTCAATGCAATCCGTCTCACTCGACAGGTAGTGAATTTCCAACTACAATAAACGCCCATGCGACGATGGCCGGAAAGAACTCAGCTTCATCAAATCACGTAGTCATGTTTCCGGGACCATTCCAAGGCCATGTAACGCCGATGCTCCACCTCGCCGGACTCCTCCACGCTCACAAAGGCTTCTCCGTCACGATCATCCATGCTAAATTCAACTCTCCCGATTCAACGCGTTACCCTGACTTCAATTTTATATCTATCGACGACCAGGTATTTAACATCGCTGCGAATGAAAACTCAGGCCTGGTCTTGCTCGGGGCCATCAACGCGAACTGTGCGTCCACGTTCTGCGAAGCCATGACACAACTAATGGAATCGGTGGTGTCACCGGTGAGTTGCGTTGTCATTGACTCGTTGTTGTATGAAGTTCAAGAAGCCGCCAGGCGGCGACTGAACTTGCCGGTGATATCACTGAGGACAAGCGGCGTTGCATGTTTCAATGCTTTCCAGAAGCTCCCTATCCTACTAGAAAAGGGCTATTTTCCTGTCCGAGATTACTCGGAACCGGAGTTGGAAGTCCCTGAATTACACCCGTTACGAGTGCGGGACTTGCCGGACATCGACGGGAGCACGCCGGAATTGATTCAAGTAGCAGCTTCCATGATCAACGCCGCAGAGAAGGCATCAGCGATCATATTCAACTCTTGCGAACACCTCGAAGGATCCCAGATAAAAATATGCGAGCAGATTAGTCTCCCTAATACTCCAGTGTTCGCCGTCGGCCCTCTTCATAAATTCTCCCCCGACATTTCTACCACTCTACTTGAACAAGACCCGACCTGCGTAGAATGGTTAGATCAGCAAGCTCCCAACTCCGTTATTTACGTCAGCTTCGGAAGCTTGGCGTCGATGAAAGAGGAAGAAATTCTCGAGACGGCATACGGTCTGCTCAACTCTGAACAACCCTTCATCTGGGTTGTCAGAGAAGATGCATCAGTCGGGTTACCGGCAAGCGTCCGCGAAGAAATTCAAACTTATCGGAGAAACAAAATTGTTAAATGGGCGTGCCAGGTCGAAGTGCTAAAACACCCGTCGACCGGCGCTTTCTGGACGCATTGCGGATGGAACTCGACGGTAGAGAGCGTGTGCGAGGGAGTGCCGATGCTTTGTTCGCCGTGCTTCGGCGATCAGATGGTGAATGCGAGGTACGTGAGCCATGTATGGAAGGTAGGAGTTGAGTTGGAGAAGATTGAGAGAGGAGAGATTGAGAAATGTGTTAGAAGGTTGTTCATTGATGAAGAGATGAAGCAGAGAGGTGAGGAGCTGAAACAGAGTGCTCTGCTTTGTTTATTAAAGCAAGGTGGGAGCTCTTATAAAATGCTAGATAAATTGGTTTATCATATTCAATCTTTACACAGATGATATTTTCCTTTGTATTTTGGTTCTGTAATCTCATCAGCATAAGAGGCTCTTTTTATTAATTTTTATTTCAAATTTTTTAATAATTTTTTATAATAATTTATGAATTTTATTTAAAAATATAAAAATATGAATTTATTATTTAATAAAATTTTTTATTGTTTATTTTTATTTTTAAAATTAAATATTAAAACTCAATATTAAAATAAAAATTTTATTTTCATTTTAAAAAAATCAAAAACACTTTAGAAGTTAGAACATGTTGGGCACGTCTTTTTTGGCTCCAAAACTACTAACTTTTTTAATTTTTATAAATTTATTTGTCGATAATTTATTTTTTATAAATTTACTCTTTAAAAGCTCATTTCTATGTTAGTAAAAACACATCTATCATATATTAGATCCAAATAATGATAGAGCTCACAGCCTCACACAGTGAATAAAAGGTATTTCAAGTTTTGTCTTTCTTTTTAAAATAAATCTACGTATTAGATTTTGACACAAAGTAAAATTTAACAAAATATATATTTTTTATTTTTAAAATTTTTTTATATCAAATAGTTGATATTATATTTGAAAATCTCACAAAGCTATTTTTGACTGACATGTATATATATATTATTAGAAAATACGGTAGTGTGCACGAATAAAAAATAATACAGCGAAATATATAGCACATATTAGAATCTTCCAATCTAAGTTGAGATTGTTAAAAATGAATAAGACAATCACACAACACAAAGATATACGTAGAGAAAAGTGAGAAAAATCTCACGGTGGTGTGGTCACACTAAAAGAAATATCGCTATGCGATGAGACTACAATGTACGCTTACAACTTTGCTTCTTTGCTTGCATTCTACTTGCATTCTCTTTTTGTATACTTCTTTCAAATTCCACACATTTGAGACATATATATAGGATAAAAGAAAAATTTCTTAATAGCTAGTACACTAAATAACTAACTTTTCAAAGCAATTATTTGGCATTAATTCGTTGACATAACTTTCTATGGTAGTTAGAGTGAATCTGAACATAACTTCCTCATAAATCTGGACATAATTTTCTCATTAATCTGGACATAACTTCTTGATGAATCTGAACATAACTACCATAGCAGCTATGTTGGACTAAATAATAAATTACCAGTATTTACTTATGGACTGCTTGATTAGAAGCTCATCAAAGTGTCTTTTATATCCAACAAATATGTCTTTGATCCAATGATGATCAAGATGATAAAAAAAATCTAAAAAGTAAAAATTATTTTTTAATCAAGAGACTGTATGAAAGTCGATTCGTAGTCAAATTGAAATAACTTTTTGTCACAAGAATCTTAACTTATAGTGTTTCATACTTAACGTGTGAAATTAAAATTGAAATATTATAAATGGAGAGATGTCTCATAGTCTTCCTAAAAATGAGATTGCTTATATATATATAGATATATATATATATTAGGCAAATATACTGAAGCTACAATTTCGATTCCTTAATTCTCTTCCTGTGCACCACCATTCACAGTGGCCAATTGAAAACATAGTTTGTATAGTTGGCCCGTTTTTGAAAATTATGAAACTATACAAATCGGTGAATCGCTGATTCTTCCATGTGCTATACATCAGACTTCTGTTGCTCGGACAAAATACCGTTGCTTCAAACTTCCTTAATCTAAATATAAGGACCTGTATTGCAAATTATAAAACCCTCACAATCACCGTTTTTATTCATCACAGCTTTTGTTGCCTACAGTTACACAGATCAAGAAATGATACTGATTGATTTACCACATAAAATTTTCAGCAAACATATTGCATTAGTAAGGATTGAAAATAGTTTCTGGAGATTCATAGCTGATACTACTCGAGCTACTTGGACAACAGCATATAGCAGCCAGATAGAGCTGCAATGGAAGCACGGACAGAAGTTCTTGAGAAGTTGCCATTTACACCAGAAGAATTTACTTAGAAAACTATGACATAAAAGAAACTCTTATTTGTCGAGGCAGTTAATTCGAGCAACAATGTAATTTTCTGGCGTTTTTGTTCAGATTTCCCCATCCCAGAGCTCTTCGACAGTTTTGTAAACGCTTTTAGGATGCACAATGAAGTCCCCTTTAATCAGCTTTGTCTGTATATAAGAAGGTAACAATAAGCTAGCGAAAAATGACAACTGACAATAACTTAGTAGCAATTTCATAAGTATTTGGAGTGCATCGAAATTCAAGATACCTGTTCGATCTCAGAGAATTTGGCCATTAAATCATCTGGAATAGACCAATCATATATGTCCAAGTTTTCCTTTATCCTTGCTTCCTTTGTGCTCTTGGGGAGGACACTATGACCCATTTGAATTCCCCAACGTAAGGCAACCTGTGCAGGAGTCTTTCCCAGCTTCTCAGCAATTGTCGTAACAACTGGATGTTTCAGAACGTTCCCACCTTGGATCCAAGTTGTTCCAGGAGAACCTAACGGTGAATATGCCTGCAAAAAATTAAGATGGGTACTGTTGAGGGAAAAGTGATCACACAGACTGCTCTGCAATGGAATTATACAGAAACTGGATACTTACAGTGATGTGGACACCCTTTGACTGGCAGAATTCATGAAGCTTGGACTGTTGCCAACCAGGATGGCATTCCACCTGATTGACAGCTGGTGGAATACGAGCGACCTCAAGCAAATCCCCCAGCTTCTTTGAGGAAAAGTTGCTCACACCAAGCGCCCGGGCTTTGCCAGAGTCATACAGTTTCTCCATTGCTCCCCATGTTGCAGGAATATCAGGTGGAATGAAATTTTCTGGCTTGAAACCACCACCCTTCTTAACCCGGAAAGGCCAATGGATCTTCACAGAGTTGTACAACAAATATAAGAAAGTGGTAACATCAATAATTCCATAAAAGGGACATATATACTTCACGAGACAAAGAATTGGCAATAGATTGCACAAAGTTACATTATGCCAATACACTAAGGTGCAAACACAACATGAAGGCTTCAGATACATACCATACACTGGATACATACATATGGTAAAAGGCTAAAGTTTTGAACGATTGTATATGACCGTTTTGGATAAACGGCGTCTATGAAAATATTTTCACAATGAAATACTTACACTAATACTAGGTTTATGAGTTTCGAGTAAACATAATACAATAAAATCAGTACAGAGAAAGCAAGACTTCTTAGTTTTATGTAGTATTCGTACAATATAATGTCCTACATTGATATCAACAGGCCCGATCCTATACTCGGACTATGTGACTACTCTAAGACTGAATGCAAACTGAAGTCGCCTACCATCACTGAGATTTTTACAGATAACAAACAAACTGAAATAAGAATCATCTCATAACACTATTTATTTTCTTCAATGTACACATGGCCATAAATTACACTAAACAGTAGTACTGCATGAAGGGGACTTGAAGGGTGGTGAAAAGAAACCTCTTTCTATATAGAACACAATCTAACTTGAGCAAAAAGAAGATAATCCTAACTTACAAGATAGAGATCGACATAGTCAAGCTGCAATTCCTGGAGAGTTAAGTCTAATGCGGCTGGAACATCTTCCGGGGCATGATCAGAGCACCTGAAAATCCATACTTCATATTTAAGTTTCCTAAAATGGTTGTTACAGTTAATTTGTAATTGCTCTAAAATGCCCAAGAGTAACAAACGTGAACAAACCATAGTTTTGAAGTGATGAATAAATCTTCACGCTTCACAATCCCCTCCTTGAAAAGCTTCTGTAAAGCTAATCCCACCTAGAACCATCATAAATTTCATCAATTTAGAGGCGTGGGAGTGATTATGAAATAAAATTTTTCTGAAATAAAAAATATTTTTATTTTTTTAAAAAAACAAACTTTTTTTTATTTCTAAAAAAATAATATAATAAAAAATTTTATTACATAAAATTTTTTTACATATTTTAAATTTTTAAATAAAATTTTTAATATTTATAAAATATATATTGAAAAATATAAAATAGAGAATTGAAAAGCACAGTTTGGAGAAATGCAATTCCAAACGGGCTCAAAGTTTTTTCCTTGAAGCAATATAAGCTCGGTCATTTTTCTATCCTATCACTGTATAATATATATTTTTATTGAAAAAAGAAGAAGAAAGAAACATGAATCAGCCATACCTCCTTCTCGTTGTTGTATGCTCGCGCACAGTCGATATGCCTGTATCCATTCTGCAGACAGATCTCGGCCACAATTAAGGTTATATGCAATTGCAAGACAACTCATCGAAGCAAATTTCACCCAAAAAAGAAACATATAATAAAAAATTGCGAACTAACATTTCCTTAGCAAATCAATCACCCAAACTTCAAACTCCCAACCAGAAAAAAACAACAACAACAATCGGAAACATTAATTTTGCTACATGCAAGATCCACGGAAACAACAACCAACAAAACATTTCATGATTGAATCGATAACGCAAATTTCACAAATTCAAAAAAAAAACAAAGAGCATACGGACCTTGACGGCGGCGATAACAGCTTCGCCAACGACACCAGGTTCCGACTGCCACGTTCCGAGTCCGATCGAAGGAATATTTGCTCCTGTGTTCAGCTTGAAGAATCTCGCCATTACTTTCTTTTCACTCAAATCTCTCTTTTGCAATCTTAGATTAGAACGAAATTGAAGGACAAAAAGTTTCAGAGAGAAGATTACGATTTATATGAAGAGAAAGAGTTAGTGATCGAATCTGTCGATCACTGTCGAGCTAGAGTGACCAAATCCTTTTTCGTTTTTGCTTTTCGTTTCCAGAAAATAAGAGTGCATGCTGGTGAACGGGAACCACCACAAAAGCTTGCCAACTGGATATCCCTAAAGTAGGCACGTAGGAAGAATACAATTTGGGTGTGTGTGAGAGTACAGAAATTTTCTGAAATAAAAAATATTTTTATTATTTTAAAAAATAAAATTTATTTTTTTAAATTAAAAAAATATATATAATAAAAAGATTTTATTTTGTTGAATTTTTTTATATTTTTCAAAATTTTAAATAAATTTTTATATATTTATAAAATATATATTAAAAAATATAAAATTAAAAAAATTAAAAAATAGCGTTTTAAACTCTCAAACAAACGCGCTTTTTTAGTTGCACGTAGAACGTTTGCATGATCGAGCCCATGAGAATTTTAAATATATTTAATTGAGTTTTACGAAATTAAATTTTATATATATAGAATTTAATAAAAATAGAGTTCAAAAATATATTTAAAATAATTAAATTAAAATTTAAAGTTTAATTTTGAGAGAAGTAGAATTTGGTATGAAATTAAAAATGAAGCTCGAAACAATGATTAAAACATGAAGTGATCGAAATTAAATTTTAAAAAAATAAAATTTAGGGTATTTAAAATAAACCCATAATTGTGGTCCTTCGAGTTGTATGGCATTCCATTCTAAAAAATTCTTATTAATTTTTTATTTTATATTTTATATTTTTTAATAAACTTTTTGTAATAATTTATAAAATTTATTTACAAATTTAGAAAAATATAAAAATTTACATAATAATATTTTATTACTTATTTTAATTATTTTTTATTAAATAGAATAAAAATAGTTTTAATTCTAAAAAATTTTATTTTATTAGGGTGTATTTGAAAGTACTTATAAAATAAAATTTTTTTAAATAAAATATATTTTTATTTTTTATTTTCAAAAAATAATAAAATATTTAATAAAAAATCTCACTATGTAAAATTTTTTTATATTTTTTAAATTTTTAAATAAATTTTATAGATATTTATAAATTATGTATTGGAGAACGTAAAATAAAAATTTAAAACGGAGCGTTTGAGGGCTCCCTAAATCAAGAAAAAATATATTATAACATGAATGAAAAACTTTTTACCGTCCAGTAAAAAAAGTAACAACGTGATACAATGTAATAAGCTATATAGTTTTCTATTAAGGACTTAATTTACTTTACCGTAAGTGATAAAAAACAATTTTCTGTCATCGTTTGCATGTAATTTTTTATATTTATTTTAATAAATTTACACTATTTTATAACAATTTATTTTTACTTATTTTTTGAAATTTATTTTCATAAATAAGCATGGCTAACAAATATGGGAGAAACATAGGCTTTTGTAGGCGCTTGGTGGGTTGCACAAAGAAGTCCCCTCTTAGGTGACGTTTTGGAATTAGTTATGTTAAAATATTTTTCTAAAAAAAAAATTTTAAACATAAACTTCATTTTTTAATTTAAAACTTAATACAAAAAATATATAAATATTATATAATGTATAATTTATCTATATGTTTTAAATATTAAAAAATAATTTATAAACTATTATACAAGTTTTTAAAAGATAAAAAATGTAAAATTTTTAAAAGATAGAAAATAATATTAAAAATACTTATCAAAATTTTTATAATAATATTTTTTGCTTGCAATGAAAATGCGTTATTGCTAAAATCTTCTCAAAGCTCAACACAAGTTCACATGCATTGAGCAAAGAAGGGAACACATTATATATCATCACAAGCATGTTGTGTCCTCATGAAGTGCGTGCTATTTATTTGAAAGTAAAATTTTTTTTAAATAAGTTTGTAAAAATAAAGATAAAAAATTATTTGAAGATCATTTATGTTGAAATAAACAAATTCGAATAAATGTTTAAAATTTGAGTCTTGACAACTTTTGCCAAATTTAAAGTGTGAGAAATTATTGGTTAAAAATTCTATGCATTTGAACGTAAAATTAAAACTAGAAGCAAATCATTAATTAAGGATGAGTGTACAACTGGAATCATTAAGTAGATATTTAATTTCTTGACAATAAAAATTTCAAATATCATCAAGATAAATTAACTAAGGTATTAAATCTCAACATTAAATTATTTGCATGTTTTCTCGTCTATAAATATCAATTAAAAAGTTTTATTCTTCTTCTATCTTCTTCTTCTAACAAAAGATCAAAGTGCTTGAGTTGATCATGGATTTTCGTAAAATTATACTACTTTCTCTCTTCGTTCTCGCAAGCATTTTAAGTTTTATCCAATGTAAGTGAAGCAACAATAAATCTTTCTTATTTTGATTTTATCTAAACTTATGAATCTACTATTAAAACTTTTTGTTTTTATGCAATTTGTGTTTTTTGTTTTTGCAGGCAGAGAGATTCAGAAACCAGATGTGAATGTTTTCAAGCTCCCTGAAACAAACAACAACAACAGCAACAATTTTATGGACGCAGATTATCTTCCATGTATTAAGAAAGGGGACTCGTTTTGTTGCCTCGACGATGGCAATTGTTATAAAACTAACGAAGATTGTAATAGAAACTGCGATCTTCATAATCCGTAATGATATTTCATGAAGAAAAAAAAATTGGAAAAGTCTTCTTAATAATTTTTCGAGTGTTTATTTTGATTACGTTCTGTTCTGTTTTATGAGTATTAGAAAATGATAATCTTGGTTAGTTGAAGAAGTTCGAATCAGAACATAACCTTGTATCACACTCGTAATCTCAAAACAATCATGAAGAGAAAGAAGGGTGCGTTTAGAATTACTTATAAAATAAAGTTTTTTAAAATAAAAAATATTTTTATTTTTTTTAAATAAAATTTATTTTTTTTATTTTAAAAAAATAAAAATATATATAAAAAGATTTTATTACATATATTTTTTCTATATTATTTAATTTTTTAAATAAATTTTTTAAATATTTATAAAATATATATTAAAAAATATAAAATAAAAAAAAAATTGAAAAGAAATATTTTGTACGCAATCCTAAACACACCCGAAAGTTTTACCAAATGAACCAGATGAGAAATATTTTCAGGACAAGAACTGAGATAAGAGTTAGTTGCTGTTTGGATTTACTTTTTATTCATTTCATATAAAACTTTTATTTTATATTTCTTAATAATATCTTATAATATTTTATAATTTTTTTAAAATTAAAAAATTTGACATTTAAAAATTTTATTACTTATTATTATTTTTATTAATAAAAAGTTTTTTTCAAACATCTGTGAAACTACAAAAGTTATTGTAATATTCAGGAGATAAGAACTGGTGGTACCTTTGTCACCATAATTGATGCCCCTCCACCGTGGCGTTTGTGGAAATTTGTTGTTCTGCAAAGGGATAATCAGCAATTAAGTCACTATTAAGTACCAAAAAGGGCTCTTGAGAACCATTAATTAAAATAGTACTTTTGAAATATAATTTTTAAATAAAAAATATTTTTAATAAATAAATTATATTATTTTTATTTTAAAAAATAAATAATAATAATAAGAATATTTTATTATGTAAAAAAATTTAAAATATTTAAAAATTTTGAATAAATTTTTATAAAATATTATAAAAAATTTATTAAAAAATATATAATAAAAAATTAAAATTTTTATTGAGATGCATTGGCAAACACGCTCTAACTAATCTCTTGCAAAAGCCAAGGCTCATGCAGTTCCCAAATGCTCTATGAGAGCATTTGGGCATTTGGCATTACTTTTTTCAAAGACAATCTTTCAATTTTTTATTTAGGTTTTCTAATATATTTTTTATAAATATTTAAAAATTTTATTTAAAATTTAAAAAAATATAGAAAAATTTTAGGTAATAAAATTCAGCTTACCAAGACCATTTCACGCTTTAAAGAAAGTGGGGAAAGATATAATGGATTCAAGTTCCTTTGCAAGTAGAACAGTTGATGGACTTTTAGTAATATTTAGGAGTGATTTTGAAATAAAATTTTTTAAAATAGAATATATTTTTCTGATTTTTTTGAAAAATGAGTTTTAATTTTGTACCTAAAAATTTTTTTAAAATAATAAAAAAAATTTACTACGTAAAAGTTTTTTATATCTCTAAAATTTTGAAAAAGTGGAAAACATGAATTGAAAATTAAAAACTTTTTTGGTTGGAAAACATGTAAACATGAAATACTTTCACTTATATGTCTTATAGATATTTAGCAATTGATGTTGTGTGTGATGTTCCCATCCAAATATATAATGTGTTCAAAAAAATTCTTAAACTTTAAAATAATTGGTCTTCCATTTTTTAATTAATTGTTCAAGTTTTTTGGAGTTTTATTTTTTCTTTAATTGTCTAAATATTGTTTACTTTCATCTTCAAGAGATTGCTTTAAATTTTTTAATTTTTGACTTTCCAACATATTAATTCATCTTTCTTGATTTATGGTCTTTTATTATAAATGCACATAACTTGTTACATTTCAATAAATCACTTGCTAATATTTAACAAAGTAGGTTTACAATATCTAACAATTATTACTTATTTTTATTTTTTAAAATTAAAAAATAAATCTTATTTTAAAAAAATATTTAAATACTTTTAGTTCCAATTAAACTTCATGTCATAATTACTTCCACATATCCTGTTAGTGCCTGCAAGATCCATTGCATTTTCAGCAATACAACGCAAAAAAAACCAAATTATCGCTAGCAGAAATTGGAACAAGGCGGCTGCAACAAATACTCCACATATGTAACTGTAATTTAACGAAAAGATGCTATACATGGAATTTTTTTAAAATTAAAATTAACGCTTTTTTTTTAAATTTAAATTAACGCTTTCAAAATTAAAATTTTTTTAAACAAAAAATATTATTTTTTATTAAATAAGTTCTACTTATTTTATTTTAAAAAATAAAAAAAAATAGTAAAAATATTTTATTATGTAGAAATTTTAAATAAATGTTTTTAAAATTTATAAAATATATATTAAAAATATGAATTAAAAAATTACTTTTTGGAATGAAATCCCAAACATTACCTATTTTAATTCCCAGAACGCGCATGAAATCCTCTACCAAAGTGGTCCATGTTTGTTCACACATTTCCACGAACACCTGGTTTGCTAGAATTCCTCAATTCAACTGTTGTTCCACATAACATAAATGTTATAGGATTTTATACCTGAACAAACGCTGTATCAAATCAAGTTCCAAACCTAGAGAATCTGTAACAACTAATTTGTTTTTGTTTAACGCATTTTCACAAACACTCAGGGCGTTTTTTAAACGCAATTTTTTTGGATCAGATTTTAAATTCTGAATAATTTATATATTTTAATTACACAAAAAATTTAAAATTTCATTTTTACTTGCGAAATTTTAGTTCTAAATTTTTTATACGCACACTTCTTAATATAATTATATTTTTTAATCTTCAATATATTTTAAAAAATTATTGAAATATAAATACTGAACTTTACTTTCACTTTATTTTTTAAAAAATTTTATTTCTTACTTTTCACTTTCAGAAAACTCATTTACTAAACAAGCCCTTAAAAGTCATCCCAACATTGCACCCAAAAAACAAAAAAATCATGTATTACTGGGATATTGGAATCAATTGCAGTATCAATCAAGAACAAAATCTACACTTCATTAAAGCCCATTACCGCCCATTGTTTAAGGCCCATTCTGGTCCAAATTTGATTTTGGTTTAGGCAAAATTTCATTGATCGTTCAACAATGTAATATTTATCTTGAAGTAAACTTGAATTTTGACAAATAAATTAAATTAATTAAATTAAAAAACTTAATTAAAAATAAAATTTTAAATTAACTTTGTATTAATATTAAGTTTTAAAATTAAATTTTTATAAAAATAATTATTTATTATTAAAATTTTATTTATTTTATATGAAAAGTAAGTTTAAAAAGTGAAGCTCGTAGTCTAGAAAAACACACTCCTGCTTCATCCAAGAAGTCACTTTTTTGTTTAAAAATTTATATTACAAATAAGTTTTTAGATTATTTTCTAATAAGTAAATAAGTCCTTTACCAATTAATCAAAGAGAACTGAGAACTGAACCAAATCAATCAGAGTAGGTAAAACCTTTTGAGTTTTGATTGGTCTTGAATTTGAATTAGTAGAAGTTATCTAGAAGTACACTATTGATGATTGCTTCTTCCATCTTGACTTTTGTTTATATATCTATGAAAACAAGAACAAGTAATACATAATAGTTTTCAATTCAACCATCTGAATCAATAATGCATTTGTTGATCATCAACTTCTTATGCTGACATTAGAAACTTTCAATTTCTTAACTGGGTTTTGGTCGATATAGCTTTTTAGATAACAAAAATTTAAATCCTAATCGTTCACTCTGATTACGTAGTCATTGAAAATTACTTAAAATAAAAAACTTCTTTAAAATGAATTTTTTTTTGAACTTCTCATACAACAAATTTATTTCTTTTTACTTATATATATATATATATATATATATATATATATATATAGTATTATCTTTATCGGATCACTTGATCAAAATGACAGAAAATAAAAAAATTTAAAAAAATATATGTTGTATTATTTCTGTTATCTTGATCAAGTGATCATATGAAGGTGAATTTATGATCCAATTGAGCTGAAAATTTTATGAATATATTTCTAATTCATAGTTCTTCATATTCAAAGGTGAAGATTAGATTTGGAAATCATCTCGGTCATAAATCGAAAAAAAATGTCCAAAAATATTCTTAAAAAAAGTATTTTTATCTCTCCTCATATATAATTTTACGATGTAAAATTTATATTATTTTTATAATTTTAAAATTAGAATACTGCAAAAGACAATTGAGAAACGAAAAGCTAAGATGAGACGCAGAAGTACTTTGATGAGCAATATGCTAAACATGTATCTTATGCAATGAAATATATATTATAATGTGCTAAATGTCTCTTAAGATGTTTCTAAATCTATATAATTAGCTAATTCAATTTGGCAAATAAATGATGTAAGACAATTAAAGACCACCTTCATGCGTATACGTATAAGATTAGACACAATCTCCTCGTATAACCACTCCCTTTTTATGGGGCCAAATTTCATATGCGATTATTTTGATTTCATATTAGATAAGTTTGTAGAACTTAATTTTAAAAACTAATTAAGGGTGTGTTTCAATCATCTCGAATTCTAATTTTTTAGTCAAAATTAGAGTTCCAAAAATTTATATATTTCATTTGCAACAGGAACTAGAAATTCTAATTCTACATACAAAATATTAGTTTCAATTTTTTATTTACATATCTCTTAATACAGTTCTATTTATTAATTTTTAACTTATTTTTAAAAAATAATTGAAATACAAAAACTGAACTTTATTTTTAATTTATTTTTAAAAAAACTTTAATTTTTATATTTTATTTGTGTTAAATTTAATTACAGAAATTTAAAACACGTTCTAAAACGATAAGTATTCAAATCCATCTAGATAAACATTCGTTCTGACAAATAAGCAATGTGGGACAATTCAATAAGAAAGTTATGTGTTAACTCTCACACGAAATTTACATTCTTTAGTGAACAATTAATCATACACAATCCACAATTAGGATTATAGGTTGAAACACTTCTTAAATCAAGCTTATTAATAAACAAACACTTGATTAAAACACATAAAAGAAGAACAACCACTGTAAATGAAAGAAATTAATTAAACAGCACAACCACCACCTTCGTGGCAATCATCGACATCAGCAGTAATGAAAAACTAATATTATGCTTGTTTCCGTGAAGTAGTTCGCCGGAAAGTTGCCTGTTGAGCAGCTGCAGCAACAGCAGCAGGTGAACGCGGAGAAGAAGAAGAAAACAGCTGAATTTCTTGTGCCCTGAACCTTCCTGAATCTCCCGGAAGACGCATGTAAGCAACCGAAGCTGATTCATAAAACCATGATTGTTGTTGTTGTCCTTGTCCACCATTTCTGTATTGCACTAATGCGTTGTACACAAATGGAATGATTCCTTCCATTGTTATCAATCAAGAACAAGAACTGATGAAGTTCTTAGCTAGGGTTTTGTGAATGAATTCTATTTTCTTAGTTTTTTGAAGTATTCTTTTGGGTAATGCAAGTGAAATAGGGGGAAACAATATGTAGATATATATATAGAGGAAAATTAAAGGTTTGGAAGAAGAAGATATGATGATGATGTGGAAAGGAAGATGATGATGAATTGGATACAGCTTCATGGAAGGAACCTCCCTCATTACAGTCATTAGCTACAGAGAAGTCAAAGCAAAACAAAGCAAATCTTAATAAGTTGTTGGATCTTTCATTTACGTTAAAATAGTGAATTTACTGCATGTTTTAATCGTCCGAAACTTTTGTTCCGTCAAGTTCAAAATGTTAATATATTTTATTTATATAAGAAATTAAAAATTTCAGTTCTACACACGAAATTTTAATTCTAATTTTTTTATTTATATATTTTTTAATTTCGAACTCACTTTTAAAAATAAATTAAATATAAAATTCAATTCATTTCTAGTTTATTTTTAAAATTTTTATTTTTTATGTTTTACTTACATAAAATTTAATTATGAATATTTGAAACACTTTAGTTTCACATTACCTATCAAATATCTTTACTATTATCTCTATAAGACTCGAACAACTTACTTTAAAATTTTGAGTTAGAAATTCAGACTTCTAACATGATATCGGATTCTGTAACTACACGCCCACAGCTCCTTTACACGGAAAGAAGTGACCTTCGTTCATGCTTCACGATGATGGTGAATGTTAAAATGATAAGTTTAGTCATGCATTACCCGTCTGATATTTTTTTGAATCTTTATTAGATGATAGCAATTTTACTTTTTACTTAAAAGATTTGGATTAAAGGTCTATACTTTTAACAATTACTCACAAAATTTATTAAAAAAAGTGTATCTTTACAAGTATATTTATTGATTTTGCAAACTTCTAGATTAAAGAAATAATTCTAGTTGTGTATTTCTTTAAGTTATTAGAAGATAAGAAGAACTGAATAAGGTGTGAGGTCAAAGTTGCCTTCCATGACTAAACATGTCACCAAATTATAATGGTATTATCAAGTATTAGAATATTAGGATTTGGTGATAATTTTTCTTCTAACCCTTTTCAAAGCAAGGTTGGTTCACTACCCTTATCTCTTCACAAATTTCATTTTCATATCCTATATATTATTGTCTAATTTTTGAAAACGATTAAGTCCTTTATATTTCATCACATAAAAGTTTCATTTCAAATATTAAAAGCTGATGATATAAATACCAATAATTACATTTTGCTAATCTTCATAGTTATATTTATAAACAAAATCAACCTGTGAATATATAACATAGTTTTCAGAAGAATATACAAAACTCTTTATAAAAAATATATAATCCAATTACAGCTTATACATATCAATTATGAAGTCTTTCATGATTAAAATGTTATGAAGAATCTCATAGGCCTTTAAGAGCTTCATGCTTCAACACATTTGCTCATCATGGATCATGAGTAATAATTTTAAATAAGGATCATCTTCTAAAATAATTTGAAGTCTAATTTGGTGATGCTGTTATTTCTAGAAAAGTTGTTATTATTCATAATCATTCTTTGTTGAAGTAGTTGAAGTTGATCAATCAACATTATAATATAATTATCTTTCGCTTCTAGGACCTACCTTTCTTTGAAAGTATTATCCTTACATCAATACCCAGTGGGAAAAAAATGTTGGAACTTTGCATAAAAGAATTCAGTAGAAACACTTCAACAAAACCACAAGCATTATAATGCTTAATTTTCTAGAAAAGAAAATTTTGGATCTTTATTAAAAGAATTTGCGAGTAATTTCTAACAGAATATATGGTATTTCTTTTCTCTAAAGCAAAGTAAGAACAGATGCTCATATTTGAAAAATGAGAGCTAAGTACTAACTGAAAAAATAGTTCATAGAAACTTTATCTATATATAGTTTATGTTTATTCTTGTCTTGTAAGTGGAAGCAAAAACATATATATTTGGTTGATTAACGCAAATCAGAATCATAAAATGTATTAAAATAGAATAATTATCATATACAGCATGTAGGTTTTATTCGATTATTAGTGTTCATATGTTGAGCTGTATGTTATCATACCAAACAAATCAAAGATACTGTTTCTATATTTTTCAAACAAAATTTAGAATTTGAATCGAATTGAAAAAACAGTTGTAACCTGATGAAAACGCGTTCTTTCCTTATATCTGGCACCTGTGAAGAAGATGAAAACGAAAACACAGAACGTGTTCTGCATTAAACAACATGCGAAACATCAACAAAAACAACAGGCTCAAATGGTTTGCAAACATACCTAAGCAACGAAAAACCTGCACCGGATTTCGTGATGGTGGCATTCCACGATCTCAACCCATTCAGCAACCCAGAAATTCGACCTGAAACCAACAACGATTCCGTAAGTAGTCCAAGTTACGATAGCCGAAAAAAAGAGCCATCCCAAACATTCACCAAACACAAAAAATCATCAATAGATTGTTTGTAGACAAGACAAACTGCTGCAATCATAAAAGTTATGTTACACTAAGATGAAGATCATCATAACTCAATCACAAGTATAACTGTTCTGACTACAAATAATGAGCAAAACGTTTGTTATTGCTTTAGTAATAAAAAGAATGTAAAGAATGGTTACAGTAATTGTTTAGATCTGCCGTTTAAGACTGATAACTTGCTAAGATGTGAAGGTGTTCGCACACCAAGCAGCAGCAAATGCTCAAAATTTTGCGGCACACAGAACAAGAAATAATAGAATGATTTGATACAACATATCAAGCAGCACAGTATGATAACTGACAGCCCGTTAACTGACGCGAACAATTTCTGTATCCGACATCATGAGCTTAGATGAAAAATTTGGCAGCTAGGTTTGTAAGATTCTTTTGATGCAGCCTGTTCAAACTTCTTAAGTGCAGATTCGTTTTCCTCTAAGCCAGTCTGAGTGAAGTATCTTGACCACCATGATGAACTCTTTAGTTTGGCCTTCATATAGATGAATCAAAAGAAGGGCATTAAGCGAAAGAATAAATTTGTAGAATCATCTGAATGGGACTCTATAGGGAAGCAGAAAAGGAAATCCATGGAATTCCAAACATACCGGACGCCCAAATTTTGATTGGTCAGAAACTTTGGCCTTCCGCTGGGTTGGAAAACCTAAAATGCAGAAAAGAAATAAAAACTACAAGCTAAAAATTACACAACAAGCACTTGTAAGAAATACATAAGAAGGTCTAAATAGGTATAACAAATTTACACAATTTTGTATCTCTATGCACTAAGACAAATTTTATCCTTGCGTGCTAACCAATAACCAGCACTAGAGGATTATTATTATCCAATAAAAGTGCAACTTCTTAGTTACAGAGTACTACTTAGAAGTTGCACTGGGGTGGGTCTGAAACTAACTAAATTTGTGTTATTTGAGACTCTAGAAATAGGTAGTACTGCCAGTACACCATTGTAGCAGAACTATATCTCTTCTGATTCTATAAGACATAAAAAGCTTAACCAGATGTAATTAATGAACAAGTACCCATGAACTAGGTCAAATGCAAGCATGTGTTTTGGCTGTCCGCTATGAAATAATATAAGAAGACACTGAACGCACCGCCGAAAACAACGAGGGCATCCTTTGATACCCTTGCTAACTCAGGAATAGTCTTGTTGAGGTATTTTGGAGATAAATAATCCAATGTATCTGAAACTATGACAAGCGAAAAGGAATTCGATCTATACGGAAGAGGAAATTTGACATCAGCAGCTCGTACTATGCCCTTTCGAACAAGGTTCTTGCAGCCACTATCAGCTTCCTCCAAATCATATGGCTCTATACCCCATGCTTCAGTGTCATCTTCCTTCAATAACTTGGAAACTACAGAACATGTGTCAGGGCCTACATGCAAAACTTTGCGCATGCTGTCCCCATAAGCTTTCTGCAAGAGGGGAATTGCTCTTTGAACTTCAGATGCGCATGTAAGACCTGTTCATGAAAGTAAGAGATTCAGATTCTCCAAGGTAGAACAACTACAAAGGAAAGATAAAGAGTAATGCTAAAATAGCAATAAGTGCTCAAAATGAGCTAGCATTAGATGTTGGAAGCCAATTGCTGTGATGAAGATCAACCCAAACCCAAAGAGCTAGTTAAGTAACTATACTGTAATCCTGCAATTGAAACTAATGACCATTGGAACTATTACTATGAGCTTGTTCTTTGTCATACATCGAGTTTTTCTCATCGTGTGTATTTTTACAAAAATGGTCTTTCTTATTGTGCTGTATCTAACTTTCTTTATGGTAGTTGAGTTACAACTTTGGAATGACATCTCTCAAGATAGTGGTGCGATTGTCTCACTATCAGCCTAAGACCTTGCAATGCGAGGGAGCCTTGTTAAACTGAGGGACCATTTGTTGTCAGCTACATATCAAACAGATGATCCTGGACCACATTCCCAGAAGGGTTACCTAGCATGCATATTACTCAATCACTACTTCAGCACAAGAAACTAATATGATAACAAAGTACATATTTCTTCATGAGTTCATGTAAGATGGCATATCCTAAAGCTATATTAACTAGCGCTCAATCAAGTGGAATAAAAATGCCAAATGTACATTTAGTTTGCCCTATAGTGCAGCAAAAACGTACCTTCTCTCCTGCTCAAGGCTTGCTTAACAGTGGATCCACCTAATTCCGAAATCAGCGTGCATCATTATACTCAAAAAAATTAAACAATAACTGTTTGTAGAAAATGAGGGAAAAGGTTATGTCATCACCTGATCCTCCTCTATAGGAGTACCCAATAAGAAGTATAGCAACCTAGAAAAAGATAGCACATAAAATACATCAGTATCCAGACATGCCAGAATCACAGAAAAATACACATACGGACAAATGTTGTGTCCAAATTGCAATTTTCAGTCAGAAATTTCATAATATTTTTTGCTATGTATCCTGTATTTTGCCAATGGTTGAGTTGTTGGACCAAGTACACTACTTTGGCTAGAGCTAATATGCTTTTTTTCAATAGGATGTCTCATACATTTGCGTAAGTACTACATATACAGTACAAACCATTGCACCGAAACATAGCTTTATTTATTCAGAATTTTACTTGCACTTAATGTTTTCAAGCATTGCAGTCATATAGAATAAATTTTTAAACATTGCGCTTACTATACCCTATAACTTGGGTGGAAGACCAAAACCAAAAACGACTGAGCATTTTGGTGCAGGATGTGTAAACTTGAACAAAGTTGTAAAGGAAGTCAACACCTATAAATAATGCATAATCTTCAAGAAGCAAGTAATCAGATCCCAATTCACCACAAAGACTGAATAAGATACGTATAATAAGGGTCAGATGAAGATTACCACAAGGACCAACCCAAGGGACAGCAGAGGTGAGCTGCGTGATTTTTGAGGGAAAGCACCAGCAAACGGGAAATTCCCGCTATCAATAAGCCGTCTATTTGAGTTTATGAGCCTCCTTGACATTTTCCTATCACATGAATTAATGAATATCCGAATCAACAAAAACAAATCAGACACAAAATTTGTGCTCTAACAATTTAGGTCAGTTTCAGAATATACAAGATCTAATACTTTTTACCTTTTAGGTTTCTCAGCTCAAATCTTCGATAATGTGGTTCTAATTCACGCAAACTTAAAATATTAACTCAAATCTCAAAACAATGCACATACCTAAATAGCTTTCTAACGAATCAAATAGCAATATCTAACCACTTCTACCTAATTAACCGAAAAACAAGATAGAATTGGTACAAGAATTCTTTTGCGTACAGAAAAAATCCGTGAAAAATATGAATGATGAAAATTTTCCCCAAAAAAATCGAGGCGTAATGAGAAAAAAATAAAGTAATCAGAAGAAGAAGCAAACTCACGTTGAGATCGAATTCGAAAACGCGATGCAGAACAATTTCTTCGTTTCTGTTCGTGCGCTAGATCTGACCGAGTTCAACCAAATCAAATCAAAACGACAACGAAAAACAAATAGAAGAATAATAATAATAATCGAATGTGAAGAAACTTATTAATATTCAATACGCCGAATGTTTTCGAACGGTTAAGTAAGCCGAACTATTACAAACTGCCACTGCGTCAACACGGACTTTTTAGTCGGCTGATACTGTGGCGTTTGATTGAGCGTTTTTTAATTTTATATTTTATAAAATTAAAAAACGCTCAATTTTTAATATTAAAAAATATATTTTATAAAATATATTTTTTAATTTTTAAGTTTATATTTTTTAATATATATTTTATAAATATTTAAAAAATTATTTAGAAATTAAAAATATTAAAAATTTTACAAAATAAAAATTTTTTATTATATATTTTTGTTATTTTTTTAAAATAAAAAAATAAAACTCATTTTTTAAAAATTTAAAAATATATTTTTTAAAAAATTTTTATTTTATAAACAATTTTAAACGCTTATAACGTCGGTCTCACATTGGTATAGCACAATCAGATAGTGGGCCGTTAGGCATTGAGGTTTTAAAATGGTCCAACCTTTGTTGCATAACGGGCTATTTATTAGGGGGCGATTTATTTCAGGCCCAACTAAAGCGATGTTTATGATAGCTGAAAAAATAGAGCTTAAAATTTTTTTTTCAAAATGTTTAGTTATTTTTTTAAAAAAAAGCTTGTACGTACAAATTAACCATGCTCTTCAATTTCTTGAAAAATTTTCTACAGCAATGTATATGGTTTTTTTTGGAATTAAAAATTCAAAAGATGTAAAAACAAATATATGAAATATGGAATAAGTCGATAGAACATCTCTGACTTTTATATAAGTTAAAAAAAAATAATTCATAAAAATTCACGCTTTTAATAATCTAATATTTATTACATATTGAAAATAATATGTATACTTATATATGAGACATGCTAATTTATAAATAGTTGGCCAATTATTTTGTCAGAGGACCGTTCTGATAAAAGCCTCCCGTTTGAATGATTGATAGATGAAGTTATAAAATTGGTATTTAACTGCATTATTGGGAAAGAAATGTATAGTTTATTAAGTTTGACAAAAAAGAATTTTGATTTAACTTTTATAGATATAAAAATTGTATGATTGATGGTTTTTTAAAATTATCAAATATCAATCCAATTCTAACAAGCATTGTTTTTGTACATAAGTGGTGATGTAGTTTGTTAAAAAATATTTCTCTAATGTTTTTGGGTTGTTATTTTAGGCAGTCACTTTTGGTTTAGAGTTCTTTTTTAATCAATGTTTGCTCATTTGATAGAGAAATAAAATGTCAACCATGAATAATAAGTAAAACCAAATGCAATAATTAAAACACAAGTAAAAGATTTTTAAATATATATGTTCTTGAGATGGCTATTAAAAGCCCAGAGGTAGAGAAGTTCAGTGGTAGAATTCATTAAGTTCCATTTGCTCACTTTCAATTTGTTTTTGCAGCTACAACAAAGAAAGAGATCAAAATCTTGCTTAGATTTGTAGTTGTTGTTGTTGTAGCTGTTGTTTTTCTTTCAAGAAAGAAAGGTTAGAATTCTGTTTTTCTCTTCTGTTGCACTCAATTCTTCATTGTTTCATTGAAAGAATAACAACAAAGAATTTCAGTTTCTTTGTTTTTAGCACATTCTGCTTTTCATTCAATTTGATTTCAATTAATGAAATTGGAATTCATACCCACGAATACTTGCAAGCTTTCTGAAGGTTTCTTCTATTGGTAAGAAAGTTTTGCATATAATTCTAACTCAAACTTAATATATATTTTCTTTCTCAGATCAATTCATATTGCTCTACAAGAAAAGAGAGCAAAATCAGAATGTTGCCGCTCGAAATCGAATGAAAGATCACCATATTGTTCGAGAAATTTAACTTCAGTTGCGTTCGATTGTTGAAATCTAGAACAAATTGAAGAAATAAAAATCATGGTTTGGTTGCTATTAGGATCTGCAAACTTGTCAATGAAACGAAAAGCTGGTTGGAAGTGGAGACAAGCAGGAAGAGGTTCTTACATGGGGAGTTAACTTAAATCATTGCAATTTCAGTCTGAACGTTAAAAAAAGAACAAAAGTACTCGTTTTTTTAGGTAACTCCGATTTGAACTTGTTTGATGGCAACTACTGCTGCTACTGATTTGAAGCAGCTGCTGAGGAACCTTTGTTACAACTCCCCATGGAAGTATGCCGTCTTTTGGAAGGTGGACCAAGAGACTGGAATGTAAGTATGCTCGCTTTCAGTAGAAAGACTCTTGTCTGTAAAAACTGCGATTTCGTCGGAGATGTGAATGGCTGTTGTTTACAATTTCAGGGTACTGACTTGGGAGGACGGGTTTTTCGACCATACAAAACCTTGTCAAAGTTTGGAAAAATCAGGCAATGATGATTTTCATGTTGGTGGATATAGAATACTTTCTTTTGAGGGTGAAGTAGATGATCAGGTTGGAAGCTTTCCGCAATGCCCAATTGAAATGGCAGTCAGAAGCATGGCATGTTATTCGTACTTGCTTGGTGAAAGGTTCGTGTTCGAAGACGTTAGGCATGTTTTTTCAGTTAAACCTTAGTAACTTATAGTATTGCCTTTGACACATTTGATTGTCAGGAAAATCGGTGAAGTCGCGTATGGAAGGAAGAACTGTTGGATATTTGCTTCTGAGTTGAGATCTAAGCTGTCACCAGAAGTAAGTCCCTTTCACTCGAATGATCAGTCCTTACATACAAAACGGTGATATAGTCGCTGCATTCGCTGATTGGTTTATGTACAGTTTAGCGAGGAATGGGAACCTCAACTACTGGCAGGAATCAAGGTACGCGACATAATTTCTGTGCATTCTAAATCAGTACTGAATAGGCACCTCATATGCCTCCATGCCCTTGTCAGACAGTCTTGCTTGTCCCTATCGATCATAAGGGTGTTCTTCAACTTGGGAGCCTAACTAAGGTACTCTCTGATCAACCTTACAGCTTAGCCTTAGACCTTCCTACAGCATCAAATCTTTACAGACTTCTGATGATCTCCTACCCTTCAGGTCTTGGAGGATGGTCCTAGGGTGATGAATCTTATAAGAACTTTACTCGACTCGTACCTGCATACGGGACCTGCTATGCCTTTACCACCTGTTACTAACTTTGCAGTCTCTCTTTCACCAAGTCCAGTACCTCTAATCAACAATGACTTGTTGGATGGCATCTCACCAGCTGAAAACATAATTGATTTCGTATATCCTGAAGAGAGTATAAGCAAGCTCTTGCCAGTTGGTTGTCGCCTTATGATGCCTTTTACAGTTCACCCAAACACCCAAGAACTGCAGGTAACCAACATGAAATCGGAAACATCGAGCCATGGTTTGCTGCAAGAAAGGATTAAGGAGTTCGAAACGGATCAGTTTCAGCATTCTGATGAGTCTGATCTGAGTTCAGTTACTCAAAGTTTCTGCAGATGGAATTCTGAACCGTCTATTAAGATTGAATCTTCCCATAGGAGTCACTTGGAAAATGCGTATGATCAACATTTCAGTGAGAAGTGTGTTGAGGACAACTTTGGAGTAGTCAACAACTCAATCACTTCTGATTCGGATTTGAACAAAGCACTCTTAGGTTTTCTAGAGAATGAGGACATCGACTGGAGTTCTATTCTATCAAATATCGATGGATTGAATGGCCAGAAGAATGAGCAATGGGAAGACATACCGGGTGCAACCAAGCTCTATGCTGAGAAAAGTGATACGCATTTCATGAATGATCCAAGTGTGAGGCACATCATAGACGAACTAATAGCCGATCTTAACTACTGTTCAGATGATGAAGCACAAGGTGCAACTAGAAGCATCGAATCTTACAGAAAACCATCTATAACAGATGAATGCATAACTGGTGCTGGGGATAATTGCCTCATGAGGCAGCTACATGTAAGGTCTATGTCGAGTTTTGAAGAACTTCAAGGTTCTATATGTTTGCCATCCAACAGTGAAAAGATAATGAAAGACAAGGCACTCGAGCAGAGCATGGATTGCAAAGCTTTTAACAAGAAGAGAGGAAGGACTCCAGACTCTTACAACCCAAGACCGAGAGATCGACAGTTGATTCAAGACCGAGTTAAAGAGTTGCGAGAAATCATACCAAACGGATCAAAGGTGAGCAGCCTAAAACATAGTACTTCATTTTTTCGCTAACCAGTTAATGAGATGAAGTGTTCCTCCCATTTTCTTCTTCTTACGTGCAGTGCAGCATTGATGGCCTGTTAGATAAAACAATACAGCATATGCATTTCCTGCAAAATGTATCCGAGTTAGCTGACAAACTCAAGCAATGTACAAATGTAACACAACCCAAGGTAAATTTTGCCTTTGCTACTCCCTTGCAAGATTCTAGATTCCAATTTCCTGCTCCATCAACTGCTACTCAAAATGTTTAACAACCTGTAACTTGATTCAGTAACTTTCTGACAAATACTTCTTAAAGCACTAGAACCATTGTATTCAAGCTGTTGTTTGTCCTTGATATAACACTGTTATTCAACAGCTGCAGCTGGAGACTGAGGATACTAGCTTGGATTCTGGTGGAGACAATAATCATCAATCAGGAACAAGTCGAGCGTTCAAGTACGGAAACAACTCTAAAGACTGTAAGCTCATAGTCGAAAACCTTGAAGAATCAGGGCAAATGCTAGTAGAGGTAAGAAAAAACAACCGTGAATTTAACGAAACTCTTTAACATTTTCAATATCAAAATCCTGACTGTAAACGCCTGCATACATGCGTAAATACCAGATGCTATGCAAAGATTATAGTCTGTTTCTGGAGATTGCACAAGTAATCAAACAAATGGAATTGACAATATTGAAAGGTGTGCTAGAGAAAAGATCAAATGAACTCTGGGCACACTTCATCATCGAGGTAATCAAACTTTCACCTCACGTAAAGTTTTCAGTAACACAATAGAAGCTAGAGATTCTTATGATTTCCGTATAACAGGCAACGAACAGCTTCCACCGGATGAACGTTCTCTGGCCACTGATGCATCTCGCACAACGGAACTACAAGAACAACTCCAGCAGATTCTAGCTCAAGTCAGATAATCACGTTGTGAGAAATACAAGAATGTTGTTTTTCAAATTTCAACACGGAAAAACCCAGTACGAAGATAACATCACAAACACTTGGCCACAAAGAAGTACATCTGTCTGCAACATTTGCTGTTTGACAAAGGTTGAATTTGCACACAAACATATTGTGAAAGAATGGAAACGAAACTGTAGTTACATCTTATATACACAGGTCACATGATGTCATGACCATGATCAACTACCAAGTTTCTAACAAAATTGTAAACGACCAATGCAAAAACTTTAAGATCTAACATCTATGGTGGAGATTCGCCAAGTACCATCGTATGCCACCATCCACATGAAACATTCGTCGGGTGGCAATTGGCATCAATCACAACTTTAGTTGGAAGACTTCGGTCTGTGGAATCACCCAAACCAAGCTGCAAAGTAAAGATATTAAACGAAGGACGCGTACAAATGGGATGAACATTACTAAAAAATGCTCGTGGAAAACTAGAGCTACACCTGACCGTACTTATTCCAACCCCAGCAGAACACTTCTCCATCATCTACAAGAGATTTTCAAATGTATTAGTACGATTTCAACAAATACCTCAAGTACAGCAAGGTTAACACTTGCAACAACATAAATTCTCAGAGAACAGTCTCTAGGGTGTCTATAATCATCTAAAAGCACACACCCCATATCTTTGCTTTAATGGCATTTCCAACTTGAGAAGTCTGATAATAATACCTGTGACTACAGCACTGTGCCGCGCACCACACGAAACTGTTTTGACATTCTTGTTCTCTAAACTCGGTGTATCTAACAATCTGGGAAGTGTCTGCAATCACAACATTATGAGAATGTGTTAAATCACATGCCACCAGTAAACTGTAAGATTCACATTCAAGAAGTACACCACAAATTAAATTACAGAAGGTCCATCCTATCTTATACCTCAGCCTGGTCTGTGCCAGTTCCCAGCTGCCCAAACTGATTACCACCAAATGCATACACGTCCCCTGCAACAGATGTGCAGACAGTGTGCCATAGGCCAGCAGCTGCTCCTTGCATCTGAATTCCCAAAAGAGAAGGCACACAAGTTGGGCTTAGTTCATCATCCGTACTCCCTTGGCCACACTAGAACAACATGAACAATACAGAAATTAAAAGAAAAGTAGCGAGTATTTCAAACATATGCAAAAACATAAATGAGAACAAGAAGGGTGTTTCCACTTTAAAGAAGACCTCGTCTTGAACATTATAGTGTGCTTTTCTCCCATCTTTTCTACAATGCCTACATGTTAAGTCTCAGAGTAGTTAATATTTGGAGAAATCTGCTACAATCTGAACTGACATAAAGCAATATGGAACATGATTGCGCCTAGGTATTCAAAACTTTCCAAATTACATGTGTCCGTGAATATAAGAAGTTCTTGTATGCCGTAGTATTCAAGCTATCAACGCTTGTTGATAACCTACCATTGGTATCTCAATCAAGTAAAACTCTTGGTTGAGGAATAGTAATTGCAAATACGTATCAAGGAACCATATTCATCTTTGTTGCACAAACACAGAACTTTATCTTCTCTTTTCAGTATATATGATTGTAATTGCAGACCGCTGAATTCAGTACAAAAAGTTGGCAATGTCAGCTTCACATGCTAAAGTTCAGACTTTGGCATTAGCAACAAATTTACATTTAAAGTTTGAATAAACTAGACTACATTTAGTCATTTTTTAATATAAGGTGAGAAAATTAAAACTGGAAGAGAATTGGAGTTACACACCTGCCCATAAAGGCCCCAACCAAAAGTCACTACTGCACCAGAATCTGCCAGATTATTATCTACTCCGTCAGATCGACTTGCCAATGTCAAGCAATTAACAAGACAGGCTGATATAAGATCAATACATACAGATGTTCGTTCTTAGGACGAATCTATCTTTAAAAGGCCAAAAAGAGTAATAAATAAATAAAACAAGGAAAATAATTTAATACAAAAACTTAATAGAAGATAGCTTTGTGAGAACATGTATAGAGATGTTTACTTCTTTTTTCTCCCATTTTTAACCTTGCCAAATAGAGGCTTTTGGCAACCAAAAGTAGTTTTAAAGGAAAAATTCAACTCTGTCTTACTTCATAGATGATGCAAATTTGCATTTAATAGATAAGAAATAGACAATAAGATGTCAACCTGTAATTACAACACTATGACGACCTCCACAAGCAATGGCTTTAACACATGTCCCAACGGCTCCATAGACTTGTCCGTCTGAACTGAAACTCTCTTTCCTAATTGCTAATGCACGCTCCTTGGCATGAGCTGCGGTCTCAATACAGGGAATGGGATGAGGAGAAGACACTATTCTGATACGAGAACCCAAGCCAAGCTGACCTTCACCTCCATAGCCCCACCCCCAGAGCTGACCAGCATCTGAAACCTTAGACAAATCAGAATGCACCAGCATTACATTTAAGTAAAGTGACAATTGATATACAGAACTTACTAGCTGTATTAGATAAATAATACCTGATAACGCTAATGTATGTCGTCCACCTGCAGCTACTGCCGCTATCTTCACTCCTACACTGAGTGTAACTATACATGGTGGTGCAGAAAGAGAGTCATCACTAGATGTTGAGCTTTCAGATCCTTGTTTAGCAGATAACTTCCTGCGCTTTGTACTTTCTTCACCACCTTTACCTTCACTGCTAGATGTTGGGGCACTAGTCATTCTAGAAGATTGCGACCTTGGGCTAACTACAAAGAGTAATTATCATCAAATCTCCAAACAAAGAAATCCAGGTCTACTTGACTGTAAGCAGAAAGAAGTTTGCTGCAATTACCTTGATCGCTCAATGATGGACTTTGCTTTTCATCCTTTTGAAGGTCATCTCCTGAAGGATGCTCCACCACAACCCTTCCAGATGGAACACACTCTTTCCAACCCCAAGCGAAGACTTCTCCCTGACCTGTTATCAAAAGAAGATAACTTCGAATGAACATGAATAGGCAAGTCAAGCTTGAAAGGGTTTTCAGAGGAAGGCATACTTTGGTTCACAAAATTTATTCAATCTCATTGTCTAGAAAAGGAATTTATACAAGAGAAGAAGGAAATTATACCTTTCAGAGGAAGGCATACTTTGGTTCACAAAATTTATTCAATCTCATTGTCTAGAAAAGGAATTTATACAAGAGAAGAAGGAAATTATACCTTTCAGAGGAAGGCATACTTTGGTTCACAAAATTTATTCAATCTCATTGTCTAGAAAAGGAATTTATACAAGAGAAGAAGGAAATTATACAAGAGTAGGACGGTACCTGTCACGGCAGCACAGTGAGCCCAACCTGCAGCAGCCTTCACAATAGGGGATTCAGTTGGTAGAGGAAATGCTTCTGGAGTCTCCTAAAAATTTTGGTAATTTGATTTAATTTTATCAACAAGTTTAAAGAAATTTAGGGTATGCAATCAAAGCTACGGGCACAGGATCTAAGTACCTCATGCTTTCCAGAAGTCAAGTAGCTTTGACCCATATCATCTGTTGATCCCCATGTAAGAAGCATCCCAGATTCTGCTTAAACCAATACATCACTGAAGATATTTAAGAACAAAAATACTTGACAAAAATATAGTTGAAAGTAAGCAGCATCCATGGTCAAGTTCTAGACTTGCAATTTTTGTTTACAAAATTTATTTTGTGGTCTATGTACATAGTTAGTTCATAGTCTTACATAACAAGCATGGCCAACGTTCTGTTAAAGAAAAAATGAAACTTGAGAAAATTCTCCCATGATTTCAGAAGAAACCCGAGAACTTTGGTAGTCAATTGACTCACTCACTTGAAAGCATTCTCCAGCACTCAGTAATCTTATTTGAGCATAGGACGCCATTCTGCCAATCAACACAGAACAATTGTACATCTTTGTTTCTTTTGATAAGAACAAAGAAAGCTTTTTTCTACTTATGCAGCAGCACTGTCATAGTTGGAGTAAATAGAAATAAACTTCGCAAAATAGGTTTCTAGTAAATCGTTGTTATAGTTTTCAATAAAATAACAATTTTAAAACCACAACTTCTAAAGTCAATCTGGAAATCCAACTCTAAAAGAAATTTCAATGACATAGAAGGCAATGCTTTATAATTTTACCCATAAAAAAAGCAAATGGAGAAGCTATTCTAAGGAGGCAATGTTCTTGAAAATCACTTCTTTCTAAGACAAAGAAATTCCCAAAAAGATTAGAAAAGAAAGCATCTTCAAACAGAAGCTCTTCCCCCAAAATCACTTCCTTTTTGTACTGATTAAAGGATAAAAAATGAAAGCGACTGATCAGAAAACAGCCGCAATTGGGAAACAATAGTAACCTAGATTTTCTTCCGACAATGTTTGAAAAACAAAAATGAAGATTCAAGCAAGACCTTCATTTGATCCACTAAGTGTTGAATCTAAACCTGCTGCTCTTAATAAAACCCAAACATGAAGATTCAAGCTAGAAACTTCAATTAATCCACTAAGGGTTTAATTTAAAATTTCTTGGATGAATAAAACTCAGATTTTTTCTTGAATTTTGGCGTTCTCCTCAACTTCCTGCATTGAAGAATTTCCCAAGAGAGAAAAGACGTCTTTGAAACCCAGATTTCCAAAACACCACCTTCAAAAACCAAGATTTTAAAACCAATCTTCAAGAACCCTTTTGTACAACTTCCCCACAAACATTAATCACACAACATCTAAGCTTCTTGAACAAAACCCAAATGGTTCAAAAAAAAGAAAAAAGAAAAACAATTTCAAACTTTCATAACATTACCAGTAACAGCCATGGCAAAGCCACATCCGCCGCCACAAACATCCCTCCAAGAATCTCCGGCGTGCTTCTCCGGCAACTTAACATTGACAGGGCTCAACAAGGGTGATCTTTGTGGTGATGTTCCAGGCAAGTAACCCCACATCAACACAACCTTTTCCTTCTTCGCTTCATTCTCTAGCAACCCTTCAACTTCCATTCTTGTTTTTGGCAATGTTGTTGTCGCTGCTGGTAACTCCATTGCTGTTGTCGTTATTGTATGGAAGAATTCATCTTCATCCATTTCTTCTTCACCACCACGACCACAACTCAATTCTGTCCAAAGAAAAGAACAGAAAAGAGCACAAATTTGTTTGTTCAAACTCCGCTTCTTCACTTGCTCTCTTTTTCTTCTCCTCTTCTTTTATTTACTATTATTTTTCCTATACGAAAAAAAATAAAGAGTTCCGGTTCGCAAACTAGAAGGCGGTTTTTCAAATAAGCCACTGAAATCTAGAGTATTATATAGTGACCTTTAGAATTGCCAACCTACAAATCTCTCCTTAATTGCGTGTTTACTAATATCTCAAACTCAATTTTTTTAAACTCATTTTTAATATAAAATATATATATAAATTAAAATAAAAAAATCATTTTATTAATAATTTTTAAAAAATTATTTTTAAAATTAATATAAATATTACATTACTATATAAATTTATTTTTTATTAAATATTTTTAATTTTTAATTTAATTTTTTAAATTAACTTCTAAAAAAATCATTTCATCTATTTTTTTATCAAAATAAACACGCCCTAAATTTTAACATGGGTGAGGAGCAGTTTGAAACATTTACAAATTTAAGGGGCTGAATTTCAAATTGAAAGAAAGGAAAACGTCAAACATTTTGCAGATCAAGAAAAATTCACCAAATCAGTTGCTGAGAACCTAGAACGCCACGTTGGACAGCCCACTTGGACTATTAAGACACGATTTCAGCCATTGGTTACCTTCTCCTTTCTCGACCACGAGTTTCCTCGAATATTCTAGAAACCGGTAAGGGTAACGTTTGAAAAACTCTCACTGGACCATTAGACGTGGCTTGTTTATAGAAAGACACGTAGTATCGATGCGCAGGATTGTGCCCTCGTGGAAGGACAGGATTGACTACTACAATTTTTTAGTTCATGGATTAGTCACTAACAGACCAACTTGATTATTTTACAGTATTAGTATTATAATTTATATTTAACCATAAGATTAGATGGGTTTTATATTAGATAACGATGATCATTATTATTTATGTAATTTCTAGTATAGAGCTTGATGGTCGGTGCATCACACCAGTATGACCGTATTTTAAATGTCCGTATTAAATTTTATACAATAAAAAATAAAAAATAATTGTTTTAAAATAAAGAAAAATAAAATTTAATTTTTAAGTTTTGATAGTTTTTAAAAATATATTTAAATTATAAAATATAATTATATTAAAAATATATATAAATAAAAAAATTAAATTAAAATTCTTTATATATAAAAATGAAATTCTAAATTTATTATATAATTAAAATATATAAACTATTTTGATTCAAAATCTAATAAAAAAAATATAATTACGAGCGTTTAAAATACTTATATCATATCCACGAATAAAATGATCGTTTCGAAAATTATTCAAACCTTGTCTTATTTGACAGGGGAATTTATTAACTAACAAAAACACGAACATATACGGAGAATATTTAGGAACACTTATTAAAAATAAATTTTTATATTAAAAAAGTAAAATAAAATAAAATAATAAATAAATAAAGATAATAACTTTTCTAAAAACACTGACAATAGTCAATATTGCATCGCTACCTATGAGAAGCAGCGAGAATCTTTGACAAAAACGACGAAGTGGGCTATTTTTAAATTGAAAGAGTTCCTCTGCCCTTTTGCATCCATTAAAAAGTTTCTTTTTTTGGTGTATGGTGCTTTTAAGGTTTATTAACTGCCCAGTAACTAGAAACTTAAAAGCAACCAACCAACTACCAACGGAGATCAGCCAAGTCTTCACAAAAACAGATTACTCCTACTACAACACGCCTCCAGAAGGTTCTTTACAGGGCAGGCTAAGTACCAATATTTTATTGAATCTGATTCTCGTCGCCATTGGTAGGAAACAGCAATACGATAAGATGAACTACCTATAGAAGTTAGAACCTTCTAGCTTAGGGACAGCTACCAATATATCCAATCTCCTTCATTTCTGGGGACCCAGAAAAAACAGAATCCAAAGGATTGGAAGTTCCAGAACAACCATAAAGTCCATTTCAATCAGCACAGCACTTTGAAAGAGCAGCAGCAGAAACAATTTTCAAGGATGAAAGTTCTAACATCGGACAGCAATAAGGATTCAATCGAGCCACAGCAGATCTCAGCTGCTCATTACCTCCATCCTGTTTTTAGGGATGATGAATACCAATTAGACTATGGACACAATATACAGCTGCCCAGAAAATAGAAGCCCGTCATTTGATGGAAACCCGAATCTAAATCAGAGAGGGGAATCACTCTCAATATCGAATTCTTCTCAAGGATTGTTGCCTATGAAAAAAGTTATGCTAAACTTTTTACCAAAAGAACTCATTGGGGCATGACCTGTGATGCAATACTATTCTAAATCCGCCTTCTAATTCGCCTACCACTACCATCAGCAGCATCCATTGAAGAAAGATCTAGGATGCTGCCACTTCTTTTGCGGCTATTTGGGCAGTCATCATCCAAAACTGCGACAGTCTTCAACAAGTCTGACAAAAGTGACGGGCATGAACCTTCCAAATAGCCAAATCCTTCAGTCTGCATAACAGCTGTAGCAAAAAATATGTCAAGAAGGCCAAACAATTGAGTATGAAAACATACATGAATAACAGACTAAACAAAACTGGGAAAAAATAGTTGTTCCTGATAATCTAACACTATCAGATTCCCCTGCTAATTATACATATAATAGATTCTCTAGCAAACCTTAGTATCCATATAGGCAGTGAAAATTCCTTTTATGTATCCTAATTGATCACAAGCATTAAGACAATATTGATACTTAATTCTGTACCAGATCCAACAAAGAAACAAAGGAATGATCACGAATCCACGCTAAGCAAAAAGAAACATGGGCTTTGAACATAGAATCAGATCCTATACTTGTTTTATAAGCTACAAAGGAAGTTAACCTAACAGCCATGATACTCGTTCACCAAACAAATTTCCAAAACAGTACATAGTCTAAATTCCAAGGAAATTAGGGGAGGAAATGATGAAAGAATATTCTAATAAGTGAAGACTGAATGCAGAAAAGGAAGATATATGAAGTGCGTAACCTGGAAAAAAGAGCTCCATTTCTAAGGTCCAGAACACGCACCTCCCAAGTTTTCTCTTGTGGCTGTAAATTTCAGGCACACAGACTTCAGCTCATCACAATGGTGTTGCTCGGCCAAGGCCAGAGTTGTTGCTACAGTGTCAGCAGTAATTGCAGTGCACAATCTTGCTTCGCATACTTTCTTCATGCGGTCCAATCCATACCTATCAGCTGCTGCCAGAAGATGCTGAACCATGATCGCCGATGTGCTAAGAGAGACAGATCCAGTTATCTCATGCAAATCTGGTAGCATATCGGAGTATATGTAAACGAGCATTGCCTAATTAATTAACAAACATTAGCATCTTCATGATCACAAGCTACATATCAGTAAAAAGCAATAGAGCTACTTCAATAACAAAAAAAGGTCAAGCCAAAAGTTCAACATATGCACCACCAAGCATTTGTTATGATTAACATTCAAGTCTTAGTTTCAGGCTTTATGGACAAAGATTAAAACAAGAGAAGCAGAGGATCGATATAAACAGATGGTTGAAATTGGAAGAAATCTTGGAAGGGCCATATGCGCAACCAACATATTTTTGCTGCCACAATATTGTATCATGAAAAACTAAATGGCAAAAGAGTGCCAGTGTTACACTTTAGCAAGTAATGTTAGTGAGGGTAGCATACCTAAAACAAGAGACTACCTACATACCAGTGGTTACTACTTTATCAAGCCGACATGCTATTGCTCTGACCTTTCTCCCTAACTTCATCAGAATCCATAATGCATTTATTCAAATGCAGATTTCTTAAGTTGTTCAATGACTCGGTTAATACATCGTAAAATACTAGAAGAACACTAATATTACTACAAACAGATTTCAAGAGTCTTATGCGTACATAAATAAGACAAGGTTTATCCTCATTGGAAGGAACATCACACTGAGTCAAATACTGTATATTTATGTGCTCTTGGAGACAGTACAAGTCATTAGGTCATGTCATATTTGATATAAAACTTACCAAGCATAGTAAAAAGAAGGTAATGACCAAGAAGGGAAGTGATCACTCTATAAAGAATCCTCCAAATCTTCCTTCGAGTGCAATTTGACATGTTTACACTATAAAGGGATGACTTTTAGGCTGAGACCAAACTACTTACTTCTGCCATGTAACAACTAAATGTACTTACTTTCAAATAAAGTAGCACAATTGGGTTGTAAAAATAATTCAGTAGGATGTAGGAGCAGTTACCTTGAAGACAGGAGGTTCAATGTCCTTGACAACTACTCTATCCAGGTTTGGATTTCCTATAGGCCCAAAGAATTGAGCTTTGAATACTGGAGAACGAGCTGCAAGGACCAGTTTATGAGCAGAATATGCTTCATAACCTACCTCGAAGACAACATCAGAATTAACACCAGATTCCAATAGATTCTTGAAATGCTGTCCAATATCTGGTGGTGGCACAGAAATGGAGTAGAGTCTTGGAGTTTCAGTACGGGTCCTAACAACACCTACCGTGCAATGCATAATGAGGCTATTATTCTTATAGTAGTCTGACGTTTCCAGAGAAGTTCTTTTGTAAAATCGCTTGTAGCCCCTAACAAATACAGTAGTGCAGATAATTAAGTATATGAGACATTTTAAGAGACAAAGGCAACATTAGAAAAAGGGAAACGATATGCGAACAACCACTGCACATGCTTAGCACTGAAAGATTCAACATATATTCTCAATGCAACTATGCTTTACAAGTTACAAGAGACGTATTAATGCCCTCGAGGCTCACACTTTCCATATTGCCAATTACCCTTGCACTTGTCCATTAAAATCGTACTCAGGTACCAATATGCTTTATGAAAGATACTTCCCATAACAACAGGCAAATCGAATATAGCATAAGTATTATAGTAAGTCTTATTCTGAAGGCTACTAGATAAAATGTAGAAATCAATTGAAAAGAAACAGTCTTGGTTAATATGCTCCCATCAATGCATGAGTAGGCAAGTGTACTATGCGTATCAAATTTTGATGCTGCCAAATAAATGCACTCGTATATAGTAGATTAGCATTACACCATCTTATCAGTGAGAGAACAACTATATCAAAGATGTATATACTCTAGCAACACCAAAATATTGGCTGCAATCTTTATCATCCAAAATTAACAGCATCCTTCCACATACAAAATAGCCATTCCAAATAAATGCAGAATGCACAATGACTGAAAAACTGGTATGGATATGCATATATGAAGACAGTCATTTACCACATACTACCCTTGTACTTGAGCGTATAGGGCCCACTCTCAAGCGCACGGTCGAAGTGGCTGTGTACCTTGTGCTTGCCCTTTCCACTCTGATCTTCAAGTGTGAGTTCAAACAATGCCCTAACATCAGTTCCGTCGCTTGCAAGGGCAACGAAAACAGACACATAACCAGAGTTGTCCTCAGGGTTCTTGCCATCAGGGTAGAAGTAGACAGCCCACTGGTAGCCCCCAACTGTGAATGCATCACTGGTCATGTACTTACCTGGTCCCATCCCCTTCGCTAACGAGTATCCCGTAATGGTATACCTGTGCGACCCATTCACTGTCTCACATACTGCCCTTGATCTTGATATTTCCCCCAATGCAGGTGCTGCAACTGCAGCTCCCCCGCCACCACCAACATCCTCATCCTCCACCATGGCCATCTAGCTATCCACTAGCAACTTTTCGTTGCAATTCTGGAACTATTACTGCAAACCAACTCAACAAAATTCCAAAAACACTTCCCAAAATCCAAATGTTTTTTATACAACTGATTAACTCTAAAAAATCCAAAGAAATGGAGAACTCCGAAATTCCTAAACTGATCCAGAAATCTATTGTTAGCTAGCAAATTCAACAAACCATACACTAAATAGAACGGGGGAACTTCCAGGATCTTCTTTTGAATCAAAGAACATTTATTTCAAACGAATTCCACCAAAAGAACATAATTATCGATCAAGAAAACCCTAGCTTATCCAATTCCTCAACACAATCGCCGGAGAAGGAAATTTCAGAACCCTAGCATCCGTCCTCCCTACCTGACACGGTCTGAAATCCTTCGAGTATTCAAAAAATTCTTGCCCTGATAGTCTGTGTAAGTACAAGTTTTGGGGAAATTCAAGTAGCCGGGGAGATGTTCTCGCCGGTGAATTGAGAAAGGGAAAGAATGGGGAAAAGAACTGGTATCAGTTTGATTTATAAACAAACAAACAAGCGCCCGTTACGAAAAATTAATGCACATCAATTACAAGATAATCATGAGATTAACTGTATTTGGGCTGACGTTTTGTATTGTTGGGGTTTGATGGGCTGGACTATTTATAAACTGGGCTTTGGAATCCGATATATATTTGTATGGACCGTGTACTCCACGCCAAGGACCAGTCCAATACTGGGATTTTTCGCAATACTCGACTCTACATATTTTATTTAAAATATTAGAAGAAATCTGAGAGTGTTTATTAAAATAAATATCTATAAAATAAAAATTACTTAGAATAAAAATACTTTTGAAATTTTTTAGAGAATTTTTATCTAAAAAGTAAAAATAAATAATAACAGATAATAATACTTTAGTTAAAGTTTTATTATCCATATCTATTTTTAGAATTTTTGCAATTGACCTATTTAATTAGAGTTAGAGTTAGAAATTTTGATCTATATAAATATATAGATTGGATTAGAATTGAGCGAATTTGATCCGTTTATTAAATAGATCGATCCAAATTAATTCGAAATTGAACCACCGATTCGAATTGCCATCTTTTGAATAAATAATATTTATTTTTATTTTTCATTTATTAAAATATTAGTAATAAAATAATCGATAGTAATAATTTATAAATTATTAAATTATATAATTTTTATAATTTATCGCTATTTTTATATCTTAGTAAAATAATGTAAGATGAGAATTATAATACTATCGAAAGTATTACTATATAGGTATTTTTGTGATGACGAATTTAAATTTTGTATAAAATTTTTATCAAATTTTGTTCGATAGCTATGTTTATTAAAATTTTTATTGAAATTATCAGTATGTATTTATAATCAAAATTTCAGCTGTCATCATATATTTTTTAAAAATAAAAATAAAAATTTTTAAATATTTTAAACTGATGAAGAAATTAAAAAAATTTATTTTAATAGGTATTCATTATATCTTATCATTAAAAATATCATGCATTTTTATACAGCTAATATTATAAATTCATTGAAGCTTAAGAAAATATAATTAATAATTAATAATTTTAATTATTAAATAGATTGATCTAAATTTAATCTGATTATTAATAGATTGAATTATAATTAATAATTTTGATCCATATAAATTTATAAATAAAATTATAATTGAATAAATTTAATTTCGATCGTTAAATGAGTCGATATAAAAAATGACTCACTAACACAAATTACTAGGGACCAACGGTCGTCACCGACGGAGATGTTTCACCAACCACCCTGTTAACATTATTATTCACAAAAACACTCCTCATTTATCTTCAAACCTGAACACAATTGATGTTGTATTTACAAAACAATCATTTTATTTATGAAAATAATTTATTATTCTTTGTATAAGTTCAGAAGAAAATAAACAGCGACAATAACAAATTAAACTTTCAATTGTAATTGATTATAATTCCACTTCCTATTCATTTTATATTAAACATATTTATTGTTATAATTTATATTTACATCCACCTTCAACAATTATTTTTCAAATACAAATATTAGTTTAATAGTAACTATTAAATAAACATAAATACAAAATTAAATCACTTTTAACGATTATTTTTTAATAAATTATTATTATAATTTATTGTTGAAAATAGTGAGTGTGTTCGGTTGTCGATAGACGCAGCGAAAATATAAACACACTTAAGGATCTTACTTAAGCAATACGAGAATTGAGATAAGAGCAATACAACTACAAAGACAAGAGATTTACGTGGGAAAAAATGAGAAAAACTCTACGGAAAGGCAAACTAGTCTTTAAGGAAATCACTAAATTAAAGCAATTATAAATTTTTGTGTTACACTTTAAATATGAACTCTCATTAGAATGCTTTGTATATCTCTCACACTTGATGTGAGAATGATCCTTTCTCATTTTTATCTTGTTCTCTCTTCCAAGCAAATGCCTCTCATTTATATATATAATGCCTCAAGGAGATTCTTGAACTTCCGAACGGTTGTCCTTTCATCTTTCCACTAATTATTCAAGTCCTTTGGCTTTTCATTTTTCAAGAGATGTTTCAGAGTCCTTAACCGTTGGCTTTCCAACTTCTGGGTAATGGTTCGTCTTTCTTGATCTTTGGCATTCCAATATGAATGCATATTTAACTTGTTGCAATCTAATAAACTACTAATTTATATAGTAGCTTTACAATTTCTAACAAATCTCCCACTTAAAGACACTTTGTAAATTGTAATTCAAGAATAATAAGAAACCGATACGTAAGTGTCAAAATTCGATAACACTGAAAATAGGTACGATTGAGAGAAGCAGGGCTAGCACGCATGCTAACTGACTTCCATTTACCTCATACCGTTATCTATCTTCCTTCGGTTCCATTGCTATCTTGAAGTGATTTCCTTTCGGCTTCTTTGTGACAACGGTCACATCCAATACTGTTCCCCATTGTGGTTCCATACAGAGATCTACAAAATAAAAAATATGTCAAGGATTACCGCCTCAGTTAAGACATCCGTAGGGTTTCCTTTGGTAGGAATTTTGAGCATTTCAATGCTCCCACTGAAAACAACCTCCTATCCAAATCACCTGTATAGTCTATATCAATAAATATTTTGATAATAAATTTAGATCTTCTGTAACACAATGCAGCATTTAAGGTTCCTTTCACATACCGAAGGATCCTTTTTACCGCCTTCCAAGGCTCAATGTCAGGACATGCCATGAATCTACTTACCACTCCCACTGCATGTGCAATGTCAGGCCGAGTGCAAATCATGGCATACATTAGACTTCCAACTACTGATGCATATGGTATCCGAGACATCCATATTCTCTCTTGCTCCTGGCTATGGGATAACAAAAAGAATAGTTTAAGACTAATAGAGAGTGGGGTAGACATCAACTTACCACATACATGTTGAATCGTTCCAACACTTTACTTAGATAACTAATTTTAGACAGCCGAATTTCTTTATTGTCTCTATCTCGCCATATCTGCATCCCTAGGATTCTGTTTCTCGGCTCCAAGTTCTTGGTATCGAATTCACTAGCCATTTGAACCTTCAATTATTGGATGCGACCCATGCTTGGACATGCCACAAGCATATCATCCACATACAGCAGCAAGATGACAAATTCGTCTCCCTCAAATCTCTTAATGTACACACAAGAGTCTGAGACCAGCTTACTATATCCAAGGCTCCCGATATAAGAATCAAATCTCTTACACCAACACCACAGTGCTTGCATAAGCTCATATAGAGATTTGGCCAACCGACAAACTAGATTGTCCCTGTCTTTCACGGCAAAGCCTTCTGGCTGGACCATATATTTCTCCTCTTCAAACTCCCCATATAAAAATATTGTTTTGACATTGAGCTGTTCAATATGGAGAACCGATGATGCATACAGAGCTAAGACCACATTAAAACGTACCACTGTAGAGAAGATCTCATCAAAGTCGATCCCTTCCTTCTGGGCATAGCCATTCACCTCCAGCCGAGCATAATACCGTCTTATTTGATCATTCCCGTCTCGCTTGATCTTGTAGATTCATTTATTCCCAATAGCCTTACGACTTTGGGGCAGAGGGACCAGCTCCCATGTCCTATTTTTATGAAATGACTCAAGCTCTTCCTGCATAGCTTCCATCCACAGAGACGCATATGGACTCTCCAGTGCTTTCTTGAGAGAAGATGACTCTCCTTCTTCTGTGAATAAGCAATATGCAGATTGAGATAACTTCATAAAATAGTCCTCATACCTCTCAGGTGTGTTTCTCTTGCGAGTTGAACGCCTAAGGGATGTAGGCTTGGGAACTCCATCCTTTTCCATGTGCTCATTAGCTGGTTCAGGCTCCAGATTAGGATCGTCTTTCCCATCATTCTCTTCCAGTACCGATGTGGTCACCGCTAGGAGTGATGCATCCTCCTCCCTTACATCATCGCCTTCAGTCACTCTTTGCAATTGGTTCTCCGCAAAAATGACATCCCTGCTGAAGATAACTGTATGGGCAGTGAGATTCCATAGATAATACCCCAAACATCTTCAGCATATCATAGGCATCTTCCGAACGTAATCCTGCTGCTGAATCAAGTTTCGCCCAGGTTTTTAAAAGTTTGAATACCTCAAAGACATCCGACTTCCTTCGGATTAAAAACATACAAGTTCCATTCAAAGTGAGACAAGTCGAGCTTATTTTTAAACTGAGAATGATTTCTAAATCTTTCACAGTGCTGCTCACCGGTGACACACTACTCGCAGAACGGTAATTTTATCTCGGACAGTCCCGTCAGAAATTTCCGATCACTAAGGATCTTTAAATCACGTTCCGAGATGTACCCAAATTTCATGTGCTACACTCGCGTGATATTTCCAATATTGCCTGATGCAACATAAGCATCTACTGCATCCGTGTCACCCCACGCACCTTATATAGATTTGAGTTGATCATTTTAACCTACAGTTTTTCTAACCTATCTTTGATGACTTCAATGATCTCGCCTCCACCACGAGTCTTGCAGTACAGGTCATCAAATTATCCTATAAACAATAAATTTTTCGTATGACGAAAAATAGAACGTACCTTCCTGATGATGCATCCCTTTCCACCATTTGCCATAAGCTTGATGGAACTGACTCTAGCAACTTCAAGACTTGTCACATGCAGCAACTATTGTCTTTCCCACTAGAGCCTCACCATTATCAGTACGCCAAACAAGTAAGGAATATTCGAGGGATCCGCACCTCCAACTTTACTTGCCATAGTCTTGCATTTCTTTTCAATCTCGTACTTGCTTGTCATTGCAATAAACCGATAGCTCTGATACCACTTGTTGGAAATAGTGAGTGTGTTCGGTTGTCGATAGACGCAGCGAAAATATAAACACACTTAAGGATCTTGCTTAAACAATATGAAAATTGAGATAAGAGCAATACAACCACAAAGACAAGAGATTTACGTAAAGAAAAAGAAAAAAAAAACCCCACGGGAAGGCAAACTAGTCTTCAAGAAAATCACTAAATCAAGGCAATTACAAATTCTTATATTACACTTTAAGTGGGAACTTTCATTAGAATGTTTTGTTTATATCTCTCACACTTGATGTGAGAATGATCCTTTCTTATTTCTATCTTGTTCTCTCTTCCAAACAAATGCCTCTCATTCATATATATAATGCCTCAAGGAGACTCTTAAATTTTGAAACGGTTGTCCTTTCATCTTACAACTAATTATTCAAGTCCTTTGACTTTTCATCTTCCAAAAGATGTTCCAAAATCTTTGACCGTAGGCTTTTCAATTTCTTAAATGATGGTTTGTCTTTCTTGATTTTTGGCATTCCAATATGAATGCATATTTAACTTATTGTATTCTAATGAACTACTAATTTACGTAGTCGCTTTATAATTTCTAACATTTATTTTTAAAAAATTGTAAAGCAGACTTTATATATAACCCTCTACGGATATAATTATTACAACTAGATTCTTTCTTCAGTTCTTCCTTTTAGGTTTACGAAATGTTATGAATATGATAATTACTAGCAGATCTATCTTCTTTTTTTCAATTTAACCCTCTACAAGTTCAATTATTACAACCAGAGCCATTTTCTTTTTTTGTTTTCTAGATCTCCACTACCAAACACTCCTCTGCTACTCAAGCCAGAACCGTACTCCGGAGCTCCGACGAAGTCACAGTTGTTCTCCATGGGAGAGTTACAAGACTTATTCAGCAAATTCCAGAACCGCAAAGTCTTTCTCTTCTTCGCCGCTGCCTGCTTCGCTTCGTTCCTCCTCGGCAAGTACTGGTCTAATATTGAAACACAGCAGGTGCTCCTCTTATCCACCGATAATCCTAACCCTAGTAGCATCACTGATCTTGGTTCACCGTTGATCTCAATCTCTCCCAATGCTAATCTTTCCATCAACATCACTGAAATAATCGAAGAATCTTCACCGTCACCACCACCGCCGGTTTTGTCTCCTCCTCCACCGCCTCCGCCAGAGATGATTCTTCTGTCTCCGCCACCGCCAGAGAGGATTCTTCCGTCTCCGCCCCCGCCGCCGGAGAGATTTGGTATTGTTGATGAGACAGGAGCTATGAAGGATAATTTTATTGTGGGTGATTTCGATCCTAATCTTGTTGATCAGTGGAATGTTACGGAAGAGAATAATAATGGGATGAGTTCGGGTGATGAGGGCGTGAAGAAGAGGAGAAGAGTGAAGAGGTATAGGTTGTGTCCTGAGAGTATGAGGGAGTATATACCGTGCTTGGATAACGGGGAGGAGATTGCAAAGCTGCCGTCAACAGAGAAGGGTGAACGGTTTGAACGGCATTGTCCTGCTCCAGGGAAGGAACTCAATTGCTTGGTTCCAGCACCACGTGACTACAAAACTCCAATACCCTGGCCACGGAGCCGAGATGAGGTTTGTTTTCTTGGTTCTTATATGTTTTCCTCTCTGAATATTAATAAACAGATCGATGGTTTGCAAGAACCCAGGGGAATATGAGACTGTAATTGTGATTTTAGGAAAAGGTTAAGGGGTAGTAACAAAAAACAAAGTTAAAGCTCGCTTCAATTTGATGTAAAATACTTGATTTGTAGGTTTGTAGTTATTGATCCAAATTGGCGAAATCATTCGTGATCTTGCAAGAAACAGAGTGTTAGTCATCATCAGCTATATCTTGCCTAATGTTAATATCATATCATTTTAAGATCAGTTTCTTGGTTGTCTCCTGTTTTTCTTCTTAAATTTCAAGTAGATTGCTGGTGTTTAGTTGTTTGACCAAAATTAGCAAAATATATATATCTATATCTTAATTTGAGTTTCTGAAAGGGTTTCTTAAAAGGAATAGCTTGTAAGTCATCATTGGATATGCCTTGCATACTGTTAATATTATTGCAGTGAGAAATTCACAGTTCAGACTTCATGGTTTATCTCAATATTCCTATTTAAAACACAGCACATAGCATGTTGCTGGAGATCGATATTGTACAACTCCTCGTATGTGTAGTATGTTTAGTGACTTGTTACGGCAAGAACATAAGCAACTGAACTTGGGATTATGATACTGAGCTGGCATATTCTCGGTACTTTTTAACTAGTATAGACTATTGATACTTAGAACTACAGTTCCAGGTTTTATCCTTTTGGTTCTAAACATCGAATACAGGGTTCACCGTGGTATTTACCATATCTTCGTCCCTTCAACTATTCCCAGCTCATTAATGATTAAGCTCAATCAAATATTTAATCCAGTACTAAAAAACAAGAACAGTTACAAGAAGTGATTAACTAAATGTCTTAACAGTGTAAAATGGCATGACAGGTGTGGTACTCCAATCATTAATGATTAAGCTCAATCAAATATTTAATCCAGTACTAAAAAACAAGAGCAGTTACAAGAAGTGATTAACTAAATTTCTTAACAGTGTAAAATGGCATGACAGGTGTGGTACTCCAATGTACCACATACTCGTTTGGTGGAAGATAAAGGAGGTCAAAATTGGATAAGAAAGGAGAAAGATAAATTCAAGTTTCCAGGAGGAGGAACCCAATTTATACACGGTGCAGATCAGTATATCAACCAAATCTCTCAGGTTTGCCTCTGATGTTATTCCATATTGTTTTGAACACTCTTGATCTTTTCCTTGTCCTCCTTGCACATCTTGCCTAACAATTCACATATGCAGATGGTCCCTGATATTGGATTTGGCCAGCGTACGCGGGTTGCTTTGGATGTCGGATGTGGAGTAGCCAGTTTTGGTGCTTTTCTATTTTCAAGGAATGTGATCACCTTATCAATTGCTCCAAAAGATGCCCATGAAAACCAGATTCAGTTTGCCCTGGAACGTGGCGTCCCTGCAATGGTAGCAGCTTTTGCAACACATAGGCTGTTATATCCAAGCCAGGCATTTGATCTTATTCATTGTTCAAGGTGCAGAATAAACTGGACTCGTGACGGTATGCCATCAGGCGATCTGATAGCTTAAATATTTGTTGGCTCAATGGACTCGATATAACATTTTAGTTTGTGCTATCACAGTCGTCACTTTTTAACCAATCCACTGCATGATACTTATTACACCTTGTTAGTTCTTCGTAATGTTGCTACAATTCACATAAGTTCTACCTAGTTAACAGTCATCTTTTCCTGAGGGAAACCGGAATAAAGTTTTTGCCCTTTTTCTTTTGCTAGGTGTGTATTGGTTAATTTCCGTTCAAACTTCCATTATGCAAAAGCAGATAGCTGGTGTTTTAATAGTACTTTATATGCTGTTTTGTATTCAATTAGTCATTGACACTTTTAAAAATTGCATAAGATCAGAAGAGGTAGGTATTTTCTTGTTTTGTACTCTTCTTTTTGGGCATTGTTTGGAAGACGTACATAGCAGAATCCGTTATGCTGACATCGAAATAGCACTGGCCTTATATCTGCACTTTCCCACTGTTTTATCATTTCAACTTTCTTCAATTGCTGTCTGCAGCAACCTTTAACTTTTTGGTATCATGTACTATGCTTCCAGGTTATTTGATTCTATTCTCAACTTTATGGATCATACTTTGGAATTTCTAATTTGCTAACTTGGTCTTGTATGTTCGTGATAAAGATGGAATTTTGCTGCTTGAGGTTAACAGATTGCTTAGAGCTGGAGGATACTTTGCCTGGGCAGCACAACCTGTCTATAAGCATGAGGAAGCACAACAGGAGGCATGGAAGGGTTAGTCATCTTTGGGTGTTCTTCTTTCCCTAGATTTCCTTAGAGCCAACTCCATTTCTTAATCCTTTTAAATGGACTATTAAAGTTCCTTATAATTTTTTGTGTACAATTTGATATCAGATCACTTGATTAGTTTATCTGCATAGGTACTTACTGTTTATGCAAATCAAGCATATACAGCATATACGAGCTAGCTGAGTTATCTTGGACTTTTTTATTTTAACGTTTTTTTTATTCTCACTTTTTGAGTATAAATATCTGCAAAGGTGACACAATGATTGTGGAGTGGGTCCTTTCTCTCTTTAGTCATTATACTGCCTACTTTAGTTTATGATTGATGTTTCAATAATTCCATCCTTCTGTTTTTGAAATTTGATTGTAGCTTCTGTTATAGTAGTGATCTCCTCTCCCAAATCAGGCTACTTTACCTTTTTATGTTGCAAGTGCCTACCTTTCACTGCCGTGATAGTTTTTCACCCCGTTCTTACTCTGGGAGTAACTTTTTGTCTTTAATGTTCAGAAATGGAGGACCTTACTGATCGCCTTTGTTGGGAACTTGTGAAAAAGGAGGGATATATTGCCATATGGCAGAAGCCTTTAAACAATTCATGCTACACTAGTCGTGATCCTGGACTAAAACCTCCACTATGCAATCCAGATGATGACCCAAATAATGTTTGGTATGTCTAACACCTTGTCTACAATTCTCAACCATGTTCGGTAGCCATGTCCTGGCATTTCGAATTGCCTTTCTGGTATTAGCAATAGGACTTGCCATCAATTACTCCAAGTTGCTTTTTAGGCAATGATGTGATGGTATTTCAACTATACTATTGTTCTCTCTCCTTACTGTTTAGACTTTTCTTGACGGCTGTTATATGCTTTTTCAAGGGTGCATACTCATACGGACTTCTTGTTTGGGAAGTTCTGGAATCATGTCACACACTCAAAAGAGCTTTATTCTATAATCCAAGTTTGCAGAGTTTTTGGAAAGAGTAACTATAGGAAAGAAAGTCATGCTTTGGAAATATTTTCCTATTTCATTTTATAACTTCGTGCAACATATTCTTTACTGAGTTGTTCTCTAGACAAGAACCTTCGGTATTGGTATCTGTCTTCCATTTCTTTCTTTCTTTCTGGATGAGCTTAATTATCATTAAATGTTCCTCACCATTTTTGCATTCATTTCTTCGAGTTTCATCTTAAATCATCTAATTTCAATTTTTAGGTATGTCAATATTAAGCCCTGTATTACCAGAATTCCTGAAAATGGATATGGAGCCCATCCTGCACCATGGCCTGCTCGTCTGCAAGAGCCACCGGACAGACTTCAGGATGTTCAGATGGATGCTTATAAAGCAAAGAAAGAGCTGTACAAGGCAGAATCAAGATTTTGGAGTGATGTAATACAGACCTACATTCGTGTCTTTCACTGGGAAAAATGGAAAATGAGAAATGTGATGGACATGAGAGCTGGCTATGGAGGGTATAATCTTTGCTGCATACTTTTTCTATCTAGCTTATTTCATCTGCAGCGAACTGCAGTTTAGCTTCCTTTCCATGAAATGATTTGCTTTTTGAGTATTCTGATTGTAGGTTTGCTGCTGCATTAAATGACCATAAAATTAATTGCTGGGTTATGAATGTGGTTCCTATCAGTGGACCTAACACATTACCTGTGATTTATGATCGTGGACTTGTGGGAGTAATGCATGACTGGTATGCCATCACCTGGACTATTGCTTTTTATGATATTAAGCTGGCAAAGTTGTGCAGATTACTCTTTTACAAGAATGTTAACACTTCTCTACTATCTTTCCGTGATTCACTTTCTGAAGAAGTTGGTTTTTCTGCAGGTGTGAACCATTTGATACATATCCAAGAACCTATGATCTTTTGCATGCTGCTGGTCTCTTTTCAAGGGAGCAGAAGAGGTAATTTGCTATGATGATTGTGCTTGAAGATAGTTCCTTGCTTAATATGTTAGAAATCCAAAAACTACAATAGCACGCTGTAGTCCTATTTCTTATGTAACACTGTTGGCCTTTGTATGCTAAAATTTAAGGCGCGTGGCATGTCCAATTTTGCTGTTATAACTTTTGTACTTCTGAGATGTGTCGGTAGGCTCGTATATTGGTTCATGCCTTGATGTCTGGAATTTGACCTTTAGTAAGTCATATGGACTTGAATGCTTAGTGCAGGGACTGCCCTAGAGGACTTCAATTATGTACATAGGCCTTTCAGGTTGAAACTATTTAGAAGATTTGAATCACCCGGTACGATCAATTTTATAAACACTAACACTCTTCCATTAACAAAGGTGTGACATTTCTGTCATATTGTTGGAGATGGATCGCATGCTTAGACCTGGTGGTCGTGCTTTTATCCGCGATTCGCGCAGCATCATTTATGATATCAAAGAGGTGACAGATGCCATGGGGTGGAGGTGTGGTGTGCGTGACACAGCAGAAGGCCCATATGCCATTAGAAAAGTGTTGATGTGCCAGAAACATATGCTGCGTCTGTAAGTACATATTTCCTATGCTTTGATATGGAAGTGGTGGCCGCACTCCATCCTGTCCAAAACGGATTCGTAAAGAGACATGTCGTCATATCACTACAAGATGTTTCTAAACAGCTTGGCTGTGCAAGCTAGCTGTTGGCAGAGTTGTACCTTAGGGGTTACCTGAGACCGCAGTGCCTTTATATAAGAGTTATTAGAGAAAATTATTTAGTTGTTTCATTCCATTCAATGTAATGTATGTTCTTTAGACATTGCAGGATTAGAAAACTAGTCCTCCACTGAGAATGTAAGAAATCACGATTCACTTTGTTAGAGTAACAGGTCATTCCTTGTAGAGTGTATAATGTCCAAGAACAATCATGCGTGATACTTGTTGGGTTTGTATGCGTTAGAGGAATTTGCCGGACCTGATACTGTTGCGTGGTTGGGAAGGTTGGCATCTCAGTGAATACGCGCCTTGTACTATGAGGTCCAAGTGACCTATGTTCGTCAGCTGTATGACCTTTATTGTCGCTATTTCATTTGCCACATTTGTGCTGAAAAGCCAAAATCATATATTGTAATAATTTTAACATTCCTGTGAACATAACATATATTGTGAAATTTGAGATTGAGATTCTGGTATTAAGAAATAAATGTTATAGCCGCTTCCTTCATGAATTATGCGAAGTTTTTGTTTTTCGTTTATAGTTGTTGTTACATGGGTGCAAAAATTGTAATTCAATTTGTACCAGAGAATCTTTTTGGAAGGACCCACGAAGTCTCTTTATATAATAACAGGGATCCACTTCTAGTGGGTCTTTTGGTTTTATTAAGATTGGATTCTTTTGAACACAAAAATCACTTATTTTATATTAAAAAATTATTTTTAATTTATTTTTCAATTAAAAAAATATATTATTTTTAATAATACTATTTTTAATAACTCATTTTTAGAATTTCCAAAATCAAAAAAATGATGCATGTAGTATAGGAACAGTGTTTTAAATACACGTAGGAGTTTCACTTAAGTAAAAAATAAAAAATAAAATTTTTTAAAATAGATTAAAATTAAAGTTTAATTTTGTATTTTAATTATATTTTTAAGTGAGTTATACATAGAATTTAAATTTTATATTTTAAATTAAAAATACAATTTTTTAAAATAGATTAAAAGTAAAGTTTTGTATTTTAATTATATTTTTAAATGAGTTATAAATAGAATTTAAATTTTATAGTTTAAATTAAAAATAGAATTTAAATTTTATAGTTTAAATTAAAAATAGAATTTAATTTCAAAAGTAAAAATCCGTACAAAATTAATTTGAGTTATTTGTAGAATTAAAAATATATTAAATTATCCGAAATTCTAATTATGGAAGCAGAAAATAAAGCTCCGGTAATTTGAAACGCGCCTATCTGTGTCCTTTCCCCCACTCCAGACCGTTCTTTCATTTTTCATTCCCCCACGCCCACAAACCACATGAACTGACACTCTGTCTGTCTGTCTCTCTTTCTCTCTCTCTCACGCCGGTAAATCTCCTCTAATCTCCGTCGATCACTGTAGTCTCTCTGCTACCGTACAATGGCGGCGATCTTCGAATCGATGTGGCAGGTAAGGATTCCTCTTTCCACTTCTAGTTGTCTTCCCATTCCAATCAACTTGGTTTCATTTGCCTGACTATAAACCCTAGATCGCCATTTCTCTCCTTCGAATCTCTGACTATATCGTCTTGTGTTGGTTGCGTCGGTCTGTTTGTTTTTCCAATGCAATGCATTTGAGTTTCGAGTGGATGTTGAGATTGTGTATGTACTCATTTGTTCGTTTCTGTTGTGTGGTGGTCCTGAAAGACAATGCCTGTGGTGTGATTTGGTGGTGCTTGCTGGAATGGTTTCGATTTTGCTGGTGAGGTTTGGATTCGAGACGCCCCGCCATTGTGTTGTATGAAAGTTAGTAACTGATTCTGGATTGAGTTTGTTTATTCGTGTCTGTTTTCTGTTGAATGCACTCTTTCTTTGTTCTTTTCCGAACAATGTAATGCCAATGACGTGATGATTGAATTCTTCCTAAGAATTTTACTAGATCCTAACTCTTACCGCAAGAACCCTTCCCCATTACCAGAATGTACCAAGGTTGTAGGCAATTATTCTTCTGATGTTGATAGCTGCAAGTTATTGGAAACTTCTTTTGGTAAATGATTGGATGTTGCTGAGGAATATAGCTAGCTGCTAATGATTTCATTAGGGAAATTTGGTGCATGAATCTTCACGTATTTCATATATGTATTCTATCACTTTGATTTAATGCTCAGAAATTGCTAGAGATAATGCTGTGAATTTGATGCTCAGTATTTTATATACAACAATGTCGTGCCATGTGCAATTTTTATGATCCTTTTATGATGTCGCAGGCATTGCATTAATCATAGCATCTTTCTGTGACATGTTCATTGGCTATATTAAGTAATTATGAGCCTGCTGCATTGGCACCTGGTCTGAATGGTGGGTTCTGTTGTTGCGAGAAGTCCAGCAGATCCATCTATTGATTTGTTTCTCAGATTCCATCTGATAATTTTGGCACCCACAGATCCTTTCAATGTATTTACTGTGGCTTTTAGGAGCTTTACTGATTTTATTATGATTGAGAGGTATTCTTGGGCAGAGATAACTCTCTGCTTGTGCAGAATGTAGAAAATAATTTTCCATACATAGGTCATGAATGGTCCTTATTAGCACCGATTACCCCCATAACTATGGCTCTGTATATGCTTTGTAGAGATTATTGTTATCGACATAGAACATAGGGCTGCACATAGTTGCAACTGCTACGGAAGCTTAGCAGTTTCTGGAGTCAGTTTCTGTTTACTACTCTTCTAGTGGCATTATGTAGTAGAAGAGTTTTAGCCCTTACCCTTTCATGTTTATTTCTTCAAGTTCTTGTGTTCTGGATCAATTTCCAATTTCTACAGATAGGTATTAATTCTTTGTATTGTGATGCAGTATTTAATCACTCATTTCAGTGAATTTCAACTGGCTACTTTCGGCTCCTTTATTGTTCATGAAAGCGTCTTTTTCTTATCTGGGCTGCCATCAATATACTTCGAGAGATCAGGGGTTTTCAACAAATACAAAATTCAGGTTTGCTAATGAGTAACTATACTTTTGTTTTGCAAAATTTATGAACTTAACCATTGGTATGTTGTCTATATCTTTTAAACAAGACCCTTCTTTCATCTATTTTGTTGTAGACCTTGAAGAGATAGAGAGGTTGAAAACTTCCAGTTTGACTAGTCTTAACCTGTTATATCAGAAGGATTTTTATGTCAACCTCATTATTGTGTCCGAAGATAGGGATAGAAATAGAGATTGGTGGCTCATTATTCTGTTCATACTGGACAGAACTATTCCCCATATTCGAAAGCACCGTCTTTTTCTTTCTTTATATTACCAACGTAATGCTTCTTGTTCCTCACGCTTTTATGTTGATACTATTCACATAACATTCTTTGCTTTTGCAGGGAAAAAATAATACACCAGCTGCCCAAGAAAAATGCATCATAAGGCTAATCGTATATCATCTTTGTGTCAACTTGCCGCTCATGATCATCTCCTACCCTGCATTCAGATACATGGGTCTTCGCTGCAGCCTTCCACTGCCACCATGGTATAATTAGATCGTGTATTTTTACCTTTTTGCATGATATGGATGTTGCCCTTGTGTCCTATCGTGTCTAACATTCTGTTCCCTAGGATAGCTATGTTTTCCTTTTTTGGATTAGTTAACTTGAATCAACTAGCAATTGTAGCAGGAGTACCATGTTTCTATGAACTGATTCATTTTCTTGTGAAGGAAAACTATTTTATTGCAAATTCTTTTCTACTTCGTCCTGGAGGATTTCATATTCTACTGGGGGCACAGGGTACTGCACACTAAATGGCTGTACAAGCATGTGCACAGTGTCCACCATGAGTAAGTAATTGAGTGAGGGGTTTGGTTTCTTTAAATTGAGCTCTACTGAGGAAGGATTAAATGTGCAGATATGCTACACCATTTGGATTAACTTCTGAGTATGCTCATCCTGCTGAAATTTTGTTCCTTGGATTTGCAACTATTGCTGGTCCTGCTGTCACAGGGCCTCATTTACTGACGTTATGGTTGTGGATGATATTGAGAGTGTTGGAGACAGTAGAGGTTCATAGTGGGTACCACTTCCCTTGGAGCCTCTCAAACTTCTTCCCCCTGTATGGAGGGTAAGCCCATTATTCCTCTTGAACTGCTTGTATATGAAGTCCTTTTCTTTGAAATTGACCATCATTGCATACTATGCAGTGCTGACTTTCATGACTACCATCACCGCCTACTTTACACTAAGTCTGGGAACTATTCATCAACTTTCGTATACATGGACCGGTGAGTCTATACTGTATATGTGGAAAGAATATTTTAGTAATAGGTAATTTGCGATAGTAAAGTGGAGCTTTCAATGATTGACATAGTGAATAGTTCTGTCTCTCCAACCGTTCTCAACTGGTTCTTGCCTTTTACGTTTCCAATTCCGTCATACATAGGGCTTGAAAGATCTCAGGTAGAAAGAGGTAATGGAAGAAATCTTTCCTAGAAAGAATATTTGTGTTCTTCTCTGATCAGAAACATATATGAGCAACATAGTGCCAACCAACATTCATATGCTTTAACATATAAGGCGTATTTCGTTTTTCGTCGAATCTGAAACTATATGCTATTATTTTGCAGGCTATTTGGCACAGATAAAGGATACCGCAAACTAAAGGCTCTACACAAAGAGGAAGTTCAAAAACATGAGATGTGAGGTAATTTTGCGCCATCAGAAGTATGTGAAATAGCATGTTCTGTTCTTTTTAACTCATATGGATTACACACGAAAGATGTGTAATCTTGTTTACTCTTTCCCTCTGGAATTTCTTGGAGTTGTTTATTGCATTGTTAGTGATAGTTTACTCGGCAACTTTTGCTCATTTCTTTGTTTTCTCAGTTACGAGTGTGGGCCTATGTGAATGTCATTTGTGTTATGTGCTTCCCCGCTGGATCAATGGGACCACAATCTTTTTTACATAGTACTTCCATAATCTTCTAATTGTGGTAGACGTGTTTGTTCAACATGAGCTGAGGTTTTAGTTTTAAAGAAGAATCACTGCTGAACAACTGACTAGGTGAATTGCTTTGAAACAACTAAATAGTCTGTTTCCAAAACATTTTACCATGCTTTGTCCTTTGCAATGTCTCATAATTTAGGATCTAACAACTTCATGCTTCCTTTTGGGGAAACTTCTTAAAGTATGTTTGTCACCACACCACAATGTTCCAAGGAGATTTTAGAACTTTTTAGTGTTTTTATTTCATGTCATGTGCTCCTGCAGTTGTGGGTGGTGCGTTAATTGTATGTTATTATTATTTCTTGGAACTCCCTATCCACTGAGGATATTGGTAATTATGTAATGGCAGCATTCTGAAAAGTTCTATTATCTGAGATGAAATATTTTGAAAAGTCTTGTTGTATGTTATTGATGAATCCATCTTTTTCATTGTGATTTTGATGGAGTAAAATATTTTTGCAGATTTTCATCCTCAATCTTCTGGGTGTACCAGTCACTCCTAAGTCATTTTGTCTGACCAGGTTGATGTTTGCTTATATTCAAGCGGTGTACATCTCATACTTGTGGACTCCTTCAACTCATTGTCTCCATCAACATCCCGTATAAACTCTAAAGGTTTGCTGGAGCATTGTAATTGCTCGTGGTAAATCTTTTATTGGTAGTCATTATGTACTGAATTTTTTGGCATTAATATAGAATCTCTTTAATGCATCTTTTAAAGAATCAGTGAATGCTGAAGAGTCGTGGAGCTTTCGTATTGAGTTTTTAATATGTACACTAAATAAGTTTGTTGTAGCGCTTTGTATTGAGTTCTTTTACTTTGTAGACTAAATAAGTTTGTTCTTAGTACCTTCTGTAACTGCTGGAAGCTGCTATATGGAGGCGTTGTCAAATGTCGATGTGGTCCCAAAGTTTTTCATCTCTTCGTTATTATTATAAATTATAACCTGTGTTTCAATAATTGTATATTGCGCTTTCTATGTGCTTTCAATCAACGATGTGGCAGTCATATGATACTTTAGCAGATAGGCATGTGTTTATTACTATGGCCATCACTGTAGTTGACACGTTAATGTGACCTCCAGAAATTTTGAGCCTTCTGGGAATGAAATTTGGAGTCAATGCTGTTGCTCCCCAAACCTGAAATTAAATACTTGTTGTGATAAAAATCATATGAAGTCTTGAGTTAGATTACGTAATTGATGTTTGCTGTGAATCTTAAGTGTATTTACTGGATATTATTTCTACAATCTGTTTCTCGAGTAGTAATTCTGTATTATTGTTTTAAGTTTTACTCTCTTGTTATTATCCAGTACCTGTATCATGAGCCTACTACTAACTTGTATAATTCATATTTCTACTGATGGTGTTGTTCGTGGTTACTGGAAATTGGTTTGGTGCAATTCCACAACACGAAGGCACGATGCTGCCTGGACTTTTTTTTGGGCGTGAAGCGCGTGGAGGGCTGCAGGCGCTGAATCACCGGTGGCTTTTTTGTTATGGTACGGCTAGCCAGGTTCTAAGCTGGACTCTTTCTATTTCTCACATGCCTCTTGACTAACGCATTCAAAGTGATCACTTATAGATTATTCTTCCATCATTTGATAAATTTTGATTCGGAATTTGCTTCTGAAGTCATGATACACGTAGGGCGTTTTTATTTCACAGAAACTAGAAAGTGACTTTTTTACTAAAACATTATTATATGTTTTATTTTTATAAATTTATTTTAAAAATTTTGAATAAGCAACTGTGCCCATATTTGAAACATACGAACACGCCCTTAAGAAAAAGTTCTAAAGTTTTGAGACCAATAACTTGATTATCAATCTTTAGGACTTGAAATAACCAATTTGATTAATTGATATAATCAATAATCTTAGAAACTACTATGTAAGTTATATGTAAAACCAAGTGTTGAAATTAAATTTTTATGAAGAAAAGAAAACACGTTGAGGAGTCGAACAGCTTTGGATTTCCACACAAAAAGTGCTTATGCAGATTTTTATTTGTAAAAGAACTTATAGAATTATATTCGTGGAAAAGCTGGTCAATCGTGTCGGTAAAAGCAGTAATAATTAGCTCAGTCGATGACACGTAGCCTGTGTGTGGTGGAACTCTAACGATCCACGTTTCACTAATACCAGCTCAACATGAATACAAGCCGGTTTAGTTTGTGTTGTTTTTTCAAGCGGCGAGCTGAGAGAAGTTGCTGTTGTAGAGAGCATGAGATGAGAGATCTTACGTGTCCACAAAAACAAAACCCTGACCACTACTCCTACACGTTCATGCACTCACAAAGTTTGTGACAATATTATAATATAACTAAACCATATACGTATGGTTTTGAGTTAAAGCTTATTTACTTTTGTTTTAAATAATTTATAAAAATAGTTTGATAAAACTAGATTATTAAAGTGAATTTAAGTGAAATTAGAGTAATATTTAATTCTAAATATAACTATTAGAACTTCAGAAGTGAAGTTAAAAAGTAACTAATAATTGTTTAAAAATAAACATAATATTTAGAATAATTTTTTCATGGAAAAAATTTGATCAATAGAAATACGATTTTAGTTACTTAGAACATATTTTAAATGTCTTTGTTTCAATAAAATGAAAAATAAAAGATAAAATTTCTTTAAAATAAATTAAAAATAAAGTTTAACTTTTATGTTTTAATTTAAAATTTTATTTTTAATTATTTTTAAAATAAGTTGAAAGTAGACAAAAAAAAGCATAAAAATAAAAGTGTGCTCGAGCAATAATGAAAATCCAAGCGAAACTATAATTGTAAAGTGAAAAATACATGAATTCGACTAAAGAGTTTCCATGAGCTGAAACACGCCCTTGCCTTGGCCGCTTGGATTGAGTTGGTTTTAACTCAAAACCAAACCAACCAAACCCATGCAGAGACAAAAGCTTCAATATATAATTTTCCCTTCTACCATAACTCCCAGATGTTTCTCTTTCAATTTTTTTTTCCCTTCCTTCTTCCGAGAACAAAATCATCAACGAAGAAGAAACAACAACAACAACAACAATTCTCGTTCTAGTTTTAGTTCAATTAATCTTTTCAACAACAACAACAACAATCCTTGTTCTAGTTTTAAATAGTTCAATCTCCGATAGTGTTTGTTGCGTAGCAGCGAGTTCTAATGGCAGAGTTGAGCTACAACAGCTACGATTCATCAACGACAACTACGAGTCATCATCAGCTAACTCGAAATCGATCCCGCTCCGATTGCTCAACCATGGTTACCGATTTATTATTCATTGTTCGTTCCAATTCGTTTGATTCTTCTTTGAAACCGAAGACAGGGTCGACGAGTTCTCCCGACCCAGTAGGTCCTGTTCCTCAACTTCCTTCTCCAGCTCTGATTCCTCCGGCAGAGGTTGTTGTTAATAAGTGTCCGAGGTATGGGTTTAGTAGTGTTTGTGGCAGGAGAAGAGAGATGGAAGATGCTGTTTCTATTCGCCCCGAGTTCTTCGGTTGTGGCGGTAGCAGCAGAACAAAGTTCCATTTCTTCGGAGTGTTCGATGGCCATGGTTGTTCTCATGTAAGTAATTGATTCTTCAATTTTGTTTCTGTGGGGGAAAAAGTTGTGCTTTTTCGGTTCTGTAATGGTTAGTAGTGGATAAAAGATAGATTCTTTTTAGAACATGGGGGAGTTCAACTTCAGTAGCTTCTCTTAATCTTCTTAATCAATATAGAACGACAGAAAACAATTCCATTTTTCTCTGATTTTGATTTTCTTAGGGAAAAAAAGTGTTTCTTCTTTTTAGTTGGTTCTCTAATGGTAGTAGCGGATAATATTAGATTTTTAGAACGCGAAAGTTAGAAATTGCTTCAGAAAGTTGAATTTTAACAAGTTCTTAAGCAAATTGATAGTTAATTTGCTCTTTGGATTCAGGTGGCAACTGCGTGTAGAGATCGGATGCACGATTTAATGGCAACGGAGCTTGGCAACAGCGGCGGCGGCGGCGGAGCTCTAACACGGAAGCGGTGGGAAGACGCTATGTTCCGTAGTTTTAATAGAATGGATTTAGAAGTTTCAGCTCTATGCGGTGGTGTTAGTAATGGCAGCTGCTGCTCCCCTGGTAGTGGTTGCTGCCCTTGCAATCTCCAGCCACCGAACTGCAACCATGTTGGTTCCACTGCTGTTGTTGCGGTAGTTGGGCCTGAGATAATTGTCGTTGCTAATTGCGGAGATTCTCGTGCTGTGCTCTTTCGTGGAGGTTCGGCAGTTCCATTGTCTACAGATCATAAGGTATTTTTAAGTTCTGTAGTTCATGCTTGCGTGGTGTTTGATGAATTGATTCAGAGAAGCTCTTTAGGTTGTTGATGCTACAAGGTACTTGATGAAATGTTTCTGTCAGTCTAGATTGTGAAAACGATGTTATGTTGATTCAAATTAAATCTATTATATTTTACCGGATGATTAATTGCTTTTAAGGAAGATTAGTTCTTAACAAAATTTGGTGGATTGGGAGAATGATTTAGACGAATACCTATGGTATTTGCTGTTGATTTTCGATTGCCAGGATCCAGATTGTAGTGCTTTCTGAATGTATGGAGTTTGAATTTAGGATAATCAAAGAATGCTCAAGGATAAACCATTAAAAGTACCATGTATGGTTTCTTGTGTATGTTGAAATGATCTAGGGAGATATATGTTGTCAGAAGAAATCAGTGGTGTTAATTTGTTGATTTTGAATTTTGGATTTTTTGGGTAGCCCGATCGGCCTGATGAGTTGCAGAGGATTGAGGCAGCTGGTGGACGGGTGATATATTGGGAAGGTGCAAGGGTGCTCGGTGTTCTTGCTGTATCCAGAGCCATTGGTAAGAAACTGAAAATCTTACTGTTGATTCAATTCTAACCCATTTCTTGGTTGTGAAATCGCAACTTCAACTTGGAATTGGACTGAACTGAATTTCGTACAGGTGATAATTACTTGAAACCATTTGTGATATCAGAGCCAGAGACAATGATGACAGATCGGAGAGCGGAAGACGAATGCTTGATACTGGCAAGCGACGGGTTGTGGGACGTAATCAGCAATGAAACTGCAGGTAGTGTAGTTAGGATGTGCTTCAAGCGGTGCAAGACTAAGCCGAGCGCAGAGGGACTGGATAAGGTGTGCACAGTGGCTGCAAATTTGTTGATGAAACTTGCAATCTCCAGAGGCAGCACTGATAACGTTAGTGTTGTTGTGGTCGACTTAAGACCAGATTCACGATCACCGATTGCTGCAAGTTAACAACAAGTGATTCAACAAACTGATATTACAGGAAAATGTACATGTTCAAATATCATCAGTGCAGTAGAGGCTTTTTGAAAAGTTTCAATTATCTATTTTGTTATAAAAGAATTGTTGTGAGGCTTACAAGTAGATTCATGAAAACCTTGTTGTTTCAATTTCTAGAAATAAAAGTATAACTTTTCATGTTTGTGTTTTTGTAATTAGTTTTCGTGCAAGCTAATAAAATTTATAAGAAAATTTTTCATAGCCTCTTCCTCTTAGATGATCGAATTTTCAAAAATTTTACTTCGAAGGTTTTATTGTAATTGATTCATGTACAGATTGGTTTCAATATGAATCATTTTGACAGAAGATATATATAAATTTTACATGTTAATAGTTAAAAAAAAAGCCAATTATGCGTTCTGAGTCGCTAATGTACTTCACAGAAAATTATTTTACCAAAACAATAACACTTCTCTAAAAGCTACGAGCGATAATTGATTTTATCCATTTATTTATTTATTGTTTGGAATATTAGTGTTGTTTGAAATTATTTATAAAATGAAGTTTTTTTAAAATAAAAAATATTTTTATTTTTTTAAAAAATAAGTTCTATTTTTTAATTTAAAAAAATAATAAAAATATATAATAAAAAGATTTTGTTACATAAAATTTTTTTACATTATCTAAATTTTTAAATAAATTTTATAAATACTTATAAAATATATATTGAAAAATATAAAATAAAAAAATTAAAAAGTTATTTTTTGAGGTATGCACTACCAAACGTAGTCTAAATCATTTGAAGTTGAATGACTTCAATGGCTTATGCTTGTGTTTTAGTTTATTGGTAACTCATATTTTTTAAAAATAATAAAATATTTTGTTATATTTATTTTATAAATTTTTATAATTTAGTTTTAAAATGTTCAAATCTTTTGAAGATAAGCAAATAAATTCTAAATCAGCTACACAACAACTGAAATCTTTAGCTGAATCTTTTTTTTTTTTCCCAGTGAGATCCTTTAGACCAACTCATCACCATGACTCAACAACGACAATCAAACCCAAGTACAAAACTGTAACAAAAATCTTTTTATCTTCTTTTTCTTTTTCTCATAGAAATTTTGCAACAATTTTCCACAGAATTGAAGTCTGCTTTGCAACGCGTATGGTTGTAAAATGCGTTTGCTCATAGAGGTCACTTGGAGATTGAAGATTTTAGATTGATTCGAATAAATTGAGTTTGGAATTTGAATAGATTTGTGAAGATTCTCGATAGCAAAAGCAGGGGTTAGAAATTTATTGATGAAAAAGGAAAATTTTGTTCGATTTGTTGATAGTGTCACTATTAAAAAGAAATTTCAACATTAAAATTTCCTGTATCTGTTACAGATTTTTTCCATTAAGTTTGAGTTTTTAATTATTATGCTTAAATTGAATCTAGTTGTTATCTTTGTTTGACTTCAATTTTTAGAACACTAGTTCATAATACTCCCTTCAAAAGTTAATAATCATACTCGAAATTATCAATTAATGGAATTAATAACATTTTAGAATATGTTTAAAATATCAGAAAGTGACTCATGAATAAATCACTTCTGAATAATTTTTTATATAAATTTATTCTTACAAAATTATTTTTTATACTATTTAATTTTTCAGAAACTTCCTTCTGCACACAATGAAGCTTTTTTGAATACATCTAGAAAATTTTCTTGATACTAAAACAACATAACGGATACAACTTATAATCAAAAGTAGAATGAAAAGTTCTTTCAGGCCATTATTGTTCTTCCGCCATCAACGCAGATGATTTGCCCAGTGATGTAAGAAGCAGCAGGTAAGCAGAGGTATGCAACAAGTGAAGCAACTTCTTCAGGTTCTCCTACTCTCCCAAGAGGTAGCCGGCCAATTTCTTTCTCCATGAACTCCTTGTCCTGCAAAAGCTGTTTCACACAATTTACCAGAATTAAGGCTTGTTTACTTGCTTGAAAGTAACTGAGAAGTGACTTATTTTGTCCAAACAAACATTTTCAGATAATTTTTTTATATTTGTTTTTAATAAATTTACTCGCAAAAACTCACTTTTTAATAATTTATTTTTTCTTTACTTTTCAAAAGCTTACTTCTAAATAAGTAAACATGCTAACGCCATTGTAAATATTCGCCAAAAACCGAATTGATATAGATCTATAAGTGACTTCTCCTTATTTTTCAGAAACTCGCTTCCAAATAAGTAAACATGTTAAAGCTATTGTAAAAATTATATGTTAAAAAAAAATATGAATTGAGATAGAACTAAAAGTGACTTCCAATATCTTACTGGCTGAGCTAGAGCAGTCCTGATCGGTCCAGGAGCAATACAGTTTGCTCGAATGTTGTCCTTCGCCCGCTCACAAGCAATATTCTTTGTAATTTGATTCATCGCAGCTAAAAGATTTAAAATGAAATTAACTGAGACAATTTCTTTCCTGAATTTTTTTTTCCAAAATCTAGTTATAAGAACTACCTTTGCTCGCTGAATATATGGAAAGATTTGGTGCACCAATGACTCCAGCAATCGAAGAAATCAATATAACATTGCCTGATCCTGATGCTTTCAGAAGAGGGTGACCTAACTGGCTCAGATGGAATGCTGATTCGAAATTGGTTGCCATTAACGTAGAATAATCTTCGGGCGTGCACTCAACAATCGGTTTCAGCCTACTAGTTCCAGCATTATGAACCTACATATACATAAGCAAATTTTTAAATTCGCACAGTTTTTATGTAGGAAGAAATTATGATATCCTTAGGAGTTATACTCTCACCAATATGTTGAGTTTGCCTTCAAAGACTGAAGAAACCTTCTGCATGAGTTTTTCTCGATCTGTCTTTAAAGAGACATCACAGACTGAACCTGTTACATTGAAATTCGCGTCTTTCCATTTTCGCAGACACTGGTTAAGTTCTTCTTCGGTCCGAGAACAAGTGTAAACTGAAGAACCAAAACCAGCTAGTTCTTCCACTATGGCATACCTAGAAAGTTCAAAAACTTTTAAATTGTTTCGAATACTGATCCATCTGTTGTATCAAAACAAACTAAGTATATGACCAGTTGTCGCACAAGAGTTCCCGAATTCAAAAATTTTGATTGAATTTTTGTTCTTGTAAAGAAGGATAACATACTGACCCTATTCCTTTTGAACCTCCAGTGACAAGTGCAGTAGTTCCATGGAGACTCCATCTCTTCTCCCTGCTCCTGCTTCCGTTGCTGCTGCTATCAGTTATCTCCATTTCAGTACCCTTCCAATCAGTTTCAAGAACTTTGCAATCTTAATCACTCAAACTTCCAACCTGTTCTTCATTCACCTGCTACCAATAACATTATAACCTGTACATGTGTTAGCAGGTCAATTCAATATCATTCAATATACAAACAAATACAGAATTTGTTTTGAAGATAATTTGGAAAGAATACAACCTTCTCTATGACAATCTTTGTCTTCGGGTACCCTGTGGTTCAAACTTCAGTGCTTCAACCTGCAACAAGAAGAAGAATTGTAGCCATCAGAACAGTCTCTGAAAGCAAACGATTGGCTTTTTTTTTCTTCCTGATAAGAACAAAATAAAAATAAAAATAATAATCGATGAAAAGAATCTTCAAAAAGGAATATCAATTAAAGAATGAAGGAAAACATTGCAGCAATAGTATTATATGAAAGTAAACAGAAAGGCCGAACACCTCCTGGGACACATTCTTGATATTGATCAAAAGGTAACCAAATGACAGAAAAGGATCAATATTTTGAAGAAATAGCCATCATTAAGATGTTCAATTTCTAAGTGCATTAAATAGCTCTCCAGTGGTGAAGACAGTAATCGAAGATCTTAATATATAGGCTGTTCTTCCGCCATCCACGCAAATGATTTGGCCGCCTGTGAGTTAAGAAGCCGCAGGCATGCAGAGAAATGCCACGGCGGATGAAATCTCTTCTGGTTCGCCTACTCGTCGGAGAGGTACGGCAGATGTTACTTTTTCCTCTTCCTGCCTTGCTCAGAAACTGCAGAACCATAACTGGCATAGATGGAATCCTGATTCAAGATTGGTCGACATGATGAAAGAAAAATCTTCGCTTGTGCATTGCTCTGTCGATTTGGCAAACCCAGTACCTACCTTATAAATCCATAAGCTTCACTCAATCTTCTGCAGAAGAAGAATCACCGACAGATTCCTGTGACATTGAAATTCATGTCCTGACATTTCTTCGAACACCTGGTGAGCTCCTCTTTGTTACGGGAGCATGCGTACGCAGATGCCCCAAACCGTGGTAGTTTTTCTACAATTGCGTGCCTGATAACACACATATCCAAGAATCAAACCATCTGAATCCATTCATCATTCAAACATGCAAATAAACTCAACACTTGAAATGAATCATATAATCTCCCAAAATTCAAAACCAGATTTAATCCCTTTAATTCTTCTCAATTATCGACAGTGTCAAATCAAAGAAACTGAATCCGTTCAGCTGCCAAGGAAATTCACCGGTAAAAGAAACAAATTTAACATAACACAAAATATAATAAACTCTCAATCCATAATGATTTTGGTTTTTATTGTTATTCACGGTAAAAGAAAAAGCATGTACTTATCTCTTGTCTTGACAAATCAAAACAATAAATGTTTCTTATAACTTTCTTCAGAAAAAGTTGGGAAAACATTTTTGTCCAAAGTTAATGGGCCATAAATTAAGCCCTAATATTTTGATGAGCTCCATGAAGGCCTGGCTAATAACACTAATCTTCTCCTCAAATTCAAATTTGATGGGCCATAAATTAATTAACTAATGAAAAGTAATAACATTGATAAACAAATATTAAACAATTGAAGTTAAAAGAAACAAAAAAAGAAAAGAAAGCTGACCTAATGGTTTGTAGGAGTAGGATGACATTCCAACAAAATTAAAATTTATTTTGACAAAAATTGATAGTGAATTCTAGGATAGACCTAATTAAAGGCTACCTAGGAAAAAACAATTTAACAACAAACAATTTAATATTAATTTTCTAAGTGGGTATGTTTGGCACTAGTCAATCACTAATTATATATACACCTTGATAGCTGATTTCATTTAGATAGACTATTCGGAGCTTATTTATCAACCCATCAAACTCACTTTTAATATAAAGTAAAATTTAAAAATTAAAATAAAATATTTCTATCATAATTTTATTTTTTAAATTTTAATTTTAAAATTTATTTTTTAAACTCACTTCTAAAACTGTGAGTTTATCTCAAATTAAACACGCACTTAGTAAACATTTGAAATTATTAATTAAAAACACTAAACATTTGACAAATTGAGATGATGCATAGATTAGTTGCGCGAACTTGATAAATTACACTATTTGGTATAAATTTTAGGAGACAAACTTTTAGATTTGATTAAACCTTCCGTCGGAATAAAATTTAAATATATCGAAATTTTAACAAGTAAAGGCATGTTTACTTCACTCGAAAAGTAAAGTTTTCTTAAAAGAAAGTAAATTTTTGATGAGTTAAAATGAATTGTATATTTATTTTGTAAACAATTTTTTTACGTCAGAGTTATTATTTTCAAAGCCATTTTAGTATATAAGAATCAAACACAAAACATTATTTAATTTTAGGGCGTGTTTTTTTATAATTAGAAGTAATTTTTTCGGCCAAAAAACTATTTTCGTATAATTTTGTAAGTTTTTTACAATAACTTATTGTGTATATTCACTTTAATATAAACGCATAGATAAAAATTATTTTTCTAAGTTTTAATATAAACGCATAGATAATTCTATGGCACATCAATATAAAGTATATATCTAGCCTCTCTATTAACGCACGCCTTTTCTAAAAGGCATAGATAATTCTATAATAATTTTTCTAATTTTTAGGCTAAGGACTTGTTTGGAGTTCTGTTTCTAAAACGCACGCCTTTTCTATTCTAAAATTTTCTCCAAAATTTAAAAATATAAAAATTATACGTTATAGAATTACTATATATATATAAATTTTTTAATTCAGAAAAATATAATGAGCTTAATAAAACATTTCAAAAAAAATTTACTTTTATTCAACTTCAACAGAGCCCTAAAACAATAATTAAATTACAAAAGTTAGACTAAAATTCTAAACGAAGAAACTAAGTAATTCTATAACTCTTGTTTACTTATGATAAGTACAAAAATGTTTTCTAAATAAATTTTAATTTATTATTTCTAAATAAATTTTTTGTAATATATTCTAAATTTATTGAAACTTTGAAAATTGTAAAAATTATATACATAAATATTGTAAAGATTATTTATTTTTATTATTTTAAAAAATTTTAATTTATAAGCACTTTCTGAATCGTGCACGAAATGATTATAAAAGTAATGGTTTCAAAGTCGTACTCGCGTAAGTAAGCAATCACAATCATGCACGCTGCATTACTCTAGGGTTTTAAATCAACTGCATTCGCAAATACTAATAATTTAACGTTCCACTTGAGAACGAATTTCATGCAGCAAACAATTTCATCGAAAATTTGTCCCCCATTTTTTTAATCGATCCAAAAATAGCGATAAATATACCGTCCCTTTCTTTCTAATACGGTATTGACTCCGTAGTTTGCAAGATGTTAATGATCTAGAAACTAGAAAGTAATCGATGTTGAAATGTTTATGAAAAAAAGTATAATCTTTTGCTAGGGCATATATAAGTTGCAGTAAAATAAGTTTTACAAAAATAAAATAAATTTTTTGAAGTAAGTTACCTCAAAAATATGTTCAAATTTTGAATAAACTTTTTGTTCGTTTGATTTATTTAGAAGCGAGTCTAAAAATAAATTTTTGACTAAAAATATTGAGCTCCAATTAAATTGATAGACATCCTAATTTCATATTAGTTCATTATTATAATAAACAGCTTCATCGAGTGACAATATCAATCAGCAATCTATCAGTTATCGTCGACAAAATAAAGTACCGATTGACACAAGTACAGTCGATAAAACGTCAATAAATTATGATCCATAAATTATTTGCCGACCGAATCTAGTAATTAAATAATATTGCACAGTAAATTACTGAATGAATATTTTTATCGCAAATTACCGACTGACTGTAGGTCCTTGGTTTCCATGTAATTAGAACTTGAAATATATAAAATGCTCACAACCTGAGGAAAAACAAATTACAATAAAATAATTGAAGATTTATTCTGTCAACGTATACATATTTTATAATAAGAAATTTCTATTCAATCAAGACAAAATTAAAATCCCACAAGGTTTTGGAGAAATCTCATATACTCCTATGTATAGTTTTCATCATATATATAGTGTACAATAGTTATATAATGAATCCAATTATGTATAGAGACTATATATATACTAGTGCATTACAGTAGAATTCGATAATGCGATTATTTTTTGTTCTTGACGAGTAGCAATAGAGAACACAAAATCTTAGTAAAAGGCAAATATAATGGGTTCCACTGCTAGCTAGGATATGGTAACAACATTAGAAGACACTAGTTCATGAAACATATGTAATGTTTTATTGTTGTTGTCATATATGCATGAATTATGATTATGCCAAAATTATATAATAATTCCACACACACAACATAGAAGAGCGGTGCATTGAGATGCATTTGCAGCACTATTAAGTGTAATTTGGCAAGAATATTTATTATTATTTTATATTTTTAATAAACTTATTAATAAAAGTTATTTAAATTTTTAAAAATTAAAATTATTTTATATTGTTAAAATTTATTATTATTATTATTTAAAATAATAAAATAGAACTTATTTTTTTAAATAAAATAAAATATATTTCATTCAGAAAACATTATATTTTATAAGCACTTTTAGCTATTTCCTTAACGTACCAATTTTTCTAAAATATTTAGAAGTGTTTCGGAGTATTTATAAAATAATTTTTTTAGAACGAACAATATTTTAAAAATTTTGCAAAAAATAAGTTTAATTTTTAAAAGACCTTAAAAATATAATATACTTTTTTGATATTTTTTTAATTTAAAAAGATCTATAAATATCTAAAATTAAAAAATATAAAGTACTTTTTAGAAATACAAAGTATCTCAAACGCTTATCTAAATGGTACCTTAAATTGGTAGAATTTGTTATATAGAAAATTAATTCTAATAATTGCTGTGCATATGTTTAGAATCAATGTTATTAAGTTATGACACTATTTTAACAAATAAATTGATTAAAAAATTAAACCGATTGAAAAAAAAAATTTGTCAAAATAATTATATTATATTTCAACATGCAGAAAGAAAAACAGTAGCTTGTTATCTTTTATTAAAAACATTCACATGAACTACAGAGTTTCATTTCCTTAATTTTTTTTAATTGACTCAGAAAAATTAATTAAGCAAAGCATTTAGAATCATGACAGAGTTTATCATAGAATAATTATTTTTTTTGTGGGATCACACATGCACAGTTGTGATTCCTTTTCATCAAAGACAAACATTCTGTCACACTAATCAAATTAAATTAATTAATTAATTAATTTGTACAAATAAATTAGTTATTAACTAATTATGAAAGCAAATAACAAAACGTCACTTATTTGTATAGTTATTAATTAATCAATTAATTGTTATCATAAAAAATTTAAAAAAATAAAAGAAAAGTTAGAGTGTCACTTCTATGTTTGTTTGTGTGATTCTCTTTCAATCTAATTGTACTAGCAAAATCAATCTATATCAAGTTTCATTTCAGTAACCTAATTAATTAATTAATTATTCAAATGGGAAAATATCTTAACTATTTCATTTAATGATTTGTTTGTTCATTCATTTAGTTTAATTTATATAGTTAGTTGTATAGAGATTTGAAAACAAATTATATTATAAATTTTATTTAAAACTTTAAAAAATATAAAAAATTGTAAATTATAAAGTTATATTATTACTTATTAATTTAATATAAAAATAAGATTCTTTTCTAAAAATATTTTTAGATTTATTTTATGTAAGTATTGTTCTATTATCTTGAAAGGGAACTGACACTTGTAATAATAAAATTTTGGATTTTTTTTCTAGAAAATGAAGTCGTCAATTATTATTAGATAAAAAAGACTAAAAATAATGAACTCGTACGGTACGTCAAATTATAGAGACAAGAGTCACAAGAGTCTCCTAGTGATGTTATCTGTCATATTCTCTTCATTAATTAATTAATTGAAGACTTAGCCAGCAACACGAAGTCTATTTTTGGGTAAGTTTTAAATTTAAAATTTTTTAATAGAAACTGTTATTTATATATTTTTGTTGAAAAATGACTGTTTAATTATTTATTAATTATTTTTTTCAAATTTTTGTTTGTATAAATTTTACTGTTTAAATTTTTTTAAAAAACTAAAAATATGTTTAATTAAACAAAATAAATTAAATATATAATAAAATAATATATTCTTAAATTTCTGAATTTATTTTTATATATTATCTATTTTTTTATGAATTAAATTTATAACATATTTTTTAAAATATTTTTTGTTTAATATTTTTATAGTAATATTTATAAACCTAGTAATAAATATATTATTATTAATTTGTAATAATATTTTAAATTTTGAATATATAAATACTAGTATTATTAGGTTCGTCACTACAAACTGAAGCAAAATTATAAAATAATTATTTTGGGATTGTAAAAGTAAGATATTTTTTAAAAGAATATTTTAACAGATAGAAAACAAAAATTATTTTTTTTTAACTTAAACAATAATAAATAATATATTTATAGAAATTTTATGATGTACAATTCACTAAAATTTTGTTAAAAAATTATAAGATACTATAAAAAAATTTTAAGCAACAAAATTAAAATAGGAGATGAAATAAGTTACTGTTAAATATACTTTTAGTGATTTTACATTTTAAAAATATTTAATACAGTATTTATAAAAAGTTTAAACATTTTATAAATACAAGTGTAACATATATCATATAATTTCTATGTATAAATTTCATTATTTGTAGTAAATAAGTCAAGAGTCTTAAACTGTTAGAAAACATGATTATGGGGTCCTATGTACTGTAGGACAAGAGATAGCAATCAAGAGGTGATGATGACTTCATGATATATAAAAAGATGATTGATAATGAGCAGTGCAGTGTTGTTTTGTGTACTTGAATACAAGTTTTCTTTGTGTCTTGTGAGTTATGATCAGTGTTCTTGTGTCATTCATGTCCTTTTCTAAAACTAAGACATTGTTTATATCCATAATATATCTTACTTTCTTTCTCTCTCTCTCCGTATCATTTTTTTTTTCAATTTGTACATAATTATCTCTTCAATACATAAGGCATATTTATTTGTAAAATTAAATTTAAAAATAATTTATTTAATTAGTTAAATACAGTTAATTTATAAAATAATATTTTATATATGAAAAAGAATATATATAGTCACCCACACTACTATAGACACTCGTTGGCAAAAATAATTTTCAAATATGATCTTCACTATCATATATGAGATAGATTAATAAAAAATATATTGATAAAAATTCAGCTCTTCATATCACGAATCGATTTCTATTCGACCATTTGATCAAAATAAATAAAAAATATATTTTTTATTAATTTTGAATACTTGTGTCAGTTTAATCAAGTGAGCGGATAAAGATTGATTTGTGATCTGATTGACTGAAAATTTATCAGTATGTGTTTTGCTCATCCATCTTCATATCTAACGGTAAAGATCAGATTTAAAAATCTCTGACAGACTAGTGTATGTAGTTACTATAATAGTGTTAGTGCCTATATTCTATCCCTTTACATATAACTTAATTATTATGTATTAATTAGTTAAGTACAGTTAATTAAAGACTTTCATGTCTTCTTTGACAGCTAATTAAAGAATACAAAGTAGCTAGGTTGTCAAGATCATCATCCACAACAAAAGACAATATCTTTAGCAGTGAGACTAATTCATTTCTATAACTAATATAACAATATTTGTTATTATCAATAAACATTATCATGAATTTTATGTTTACACAATTAAGCTTCATATATATATAGGAGAAAAATTTTCGTCTCATATATACAAGAGAAATAGAAAACAATCGATGTCTAGAATTAGAGTGTGTTCGTTTAAAGTGAAAATGAGTTATTAAAAAATAAATCACTAGTTATTAAAAATAAATTAGTATAAATAGTATTATTAGAAGCGAATTCTATGACTTTATATTATTATCACTATATAATTTACTTTCACTTTTATATTAAATTTTATTTCTAAAATTAAAAATTTAACTCCGATTTCTTAGTACTTCAAATACCAATTTAAACTCTAATTTCACATAAATTCACTTTTCATCGAATTTTATTTCTACAATTTTTTTTAAAAACTTATTTTCAATAAAATTTTTAATAATAATTATAGTTAAGGTATTTAATAAGTTATTTTAAGACGCGCACACATTCACGTGACTACAAAAACTTCCCACGAAGCTTACTGTCTAGCTGGCGTGTCATCATGATCAATATTTATCAAAACTTGTTCTTAAAGAACTTAAAAAAAAAGCTTCTTTGCTAAGATTTTTCTCAGAAGCATTAACTAATTAGTCAAGTTAATTTATAAACATGAAAATTTTATAAATTTCTTTTCATAAGAAATAATTTTCTCCAAGTAATATTTATAAAAAAAAAAGCATTTAAATTTTAAGTCATAATTAAAACATATTATAAAAAATATAATAAATTATCTGAAGTAAATTTTTGAGAAAAAAAGTATTTCTTGGATATAAATGAAATAAAAAATATTTTTATAAATTTTAAATAAAATTTATTAAAAATTATAAAATATTTATTTAAAATATGAAATAAAAAATTAAAAAATTATTTTCTAAAACATTGTGATGAACGACACTTTTAGTGCCTATTTGGAAGTTCTTTTAAATACTTTTTCATCTCTATTTTAATTTTTTTCAAAATTAATTTTATTTAATTTAAAATGTTAATTTTTAAAATTAAAAAACTCTTTTAAAAATTAGTTTATTTTAAAGAATCTCAAACGGCTCCATAATTTATTCAATACAACTATAGTAACATTGCTACTGCAAATTGCGGGAGATATAACTAACTAAATCAATGTTGAGAGTGACTACTTTTTTATTTTTTCTACATAAAACCAAAAAAAAACAACAAATTTATCCATCAAATTTTAATCGCGAGATTATCAGAAACAAAAAGATATATAACTGATGAATTAATTTAATCGCAACACTTAATTAGCTGCTAATTTTATTTCTTAGCTTAGCTTGATCAGCTTAGCAGCGTCAACACATACGTTATTTGCCAAAGAGTCTTAGATTGCATGCTTTTGCACACAGAAATTACTTTCTATCTACTAAAAAATCACTTTTAATTTACTTTTTATTATAAAAAATATAAAAAAATTATTTTTAATTTATTTTTTAATGTAAAATAAATATATTATTTTTAATAATTTATTTTTAAAAACTTATTTTTAAAAAATTTACTTTCAAAACCAAAAGAACGCAATCTTACCTCTAGTCTTAGCACGCGTTTGATAATAATTTTAGAGAACATTTTAACCTAATTTTTATTATATATTTTTTAATAATAATTTATAATATTTATAAATTTTATTTAAAAATTTTAAAATATTATTTAGTTTATATTTTTATAAATAATAAAATAAAATTATTTTAAAATATTTTTATTAAAATTATTTTTATTTAATAAGCACATCGAGGTCCCTTTTTTCAAGACTTAAAATGCTACTAAAAAAAAAAAAAAAAACCTATATATAAGAAAGTTCAAGTCAACTAACTCTTGTAACTCTTGATCTCCAATGATTCATTAGTTGTGAACGCAATTAAATTTGAATTTGAAATTATATATAACATGCTAATTAATTATATAATGTTGTACATAGTAGTCAAGTTTTTTCAGAGAGGATTGAGTTAACTTTTCATACTTCAAATGAATTATAAAGCTTCCAAAGTAGCTACTCTCACAATAATTAAAAAGAATGAATACCTCAAAATATTCATATTAAAGAAGTTAGGGAGTGTTTGCATAAGTTTTTTAAAAAATAATTTTTAATTTTTTAGTTCATATTTGTTAATATATTTTTATAAGTATTTAAAAAAATATTTTAAAATTTAAAAAGTATAAAAAAATTTTACGTAGTAAAAATCTTTATATTGCTTATTACTTTTTAGATAAAAGATAGAGTTTTATTTTTAAAAAAGAATAAAAATACTATTATTTTTTAAAAAATTAACTCTTTACTGTAGTAAGTTATTGAATCCGCATAAATAAGAAAGAGTTTGGGAGTGCTTATGAAATAGAGCCTTTTTAGATGGAAAATATTTTTGTCTTTTTTAAAAAATAAGCTTTATTTTTGTTACTTCTACAAAAAATAAAAATATGCAATAAAAAGATCTAACTATATAGAATTTTTTTATATTTTTTAAATTTTTAATAAATTTTTTAAATATTTATAAAATATGTATTAAAAAATATGAAATAGGAAATTAAAAAGAAGTGTTGGGAACGCAATTCCAAATTCACACTGAAAAAAAACTTAATTGCAGCTAGCTGCTATATATTAAGTTTTGAAGTCCTAATCATGTGCCATATTTTCTGGATGATCATACAATTAATTCTCTGCCCCCTTAATTCATGGAGTATAAGCAACTTAATTATATAGCTTATGAAACTGCTGCTACATAACCTGCCTCTAGAAACAAGTTCCAAAAACAATTAAGAACCTAGCTAGCTTTTTTCAAAGAACTTTTATAAAATTTAAAAAAAATTAAATAAATTAAAAATATTATAATAAATTTATTTAAAATATAAAACATAAATAAAAAGGAGTTAGAAAAACTTAGCAAAAAAGCACATTAATTTAGCTTCTCTTCCTATCACTGACTTCTACAAACGGGGTTAGAAATTAAAAGAAATTAAAAATAATCTACTAATTTTTCTAGAGGTAGAAAGAGAAAGACAAGCTTCAAAACCGTAATAGACTTGTAGTACATTTATCAAAGTTAGTAAATTTCTCCTTCAGATTCTTTTTAGTACCATCTCTGTCTTCCAACTAAGACAACATTCACAGATGCTGCTGTTTCTCTTCTCTTCTATCTCCTCCAACAACTATTCTTCTTCCTCTTCTTCTTCTTCGTTTCTTTCAGTTTCTTAACTTTTTTAGTAGTATATAGATCAGTGGTAGTACTGCAATATGGATCACCAACAAAAACAGCAGTCAAGGTACTGGAACCACCACCACCACCATCCGTGGACAAGAAGAAAATTCGATCCGGCATTCGATTCATGGGAAGAGAGAGCCTTCGCTGAAGATCAATCGGCGAGCGGGTTAGGAGGCTGTGTTTGGCCTCCCAAATCTTACTCGTGCAGTTTCTGTAGGCGTGAGTTTCGTTCAGCTCAAGCTTTGGGTGGACACATGAACGTTCATCGGAGAGACCGTGCAAGACTTAAACAGTCTCCCGGACCACATACCGTCACCGGTGATCTTGATTCTAGTACTATTTTCTATGGCCCAAACCCTAACCCTAATATCAATCCTGATCACATGATCATTGATAGTAATGCTACAATTGCAGCTGCATCACCAATTCTATTACCTCCTCATCATCCTAGTAACAAAATTTCTTCTTCTTCTTCTTCTTCTAATTCTCATATTGGGTTGTTCGATCAAGAGGCTGTTGTTTATAGTAGTAATTCTTCTCAAATCTTGATGAAGAATTTCATAGCTGCTACTGCTTCAGCCAGGCAACTGGTGATCAGCAGCAGCAGTGCTAGTGATGTGGAGTTGAAGCTTGGATCAAATCAAAGTTATTACAATTTTAATTGTAGGAAAAATGAAAGTAGCAGCAATTTTTACAAGAGGCAAAGAGATGAACATGATCATCATCTTATTCACGATCACGAGAGCAGTACTACTGAAATTCGAGATGAGGTCGATGCTCCGGTTAACAAGAAACAAAGGATCATGAGTACTGGTGATTCAATGATCCCTTTGTTCATGAGAAAACAACTACTTGTTCCTTCTGATATTCATCATCAGCAAGCAAACAAGAGCGGCGCTACTGCTGGTTCTAGTCTTGCTGTTGTTGAAGAATTGGATCTCGAGCTTCGACTCGGAGAACGGCGCCCAAAGGTTAAGTAGTAAAAAAAATTGCTTCTACTTTCGAATTCGAGAAGAGATATCTCTGTAAGTTTGATTTGGCTTTTCAGAACGTTTGCTTTGATGATCATATCTAGGTCGCACACCTACTTTAATTTGGAAATTTCTCCAAAAAAGAAAAAAAAAAAAAAAAAGACATAGATCTTCATGCCATATATGTTATAGGATTGCTTATTATATATTGTCTAAATTTTTTTAAGCTTTCTGGTTTCTCTTTGATTTCCAAAGTGTATAACAAATTACGTACAATTGAATTTGCAAACTGGAAATATTTTTCATGAAAGTACGAAGAATTTAGATGTATCTTTTACTCTCGCAATATTTTTTTATAATATTATAATTTCTTCTGATATGCAAATTTATCTAATTTTCTTGATCTTGGAATACATTAAGTAGACTAACTAGGATACTCCATTTCCAGTTCTCTGTATCAGTTTCCTTATATATATAATGATCATATCTTCAGCTTGCAGCTTCTTTCGATTTACAGATATGTACTTGATTTTGCTAGTATATATATGTAGATTCATTTGTATAAATGTTATAAAGAGAAACGAAGCTAGCTAGCAAATGCATGCATAGGGAGTAGTGATCGCAGAACGAAGAAATATTTCAAATTTCAGTTCTTTTTTTTCCACTGACACTTCACTATATATACTTAGAGTTTTAACACACTGACACATTCCAAAGAGCAACAGCACCTAGCAGTAGCATATGAATGAATGAAACCCAACCACATGCATGCCCCTTCTTTGTCCTTACCCTCTTCAAATAAAAACATACTAGCTAGTTCTATTACTTCTTCAAATAAGAGAGATTACTGCAAATTTGAAATATTTAGAGAGATAGATTCCTTTCTTCTTCAAATAAGAGAGATTACTACTTCACTAATTAATAGTGTATTAGTACTGCAAATTAAAGTATATTAATAGACACAGATTCCTTTCTTCTTAAAATCTCTGGACTGAAGTCTGTGATCTGTCTTACTTTCTGTCTGCATGAATGAATAAATCCATCTGCTACCATTCTGCTTTCTTCCTTTTTAACTTCTCTCTCTCTCTAATGCATGCCCAACCACTCCCTCAAATTAATTAATCTTATTAATGGAATGGAATCACTCAATTAGCAGTATATTATTAACATAATCATACCAAATCACCTTATTAAATAATCATGTATCTTTCAATATCCCTTCATAGTTCACAGGCCTTCTTCTTCTTCTTGCTGAAAGCCTAAAAGAAACCCTAGCTAGCTAGCTATATGTTTGCTAAAAATGGTTGTGGTGCAACTATCAAGGAAAGTTACCAGACAAGAACTTAACTGATTTTCATTTTCTTTCAATTCATTCAAGACAAGCACAAGTTTAATGCAAAGCTGACATTGTTAGCTAGCTGCTTGCTGTGTGTTGGGCAATGTACAGTACTGAGTTTAGTTGACTTAAATGGGGCAACTGCAGAGGAATTTAAAGAACAAGAACAACATTTATACTCACAGTTAAACAGTTTTTCATATATTCTTAATGAGGTAGTACTGAATCGTGAAAGTTTTTCTGTTTTTTCATGTAGCAGTCTCATGTAGCAGTATGCTAGATTGGTGTAAGACACAAGGATCTATGAGTTACATATATATGCCCACAAAGATGCTGCCTTTCATTGGTTCTCACATATTTGCTAGACTTGTGTTACTACCCATTAATGTCTGCAGCAGTGAAACTGGAAGCTTATATATGAATTAATGTCTGTAGTTGTAGTTTCATTGATGATTGAACTTTGTGTATGAACATGAACAGGGAGGGAATCATAGATCTTGCAATCTGTGTGAGGAAAAAAGTTTTGTACTAGCTAGAGATAGAGAGGAATCTATTATGAACTTTGATATCTATATATATATATATACAATGTGCTAACACTATGCACTTACAGAGCAGCAGCATCTTTGTTGGACATTGGGAAAATTTCCCATACATTATGCACTCTTACTGTATACTAAATTGTTCAATGTTTGTCTAACTCAGTGATTGTTTTATATAAGGTGCTGTCTGGTTAAGATTTTAAAATCTTTTTCATTCCAACTTTTTGTTTTACATTTTTTAATAAATTTTTTAGAATATTTTATAAATTTTAAAAAATTTTACGTAATATAGATCTTATTATTATTATTTTTTATGATAAAAAATAGAATTTATTTTCAGATAAGCTTTTTTTCAAAAGCATTTTCAAACAACTCCTAAGTTTGGGCATTTTCTATTTTTGAGCTAGCCTTTGAGATTGATCATAACTGAAAGTTTTTCATCAGCAATGACAAAAGAAATAAATAAAACTTGATTAAATTAATGATGGAAACAGAATGAGTGGTTGCATTATGTACTATAATTGTTTAAAATACTTAGCTTATCTGTTTAATATGTACAAGAGTGTTTAGATTAAGATTGCTTTTGGGATCCGAAACGCTCATTTTCAATTTTCAATTTTATATTTTTTAATATATATTTTATAATTATTTAAAAATTTATTTAAAAATTTTAAAAATATAGAAAAATTTAACATAGTAAAATTTTTTTATACATATTTTTATTTTTTTTAAATAAAAAAATAAAACTTATTTTTAAAAAATAATAAAAATATTTTTTATTTTAAAAAAATTTTATTTTATAAGGATTCAGCAAACTTCATAAGAAGATGCTTGTGATCATGTTAGGATGATGTATTGTTTATTGCAAAGAAACAGACATATTGAGCATTTACTGCATCTGATTAAAGTATTTGTTGTAAAGATTCTCTCATTCTCTGTGGCAAATATATATATAAACATGCATGGTGAGTACTTGCTATAAAAATTATGAGTAGCTTATTTGTTTGCTAGCTAGCTAACTAGTACTAGAATTAACATTTACTAAGACTGCTTGAAATGTTTAGGTGTATGCATTGACTCTTGCCATGATCAATTTGCCTAAGTGTTGTATTTCAATCGTCCGAAATTTCAGATTTTTCATAAGAATTAAAGTTTTAAAGAATTCATATATTTTATTTACATAAAAAATTAAAAAATGTAATTCTATAAATAAAATTTTTATTTTAATTTGTACACCTTTCAATACAATTTTATATTTTAATTTTTAACTTATTTATAAAAATAATTAAAATATAAAAATTAAACTTTATTTTTAATTTAGTTTTTAAAAAACTTTAATTTTAATTTTTCATTTTTCTGAAATTTAATTATAGATATTTAAAACACGCTCTAAATGCTTATTATCAAGTTTATAAACTCTAATTTTTTTTTACTTCGAACTAACTTTCAAAATAAAATAAACATAAAATAGTTAAACTTAGATTTTTTTGGCGAAAACAATTTAGTTTAAAAAATTTAAATTTTAAAGCTAAAAGTTTTACTTACAAGTTTACTTTTATACAAAATAGATAACTAAATTTACTTTCAAATTTCATTTTATAATCCTCATCTTTTATAAATTTATTTCTGAACCCAATTTATAAGCATGGTAAACACGTACTAAGGAGCGATCCATATACAGACATGTATGTATATGTACAACAAAAGCAGCTAATAATTTCCCACGGCAGTCGAACTTAAGAGTGTATTTATTTTTATTAAAATGAATTAGGGCTTGTATACTGAATTCTAATTTCTCACTCTAAATTTAAAATTCGATTATTTCATATATTTTAATTATTAATTCGAATTTTACTTTCACACAGAACTTTATTTTTACAAAATTTAATTTCAAATTTAATTTTATTTATTTTAAATATTATTTTGAACTTTGCTTTTATTTGAACTCTATTTGTGATCGAATTTCATTCCATAAAATTCAGTTTTGCGAAACTTAATTACGTACATTTAAAACACGCCATAAATTTTATGAGTTATTATAAATAGTATTACGAAAAATAGTTTAATTTCTATATTTTTTTAATAAAAATAAACTGAAAATGATTTAGTGTGCTTTTTTATATTTTGGCTTTGATTATGAACTTGCTTTTGCCGACGTGATCAAAAATAAATAAACTCCCAAGATCAAGTAGGTAGCTTAACACTTTTTTATATGTCGCTCGAATATAAAATTGTGTTATTTTACATCTAAAAATATTTTTTTATCAACAAATTATTTTCAATTTATGATATATTTTAATAATTTATATGTTATAATTCATGTGTTAAGAACTAAGTGTTTTTTAAAATTTTATTCTCAGAAACTATAAGGGGCCGTTTTGAAAGTTTCTAACATAAAGATTTTTAAAAAAAATTTATTTGAATTTTTTTTAAAATAAGTTTATTTTTTTAAAATAATAAAAATTATATATATATAAATATTATAATGTACAATTTATCTAAAAATATTTTTAAATGAAAATTGAAATGAACTGAATAGAATACCAAACGGTCTCTAAAACAGTACAAGACAACTATTGTTTTAAGGCCCATTTATGAAGTCGATATTCTCTATTTACGATAACGGGCCAGGCCTGGGCTCGTCGTAAAGACCCTTGCTGGATAACACCAGCAACTGCAAATTTATAAAGTACATAATTTTACCTTTTTCTGTGAGAAAATTAGACCAAATACTTTGAGAACGTTACGTTTGAGAGTATTTCAATAAAATGTTTTTCTTTTAAAGTTTACTGTCAATTTTTTTGAAATGAATATGATTGTTTTACTAAAAAATATTAAATTATACAGTGTAAAAATTTATATATTTAAAAAAATTTTAAAAAACTAATATTGATAAAACAATAATAAATTATATTAAATTTTGAAAAACAAGGATAAACACTGTGAAAGATGTCGACGGGTTTAGGGCGTGTTTACATAGGTTTAGAAGCGGATGAAGTAGAGTTTTTAAAAAATAGATTTAAAATATTAAATTAAATATTAAAAATATTTAAAAAAAATAAATTTTTATATTAATTTTATATTAATAGTAAGTTTTAAAATTAAAATTTTAAAAAAATTTAGATAAGAAAATTTTATTTTAAATTTTTTATGTATTTTATATTAAAATTGAGCTTGAAAAAAGTAAAATTTGGAGTGTTGATAAACACGCTCTTACTTACTATTCAAAATTTATATTTTTAAACTTGTTTTTAAGATAAAATAAAATTTTTTGATAAAAAATTTTTTACAAAATTTAATTTTAAAACCTATTATTAAAACAAAATTAATATATAAACTTATTATTTAGTAAATTTGTTTTAATTTTTAATAATTTTAAAGCTATTGTTTTAAGAATGAGTTTATCTAGAAATGCTTGGGATAAAGGTAGGTAACTAGGCATTACATTGTCATTATTTTGTCAGGTTTGTCATTCATATGAAAATCTCGTATGTGCTTAAAGTCAAACCTAACATCAATAACAAACCGAGCAACACACAAAAATCGGATTTAATTAATTATCAATAAATAATTCGAAATTGAATTTCTAAAATACTTTTAAAATGTGAATATATTAAGAAATAATTTAAATTTTAAAAAGTTTTTTAGGTAAATTATTCATTATGATATTATACTAATAACACTACAAAATATTCTATTTTAAATAAAAAGGAGAACGTTTTTCGTTTGATGTTGATTAAATAAATAGTTTATTTTTTTAATTTATTAAAAAAATTTTAAGACTAACTTTATCTTGTTTAACTTAATAAAAATATACATATCTAAATTTTATGATATAATTTATTTATATTTTAAATTTTTATAATTAAAAAATTTTGAAATAAAGTGAAAAAAATCACTTAAGAAGTATTTATAATTACGCACTAATAAGCATAATTATAAAAATTGAACTGGCCGTTGAATCAGAATGCTGTTCGGATCAACATGTCACAAATTGATCCACCGAGTCAACGAATTGATCTGTCGAATCAAAAACACTAAAGAGAAGGCTTATTATTATTATTTATTAGAAGACAAAGAAGAAAAAATAAACTAATAAAAATGACACTAAAAAGCAAAAAGTATTTAAATAATAAATTTCAAAATGAATTTTTTGTTTTAGAATAATCTTATTTATTTTCTTATAATTTAACAGAATTAATAATATAAAAATTTAAAAAATACTAATAATAAATATTTATAAATAAACATAATAAATTTATTTTTTTTATTATCATATTCAAATATAAAATTTAAATAATATATTATTTTTCAATATAAAACTACTAATAATTATTTTTTAATAAAATATATAACAAACTAAAATTTTTTTTAAATTTAATTTAATTCGATTTGATCAAGGCGAGCGACTCGGATGTTAAAGTAGATCGGAACAAGTCAATTTTTATTTTATATTTTTATTATTTTTTAAAATTAAAAAAATTAAAATTTATTTTTTTAAAAAAATAAAAATATTTTTTATTTTAAAAAAATTTTATTTTATAGTCTCTTTCAAAACGCTTCCTTAATATCATAATAAACCAAGTTTTGATGCGTGTGAGGCATGCACGAATTGACATTAAAATGCTCTCCCACAAAAACAAAGAGGCCGACAAACAAGAGCATTTTAGTAAATTAACTTCCAATATCTCTGTTCGTCTGTCTGCTTTTTTAAACAACTTCCCGCATTCCCTCGCCGTCGCCGGAAAATAACAAATAATCAGAATCAAAATCAACAATCCTATTCTTGTCGTTCTCCTCTTCACCCTGCCCTACACTTCTTCTTTCCTCCGCCGCTACTATTTCATTTCTCTCTCTCTCTGTTGAAAACCATTTGCTTCAAAAACTTTTTTGGAATCGATTTTCCAGTTCACACTGTTGGTTTTCTTGCTGTTTTTCCTGAATTCCACTGATAGTTTGTGAGTTTTATAAGAACATTTTCCCAAAGAGTTCGTAGAAGAAATTTTCTGTAATCGCTTGTTTTGTCTACTCTTTCCATCTATATAGCCATCAATCACTGAAAATCTCCAACAAAATATATTCAGATCTATAAAAAATTGACAGTTTCTAGATTTTGTTGCCCTACTTTTCAAATTCGGGGCATAAAGTTTTTCAGAATCATTATCCGGAAGCACTTTCATCGATTCTATTAAAACTTTTTGCTCTGAATCAATTGGAGGGTTGAAATCTTTCGGAAATGTTGCAAGTTTCGGCGTGCAACGCTTTGGTATGCACAGTCCTGTTCTTTTCCTTGCTTTTCATCTCCTACATTGTGTTCTTCTCCGCGGAGTTTGGCTACCGTTGCCCAGCGGCATGCGCTCAAGCATCTCTCAACTTCGCCGGAGCTCCGATAACGTCTCCGGCAACGGGAGCGTCGGAGACGGACGTGTCGCACGTGGTGTTCGCCATTGCTGGGTCTGCCCGCACGTGGGAGAAGCGCCAGGGTTACACCCAGGTTTGGTGGCGTCCTAATGTTACACGTGGCAACGTATGGTTAGATGAGGACCCGCCAGGTGGCCCCACTTCTTGGCCGTCCACGTGTCCATTTTACCGTATTTCTAGGAATCTCACTGGCCGGCTTGCCTCGTCGGCAGCCGCAAGGATTGCAAGGATAACTGCCGATGCGGTGGCGGCGACAGACGCGTCGGCGAGGTGGTTCGTGTTTGTCGAGATATTAGTCAATTCAAAAGCTTTACAATCTTCTTACACACAAAAATACAAAATGTTTAATACTCTGTTCCTTATTTGTATGTTTCTGAAAAGTATTGTGGCTAGATTACCTTCCTAATTCTGTGGTGAAATTACAAAGAAATTTGGTTGATAAATCTTTTTAATTGAATTTGTCAGGTATGTCATGGGTGACGACGATACGGTGTTCATAGTGGAGAATTTGGTTGTGGTTTTAGGGAAGTATGATCACCAAGGTATGTGGTACATTGGAGCTCCATCTGAGAGTGTGGAGCAAGATGAAATGCATTCATATGCTATGGCATTTGGAGGTGGGGGTTTTGCACTGAGCCAGCCAGCTGCTGCAGCACTAGCAGAGAGGATTGAAGGGGGATGTCTTGAGAAGTATGACTACTTCTATGGGAGTGATCAGCGGGTGCAGGCTTGCCTTGCTGAGCTTGGAGTGCCACTAACTAAGGAGCCAGGGTTCCACCAGGTAATACTTGAATCTAGTCCACCGCCTATTTGGAAATTTGAATATGAAATTTACTTGGTTGGTGGAGTATAGTGTTTCACACTATGGCCAATCAATTAGATTGAAGCTAGGCTCCACCAAGATAGAGGAGGTTTGATAGGACATCTATTTTGGATTCAGTTATGTGAACGCTTACCTGATCCAAGTTTTAAGCATTGATTTGTTCACCAAACACTTATTACCTTAGGTTAATGCATGCATTGGACCTAGAATCTATTTAGTAGAATGCATGCTGTAGTAATTATGCAAGACGTCCTTTCACTCCAAATTTTAGGACGTTTTCATGTGACCCATTTGCTTCCTTGTCTTCTTATAATTAACCTGATAGACCCACTTCAACTGTCATTCTGGTCCTAATTATTTCCTCCTTACTTTGAGCTTTTTAAAAAAAAAGTTTGTGGAGCACTTTATGGTACAAAAAGTTAATGTTACGATGTCTACCACAATGAGGAGTGACAAGAAATCGGCTTTGCCACCCCTCTAGCATCGAGCATAGCACAGTCAAATAATAACTGCATAGCAGATTGCTTTTGAATCTACTTAGAAAAGTGTCTTTAGAAAGTTAGATATTCAGTAAACAATTTTTGGAAGTACTTTTGGGTATGATTTATGAGAAAGGTTGTCTTTCACAATTACAATGTCCAACTAATTTTGTCCATTTTAGGTCTACATTTTTGACAGCTTACTCCCCATGATACTAGAACCCTGTTCCAGCAGTAAGGTTAGGCAAACAAAAGTCTCGCACTACAATAGTGTTGGAATTTGACTTGGCTGCTTCCTCAACTAGCTAATTGGCAATAGTTGCGTTTCCCCACAATAGTTCTAAAAAAGAACTTCCGTTGTGAAGAATTTTTTGCTAGTTGCTATCTGTTATCATCTAAGTTGATCAACTGTTCAGATTTAGTCAGTGATTTCTGGTGCTCTGTCATTGGTAGTCGTTTAAATAAACGCTAACATGTATGTAGCCAACGATTATTAGCATATATTTAGGGGACACTTGGAGTGCTTAAAATAAGGTGATTTTCTAAAAAAGAGCTTGTTTTAGAGCTTTTCGGAAATGAGCTTGTTTTTTTTATCTCAAAAAATAGTAAAATTTATATATGCAATAATTTCATGATGTACAATTTATTTGTACATTTCAAATTAAAAAAGTAAAATGCTGTAAAAGATTTATTGAAAAACGAAAAGTTGAAATAAAGTTTTGGTAAACAGTGATAAACACCGATAAACATCACGTAAGTTGGTCTTTGGTTGGTGAAGGGAGAACATAAAGTTTCACTATTTATTCCATTAAAACCATGTGAACCAATGAATACACTGACATTCCTTTTGAGGTTGAGACATTGTTTATGCATTACCACAGAGCTATATCCTTCAGAAATACAATGGTCCGAGTTTCTAGCCGGAGTTTAAGCCATCCAGCTTGAATGAAAATTCCTAAATCTGGTAGTGGTATGGACATGCTTATTTATGACTTCCTACAAATAAGCATGTCCCAGGAATCTTTAAAAAAACTTCAGTGACTAGGGTTTACTTTTTGAACTCCAAAAGTTAAAGGTAAGTCAAAAGGACAGAGTTCTGGTCTTTTTAGATGACTCATGGAGTTCTTTTCTCTTTTCTTCTTTTTTTTTTTGAATGTGCCATTTGTTTAAAGTTTTCTGCAGCCTGTGAACTAACTGCCATGTAATTAAGTGCTATGTTTTGCTAATCTCAGAGTGGCTTTTGAGAGCTTTTAACCTAATCACAATGTTCAAGATACTTTTCCTGTGGTAATCAATACTTTAGCACGTGCAATTGCCACCAGGTTGAGTGGCTAGAGCACTCTGCTACCACCAAATTGGTGTGGATTAAAATCCTCGCTGTGTGGGATATTAAAGAAAGAAACATGCAACATTTGTATAATGCTAAAGTTGGTGATTTAGATGACATTAGCCCTTCTTTTACTTTTACAGGTGGACCTGAGGGGAGACATATATGGCCTGCTGGCGGCACATCCAGTGGCTCCGCTGGTTTCACTGCACCACCTGGACTATGTCGAGCCCATCTCTCCCCGGTGGCCCACCCAACTGCTAGCACTTAGCTCATTGGTTTCTGCATCAACCCTCGACCCAGCTCGGATTGTACAACAAACCTTTTGCTATGCCCATCCCTTTGAACTCAATTGGACTGTTTCAGTTTCATGGGGCTACACAGCCCAGATATACCCTTATATTCTCCACCCTCATGACCTAGATTTTCCTTTAAGGACATTTAAGACATGGAGGAGCAGAGGTGATGGGCCTTTCACCTTCAATACTCGGCCGTTGCTTCCCGAGGGCTCGTGTGAGAGGCCTATGTTCTTCTTCTTGAGTCGGGCTTGGGAGGAAAAGGATGGTTCCACAGTAACTGAGTACTCGAGGCATTGGCAAGGAAAGTCCCATAAGTGCAACCAGCTGGGCCACCGAGCTGCATCAAGGGTACAAACCGTTCGAGTCTTTGCTCCTAAGTTGCACCCCGAGATATGGAAAATGGTAAATTCATTCTATTTCGATTTTCTTCTTTGCTTCTCTTCTGATTTAAAGCTTGTAAACTTCTTCCAAAAAGGTGAATCTGACTTATTGCTATCGCATACGTTGCACTCAGCTGATGTAACTTTCTTATACCTATAACGTTGCATGCTCTGCTCACTGTGCATGGGATTTTACTCTTCCAATTGTAATCACTATAATATGTGGTATTAGTAAACGACAATTTAGTAGTTATATTTTATAATGTAAATACTTAGTGCTTATCCATAACATTTTGTGTTTAAGACATACTTTAGCGCCTTTAGTGTTACACACCTAGTTTAGCATCACTTACTAGATAATATGGAATTCTGCCTTAAGAATTTGCCTCTCCTGGTTGTGTAAGTATCTTCATCTTTTGGCAGGCTCCAAGAAGGCAATGTTGTGAAGCAAGCAAAACCTGGTGGGGAACGACGACTGAAGTCAGGATTAGAAGTTGTGGACCTGGCGAATCCACTTCCCCTCCTTAGCGTTTTTGTCTGCAACTTTTTGACTCCTTCGTATAAGAATTTGGCTGAGTCAGACACTAAGGGCGTGTTTACGTTGTGGGTGAAGTGAGTTTTTTTGAAACTCACTTCACCCAAATTAAAAAATCAAATAAAATATTTAAAATATTTAATAAAAATAAAATTATTTATTAATAAAATATTTATAGTAAGTATTAAAAAAATTTAAAAAAAATTTTATTAATAAAATAATTTTATTTAAATTTTTGTATATATTTTATGTTGGAAGTGAGTTTCAAAAAAACTCACTTTGGGGTGTTGGTAAACACGCCCTAAGTCAGCTACTAGTTTTGTCACCCTAGTCACAAGGTATTGCACTCATTAATATTTTTATTAGGGATGGCAAAAATCGACCCGATCCAAAATCGACCCAAAAAGGTCGAATTCGGGTCAAATCTTAAACGGGTTTGGATCGATTTTGGGTCGATCCGAAAATGACCTGCTTAATTCGTTTAACTATTTATATAGTATATATTACTTAAAAAATAACAAAAAATTTGAATTTAATTTATATATTTTTAATTTATCTTAATTTTAACTAATTTTTATTTAATTTATAAATTTATCAAAATTAATATTTTTCTTTTTAAATACATCATAATTAATAATTTTGATATATTATTATTAAAAATTAATATTTATAATTTTTATTTAATAATTTAATTATTAAATGGGTCGATTCGAGTTTGACCTGGTTATAAATAGGTTGGGTTAGGGTTGACAATTTTGACTCATATAAATAAACGGGTCGGATTAGAGTTGAACATTTTTTATCCGGTTATTATATGGGTCGATTTAGAACCGACCCATGAATCTATATTGTCACCCCTAATTTTTATCTTATATTTGTGAAATCTTTCAAAAGTGAATTCAGATTTTGGGCAATTTTTTGATAACTTTTTTTTTTAGCAAGTTGGAAACAGGCTGGATAAGTAGTGGTAGGAAAGCATGAGCTAAGTGCTAGTACTAAATGGTTTTGGTTTGTACAGGCAGCATGCAATCTTAGAAGCTAGAGGCAAGGAGGGGTGGCATCTGATTTTTGGGTTCATGGGTGATGAACTTTGAATTGGACAGTTGAGAATTGATGCTCACGTTCGAATTACTATCCTTAAACATAACAGGTTCATGAGTTATGGATGAACCATGATGACCTCAATCCTCGAAGGTTTTTAAGTTTGATTGCTAATTCTAGCTTTTGTAAAGGCTCAGGCATGCTAGTTTGTTTTTCTCACGCCTTATTAAAAAAGCCTGTGTGTAAACTACGCTATGTAAAATCTGAACTGAAACATCAGAGATATCATACAAAGTTTTTCGATTTTTGTACTTGTACAGGTAGACTCCTTCGTGGCCGACACAAGTGGAAGCTCTCTCGCACACCTTGATCCAGCACGGTTGTCCATAAAGCCTTTTTGCTATGATCTCAACGTGATTGTCTCGGGGAATGTTTAAGAATGCTTATTTTTAAAAATAAAGTACATTTTAGAATTTTTTTTTAAAATAAGTTTTATTTTTTATTTAAAATAATAAATTAAATAATAATAAAATTTTAAAATATTAGAATTTTTTATTGAAAATTTTATTAGAAAATATAAAAATAAAAAGTTGTTGAAATATACGGTAAAAAATATCGCCTCGCATCCATTCGTTGTCTACTCTTCATAGTAATCTGGACGTTGCTTCCTGGAGCTTAAAGGACATGGACTACTCGAGATGGGCCTTCGGCCTTCAATTCCCGAAGGCTCATTTTGAAAGGCCTTCACCAGGCTGCAGTCTTCTTATGTTTTTCAACGGAAAGTAGTTTTTTCAAAAAGTGATTTTTAAAAGATAAGTAGTAAAAAAGTAAATTAATTATAAAAAAATATACTATTACTGAAAAGTATTTTTTTAATAAAATGACTTATAAATACAAAAAAAAATATTTTGAGATTCGAAATAAAAAAAAATATTTATTAGTCGGTTTAGTAGCGCTAATGTCTTTACCCTTCACAAAAGGTTGCTTCAAAATTTTATCATTTGTTAATTACCGTTGAAAATTTACATTTTAGAAAAAAAATCATTTTCTTGTTAAATTTATAATTTTTAAAAGTTGATTTTTTTTTTTTTTTTTTTTTTGAGATTCATGCTCTGTTTAATAAAAAATAAGATAATAGGACCATAAGAACCGGAGCGCCCATGTTTGACCTTTGACTACCCTGACCCTGGCACACGTCTGTATCAGTGTATCATATATGTATCCATTTGTTGAGCGCAAAAAAAAGTTGAATTAGTTAGAAATACTTTCGAAATGAAATATTTCGTTATTAAGTCAGAAAAGAAAATGCAGCCTTCTAGAAATGTTTCTCTCAGCTCTCCAAAATAATTCAAAAATAAATTATAGAAAATAAATATATAAAAACTAAAAGTTTTTGATAAAAAAATTTATTTTAGAATGATAAACAAGTGAGAGAGGACACATGATGATGTGAGATGAAAGAGACTACAGTTGGTTTTGGTAGATCGACCAAAAAGGGAACACCCCACCCACGAGAGAAAGAGGATTCTTTCTTTTCTTTTTTTTTTTTGGACATCTCCAATTCTGTCCAAACACAAACAATCACAACAAACAACAAGCAGAGAGAGAGAGCTTCAACACAAGTTAATTCAATGGAATTTCTATTCTCCTTATTACTACATAGATAGATAGAGAAAGCTAAGTTAGATTCCAAGTACAACAGCTAGCTGAAACACTAATAGCACTTGTGGAAGTTTTGTACTATTCTTTTCTGCAACTCCCTCCACTCTGTAGTCTGTGCTAGCTCCTCTCTCATCACTCCAACCAAAAAGCATATTACCTTGCAGTGTAAGAGAGAAGAACAGCAGTAGCAGTAGCAAGAAAAAGTTAGCAGAAAGAACACAGAGATGATTGATGATTCTTTTCTTCTTGCTAGCTAGCTAGCTAGTTTCAAATATCACTACTTTGGTATGCACACTTTTGCTTCTCTATCTATCTATCTGTCTCTGTTTTACTTCTAGCTGTCTAGCTATTTTCTGGATCCTTCAAGGTTACCAAGAACAAGAACAAGAAGAAGAAAAGTAGTTTCAGATCTTGATCATCAACAGAGTTGGCAACAGCAGTTATTACAAGTTCCTGAAAAATTCAGAAGCTACCAGCAATGCATGAATCATGATGGGCTTATGCACAGAGAGAGAGAGAGAGAGACTCTTCTCATAGCTATGTTCTTCTTCTTCTTATGTTTCCGGCAATAGATCTCGCAGTTGCAGAAGACCTAAACATACACTAGGAATCTTTCCCTACATATATTAACAGAGATCTATCTATATATAACTCTCCTTGTGAACGCTGGACTTTGATAATTACCTTCTATTTCAACAACAACAGCCAACCAACCAACCAACCAACCAAGTCTCTTCTTCTTCAAAACATACCAAGAAACCTAAATTAACCGAGGAAGAAAAAGCACCAGCAACAAGAAGCAAGTAAAACTGGCGAACAGGTGGTGGGCAAGCGGTGTTACCATGGGAGGAGCAGGAGATCCTTCTCCTCCTGCTCTTCCTTCTCTTCACCTGCACAACCCTTTCAATCTCATCACAACACCTATCAAATTCGAAGCGCAAAACCAGTCTGCAACCAACAGCAGCAACAGCAACAACAACAACAACAACAACAACAACAATACCACTACCGAAGACAACGCCGATAGCCGTCAGACTTCTACAGTCACTAACCCTCATCGTCGTCCCCGTGGACGACCGCCGGGTTCCAAGAACAGACCGAAGCCGCCTGTTTTCATTACTCGCGACACGCCCAACAATTTGAAGTCACACGTGCTCGAGATTTCCTCGGGTAGCGACATAACAAACTGTATATCTAGTTTTGCTCGCCGCCGACAACACGGGGTTTGCATACTTAGCGGTTCCGGAGCTGTTACAGATGTTACTCTAAGACAACCGGCTTCACCTCCGGGAACTGTGATTACTCTTCGCGGAAGGTTTGAGATTCTTTCTTTATCTGGTGCTTTTCTTCCGCCACCGTCACCAGTACAAGCTACAGGGTTAACGGTTTACCTTTCGGGAGGACAAGGACAGGTTGTCGGCGGTAATGTTGTTGGCGAACTTATCGCTTCTGGACCAGTTATGGTGATTGCTGCGACGTTTGCTAACGCAATTTATGAAAGATTGCCGTTGGATGAAGACGATAGCGTGACTCCTGAAACGCAACAACCTCAGCAACAAGTAGGGCATTCATCGCCGGCAACGGGAGTGTATGGATTCCCGCCTCCATCGACCCAGAATATGATGCAGACAACTAGCAGTAATGGAGGACAGCAGCAGCAGCAGGAGTTGTTCGGAACTTGGGCTGCAACAGGCAACCGGCCGCCGGGATTCTAAATAAGTTTGTTTTACCTACACCTGCTCTTTAGTTTCTTTTCTTGTTAATTATAAATACCAGTTGGTGTTGTTGTTGCAGCTGTTGTTAATTTTGCTTGTTCTTGATGTTTTTGTTAACTCAATCCTAGCTTCCGCATTTGCAGCATGATCATATGGTTGTTCTTGAACAAATGTTTTTGGCATTCTTCTTATGAAAATTTTCATACAATTAGTGTTTGATTTGTTTAGAAGGTTTTGATTTGAAATGTTATTATGCATGAGGGTTCAAGTTTCAAGGGTTTTGGAAGTTGGTTTCTTAAAATTTTTTAGTAGTATGTTCCCAAGAAGATTTTAGTGGGTTTTTCTTTTGATGCATTATAATAATTTTTTAAATTTTTTTTCTTTTAATTAGATTTGAATTAATGTTGTTTGGTAGCTGTTTATGAAGTGTGATCACTCAAATAGTTCTTCATATGTATAGAAACAAATGGGAGAAATTTTTCATGATATTATTTCTTTATATAAGTTTTATTTAGATTGGTAAATTTCTTGTATGAACAAAGTATACATAGTTACTTTTCTTCCTTATCTTCATTTCTCATTTGTTTAAAGCATATGTATGTATGCATGTATGTATGTACGTATGAATGTATGTATGTATGTTTCACGAAGTATATCCTTTCTACATAGAGTGAAATTAATAATCTAAAATTTGTAGGAAAATAATTATTAAAGACCATTTAATGAGATTGTAGGAAAACTTATTGATGATTTGCTCCAATGTATGAATTAATATTTTCTTTCATTTCATGATTTTAATTAGATGTATACATGAATATATGGCTTATGAATAGAGAAATATATATGCATGATATATATGAAAAAACTCTTTGATGTTCATAGGAAGTCTAAGAATTGTATTAAGTAATCACTGTTAAGATTCATAGGTCAATCGCAAGCGCGTTAAGCTGTTGAATTTTTTCTCGCAAGAATGCTGACAGTGTTACAAAAATCTAATGACATGTGATAATGATTTTGAAATTTCTTATATACAGAATACTCTTTAATTAAGTTAATATGTATTGTTGCAAGAATAACTAAGATACAAGAAATGGCACTATCTAAATTAATACAGTACAGTAGCTCAATGTTCGATCAGAACTCTGAATTGGTATACAGCCTAGCTATCAGAAACAGTTTGAAATTTACTTCCACTGTATAATAATTGTGTTCGTATATGTATACGTAGCTTCTAGGGCCTATGTATGTGCCATAGAATTTAGTCATTTATGCATGTATCGGTTTCCAGTTATTGACTTCCTGGAGTTTTTCGGGTTTTCTGGATTTCATTTTTGGCATCTGCGTCCAGAGTTATTGCAAACTTTCTGTATTGAGCAAAATATAAGGACTTTTGATTGACATAGCTACCTGTTTATATCGACTCATTTTTTCTGCAGTGATCAATAATGCTACACAGTGTACATGAATGCGAATATGATCAATGGACAAAATGCAGTGTGCAATGCGGTGTCTTGAATCAGGAGATGATCTTCTCGACTGTTGTAGACGACCAAGAACTGATCTTGGGTAGCTGTTTAACACATGTTTTTCGGAAACATTTGCTTCAGGTTAATGTCATGGAGTGCAGATGCTGAAACCTTACATCCTTATGCTATATGCCTATATCTACACTTCATTTTTGTCAATGTGTGTAACATAAACCTTCAGAAGACTTTGTGAAACATGAACTTTGTTCCAACTGTAGAGCTCTTGTTACAAGTTGGTCTATATTTCTAAATCTGTCAAAATTTTGCACAAATGTCTTTTCTTTTTTTTTTTTTTATCTTCTGAAATTTATATCTTTTTGAGCAGGTAATCAATGGGTGTGTTCCTTTTGTGATAAGGAACTTTTCATTGTTTTATCTAATAATGAAAACCTTTAATATAGATTCTTTTGGTAAGGTTTCATCCATTATTTTGGTTTTATTACCTGAATTCCTTTTACTATATTGATAAATTTGTGTGGTGCTTAAAACCTAGTTAAGCAGTCCCACTTATAAGCACTTCTACTATATATGAAAAGCACTTCCTTTTTCAAGTTATCAATTTATATGTATACAAACAAAGAACAGAATTAAATAAATATTTTAACAAGAAAGAATACTTGTCCAATTCTTGTCTTACAAATTTTCTTTTGAATGATATATAACATGATTATCATCACCATCTAAGGAGCAGTGCATGGATTGGAAAGGACATATTAGGGTTCACATTCAAGGTTTTTGTTTTGTTATCTTCAATTAAATGAATAGGAACATACTGTTCTATTTTTTTGTTTCTTGTAATAAATGCAAAAAATTAAAAACCAAAACAGGTTGCGGTCCATTAGACTAATTATCTTAAATTTTTTTATGCATAATGTCATTGTATGAATATTTTGACTTCTCTTTTTATCTTTATTATCTTAGAAAAAACTTTTTTTTGCATTGACGAGATATCTTGTATATCTATAAATCTAGAATATAATAAAATATTCTAAATACTTGAAATATTGTGGGGCATGTCTATAATAATTTAGCCAAACCTGTAATAATAGTCTTTTTAATTAGCAGAAACTGAATTTTATTAAATTGTCTTCAATAAAAATGAATTAGAGTTGAGTTTGGTAATTTTGGAACAAACTAAAATATAAAACATAAATTTTCAAATTAAAATATTTGACAGAATAAATATTATATAATTAAAACAGTTTCTTATTTTCAAAAAAGAATTTTCTTACATTACTATTTTATTCTTATGGCAGGAGAAGAATGGTAATGGAGTGAGGGACCTAGACATATGGTATCTCACGTGGGGATGTTTTTTTCTTTATTTTATTTGATCTTTTTTAAATCTGTAGCAGCAACAGCAGGCACCAAGTAGTTAATACCATAAGTAGGTAAACCCAGTTTCCCTCCCACCTGAACAAACAAAACACGCTCTCGTCTCCATCTGTTTCTCGACAGACGTGCTTTTCAATTCATCCTTCACAGAATTTACAGATGTTCTAAGAAAACAAAACCCACTATATTAATTTTTTAATTTATATTATCTTAAATATAAATTTATAATAATTATATATATAGATAATATTTATTTGTCAAAAAAACGTAGAAACTTATTAATTAGAATTTTTTTAATTATTTTTTATTAAAACACACTCTGAACTATTTCTAAAATCTACATGCCTTCTGCAGTTGGTACCTGGGAATTCATTCAGATTTCAGAGCGTGTATCAAAATGAGTTTTGAATATGTAATTTTATTTCTAAAAAATTGACTTCTAGAAATAATTTTTTAAAAAATAGTTTTAATATATTTAATCATTTTTAAAATAAATTTGATAATAATTTTTTACTAAAAAAAGTGAGTTTCAATCAAACTGATATAAACCCTCAATATCAGTTCTGTGTAGTAAGCAGAGCACACTTTTAAGTGTGCTCTTTTCATATTTACAACTCACTTTTTTTGGTTAAAAAATTACTTTCAATTAATTTTTTTTAAAAATAAAAATAAAAATTATTTTTTTAACACTACTTATAATAATTTATTTTTAGTAATTTATTTTTAAATCAACTCACTTTCAGTAAAAAAAAACACACACTAACCCAGCAACAAACATACCATGACGTAACATGTATCTTCCTGCACTGTTTTCATTCTACTTGTACAGTAATTCAAATACAAGTTATTTAGATACCTGATATTTCCTACTAGTTGTTGGTCAAGCATTTTACTTAGAAGCTACTCATAAGATATCACCAACGTTCATCTGGAAGTCGGTTACCACAACAGGGTTGTCTCAGAACTTAACTGAGCGCAAAGAATAAAACAGCAAATCGCCGACAATATTATAGCCCATGAGAAACAAATACCCACTGAACCATTTCATTCCCAACAATACAAACAACTTACCTTCTAAGCTAAGGCAGGACTAAAAAGTCCTTAATTAGGGCAAATGGACAAATGTTCTGAAAACACGATAGCAGCAACTTTATGTTTTACTAGAGCAACAACTCATCTCAGCTCTCTTTCCTGCACTGCAATAGCAACCCTGCTCCAAACAAAACAGTCATGCACGTCTTTATCGATAAGGTACTACCCAGTGCAGAAAACAAGAGTAAGCTATTCTAATACCTTGCAACAGATTCCCAAAACCATAGGCACAAAGCAAAAAAACATAATCTTCAACAACTTCACAAAATTGACTGAATAAACTTAACCCTTCATGCAACAAGGTTGCTAATTCATTCCATTCGTTACAACTCAGCAGATGCAAGATGGTTTAAGTTGAGATCATTGCCTTCAAAATGGTCAATGACCTAAGTTACAGCCATTATAAGCTCAGTTGAGCATGAGTTGATATAAATAGATACTATCACAATATGTATATTCCAGGGAAAGGGCGAACACACCATTTACAAATATGCTCTAGTTGTTTGATACAAACATATGAAATTTAAATTCGATGAGCAGAAAACCCTTCGCATGAAATCAGTCACCTGCTAACGAAGCAAATAACCCAAACCAAATACTGAAACCAGAAATAATAAACAAAATATAAGACGGACTCTTAACTCTTAAGAAGCAACAATTACAGATTTCATTTTTTGATAAAAATTTGCCTTCTTTCACCTGAACAGATATTGAAACTGTTCAGTAAAAGGCCAGCAGTGCATTAAGTGAAGGAATACTGGAATATTAACTCGTCTATCACTCAAGCATGGAACAGACTTGGTTTCATTCTAAAGTGAAAATAATAAGAAAAGAGTGGCTTCCCATTACCATGAAACAATAAAATTAAACGTTTAACTCATACTAATTGAATTACTAATTGTCACCAAAGTTGCATGCAATGCAAGTTCATAAGCACCAAAAACTCCTCAAGTTATAACTACACCATCATTCAAACTTGAAGATGATAAAATGACTTGCACCATTCTTTTAACCAAACCCTAAAGGAACTGACAATATATGGTTGGAAGTTCTAAAGTAAAAGAAAATTAGAATAGAAATAACCTCCAATAGCAAGTCTTGTATTGAGATAGCTTAGTAATACACCGTGTACAAAGGTGCATTAAGTTAAAACTCATTTAACCAACTTCAGCTGCAGAGGAAAAGCTAAATACAGGAAACAATAGTTGTTTATATAAAACAAGTAAAGAAATCCATATCAGGGATGACTCGAAGAAAAGCTATGTTCAGTGAAAATAAACAAAGATAATCTGCAAATAAAAGTATCTATCTTAAGCATCTAATGTTAAAACCTAAGCATTAACAACCTTCTTTGCCCGAAGAGATTCCAGAGCTTTCTTCCTCAGCTCAATCTCTAGCTTCTTCTCAGACTCCATTTCCTCCGCACCACTTTGATGGGTGTTTCCCCTCTTCAGAAAGTCATTGCCTTCTCCAGCATTATCACTATAGTTCTTCTCAATATCTGAAGGAGGAGTCACAGTGGCAATAGGTTTTTCTTCAACCTTGACAGCACGACGCTCCGACTTTCTACGATGCCTCTCTTCACGCCTTTTGCGTCTCTCCTCTTTTCGTCGCCTATGTTCTTCCTTCCTTCTTCTCTTGGCCTCTTTCTTATCATCTGTTCGAGAATCATGTTCAAGACGGTCATCATCTGAGTCGGAATCTTTTCTGTGACTTTTGGACTTCTTACGTCTTCCCTTTTCTTTGTTTTTATAAGCATCAGTATCTTCAGAGTCTGATCCAATGTCATCAACATCCTTGTGACCTCCCTTACTGGATTTTCCACCAGAATGTCTTTTATGAAGGGAATCTTTATGTTCTCCATCTAGTGTAAGCCCTTTTCCATCCTTTGCCTGGTAGTTATCTTTATATGAGCCGTCAAGGGATTTCTGTTTCTCCCCAGAAACTGATCCATTTCTATCTTGCCTCTTACTTATTTGTTCAGCGCGATCGCCATCACCCTTTTCATTCTCAATCCTTTCGGGAGCGTTAAATTCTTCATGTGAAGGTGATATACCTTGACTTCTTTGAGAAAAGTCCAAACAACTGCAATTAAAGAGATACAAAACACTTAATCTACATTTCAGGAGGTACAACAAAACCCTTAATTCTTAGAAGACATGTTTTCTATAGATGCACTAAGAAGTCCACTTAATCATTGCCGCATTTATCATAACAAAACTAACTATATAATCTAAAAAAGCTAACAAAATACAAAAATATCATTGCATTTTAACACAATCACTTTTGATATTCACTATATATATATATATATTAAGAGTTGACATTTCCTGGAGCAGTGATCAGAGATTCTTTTGCAAATGTGGTGCATAGTCATAAAAGCAAGACGACATAGATGTTACAAGACAAACTTGAAATGAGATTTAAGTGGTTAAGATGCTTCTCAATCAAACCTACAGTCTTATTCCAGACTCCTTACAACTGTTTCAAAGAGTCCAACTGTCCAAGTATCTATAAGACTTTTATCTGTCTGAAGATCAACTGGAAGAGTGCATCCTTATCGTATAGCTAAAATTAGACCACAAAGTAGATTCATATGAATAAGAAAATATAATGAGAGCAATGAACAGTGATGGAATCAAGATTTTCATTTAGGGGGAGTGGGGCACCTCTCTCGTCTTCATCCCAGTTGATGAAACCGAGCCAAGACAAGAAGAATATCATAGAGCTAATGCAGCATATAACTCTTGCATTTATTAACTACAAACCAGTACTAAAACATGCTTTGCAATTTTTTGCTGGCTTAAATTAAAACCTTGGTCAGTATCATGACAGGCTGAAATCATAAAATGATCAAGTCTGAATAGGATTTAGCAAAGATAAACAGGTTCGTAGACAATGATTATATCAATTCCGCAATGTCCAGGAGTTTATATCAACATAAATATGACAAGGCTAAGGGCCAAATAGATCAGGACATGTACTCATGCAAGGGGGAAATGAGCACATACGATGAAGGCAGACACCTAGAGCAAAGTTACAAAAGAAAATGCTGCGAACCTTCTTGGTTCTTTTTGCTGGTCAATGGCATAAGACCGCCTTGTTGGTACACCAGAATCAAGTTTCTCTCTAGATACACCTGCAAATGAATTCTTATTTCTTTTTGGTGTATAGTCAGTTCTATGTTCTGCATCATCTCTGAAATTTAAACAGTAAAAGGAAATGTTAATGCAAAAACTTCAACTTCAAAGTTACAAAAGGAACAATAATAAGCAGGCACATGAAAATAAGTCAGACCTTTCAAGGTTGTGCTCTTTATCTTCTATGCTTGTTTCTGGGCTGTCATGGCGAGAAAACCTTTTATGACTTTTCTTGACAGGAGTAGGGGATGAGCTAAGAGACCTTCAAAATGATGAAGTTTCAAATATAGAGGTCATATGAATCCCCTCACAAGAGCCACTAACTTCTCACATCCCAGAAAGAAAAGGATAACACTTATTTAGAAACCTTCAAATGATTCCATACCTTCTCTTCAATACAGAATCTCTTTCCTTCTCATGAGAAGGCAGGCCAAAGGAATTTCCACCAGTCACCCTTACAGTATCCCTAAGAGAAAATGTCATCAACATGCATATAAGATTACTTCACATCCCATCCCATTATTCTAAATCACAAAATGAAGATTAATAACAACCAAGGCTGAGGGCTCCAACAATGACTACCTTTTGGATAAATGCTCATTTTCATGCTTCCTAGTCTGGCAACCATTAGCCCGATCACCACCTTCCCTATCACTACTTGAGCTCCTATGAGTAGGAGTGTAAGATGGACTCTTGCTTCTTTCCAGAGTTTGAATCCTTAAGTGGAGACTTGAATTGTCATTAAGAAAGCGATAAAAAGTGGACAAAAAAAGCTTCTAAACCAACCTGCTCCTCTGTCGCATAGAGATCTGAGCATCTATATCATGACTTCTAGGTGAGGGTAATGGAGATCTCTTACAATCTTTTGGAGGCCTACGTGGCGGGGATCTTTCTAGAGGACTGGATGAGCTGTCTCTTGCAGGTGAAAGAGATGTACGATGAACAGGGACCCTGCGACGTGACGGAGAAGGAGATCTCTGTCGATTTGGATTGCGGGACCTATGACGCATTGGAGATGGAGATCGTCGACGCTTAGGAGAACGAGATCTGTGGAGGGATGGCGAAGTAGATCTGCGACGTGATGACAAAGGTGAACGAGATCTGCGTCGTGCAGGGGAAGGTGACCTGCGGCGCAATGGTGAACGAGATCTGCGTGGTGCGGGGGAAGGCGACCTGCGGCGCAATGGTGAACGAGATCTGCGTCGTGCAGGGGAAGGAGATCGCCACCTTGAATAAGGGGATCTACGCCTATGTGAAAATGACCCTCGTCGTGTAAATGGTGATCTTCGCCTAGGAGGAGATCGGGTGACTGGTGAGGAACGCCTTTGGCGAGGCGAAACAGACCTCTTCCGTCTTTCTGGAGAACCTGAACGTCTTACAGGAGACCGGTGCCGCCTACGGCGAGACACAGAACTGCGATCAGATTCAGAAGAAACAGACAAGCTCCTTGATCTACGCCTTTCCCTGATAAATGAGAAGCCTGTTTCTTTAGGACTACATATTACATATCCAAGATAACTGAAAAAGGAGCTCACATAATTTTTAAAAGTTCTATCCAAGTAGAATGCTCTTCAAACGAGTTCCTAACACATTCCATGTAAGAACCGAAATAATGATGCTTTGACGAATTTGTTGTACGATTCCCAAAGTAAAATTCAGACCATAAGAAGTTCAACGGGGAGGAAAACCAAAACCTTAACATAGTTCACCTAAAAACCCAAATAACCATGTTCGACAGTAATGTTTTTTGTAAAATTCCAAGCACAAAAATCAGACCATAGAAAGTTCAATGGGAGGGGAACAATGACCTTAGACTACAATTGCACCTACATTAAAACATAATGAGCATAGCACGTAATGTAATAAATACTAGGTCATTGAACCAGTAATACCAAATGAAGGGATATGCAAATTGAGACAAATTCAGTTCATGATGAGAAAGATGAAGCGGAGTTCATGAGAGGAAGGAGGAGAGTAACCTTGAATGGCTTCCCGACTCAGATTTGCTATTTGACCTATCTGCAGAAGTTGCTCTCCTGCAAAGTAAACGGACAGGTTTTGTCTCACATAAATCAACAAAAGACAAAGGACTAAAAACCTAAAACTAAAGAAAGGAAGCAGTAGTACCTCCGGGACAAAGGCGAATTGCCATTAAAGCGTGGAGAGTGCAAGTACCTAATGAAAAAATGAAATCAGGTCAAGAGTGATCCTCCATCTGAAGCCCTATTACTTAGGTAGATCTTAGGATAGATGAACTGCATTCCTATTAGCATAGACCATCAACATAACTTCCAGTTTATGCCTTAACTAAATACAACCAAAATTCAAAAGTTACCTCATACCAGCAGTTGTTTAGAAAGATATGCAACAATAACAACGAGGAATAGTCCTACGTGCTGAAAAAGAAAACTAATAAGAAAATTCTGTAAAAGAGAAGCAATTATGTGCAACATAGTGCAATGTACATCACTTTTAATTTAAGTATAGAAGTACAACGGACAAGTCAACAAAAAGCATGCCAATCACTAAATTAAATACAAGATACACTAACTTTTCGTAAGATATAAGAGATCATATTATCATTTGAATGAACAAACAAATTAATTACAAAATAAGAAACAAAATGAAGAAAGGCATAATATTGTCAAGGCTGTTGGGCAGAAGTTCTACCGCATACAAAAAGTAAAAAGGAATTCTGAATTAAAAAAGGATAGCATACACAAGCTACAGATTGGAGAATATCATAAATCAAAGAGTGTCGAGCAAAATAGCATTAAAAGTAAGGGGAATTTATGATGGTTATAGGCAGTCATATGAGTAAAATAAGGTAGAATCTTTGAATTCAAAATTTTGTGTATAGAAATTGACATCCACAATGAAGAAAATCTAACTGAGCATATAGCACAAAGGCATATCTCAATAATAGTTCCTCACTAATTATTGATACACAAGTTCCTCGACAAAGGCATATCTCAAGAATGGACTGGTAGGCCACCGTAAGGAGGAGACAAGGAAGTCAAGCAATTCCAGACCTATCAAATTCTAAGGTTTTTAACTTGGAGGTCAAGAAAAAATCTAAAGCATGACAGATATCCTAATATTAACCACCTTAAGTTCTCAACCAGAATGGCACGATAGCAGAACTTACCTACAAGAGAAAGCTTCTTCGATATCATATCTATCTAGACAAAATCATGCACAAAAAATGCAATGAGATAGCTTCTTGGATCTTTATATCATCTGAAGGTTGGCTCTAGAAATAGACTAAGTCCTAAAATATCAAGCAACTTTTTTAGCACAGTGCTTTTAAATGAGTATCACAGCTAATCTTAGTAGCAATACTGACGTAGTTCAACTGGTGAATATGATTCAAGGAATCAGCTGTTAATTAACAACTCAACTAAAGTGGAAGGTAATCAGGAGATTGATACGCAAGCAAAACAGCATATAGATGGCTTTCTAACCTTCTTGATGCTGATCTTGGACTATGCCTCCTATCCATTTCTTTTCCATCACTTGTTCTGGATGATGGCTGTTTCAAAAATGGAGCACCAAAGGCTTCACCAGATCTTGAGGTTTCATTATCATCACCCTACAGTAGATTGAGGTAAACAAGGGTGTGAACCCAAATAATGGAGAAGATAGCTGAGGATCATAAAGAAAGAAACTCAAGTCAAAACTTAAAAACTTTCAACCAAATGAAGATATTGCTGCCTAGATAGCTTAAATTACCATTCGGCTCTTTTCTCGTTCCGAGTCCCTTCCCTCTGTTTCTCTCCTCTTCTGGATTTCCAAGGCAATTCTGTCCATCTCTGCCTGTTGTATTTGAGTACAAAAACATAAGAACATGCTCATTTTTTATCCCTGAAAGGAAGAATCTGCAAAGGAGAGATAAAGCATACCTTCTTCTTCCTCGTTTCTTCCTCTTTGGCATCCAAGAATTGCTGCGGCACACCGCTTGCATTATTCTGGGCACTAAGCAGAAGACCCCATAACTCTTTCATAAACTTCCCAGTGTTTTTCTCCATGAATCCAGTCAGCTGAATCTGTACCTTTTTCCCATCCACCTCCTGCTCAAGGCATCATCAAACAATTAAACAACACGGTTCAGGAACCACAACAAAAGAGAATAACAGGAAAAGTTTACATGCCTTCCCGTCCAGGAGACCATAAACAAAGTTGATGAGGACCTCATCTTCGAACCCAAGAAGCTCAGTAACTCTATTAGCAATCCACGGCCTCATCACATCCAACTTCACTTTTGTCATATCCACCTTTCGGAGATTCATAAAAAAAAATCAAATCTCATTGAATGACAGAAAGAGGTACAGGAAAACAAAACCTCCTGAACTAACTCCTAAAGCACTATAATGTAATACTTTGAAACATCACCATCAACAATAACACAAAATCACTAATGTCAAAATCACATAAAAAGCCTCACACCCCCATATAAACACCCTTTTCTCTTCCAAGGTAGAAACAATAAGATTCTCTCTCTTAATAGAAGAATTAGTTTCATTTGGCATCTTCCCTAGCCTACAAAAGCCATACCATATCGCACTGATGCGAGACAAAATAAGATATCTAAACACATTCCTTTCAGCAGCAGAAACATTAGCTGTTCTAAAATCATTACTCAAGTTCATCACATATAATGTTGCTCTCGATTAAACAATTAGCTCAATTTATCTAAAATGAACAGGGAGCGTTAGTGCCTACTGGCCAAGAATCAAATCAATCACCAAATCAAAATCTCGTAAGGAAATGACAACAAGAAAGTCATTAAAGAGAAAAGAAACAAAAAACAGACCGGGTGATCAAGCTCCGGAGGAAATTTCTGTGTTTTAAGCAACTTCGCCTGCTTATTCGAGAACCTCGTATCCTGATCCGCAGAAGTCCCCTGTAATCAACATCAAGAAAATTCCGATCAACCTCTCGAAATCGAAACAACGATCAACCTAATCAAATCAATCGCATTCAATCAAAGGAAATTAATCAAGTGAACCTACAAAACTGAATGAAATCGAAGAGATTTATATATACTTACCCTGAAAAATCCACCTGACATCTTTCTAGGGTTTTAGAGAGAGGGGGAATCTAGATAGAGAAATCTCCGGCGATGGGGATTCCGTTCGGGCGGCGAGGGTTTTCTTTTCTTTCTTCTCTTCTTGCGTCTCTCGGACAGCGTTGCTTTATCAAAGACGGTAATTAGCGCAATAGGGCTACTAATGCGTTGTATAGTACATGGGCGTGTTTTAAATATGCAAAAATAAATTATATAAAATAATTTTTTAAATGAATTAAAATTGAGTTTACCTTTTTTGTTTCAATTTTGAAAGTATTTAAAAGTATCTGCAAAATAAATATTTTTTAGAATTAAAAGTATTAAAATGACTTAATCAATAAAAAATATATAAATATTATCATATATATTTTTTACTTTAAAATATTTAAAAATTTGAAAATATTATAAAAGTTTATCCAAAAACAAGATGCTTATTTGAACGATAAGTACTTAAATCCAAATGTGAAATATATTTTTTATTTAAAAATAAGTTGAAAATGAAAAATAACATTTTTAAATTAAAATAATAAACTTTTTAGTAAAAATATAGAATTGAAACACATAAAATCTCGCGAACTAGAATAGGTTTCGAAATTTTTAAACACGCACTATAATCTATATAACTGAGTCTTGCGAAATTGAGTTTCGTAGAAATTGAGTTCGATGAGAAGTTCGTAAAAGCAGAATTCTAAGTGATATTCGAAATAAGTGAAGTTAAGTTTGAAGTTAAATTTTAATAAAAATAAATTTTAGTGTGAAAGTAAAAATAAAATTTGAAATTACAATTGAAATATATGAAGTGACCGAATTCAAAATTTGAAAAATAAAAGTAAAGTTCCATGCACTTTGAAGCAACCCCTAAATCAAACCTCATCTTATACGAAGGACCCAACGTTATTTAATAATGAAATTTCTAAATTGCTTGACGATATATATGTTTAGTCAAGACAATTTGGAACTCTTATGCAAATAGAACTTTTATGGCTCGGATTAGAAAAGTCAATATGATAGCTTTCATATATTACCCCTTTGAACCTTTTGCTGGACTCGGAGGCGGTTCGAAAGTGTTTATGAAATAAAAAATATTTTATTGTTTTAAAAAAATAAAAAATATATATTAAAAAAAATTTATTATGTAAAATTTATATATTTTTTAAATTTTTAAATAAATTTTTTATAAAATATATATTAAAAAATTAATTTTTTGATAAGCTAAATCAAACAACCCTCCGGTAACTCTTTAGGCAGCTGTAGTTTATCCTCACCGCCCAAGTTCTCACTCCTTGAATTATATAATCGCTTAGCTTATCCTAAAATTAAAATTTTAAGTAAGATTATAAGATTTATTTATTAATATTTTTTTCAGTTTTAAATATTTTTTAAAATTTTAAATAGTACTTATTAAAATTACCAAAATTTTAAAATATAATTTTCTTACATTAATTTTATTATAATAACTTAATAATATTTAATTTTGTAGTTCAAATGGACAATATTATTATATTTGATTTAGCTTACTATCATAATTTTTTATATAATATATTATTATTTTATAAATACATTTATATAGTTATATCTATATTTAGAAATCTAATCACTTATCTAATTAATTAATTATGTGACAATTAATCGCTTTATCACCTCAAATAAATAAAAAAAAATGCAAATCCCTTTTTCACAAATTCAAATCCTAGAATTTACTATAATCTATGTATGATCAATTATCTTCTTTCTCCGAAACTCAAAAAATCAAACAACTTCAGAGACCAAATAACTTTCATCTTATCAATAATTTCAGCAAAAAGAATAATAAAAATATTTATCAAACTATTCTCGTTGCACTGCTCATATCTTGAAACCCTTGACGTTGATCTCATCCAATAATTTCTTACTTTTATAACAAATTTTTCGTAGAATAAAATTAAACACCATTACATCTGCTACAAATAAATGATAGATTTACTATAACTATTCTAACTTTATTTAAAACCTTAAATAGCTCTCTGATTCATAAAAAATATTTTTTTAAGCTGAAATCGTAAAATTGAAAATAAAATTGAGACGTTAAAATTTTAGAATTAAAATTGTAATCTTTCTTCGATTTATATAAAATATAATTTTATATTAAGTAGAATTATTTTGCTAATGTAAATACTAAAATCATAAATCTTAAAAATTGAAATAGAAATTTTAATAACCATACTCACTGCTCTCTCTTCCTGCTTCTTCTTCTCTCAATTGATTGGTTCAACTTCTGACACCCTAGATTCAAATCTAGGAGAAACATCAATCGATTTAGTTGTTGAGTCGATTTACGATTGATGGTGTATGGACACGTTAACGACGACGTCATAGGAAACGTTCGATGAGTTCATCAGCACTGGTGCTGACGATGAAGCCTCTCTGAACTCCAGGCAATAGATTTTTGTTTTTGTTTTTCTTATTTTTCTAATGTTTTGAGTAATTTTTGTGGTTTATTTTATTTGTAAATATAGTCATCTCTTGGTAAATTTTATTTTGATTTATTGAGATTTAAGTAGTACAAATTGTGGTTGTTAGATTTCTTTAAATTTTTTTTTCGTTTCTGGAGTAAGTTGCTTTGTTATCTGTTTAATTACTGCAGAAATATTAATTAATCTTCTCTGGACTAGTGGTTTAACTATTGTTTAATTACATGTAGAAGGAATCATGAATATATGAAAATTTTTTATAAAGGAGTGAAGAAGATTTTTGTTTCCTCCGGAAGATTGAGTAAGTGCGTGTTTCAAACGTCCGTAACTGATTTTCGTGGAGATGAAAAGTAAAAAATAGGTTTTTTGAAAAATAAAGTAGAAATAGAGTTCAGTGTTTGTGTTTCAATAGTTTTTTAAGATGCGTTGAAAATTGAAAAATATAATTGTATTGAAAAGTGTGAAAATAAAAAAGTTGAACTAGAGTTTCGCATTTTGAAATAGAGTTCTGAATTTTTTATGTAGTCGAAACATATGAACTGTTTGGAACTCAAAATCTGACGGAAGAAAGTGAAATTACATGCATTTGAAATACGCCCTAATTGGTTTGACGTTGGAAGAAAGAAACTTTTCACTGCAAGAGAAACAGAATGGTTTTAGGTATGTTGTATACTTAAAATCACTGATACAAATATCCTGAAATCCCTGCACTTAATAGTTGCAGTGTCTATGTAAAACTGCTGGAACAAGATTAAGTTCTGCTTTACTATCTATATTTGCATACTATGATTGTGGTCTTTTAGAGTTTCAAACAACCTAAGAAAAAACTTGAAGCACCTGCCGTTGTAAATGTGTTTGCAACATGATGGTTTGGATTATTATTGGATTTGTCGATATGGGAGATGAAGCTGATGCAGTGTGGAGCAATACCAGGTAACTGCTGTATATTCAACAATGCACGGAGTCTCCCTATGACTCCAGTCCCTGATATGAAAGAGGACCCTGTTGGAGTGTGAGGCACTAACAGCTGAGATGCTCTTCCCTCCAGTATGCCTTACACTTATAGCACCTAGCTTCGTTAATTTATGTGGACTGTGAGTGTAGTCTCCTAAAAAATCCATGTTTAAACTCCATTACCTGAAATGAAGAACCAGATAGTGTATAACACAGCCACCAGGCAATGATAATGCCATCCATTCTTCTTATCTTCTGCTTTTTTTTTGTCCTCAAGTTAACTTTGACAGATGATTTTTTTTTTTAATGGTTGATACTTGGGACTTTGAAGAAATGAGTACCTCCTATGATCCATCTCATTTGTCCAGCCTTCAGTTTATTGCTTTTGGTCTGGATCAATCTGCACACTGCTGCATCAAATGATACTTGTTTTTGTGCTGATGATTTGTACTCTGCAGCCTACAGGCGCTTGCGGAGTTTGAATTCTATCTGAAACTAAAGCAGAATGAGTGATGCATGATTGTTATGAGTAGCTGAACGTTTGTAAGAAGGCCTGATTGACTTGAGATGTTCATGTACCCCTGTAAGGAATCTCATTATATTTGCGCTGAAAAAGTTTTGAATCTAGCAACAAGAGACTGGCATTTTGTCAAGAACGCATACATGAAAGTTACTGTATGTCTCTTCAAAAGAGAGGTTGGTGGCTCAATTTTCAGCAGGATCAATTCATTTTAGGGCTTATTTCGAATACATCGAACTTCACTTTTTCTTTCTAAATTCTGAATTATGTCCTTCACGTATTTCAATTGTTACACCGAACTTTTCTTTCACTTTCACACCGAACTTTACTTTTATTAAAATTTAATTTTAAATTTTACTTTAACTATTTGAAATGTCACTCCAAATTCTAGTTCTACCGAAGTTCACTTCTTACCGAGCTCTACTTTTACGAAATTTAAAACATGTACTTAACAAAGAAAAAAAACTGATATTTCATTAACGGGACCTTTGTATATTACATATACTTAAGATGAGTAACTCTGTGCATATAAGATTGAATTTCTATAGTGTCATAGAAGTTAACTGTTAACCTTTTGCACAGATCATGTTGTGTTTAATTGCTTCTTTTGATTGACACTGCATATAAAATAATAAAAAATTTATTAAAAATATATAATTAATAATTAAAAAAATAAAAACATACTTCTAAACTCCATCCAAGTTCACTGATTTTCAAAAAATAAGAACTGACAAGCAAAGAACATACTTTTCTTCATTTTTGGGTCTTCCCATAAAATTCTAGTGACCTGCGCAATTATACCAGTAGGGCATGTTGTAATTATTTTCACCTGCAATTGAGCATGTTGTAGGATACGGGTAACTCGGTAAGGATCTTCTTTGAATCAGACCCGTTTGAGAAACTCAAGAAAAATAAATTTAAAAAAAAAGAGTGGAGAAAAAAAAACCGAAAAGCGAACACCAATGGCGACGACAGCATTATCGACGGTTCTAAAGGTCGCAAGCAGCCGAACTAAACCGTCGCAAGCACTCCCGTCGAGAATTTCGTCACCAGCTACTGCTGCTCAGCTTCTTCTTCACTCTCCTCACCGGAGCCAGCTCCCGATAGTCGCTAACTCGAAGAAGCTTGATCTCTTCTCTTCTTTTCCATTGCTGCTTCCCCGGTCGAATGCTGAGGTAAAACTTCACGAGTTTTCACTAATTTTAGTTTGATTGAATAAGTTTTTACTTTTTATTTTATTAATTTTTTTTCTTAAATTGGAAATTGTTTTGTTTTGTTCGTGGTTTTGTTTTGTTGAAAAATGGTTGGTTTTGTATTTAGGTTCAATAGTAGACTTGTTTTTGATATACTCGTTGAAATTATAGACTTGTAGTTGAGTTGATTTTGATAAGAAAAGCTTTTGTTTTTATTGATTTGAGGAAATTGTAGTTTGCTGCTTGTTTTAATTGTTAACTTGTAATTGAGCTGATTTTGGTAGAAAAGCTTCTTTTTTATTGATTTGATGAAAATTTTGATTTTTTTCGTTTACATGATTTTCTCTAATAAGCATTTGCTTTGAATTTATTATAAGTAGTCTGTTTGTTGCTTGATTTGATTTGTTAATGTGATAGTTCAATTACTTGATTTTGTAGAAGACATCATAATTATGTTAGTCAATATTTAGGTTCGTGTGCGTGCAAAAACTGTTGACTCAGAGGGAGATGAGGAGTTCTCTTGGCTTTCAGTTGTTCCTCCGTAAGTAAAACATTGATAGGTGTCTTTTTATTTAAACTACATTGGCATATCTGTTTACTGGTGTCTGAAGCTTTGCTTTGTTTCTTAAGAACAAATTACTTGATTTTGTGTGCTATGCCTGTCTATAAACTTTTGGTTTCTAACTATGCGTTTCTATAAAATTTTCTTGTACTTCTCTTTGTACTTTGTACTAAACTGTGCATTTTCAAGTTTGAACTACAAAATGTTGTTTGGTTTACTGATGTCTTATTTCTGTTTTTGTTTATAAACGAAATATGTTTAAGCATTGGGGTTGAAATTGGTAGGTGGGATTGGTTAGTGAAAGTTTTATTTGATTGGGCATTTTTCTATTGTGGGAGTTGACATCTTAAGTTTTTCTTGGTACCCTTCTTCTCTTTTGACTATTTCTTTTTGGTTCATGTTACATTGTTAGTCAGTACCAGCACTTACTTTCCTGATTAAAAAGAAAGATATAAGCTTCAGGATGGCAGGTTTGTGGGAGTTGATGTCCTAAGTTTTTCTTGGTACCCTTCTTCTCTTTTGATTGGGCATTTTTCTGTTGTGCAAGTTGACATACTATGTTTTTCATGGCACCCTTCTTCTCTTTTGACTATTTCTTTTTGGTTCATGTTACATTGTTTGTCAGTACCAGAACTTACTTTCCTGATTAAAAAGAAAGATATAAGTTGAGGATGGCAGGTTTTTGTTCCCGGCTTTGGGCGGATTGCTCTTTGGTTATGACATCGGTGCCACATCTGGGGCATCAATCTCTCTCCAGGTAAGTGAGTCTCAGTTCTTTTATTTGAAAATTTTGCTCTTTTGAATTTTACGTTTTCAATAGTTTCTTAAGAATGCTGCTCTTGTTTGAGGCGGCTTTGTTATATCACTAATTTTAACTGTTATCAGTCTGCAGAGCTCAGCGGCACAACATGGTTCAACCTTTCTGCAGTGCAGCTCGGCCTCGTGGTGATCCTCCAAACACCAGAAAGTAACTAGGGAGTACTTTAACTATTGTTATCTTAAATTGTCACTCTGGAACTTAAGACTTAGATTTCCAAGCATCTGTATATGTAAATTTAATCCCAGATTGTTGCTATGCTATAATAGCTGATACTTGGAGGTTCTTCTATATCACCTTGAAATTCAACTAGGGATTATTATGGCGATAATTTTGGATTCTCATTGCAACTATAACGTAATGATGAATTTTCCTGAGGAATGCAGGTTAGCGGCTCGCTTTATGGTGCTCTTGCTGGATCCCTAATTTCTTACCCCATTGCAGATTTTCTTGGTATGTTCATATGTAGCAAATTATCTTGGGGTTACCTTCTTTGTTTTTCCCCTCATTCCCATTTTGAATGATTTATGATGGAGATCAATTTTCTGGTATTTAGCTTTATTCTTTTTGTATTGGTGAAGGAAGAAGGAGAGAATTGATTGCAGCTGCTGCATTATATCTTACTGGTGGTCTGATTACTGGATGTGCCCCAGATCTTGCTGTTCTTATAATTGGCCGACTTATCTATGGCATTGGTATTGGCTTGGTAAGTTTTAGAATCGGTTATGTGAAGTTTTAGAATCTCAGAGCCTGTAGGTTTTCCTGGGCGCATGTGCAATCGGCAGAATTCTTTGTTCTCTAATATTTCAGTGCATGTGAATATCCCTTTGGAAGCTTATACAGAGGCTGAAATGTGGTAACTGGTATTTGGACCTCTCTGCAGGCTATGCATGGTGCTCCTCTCTATATTGCAGAGACCTCCCCTTCACAACTCCGTGGAACCTTAATATCCTTAAAAGAGCTTTTTATAGTTCTTGGGATATTGGTAATATCGATAGCTCACATGTGGTTCCTTTGATGTTACATATTCTACTAAGTGACACTACAATGATCGCTGCAGTTAGGTTATCTTGTTGGCAGTTTTCAAATTAATGCAGTTGGAGGATGGCGATACATGTACGGGCTAAGTGCTCCAATTGCAGGTTTAATGGGCATAGGAATTTGGACTTTACCACCATCTCCTCGATGGTTACTTCTTAGGGCTGTTCAAGGCCAAGGATCAATACAGGAGCTCAAAGAAAAGGCTGTTCATGCTTTAGGGTGGCTAAGAGGACGTCCAGCTGGTGATAAAGTCTCTGAGAAACAAATAGAGGACACGCTAGTCTCTTTGAAGGCCACATATTCTGAAGAACCCGAAGGCAGTTTCCTAGAAGTGTTTGAAGGAGCAAGTTTGAAGGCCTTCCTTATAGGAGGTGGATTGGTCCTTTTTCAGCAGGTCTGACTTTTAGAATCGTGACTAATGCATATCTTAGTTTGACTTTTCTTGTTTTATTGTTTGATCTCTTGTACTACTTTATGTTAGTTGAAAAAGTCCATCTTTATTGTCAAAAACTTTTATATGGCAGGATGTTGCATAATCATTTTATTTTGAATTGATAGATAACTGGACAACCAAGTGTTTTATATTATGCAGCTTCTATCCTTCAGGTAATACAATTCTAACTTTTACACCCTTTTTTTTGAGAAGGTACAGTTGAAATTTTATCAGTATGATGATCTTCTTATGGTTGACTTACTCTCACAGAGTGCTGGATTTTCAGCTGCAGCTGATGCTGCAAAAGTTTCTGTTGTTATCGGATTATTTAAGGTATGTTCTTTTGTTTTTTTTGGAAGTTCCGTTGCCCTTAGAGTCACCATAAATGGATGCCCTAAAACTTTTCACTGCTTTTCAGCTGCTAATGACTGGGATAGCTGTTCTTAAAGTTGACGAGCTGGGAAGGCGGCCTTTACTAATAGGAGGCGTTAGTGGAATTGTATGTTCTCCACAAACGCTGATGATTTAATTCCATCTTCCACATAAGCTCTCCGTAGTGATTTTTTAATCACTTTTGACAACTAGTTTAGGATGTCTGCATATATTTGGCATTCTATATTATTCTACAATAAGCATGCCAGTCAAAATAAACCTAAGCGCTTCTCGGTTTTATATAACAGGTTGTGTCCTTGTTCCTTCTAGCTGCATACTATAAAGTTCTTACAGGTGTTCCTCTGGTTGCTGTTGGTGCATTGCTGCTTTACGTGGGCTCTTACCAGGTAATTCTGTGAACGGTAGAACTTATTGCACAGATCCATAAAATGTGAATCCAACTTTTGAATGTCCTACTGTTATAATCTGCGATTCTGCACAGTGTAAATAACCTGATTCTTTGGGTTAGGAATATTGGCCTATAAAATAGTTTGATCTTCTTAGAATTTTGGTAGTAACTACTCTTTTCCAAATAGTATTGTTTACAGCATAATTGGTGCAATTTGTAGATTCAATCAGTGATTGTCTACCAGCAGTAGAGAATTAGAATCTTGTAACAATTTAATTGCTGCAGGTATCTTTTGGCCCTATTAGTTGGCTAATGGTGTCCGAGATTTTCCCACTTCGCACAAGAGGACGTGGAACAAGCCTTGCAGTGCTTACTAATTTTGGCTCCAATGCATTTGTCACTTTTGCCTTTTCGCCATTGAAGGTACTGATATCTGGTGACAGTATTTTTGCTTTACATTATGTTAAGTTCACTCTGTTAGGTCAAAATTGTTCTCGTAAGCTGTTATTAACACGTCTCTCTGCATTTGTAACATGCAGGAGCTGCTTGGACCTGATAACCTTTTCCTTCTCTTTGGTGCAATTGCAATGCTTTCACTTCTATTTATTCTTCTATATATTCCAGAGACAAAAGGCTTGACTTTGGAAGAGATAGAATCAAAGATCCTAAAATGAACGCATCCTAATTCCATCCTGTCTAACTAGGCGTGTGAATGGAATGCAAACATGTTTAGTAAGTAATAATGCTCTATGTTTGTCTTAGTCTGTTAAGTTTCCTCCTTTTTCTCTTTATGTAATATGGTTTTCAATGGATTGCAGCAAATGAACTGAACAAATGGTGAAATTTTTTTGTTAATGATCAAGTTAGACATTGACCAAACGAAGTCGACTTTACATCTACAGCAGGTTGCTTGTGCCAACTCTGTACATGCGACATGATGACAGTTTCGTCTTTCCAGCTTATACCAGAAACATGATAGTCGATCTTGTAATGGAACCATTTCGTGTTGAAATGAAGTATGGAGACTGGCGATATATGTGACAATTCCAAAGTGTTATGTTATTTTGATTTGCCATGCACCGAGGGATCTGGTTTTATTTACTCCTAATAAATTCCTATCACAAATTTTGGTCGTCTCTCTGTTTTGACAAGCTTATTTTGTGGATGCATTTGAAACTACTTCCTCATCACATGATAGTTCCAATAATTTCATATTGAGGACAGGAGAAGTTTGTACTGAATTCTTTGCGTGAAAACTCTGTTACTGACAATTTTCGTAGGTTCTTCAATTGAACGAACTGATTCATAGAGTTACATGAAGATTTTGTTCATTTACGAACACAAAGCCAGGAAAATATTCGACAGGTATAAGATTTTTTTTAACGCTCTAATCACTCGATTATTCTTGAAAGTTCTTTCGATTCTACGACAAAATCACTTTGTGCTTGTGTTAAATTGTGGTGGAAAGAAGAAGGCATGAATCAACAACCGTTTACGTTCCACACATTCCATTTGAAGTCGTTGAGAGAGCAGAGCAAAAACCTGAGCAGAATCCAAAGAACCAGAATCTGCCACGTGCCCTCAGCCCAATCTTCAGCTTGTGGCATTCAATAATCTATAAGCTACAACCACAGGTTGGTTCCCGCACTTACTGACTTTACATACATAATACATAGATCACACTCTTCAGTTTTCCCTCAAAGCTCAAAGCTTCAAAGATTCAGTAGTACTGCAGTGTAGTGCAGTGCAGCAGTAGTTCTTCCTCGGTGCTTAATGGCTACTTCTGTCTCCACCGTTGGCGCTATCAACCGGTTGCCGGTATGTTGCAACAGTTTATCTCATTCATTGTTAGTAGTGGTAGTCGTAGTAGTAGAAGAAGATCATTATACACAACTTCTGCTTGGCTTGAATATGTATGTATTCGCTTGCTTTTGATGTTTTTGCATTTGAAAGTATCTGAAAGTTAATTTTTGGCCGAGAAAAGTGAGTTATGATGAAACTGATACTATGATTTTATTGTCAACTTTTAGAGTATGGAAAGATCATAAATATAATTGCGAGTTGAAAAGTTTTGACATATTCAGAAAAATGTGTACATGATTTTGGATCCAAGTGTTGAAACTTTATTCTATAACTAATAAGCTTTGTGATGATTTCAATGTTTTTGGTGATGAAGTTGAGCTTCAATGGCTCCAGCACTGGATTTTCGGTCCCAAGCTCAGCCTTCTTCGGCGCTAGCTTGAAGAAAGTGAACTCTAGCCTGAGGCATGGCAAGATCTCCACTGGAAACTTCAAGGTTTTCGCTGCCGATCTTGATGAGAGCAAGCAGACTGACAGTGACCGATGGGGCCACCTTGCCACTGATGTCTCCGACGATCAGCAGGACATTACCAGAGGGAAGGGGTTAGTCGACACCCTCTTCCAAGCTCCGATAAATGATGGAACTCACATCCCTGTCCTGAGCTCTTACGAGTACATCAGCCAGGGCCTTCGCCAGTAAGTAACCATTACCCAAAAGCTGCAACATGTGCTCGTCAATCACGCAATGCCTAGTTATGCCAAACACTTAATGGCTATGTAACTTTTAGGTACGACTTAGACAACACCATCGATGGACTCTATATAGCTCCTGCATTCATGGACAAGCTTGTTGTACACATCACCAAGAACTTCATGGACTTGCCTAACATCAAGGTCTCCTACAAATTTCTATTTCCCTCTATCATAAAAAAGGTTTTTGGGATCTGTTTTAGTTTTCTAAAGTACATAACTGGATTGTTGCAGGTTCCTCTCATTTTGGGTATTTGGGGAGGCAAAGGACAGGGAAAATCTTTTCAGTGTGAACTTGTTTTTGCGAAGATGGGAATTAAGTAAGTGTTTTGGTAAATTTGAGGCGGTTGATAATTAGCTCAGATTAATTAGTAGCTTTGTAAATAGTGATGAATGATTTGTGCAGCCCTATCATGATGAGCGCCGGAGAACTTGAGAGCGGGAACGCCGGAGAACCTGCAAAGCTTATCAGACAACGGTACCGTGAAGCAGCAGATATCATCAGGAAGGGTAAAATGTGCTGCCTCTTCATCAACGATCTTGATGCAGGCGCGGGACGTCTCGGTGGCACCACTCAGTACACTGTCAACAACCAGATGGTGAATGCAACGCTCATGAATATCGCCGATAACCCCACTAACGTGCAGCTCCCAGGAATGTACAACAAGCAGGAGAATCCTCGTGTCCCGATTATTGTCACTGGTAATGACTTCTCGACTCTTTACGCTCCATTGATCCGTGACGGTCGAATGGAGAAGTTCTACTGGGCTCCGACTAGGGAGGACCGTATCGGTGTTTGCCAGGGTATCTTCAGAACTGACAACGTTCCTAAGGAGGACATCGTCAAGCTCGTTGACACGTTCGCCGGCCAGTCCATTGGTAAGAGTCTAGCTAAACAAATTTCCTTGGTCAGTTTGAATACTCTGTCAGATGTATATTTGACATTAGTGAATTTTCCGACTATGTTGCAGACTTCTTCGGGGCGCTCAGGGCTAGAGTGTACGACGACGAAGTGAGAAAGTGGATCGCAGAGGTGGGCGTTCAGCAGGTCGGAAAGAAGCTTGTGAACTCCCTCGAAGGCCCGCCATCCTTCGAGCAGCCGAAGATGACAATTGACAAGCTCATGGAGTACGGTTACATGCTTGTGAAGGAACAGGATAATGTCAAGAGGGTGCAGCTTGCCGACAAGTATTTGTCAGAAGCTGCTCTCGGAGATGCCAACCAAGATGCTATGAAGACAGGTGAGTTCTACGGTAAAGCAGCACAACAAGTGAAAGTTCCGGTGCCGGAAGGTTGCACTGACCCACAAGCAACCAACTACGATCCTACCGCAAGAAGCGACGATGGAAGCTGCGTGTACAAGTTCTAGAGCTGCTGTCCTTCCCGGGATGGACGACGTACACTAGCTGCTTCGAAAGAAGTAAGAACAAGTCTCTGGTGCCCGTAATTTCTTGTAATTTTTCGTAATTTTACATGTCGACAACAGTTAAACGGGTAATTTGTATTTCCGGTGATGATCAAATTCTTGTACCTGTTTGATACCTCAGTTTTAATCGTCAATGACCTAAGGATTTCAGCAAAAACAATGAATCATGGCTTGTGTTCATGACTTCAGGAACAAAGCTTGAGGGATGAAAAACTTGGTATATCTGCATGTGTTGTACAGCAATTCAACAATAAGAGATCACTAAAACTATGTACGCTATCTCTTCTGATCTGCTGCACAAGCTACTGCCTTTGCAGCTCCTTGAATTGTATTCATCAAGTCCTGCATACGGATAGAATGAAGTGAACTAACCAGATATGGTGGCTTCGAATTCATCATCTGTTGCATACGCTGATTGCATTTCTTGAGCTACCAGTTTTAATCAGATATCCGGTCGAGGGTTATCATATGATTTTCTATGGATATAGCATCGAGACTCTTTGCTCCTACAGAATGCGTGCAACAACTTTGTTAAATGAAATCCGGTAATAGATTGCTGCAGGGGTCCTAGAACAATTTTACTTACTTTTCCTGAAGCCGGAAGTTATATCTGACAAAAACAAGTTCAGTTACCCGCTGATGTTTTCAATTGATGGGTTCTTGTTTATGCATATATGTATAGCCTTAAACAAAGTTTTAGAATCTGTTAGAGTTCCTACCTTAGAGACTTTGGCTTTCCTAATTTGGCCAAATGCTCTTGAAGTGGTTCTAAAAAGGTGTAACCGAGCCAAGTGAACTCGGTTCCCTCGGGCTAATTTCATGTTCCCAGGCTGGGCAGACTTGGCATTTGGTGGCTGGAGTTTCCTCAAAAGGCTATGGTGTATCAGAAGTGGAAAACGAGTCATTGATTGCATATACCAGAGTTATCCGTATGTCTTGCGCTTGCGCCCGGGTCACGCCCCGGTCATCCCGGTGCCCAGGCGTCACTCAGCACCTTCATCCAAGGCAGCGTCCATCACCTGCTCTTGGTATGTCTCCGTGCGCGACGACGCTCCGTAGTAGTACCCGCACGCTATCAGAGCGGAACAATAGAGAGAGAAACGAGAGAAGATAGAAAATCAACCGGTTCGTTTCTGTAATTGTATAACGAACCAGTTTCTTAGACCGGTTTTAACAGTTTACTTATATGATCATGCTTTATTTTCATTGTCTTTGTTGTAAAAAATTACTTTATTGCTGGTAATGTTCAAGAAGATTCTTTTTTCAAAAGTCAGATTAGCATCACAGGCAGATAATATTGCTATGGAAGTGGGGAAATTGTTGGCGTCTTTGGCAGCAAGATTTTTCTTGCTTGTGGAAGTATGTGGCATATAGATTTCTCTTGCCTTTACGTTATATGGTCGACAACAATTGGGATTAGTTCAAAAATTTTTAGCCTTGCGTTCCTTAAAGCGTGTGTATGGAATGTGGAATGGCTAATTTCTTTGAGCCATAGTTAATGTGGTTTGATAACATTTTGACTTCATGAAGATGGAAGTTGATGCTGATGTAGTGTTAAACATTTTTGATAATGACTAAATGTTTCTTGCGCGCCTGACGAAGCGTTTTACAATTGCAAAAACATATCGATTTCTCCTGCAGAATTTGAAGGGCTGAGCTGCGTGATGAGGACTCATATGGCTCTGAGCAAAGTGGTAACTTTAGGCGAATACAAATACTGGCTCCAAGAGTGAAGAACGTAAGAAAGGTATGATGTAGTGGTATGATGGAGTGCCAACATTAAACTTGGGATCACTGAGGTACCTCAAAGAAGGTCTATTCATACGAAGAATTTATGGGTTTTCACCCAGAAGTGGTGTCATTAAGGACTGGTTTTTTGTTTAAAATTCAATTGCCATACAATTGAAAAGGTTTGTCACATGAAGTAATCAGTTATTTGTATGCAAAGTTTCACTTTACATACCCAACAAGAATGACACTTCTTTTGGTGTACTCTTGATGCAGGGTCTCATAGTTGCCTCTAGGCCATCTCCAGGTAGCTGTCTGTTTGCTTATAGTGTAGAATTGGGCATCTGATGGCAGAGGCATAATCTAGCATCTGATCACAAATAGTCAGCATTTGTGGACTTAAAGCTTTTCAAGATTGGATGCCATTTGACCACAAGCATATGTTTAAATATGTTGAGTCTACAAACATTTTAGGAAGCCTTGTTAAATTAGCTTTTATGTTTTGTAGCTTATCGGTCTTGTTAGTTAACAAACTCTACATACATATTCATTCATCTTTAGCATTGTTTAGTTGTAACAACAGCAGATTCCACTTTTCATTTGAAAGTAAGCTCATGTATAAATTTGATGTGTTTTTTCTAAAGATTTCAAACGGAAAACGGAGAAAACGGATTCATGGCCTGACTCCAAGCAAGTGGGATAAAGACTTAATTTGTTGTTGGTTTTTTCTCAAGATTCTCTAGTCATGTCCAATTACTTTGTTTCACAATTTTCTGGAGTAGAACCACCCCTGTATTGTTCTTGATACAGGTGAAGCTCTGGTTTTTCACATCATGCTCTAACAGCACTGAGTATTCAATGCAGGACTTAAACTGCTGCTGCTAGCAATCGGTAGCCTAGGTCTTCCCAACAGATGGGGTTCTACAGACTGTAAAAAAAGGAATGAAGAGTACAGCAGATGCTGATTGGGATCAGAACTTGATTGGCGGGTGAGGAATTGAACTCTGATCATATCTCCAGGCATGTCAGTAGCAGTACATCTACATGCAGTATTATATTGTTCACATGCCTTCGAATATAAATTCACATTTCCAAAAGCGTGAATGGTCCACTGCTCTTCATTCCTTCACCAGTAAAAGATGGGAAGCCAACTAATCTCAGTTTTGCTCTTGGTTACTTGATTGCTGATTCATGCGAGAGATCGCAGGCAAGTCTGTAGTGAGAAAAAGTTCTAATTCTCCTATGATGGTTATGACTGAATTCGATCAAAAGAAATTGTATTGCGGAAACTTTGCGTAACTCTTATCATAGAAGTGCTTGGAAGACTTGTTTGAAGAGAAGATATTCTGATAGCGGGTTTTTATGGAATGTAAAATTTATTGAAATCAAAATCAATTCAAGTCGATGTAAATTTATTGACAAATGTTGTAATTAAGGTTTTAAATATTCTTTTTGCATTTATGTTCTTGTTTAATTTTGCTTTGACTTTTACTCTTTGTATTCTTCTGTATAAAAAGTAAGTTTTAAAATGAATTAGAAAAGTTATTCTAAATAATATATTAAGGGGTAGTTTGTATGCAGTGATTCTTATTTATTTTATATTTTTAAATAAATTTATATACATTTTATAAAATATTTTAAAAAAAATTTAAAATATAGAAAAAGATTTATGTTAAAAAATTTTATTATTATTATTATTATTTAGATAAAAAATTAAAATTTGTTTTTTGAAATAGAATAAAAATATATCTTTTTAGAAAACATTCTCAAGTAATTGTTTTCAAATTAAAAAAAAAAAACAAACCAGTCGAATTGAAAATTGTAAAATTTTGTATTATGTATGTATGTCATCTATGGTTGGTCAGTCAGTCCTCGTGTATCTGTGTACACGATGTCACTAATTAGGGTTGAGTTAGCTAACTCTTAACTCAGGTAAAATACCGTACTGTTGAGTTAACCATGAGTTAGTCAGCATTTAACTCTGGTCATGAGGGACAACCCCTCTCTGTTTAAACACTCTCCCACTTGTTTACCTGTTCTCTTTCTCCACCAACACCACATCTTCTATCCAAATGACCAATATACCCTTCTATGCTTGTCATCTTCTACGTGTTCTTTCATGCAATTTGAACTTCTATATATACAGGTTGTGTTCTCGCTAATTATTCCATGTTCATGTAAATATCAACTACAAAATCTTTCGATTTCGTTCGATGTGATCAGTTTTTGGTTTGGTTTGAGATTGAATATAGATAATCGTTCGATCGATAATGGAGAGCAGTAGCAGTGTTGTGTTGCTGCTTTGTGATGAAGAGATGGTTCCACTCACTCCAGTTTTTTCTTCTTCTTCTTCGTACTCTTCTTGTTCTTCTCCGGTAATGGGTTCTTCGTCGAAGGTTATAAGTACATCATGTGTCGATCATCTTGATGAAGATATTGATGAAGTTTTCAGGAATTATTTGGAAAAAGAAAGCTTCTATGGAGTTGGTAATGAAAGAGGGTACGAAGAGTTTCTAAGTGTTTCTTCTCTTGTTTCGAGTGCCAGATTCCGCGCAATTTCTTGGATTTTCTCGGTACCAAAACATTTTTTATATTTTATTTTTCCTTTCATATATCTTCTTCAAATTTTGATAAATTTTTTTCTCAAAAATTAATTTGTTTTCTCTCTAATGAATATGTTCATGCATGGATTTCAGGAATGCACAAGGCTTAATCTTTGTTTCACGACCGCATTCAATGCCTTAAATTATCTCGAACGGTTTCTTTCTGTCACTTACTCTGACACGGTGTGATTAATAATTAACTGATGATTAATTTGATATAATGCATGCATATCAGAAAACTATAGAATTAATTCTCAATAAATGTTTGTTTTTTTTTTCAATTTATTCGCAGAAGTGGGAAAGTTGGATGATGGAATTGCTATCAATCGCCTGTCTTTCAATTGCTTCTAAATACGAAGAAGTTTCTTTTCCTTCCCTGCAAGATTTCCAGGTACGTTAATTTCTCAACCATTTCATTCATTCGATTCGAATTGTACATGAATAGTTTTGTGAACTTGTAATTAATCACTTGCGTAACAGATGGAAGAAATGGAGCATTCGTTTGATCCGACCACGATTCAAAGGATGGAGCTCACCGTGCTCAAGTCGTTGAACTGGCGCCTGTCTTGTGTCACCACCTACTCTTACGTTGAACTCCTTTCTCGCCGATTGCATTCCGTTCACCCACGCCTTGCCGGACGCACCACTGAAATCCTCATTCAGGCTTTACACGGTATTCAGTTATTTTAGTATACAAGTCTATCAAGTATTTTCATCTTTAACCTTGTTAGAATCGGTTAATTTCGGAGTGATTATGAAATAAAAATATTCTGAAGCGGAAGAATTTTAAAATTTTTTTAAAAACTAACATTATTTTTTTAATAACATATTTTATGATATAAATTTTTAAAAATTTAATTTTTTTAAAATATTATAAAAAATTTAAAATAAAAAATTAAAATATAATAGATTAAAAAGCACTTAAATGAAGTAAGTGCTAGAATGAGTTTGTTAGTCTCATATTGTCTAACAAAGGTATTTGGTGTGCAGATATTAGGATGCTAAGTTTTGGTGCTTGTGTTATTGCCCTTGAGACAATACGGTTTGCATTAACGGAGCTCCGACCATCTGAAGAGGACACATTCATCGCCGCCATCACTCCGTTGATACCGCAGGGCTCACTAGTAAGACCTAATAAAAACTCCTTGACAAAAAAACATAAGGGATCTGTTTTGGCAAAACTTCTTAACGGGAACTTGTATTGATTTTGTGAACAGGAGGATTTGGGTAAGTGTAGGCAGATCATAACTGCAACCGTTGCAGATTCGTCGGTGCCAAGATGCTGCTTAAAGGCATCTGGTTCTTGCCCGGACAGTCCGGTGACTGTATTACCAAACCAAAGGAAGAAATTATTCGATTGCTGCGCTGACATTGATGATTGTTTCCTTACGAAGAACTCGCGGAAGAGGAAGCTGGAGAACAAGTTATACGTTGCATAGTTATATATACAAGATCACAACATGTTTCAAATCTCATGAAATCGGCTAATATACATAGGTCATTGATAATGAAATTGTATGATGAATGAAATTGAAGGAAGTGTAAACAAATATTCTATTGACATTCGATATCTATTGCAAGAGGAGTATACATTTGGTATAAATGTAACTGTAAAAAAGCCAATTTACAGGCTCTGCTTGCAACCTTACCTACCTTACTTCAACAAAAATTTTACATTTGTTGTTTTAGTTCCTCAATCCTTCTCTAGGATTTAACGGCCAAAAATAGATAAATAAAAATAAAAAATAAATGTCAGTTTCTCTAATGACGAGAGATTTTCACAGTTCAAGATTGGTTTACTCTTCCCATCAGGTCGTGTGTTTCTACTGCACTCAGTAAATTAGAGACTTGATCAATGTATGAGTAATAATGTTGAATTCTGCGCCAAAAGAACAAGGATTGCTACTGCACAATTGATCACGCATAGATTTATAGATTTATAGGTGATTGAGATGTTACCAGTGTGATGATTCATAGAGTCAGGGACAGGAGAACCCTTGAACTCTTCCCAAGTTCTGTGAAGAGAAGCAATCTTTCACTCTGTCAGGGCATCTACTTCGTTCCCTGACCTGACCTCCCCAACAGCTCCCATTACAAGCTCCATGAGTGCCTTAAATCCTGCCTAGGCTGCATTATATGCATGACCCAAACAAGTGTAATCAGTCGAAATAAACAAATAAGAACCTAAGAACAAGTAGAACTTATAGTAATTTCAAAAAACTAAAAAACGAAATATAGTTACAAGTAGATGATGAAAAACGAAGAACCATGCATGTATCAAATTCTATAAGCAATCTCCTATACAATGCCCGTATACTATTTACTATTACATGTCTAGTTTTTATGGTGTGAAACTTTGCCAATTCTTTAGACTTTAGAGAAGCTACATTGTTTATATGAAATGCAGATATCTAACTTCCGAAACTCTCTAAATTACAAGTTATTTCCCCTAATATGCTTGCCTTCACAAATAGGCCATGGAACTGAGAGTTTGTAAGCATCCCTTATTCTGGGTACTTATACGCTCCTTCCAATTGTCACATCTCTCAGCCTATCATAATTAGAGAGTTTGACAAATTGGCTGGCTTTTGGGTTTAGATAAGGCCTTCCATGATGTGAACAACAATTTTCGAACTTCAGATTGACTGAATATAAACAGGTCTTGGAATCTCTGCAAAGAATTGTAAAGGAGGCCCTATAAAACAATCCTCAACTTAGTCCAATGGTCAAGATTGATCAAATAGAAACTATACTATATTGCTTCCATTGAAGCAGTGGTTGATGGTTCTCAAATGTAGTACCAGTTCCAGAGGATGTATTCCAACTCAAGTGTGGGTCCTTGGTGCATGAAATGCAGCTCACCAAATTCACGGGACACATGCACTATCATCTATACAGCTCCAAGCTGGTTGCTTCCTCAATCCTTTCCCACCCATCATTTCCCGGACACCGGTAGCATCTACCCAATAATCTTTAGCAGCAAGAGCATTAGACAGCAGAACGTAACTAGCTGTATCGCATGGATAGAGCTGCAGTGAGCGCTCAGTAACTCTACTTGCAATTTCGAGATTCGCTTGAGCCTGACATGAACTAAGGAGAGTCTTATAGACAGAAAGACCAGGTTTCAGAGGCATACTGTTGATAAGAGACTCAGCATCATGAAGACGACCTGCCCGACAAAGAAGGTCAACTACACAAGCATAGTGCTCTCTCTCAGGTATTACTGCTGTATCACCTTGCTTCATCAAACTGAAATATTTTAGCCCTTCATCAACTAGCCCAACATGGCTACAAGCTGTAAGAACTGATAAGAAAGTTGTTGCATTTGGTCGAAGACCGGTTCTCTGCATCTGCTCAAACAATTCCACTGCCTCCCGGCCATATCCATGTTGTGCAAACCCTGAAATGAGTGCGTTCCATGAAACTACACCAGCACCAACAATGAGAAGGAATGCCCGCTTGGAGTCTTCTAATTCACCACATTTTGAATACATTGATAGGAGACCATTCTGAATGCAGGAGTTTGACTCAAACCCAGATTTAACTATCAAACAATGTACTTGTCTACCCTCCTGAAGTGCTGAAAGAGTTCCAACAGCTCCAAGAACACTCGTGAAGGTGAAGAAGTCCATATAGATATATGCTCTTCTCATCTCATGAAACTTCTTAAGAACAACAGCACCTTCTCCCAAATTGGAATACCCAGCAATGATTGAGTTGCACATAATTTGATCATGTAGTTGGATAGAACCACAAGTATTAACAAAATCGTCAAGGCTTCCACACCTTGAGTACATACTAAGAAGTGTCACAACAATATAAGGTTCAGAGCAGAACCCTACTTTAATCACTAGACAATGCACTTGCTTTCCATGTACCAAATCCTCTAAACTCGAGAATGAGTTAAGAACACTATTATAACTAACTTGATTCAATTCAACACCACACCTACACATATGCCGAATCACCATAATTGCATCACTCCCTTTCTGCTGCAATGCGTACCCAGTAATAAGCGATGTATAAGTGATCACATTCCTTTCATGCAAACAATCAAACACTTCCCTTGCCGCAGTCAAATCTCCACATTTTGCATAGACATCTACCAATCCAGTACCAACCACAACGTTATTACAGAACCCTTGCTTGAATCCAACACCATGCAACATCTTCCCAATTCGAATATCACCTAGCCGCGCCCCAGCAACCAAAACACTCGACACCGTTGACAGCGTCATTGAAATTCCAGCATCAATCAACTCACATAATAATGTAATTGAAAGAAAAGGTAAATGCGACTTGGAATAACAGTACATGAGAGTGTTATAAGTGACAACAGTTTTCTGTGGCATGTGATCGAACAGTTTCTGGGCAAGATGGAATTGGTGACATTTCGAGTAGAGATTCAGTAGAGCAGTTGATACGAAAGGGTTTGTAACAAGACCGAGCTTTATAATAGTGGAGTGGTAACAACTGCCAGTGTCGGCGGAGGGAAGGGATACAGAATTTGCAGCGGAGGAGATGAGGAAAACAAGGTGTCGTTCTGTAGAAGAAATGTTGAAAAGTGGGTTTTGGTTTGGGAGAAAAGTAGCGAGCATTCTTGAGAAGAAGAATGTGGAGAACCTGAGGAACATTTAACCGCCCGATAAAATTCCTCTCACTTCAAAATTTTAAATAAAGGGAAGTAGATATAGGAAGTCAAATCCCCAGTGATTTATGTGTAAAAGGGCTTCTTTTATTTTATGTGTACATCAATTGTAGGCTCCTCGCCTGATTCTTGTAGAGGACATTTGCTAACTAGATGTGGGCGCTGTTTGATTCTCCGTTTTAGAAGTTATTTATTAATTTTTTTTAACTTTTTTTTATTTTATGTTTTTTAATATATTTTATAAATATATAAAAAATTTATTTAAAAATTTAGAAAGTGTAAAAAAATTTTACGAAGTAAAATTTTTTTATTACATATTTTTATTATTTTTTTTAAAGTAAAAAAAATATATCTTATTTTTTAAAAAAAATAAAAATATCTTCTATTTCACAAAAATTTCATTTTATAAATAATTTCAAAACGCTCCCTTGGTTTTATTTATATCTTCCTCGGACATCATGTTGCGACTTGTTACGTACCAAAGTTTTGTACCTAGAGGCTCAATGTTTCAGATTTAGAGAACGTTTGAAACTATTTTTAAAATAAAAAATATTATTATTATTTTTTAAATAAATTTATTTTTTTAAACATATAATTAAAATATATAATAAAAAATTTTATTACGTAAATTTTTTTTATATTTTAAATTTTTTAATAAATTTTTTATATAATTATAAAATATATTAAAAAATATAAAATTAAAAATTTTTTTTTTTGATAAGTTAAACCAAACGCACACTTATTAGTAGAAATTTATATCTGGTGTGACGTTTTGGTGAAGAACTCAAATTTGTTGCATGATTTTTTGGTAATCTATACTAATTTGTTCATGAAGCTTTCCAGTTCCCTACTTTTCTTGACCTCGATCAGGTGCAAAAGCAAAGAATTTGTTCCAATCTTCTGGTCATCACAGAAAAGTTCCCAATTAAAATTGAATTTTACTGAACGTTTAAAAGCAACTGAAACACGAACATTTTTTCTGCCCAAAGTTTTTTGCAGTAACTCAACAGAATGAGAACTTCAACATTTCAATCCATCCAGTTCTGTTTCCTCCTCTTGATTTCATTATCAAGTAACAAATCTTCAACGATATTTTCTTCACGCTGTTTCATTCAAGTTAAATTGTTAACATTTGTTCTTGAATCTTTTCAGTTGCAGGGGATATAAAACTAATAATGGTGAACTACTGCAACTACAGTGTATGGCCAGGAACGCTCGGCAACCCCGGCCATGCGTCACCGGAGAACGGCGGGTTTCTTCTTGCAACTGGCCAAGAAACAGTTTGCAACGTCCCGGTAGGCTGGGCCGGACGTATATGGGCCCGAACGGGCTGCAATTTCGACCGGCAAGGGCAAGGTTCATGCGAAACAGGGGACTGCGGCGGCGTGCTGCACTGCAACGGCATGGCCGGAACCCCTCCGGCTACCGTTGTAGAAGCATCATTTGGCACGTCTGAGTCGCCTGTCCATTTCTACGATGTCAGCTTAGTTGACGGCTTCAACATTCCCGTAGCCATGTCACCGGTGAACGGAGGCGTAGGCTGTGGAGTGGCAAGTTGTGACGCAGACGTTAACGTCTGCTGTCCTTCAAAGTTGGAAATTTCGAAGAACGGTAGAACCGTAGGATGTATGAGCGCTTGCATGGCACTGCAGTCGCCGGAATACTGCTGCACCGGAGAATATTCGACGCCGGAGAGATGCAAGCCCTCGATTTTTTCGCATTTGTTCAAAGCAATCTGTCCTAGAGCTTACAGCTTTGCCTATGATGATAGCTCAAGTTTGAACTTGTGCAAGGCAACTAGATACCTCATCGCCTTCTGCCCTCCGCCAAGGATAAAATGAGATCATTTAATTAGTAGTTAATAACTAAATTAACTAATTGTTACTTGTTAGAGTATTAATTAATGTTTAACTTATCATTATCTAAATAGTTGGTAATGGGCTCTTTGTTGGGCTTTCACATGTTAGCGGGCTGGCAATTTGTGTAATTGATGGAAATTGTTTGTTGGCTTCTGCTAATAATAGCTTGATTTATAAATTATAAATAAATTTATAATGTAAAATTTTTATAATTTTAAATTTTATATAAGAGTTTTTGAAACGGAGCTAAACTATCCGTAAAATTTACAGTTATCTGCAATATAGAATTATATCCGAACATAAAATTATCAATAATCAAAGCAATCAAGTTTTCAACATGTCCAAATAAAACCCTCGTACGTGAAGAAAATTACGACGTTGACCAATAATCCAACACACAAACGAAACAGACGACTGTGAAGGTAGACAGAGTTGGTTGGCCAATTTAGCTCTACATTTCTTAACAATATTTGCAGACCATCTTCTTCCCCAACTCTTTTTTAGCTTTGGCGTGTGTTCAATTTCTTCTACGTTTTAATTTCTTCGTGATCTCCGTCTCCGGTTGTTGCAGCTGTTTATAAAAAATTCCACCCAACTCCTTTTCATTTTCTCCCTTATAATCCAATGGTTTACGTTTCTCGTAACAGTTTAACATAAGCAAGCTACTCTCGATTCATCGACAATGGAAGGAAGACGCAGCGCTCGGAAGGACAGTTCTTCTTCCAGCTCTGTTGTAGCAGAGCTCGAAGGAGTTCTACTGAAAGACGCCGACCCGTTTCCATACTTCATGCTCGTAGCATTCGAAGCTTCGAGCTTGATAAGGTTCGCGTTGCTCCTTTTTTTCTGGCCTGCTATAAAATTACTTGAAATCTTGAATGCGGAAGATATCGGGCTCAGGCTCATGGTTTTTGTTTCCATGGCCGGAGTTAAAATATCTGAAATCGAGGCAGTTGCCAGAGCTGTGCTCCCGAAGTTTTATAGTGACGATGTCGACCTTACCGCATGGAGAGTTTTCAACTCCTGCACAAGTAGTAAAGGGAATAGCAAGAAGGTTGTGGTGACCAAGTGTCCAAGAATAATGGTGGACAAGTTTGTGAAGGACCATTTACTCGCCGACGAGGTTGTCGGAGAAGACCTGGAGGTTAACCGGTTCGGGTACGCTACCGGGCTCCTGATCCGGGATCGCGCTTCGGTTTCAGATCGGGTTAGAGGTTTGTTCGTGGATCAGAAGCCCGATTTCGGGTTGGCCCAACTCCGGCGATCATCGGATGAAAATTCTGTTATTTCCATATGCAAGGCAAGTAAAAAGATTCTTTTTTCTTATTATTTTCTTATTTTTTCCTTTTTTTTTTGGGTTTCATTTTTTTTCGTTGTTAATTGTTAATGAACCAGTTCAAAATGTTGAAGATATAATCGCTCACTAAACACATATGTGCAGGAGAAGTACTACACTCCGTTCACTGGAGTTGATTATGAAAAGCAATATTACTCCGGCGAAGACCGTCCGGTTCCGGTAATCTTCCATGACGGTCGTCTCGTCAAACGTCCGACACCGTCAACGTCTCTACTGATCCTTCTCTGGATTCCCTTTGGACTCTTTCTCGCCATTGTTCGAATCATCGTTGGTATTGTCGTCCCTATGCGTTACATTCCGTACCTTATCCGGCCATTCGGCGGAGAACTTAACGTCTATGGAACTCCTCCATCGAAGAGTTCGTTCTCCGGAAACGGCGGAGTTCTCTTTGTATGCACTCACCGGACACTGATGGACCCTGTAGTTCTCGCTTTCGTTCTACAGCGTCAAGTCGCAGCAGTCACCTATTCGCTTTCACGGTTATCGGAGATTTTATCTCCGATACCGACTGTCCGATTGAGTCGTGATCGTAATCTCGACGCCAATAAGATCAAACTTGAATTATCCAAAGGAGATTTAATTGTTTGCCCTGAAGGAACAACGTGCCGCGAACCGTTCTTGCTCCGGTTCAGCGCGTTGTTCGCCGAGTTAACAGACAGGATTGTTCCGGTGGCTATGAACTACAAGGTCGGATTTTTTCACGCGACGACGGCGAGAGGGTGGAAAGCAATGGACCCGATATTCTTTATGATGAATCCGAGACCGATTTACGAGGTAACGTTTCTAAGACAGCTTCCGCCGGAGGCGACGTGCTCCGCAGGACGGAACCCACACGACGTAGCGAACTACGTCCAGAAGATACTCGCAGCTGCTTTAGGGTTTGAATGCACAAGTTTCACGAGAAAGGATAAGTATAGAGTGCTTGCCGGAAACGACGGGACGGTTTCGAGCAAGCCGGCGCCGGTGTGGGCCGAGAAGGCAACGGATGCGCTTAGGTTCTTGCTGCATAGACATCTCTAATTGCATGGGAAGTTTGCATTACGTACGAACGGAGTTATAGAATCCATGCATACATGCAATGGAAAAGCTTTGGGATATTGATTGAAATTGTCGTGTGAATATTATGCAGTGATTGGAAATTCATTGATTGTGTGTTTATAAGTAATAAAATTTGTAATTTGATTTTTTTAAGGTTAAAAACTTCATTAAGTAATTTATACAATATTCAATCATTAATTTGTTACTTATTTATTAAATTGGATGACTATTTTATATAAGTTTTTAAATATTCTCATCTCCGTAGCTAGTTTTTAAATTAATTTTTATCCCTATACAATTTAATACAGTATCAAATTAGACCGTATGTGAGAACCAATAAGGGCTTAATTTAATTATATTAACGCCAAAAGTAAATTTTATGAAAATAAAATTTAGTCAAAATAGAATTAGATAGAATTAAGGGGTATTCGAAAGTACTTATGAAATAATTTTTTTTAAAATAAAAAATATTTTTATTTTATTTTAATAAATAAAATTTACTATTTTGATTTAAAAATAATAATAATAATAATAAATAAATAAATTTTACTATGAAATTTTTTTATACTTTCTAATTTTTTAATAAAATTATATAAAATATTATAAAAATTTTATTAAAAAATATAAAATAAAAATTTAATAAGTAGTTTTTTAAATAACCGTTGCTAAATAGGATCTTAGAGTTCAGAATAGTAATTAAAATATATAGGGTAAAATTTATAGTTTAATTTAATGAAAATAAAATTTAGTTGTAAAAATAATAATTGAAATAATAATTGAAACTATAAAATTATGGTATTCAAAATTCGAAAAAAAAAGTAGAATTTCGACTTGAAACATGCAAAGTAATGTGCATGATTCTATACATCGAATTGTTTATGTTATTTATTTGCTAAATAAATGATGCTTATATGCACTTCAGTTAAATTAGAAAATTAGAAATGTTACATCTGACAAAGAAAATTAGAAATATTTCTCAAGTAAAATCTTAAAACAGTTTTAATGCATATGAAGTATTAAAAAACAATTAATACTTAATAAATTAACAAAACCTGCAAATAATAAACAACATTAACTAATGAATTAATTAATATATCTTTCAATTACATTTTTTTTATTTTCTCTGCTTTGAAGAATAACAAAAAACATGTTGTGCACTGACCTAACGGCAAACTTTAACGCCGTGGAACAATCAACCAATAACCTACCGCCACGTGTAGAATAAGTTAAACGGTCGGTGGTCGTACCGTGGGTGGAAGCGTCGGCCGCAAGCAGCTACGCAGCACGCGGCTTCTCTTTTATATTCTCGCTCGCTCTCTCTGTCTCTCCATTTCTTTCTAGCCTAAGATCTGATTTTTATCCCAAAAAGTTTTCAATTTTCAATTTTGTTCTGACAATTTTAATCTCTAATTCTCGGTTTTCTTTGTTTATTTTCTCTTCCCACGATACCACGATTTTGATTTTTTGGTTTTTCTTGGAACTTCAATCTGTAATTATAGTAAAAACTTAGACTTTTTGTGTTTTGTTTTGGTATTGTTGGAAACCAAAATCGAGCATTTCGATCTTTGGAAGATCAAATTTCGGATGCGCAGTTAATCGTAATTGATTTGGAGCTGTGAATTTCTCGCTAGAGATCTTGATTTTCGTGTTGGCTTACTCAAAATTCGATCTTTTTCTATATTTTCAACGAAAGATTCCATCCTTTATCCAAGAAATCCAATTTCAATCTTTCGAGCTTGAATTTTCGATTCCATTTTGACAAATTCTTCATCAAATTGCAATCTTTCCGATAAGCTTCGATAAATTTTCGACCTTTTTGATGTCTTCTTATTCATCTTCTTCTTCGCCGATGCCGTCGAACTCTTCTTCTTCTTCTTACTGGTGCTACTGTTGCGGTAGCTTCGTTCGAATTCATTCAACTTCTGCTTCAATCAGTTGCCCGGACTGTGGCGGAGGTTTTCTTGAGGAGGCCGCACCAACGCCACCGATTCCAACACGCCGCCGCCGTGCTACTACTGGGAATAGGTCTCCGTTCAACCCGGTCATCGTTCTCCGTGGTCCACCAGACCATTCAGACCGAGCTGCTGCTGCTGCAGCTTTCGAACTTTACTATGATGATGGCGCCGGAATGGGTCTCCGTCCGCTGCCTTCGAGCGTTTCGGATTTCTTGATGGGTTCGGGGTTTGATAGATTGCTGGATCAGCTCTCTCAGCTTGAGTTAACGGGGGCTACACGTGCTGTTGATAACCCTCCGGCTTCTAAAGCTGCGATTGAATCAATGCCTGTTATTGAGATTTCGGATAGTCATGTAGGTGCAGAAGCGCACTGTGCGATTTGCAAGGAAGCGTTTGAGCTCAATGCTGAGGTGAAGGAGATGCCTTGCAAGCACCTTTATCATCAAGGTTGCATTTTGCCGTGGTTGTCTATTAGAAATTCCTGCCCTGTTTGCCGCCATGAGCTCCCAGCTGACCAGAGGCCTGCTTCAGAGGATGATTCAGAATCTGTTGGGTTGACAATCTGGAGGCTTCCTGGTGGTGGATTCGCTGTTGGACAGTTTTCGGGAGGTCGAAGGCCTGGGCAAAGGGAATTGCCTGTAGTTTACACCGAAATGGATGGTGGGTTCAATGTTGGCAATGCCCCTAGGAGAGTTTCATGGGCATCTACTGGGAGCCGATCAAGGCAGAGTGGAGGTGTTGCTCGGGCAATTCGAAACTTCTTTTCATTCTTCAGAAGGTCAAGGTCGAGGTCATCGACATCTTCATCTACTTCATCAAGATCACATTCAGAGCCTAGCTCATTTAGGAGGAGGAGCAGAAGGAGAATGGCGGAAGCCTCAGAAAGGAGCAGAGCAAGTTGGATGGTTGAGGACCGCAGCGAAAGGGGGATTACGAGGTGGTGATGTGCTGATGATGTAGATGTCATCAATCTAAGATTTATGGTATTCATATTCATTATACTTGTCCATTCCTGATAGGAAGCAAGGTTGAGGTGTAATAGTACCGTTGTAGTGTAAATAGAACCCAATTGAGGATTATGATAGCTTATGGGTAATTGTAGATGGTTCAGGGACTAGGGAAGAAGAGTTTCATTCTTCCTGCAGGAAAGTCTAGGCTTGGGGAGTCTTTGAGATAGGGAACTATATGACTATCCTCATATCCTGTCATTACTTGCGAGTCAAGAGGGATGTTATTTGTTAATTCTTTATTGGCCATGTTGCCACGGATATGAATGAGGATCTTATTTATGCACAATTGCTCCTATGCTGTGACAAGGAAACACTACTTTTACTTGTTTTGCATCTATTGTCTATGGCTTTCTCTTGGGCATTCAGTGTTAACTATGAATCAGGAAGTGCAGTTTCGCACTTGAGCAGTAGAGAAAGTTGAAGAGGATGTTGGGGTTTATCCTGATATATTTTACTTGGAAACTGCGTATTTGAAGATGTTTGCTTTAGGTAAGAATTTTCTTTAGTTTTCTGTTGCCAATGGTGTTGAGCTTCTATGGAACTGCCTGTGGTAGGATGTGCAGTTTACATTATTGTATTTGACTGCCCTGTCTTGTTTTCGAATTGGTTGACATTCTCATGTGTTCTTCTCCAATCTTCTTGCCATACTCTCCCTTTAATGCAGGCATAATAGTATTAAGTTTTAGTTTCGAATGTCTTTACCGTTAATTCTGGCAGCTAGCTCTTCCACCATTCTTTCTTCAAAATTTACTATACAGTCATGAGCTTTATGATGGCGCTCCAGTTCTCCAATTGAATTTGTTCATGTATTCTGTGTGATTGTATTCCTTCTCAGAAAGGCAAACTTGCCACTTCATTGTTCCTCTGGTAGAAGCATTTGTTCATTGCCTGAGGGTTACCAATTTCAGATAATGTTCGTGTGTCCCTTGTTTGTTTGCTATGCTGACATTATAGGAGTTATTCCTGCAGCTAGCATGGTTTGATGCTTTACCTTTCGACAAATTACATTAAAGGCATTACTGCATTGTTTTGAAGTTGTTTCACCTTATGACAGCTGATATCGCTTACTTTCCGAAATCGTATTTAGCATTGTAATGTCGTTGTCTATCTTATATTGAGCTCCTTGTCTGATTACTCCTCCTCCAGGGCTTCTTTTCTCATATGGGGGAGAGAAATCAAAGAGTTAAAGGTACCTATCATAATATCTGTTCAGTTAGATGTGCTTATTGGTATTGCTATTTCTGGTTAAGTTTATTTTCACCATGCATGCAATTATGTCTTTTATCTGCCTTTGCCAATCCTGAATCAGGTCATTTTATATTTATTTCCGCATGCTCAAAGTATACTTTCTTCTTAAGTTGGTAAAGTGGATACAACTCCAGTACCCTTTTGACAAAGTATCTTCAGACTTTCTTAACATTTCATAGTATCTTTTTAATTGGTTTTGTTCTTTCTTTTCTGTTGTCTTGGTAGATAAACCTGAACTTGATTGCTTAATCAGTTCTGTTGGCCTAACTTTGAAACTATGATGCTTTGATTAAAGAAATTTTTTCGTTTCATTTCTGTATGTCAGCACTTGTACAGATCTTGCTGATTCAAGACATTGCAAAACCTGTTTTCTATACGGATGAATGATCTCTGATTCACAAGCAGCACATAACACAAAAAAACATTCACACAAGAGACATGAGATATATTTTAAAAAATTTATATTTGTTACTTTAAAAATAAATTTACTTTAAAACTAATAGATTTTTACTTTAAAAATTAAAAAAAATTATATTTTAAAAATTTAAATAAATCTATAAATATTTATTAAAAAATTTATTAAAAATTAAAAAAATTTACTTATAAAAAAACAATTTCAAGCAGCCCCATCTTCCTTTAAGAGTTCACTGTTCAGCACTGGTGCTTGTCCACATTTGCCTAGTACGTAAATAGACACCAGCGGGTGATTGACCAGCAACTGAAGGCGCCGGCGTTGAGCCCGTCCGTACGCTTTCCGTCGAGGTAAGGACTTATATCCGTTGTTTGGATCAAAGGCCAATCTTTGTTAACCGTTTGTTGAGGTCCATTGCTGTCAAACGAGTCCTAGCAACGGTACCGTAGTAACATAGGAAACAGTTAGCGTCTACAGTATAGGCTGTTAGCAAATTTGCCCTCATCACCGTTTTATTTGTTTGTAGATTGATGATTTCGATTTTTGAATTTTATATATATATATATAATTATCTTCGTTTTTGTCTTTGGATTATATATCTACAAAATCTATTCATGTTAGTTTTTTTTATATTTTAGAACATGTTTTAAATGTTCGTAACTAAATTTTATGAAAATAAAAAATAAAAAATAAAATTTTTTAAAAAATAAAGTAAAAGTGAAGTACAATATTTATATTTCAATAATTTTTAAAAATATATTAAAAATTAAAAAATATAATTATATTAAAAAGTGTGTAAATAAAAATATTAAAACTTAAATTCTACATATAAAAATAAAATTTTAAATTTTTTATATAATTAAAATATATAAATTGATCGAAATTTAAACTTTTTTGAATAAAATAAAATTATAGACATTCGAAACATGAACTTTGATTTGGAATCTCTCACATTTTTTATTTTTTTTTAAATTAAATTATTTAGTGTATTGAGATCAGCGCTAAACAAGCACTTTCACAAAACCAAAAGAAAAATTAAGACCTTGACCCCCATAAAAAGGTCAAACTTTTACTGCACACGTGTCAACGCCTCAAACCATGCTTGTACCCACACGTGGGAACTCTCCCAAATATTGCCTCCATTTTATTTTAATTTCATTCTTGATTTAGAGAGGAAAACAATACATTTCTTCCGTTCTTTCTCCATTTCCTCTAAGATTTTTTCTTTTCTGTTATTCTGCGGCTGCAATGAAGGAAGACGATTATATGAAGCAAGCAGATAGAGGTCTGAATCAGTTCGAAACCGACGACGACGAAGAGAACCAGTCTCAGCAGCATTCCGACGATGATGAAGATGGAGAAGAGCAGTACTCTTCGGGATCATCGCCGGTGTCGCCGATGGCGTCGTCTACGTATAGTCATCATCAACGTTACGGTGATCAGCAAGGATCATTCACTGCAGTTTGGCCACAAAGTTTCAGGTACCTTTTAATTATTTTTATCGAACGGTAGATTTTGTAATCGGCAACCATGCTGAGTAGAAAAAAAAAAGCTAAGAATGCATACATGTATTTGTTTTGATTCAATCTTGTTTGATTTTTGTTTCTTTTCCCTGAATGTTCAGAAGGATGTTTAAATCTATCGAATGGGATAGAAAATTTGGAGCTGTGGATAATTAAGAAGAGAGAAAGTTATGACAATAATTAAGAACTTAATTACATAAGTTAATGACAACTGTAATGCGGAGAAGGATGTTTCTAGAATCATTAAGCAAAGTAGAGCTTTTGTTGTTTTTATTTGTTTTACTTTGAAGTTTAAAGATCCAAATATAAGGGTGATGGTTTATATACAATAAAAGAAAGTTGAGGGTTTTTTTTTAAAGTTCACCCAAAATTATATTCCAAAAATGATATGTCAAGAGTGGGATTTGAACCCACGCCCTTTCGGAATAGTACCTGAAACTACCGCCTTAGACCGCTCGGCCATCTTGACATGTTGATATAGATGTCGTGATATAGGAATTGTCTTAATTCTGTTTTTTCTTTTTGATTTTTTTTTTTGGTGCAGACAGTCCATAGACATGTTCACAAACGTTCCATCTCCAAGTGTGACTGTTAACGGCTTCCTTAGAGGTGGTTCAAGCTTGGTGCAAGCAGGAAGTTCCTTCTTGAAAGGTTCCATTTACGGCGCACCACATGACGTGCTTCCACCTCCGTCTCCTCCCCAACATTATCTTCCCCGTCCACGCCACCACCAACTAACCAAACCACTCATAACTCACACGCCATCATATGCTAGTACAACACCTTATCATGCACAACATAGTGTATCAAAGGCTCCTTCATCGTTTTGCGAGCTCCCGCCTTCGCCTCAGTGTTCAACAACTCAAGCTATTGTTAATGGTATGAATGTGTTGTGTGGAGTAGGACTGCTAACGACACCGTATGCTCTGAAAGAAGGGGGATGGTTAGGCATGTTGTTGCTGTTCGCATTGGGATGTGTCTCCTGTTACACAGCCATTTTTCTCAAGCAGTGCTTGGACAGCTCTCCAGGACTCCAAACGTATCCTGACATAGGACAAGCTGCTTTTGGGAAGATCGGCCGGCTATTCATTTCAGTAAGATGCATTAATTTGGTTTCAATGTATGTATGAATTTTGCTTCACCTTACTTGCAGAATCTAGTTTTTTTATCAATATTTCTTTTTTTTTATGCAGATAGTTCTTTACATGGAGCTTTATGTAAGTATTGGGGTCTCTGAACATCTTGGCGTAACGTTTTCACAGTTTCTTTACCTCTTGTCAAAATTTTTCCTAACTGGTCCTGGTATTTTTCATAGGCATCTTGCGTAGAATACGTTACGCTTGTAAGTGATAGCTTATCATCAATGTTCCCAGATGCACATATACATTTCATGGGAGCTTATTTGAATTCTCACCAACTGTTTGCTCTAAGTACAGCCATGGCAGTTCTTCCAACTGTTATGCTAAGAGACCTTAGTTTGCTGTCATACCTCTCAGGTATTGAGACTCAGCAGCTCAAAATCAAACTACAATCATCAATTTTGTTCAAGTTGCTAGTAATACTTGTTCATGGTCTGGATTATTGCAGCTGGGGGTGTTGTTGCATCGGTAGTGGTAGTTGCGTGTTTGTTCTGGGTTGGTGTTGTAGATAGAGTCGGTTTCCATCCAGGTGGAACTTTACTGGATTTTGCGAACCTTCCAGTTTCGCTCGGCCTGTATGGTTTCTGCTATTCAGGTCACTCAGTTTTCCCGAACATCTATTCGTCCATGGATAAGCCCTCGCACTTCCCTACAGTCATATTTGTCAGGTAACCATCTATTATAGGGTCTTTTATTTTTAATCCGGAAGTGACTTTTTTCCACCAAAATGTCATTTTCAGGTGACTTGCTATATTCTTTTGTGATAATTTAATCTCTATAACTCACTCTTCAAAAACTCATTACTTCCCAAAAGCCACTTCCTTTGAAAGGAAAACACCCCATAGTGATTTTGGATATCTAACTTTTTGTGCTGATCAAGCGTGGTTGTAATCTATGCAGTTTCCTCATTTGCACGATTCTGTATGCTGGCGTAGCTGCTTCAGGATTTCTAATGTTCGGCGACTCAACAAAATCTCAGTTTACATTGAACATGCCTCGGGAATTCATGGCTTCCAAAGTTGCAGTTTGGACAACGGTACTCTATGAATTCATGGCTTCCTCATTTGCAACTCAGAAATCCTTCAAACTATTTGACGATCTCTCTATGAATTTCATTGTTCTGCATTGTCTAATCTGGCTAGCAGGTTGTGAACCCTTTAACGAAGTACGCATTGACAATGACTCCAGTTGCATTGAGTCTCGAAGAGCTTCTGCCTCCATCCCAGCAATCCTACCTTGTTATAATCATGATCAGAACAGCTCTTGTCGTCTCAACATTGTTTGTTGCTCTTGCAGTTCCATTCTTCGGTCAGTGTCCATTTGTTCCGTTCACTGTACTCTGCTAGTTCGTCCTAAACACTTGTTACTTATTCCGTTTCAGGCTTCGTAATGGCACTGCTCGGATCACTTTTCGCAATGCTGGTGGTAAGTTTGTAACATCTTATACTCGCACTAGACGTGTGATACTTTTCTCGCAACTCACTTTTTTCATAAAAAATTTACGTTTACATTCATTTTGAAATTCAAATAAACACAAAAGCTCACTTCCGTTTCATTTTTATATATTATGCATTACAAACTTAACTCTTTTTTTTAGAAACTCATTTTACTGCGACCAAATAAGTCTGAAAACTTAAAAACATAGATTCTGTCTGACAAAATTCTTCTGTTTCTTTTATAGGCACTTATTCTGCCTTGTGCTTGTTATCTCAGTATCAAACGAAAATCAGTAAACTTCTTCCAGGCAAGTAATACCATTTTCAAACAATCACTTGTTCCATTTTTCAATTTTTCAACAATCTCATATTGCGAATATGTTGCAGGTATCTGCTTGTGCAATGATAATTTTCATGGGAGTCGTATGCGCTTGCATAGGCACGTATAACTCAATCAGGAAAATAGTTGACAGTTTAGCATGAACATTGAAATATTCAGAATTTGATTCTGAGAAAGATCAAACAAATCAGAAGGAAAAAGAAAAAGAAAATAGAAAGTTTTGATTCTTTCAGTTGATTTTGGTTCAAATGATTGAATAACAGAGAAATCGATTACGTTTTCATGAAAGTTTTGAAATGATTTTCATGTTCTTAATCATGTAATAGTTTCTCTTAGATGTAATGCGATAGACATTATTGATATCACCTTTGATTTGGAATTTTGCTTCTATGTCAACTTTGCTATAAGAAAAAAGTCACAACTTCAATAATACCAGCACAAGCACAAGCGCATCGAATTTTATTAAAATTTTGTTTCGAGAGAAACTTTTTATAATGATTGAAGTGATTGAGATGAACTAATGAATCTTTAGAACGAAGAAAAACTGCTATTAAATGGCAATCAAAACTATCAAATAATTTTTTTTCAAGTATTTGGTTTTAAACTCCACAAATTCATTAAGGGATTCAGTTCTTACGTTCAATTTTTAAAATTTCAGAAAATTTTTTTTTAAAAGCTAAAAAAGAGATTAATTTTCTAAAAATTTATCACAATTTTTATTAAAAAAAACATCAAGTTTAAGTAAGTCTAAATAATCTTTTAATGCAAATATGTGAGCTGGACAATTTATTTAAAAAAACATAAAGGACAAAAGCTGGCAACACGCTTTTCCTTCATTACTACTCCACTCTATTATTGCTACCCTACATCTTTTTTATTAAAATATTTTATGTTTTATATGGAGATATTTTTCTTTTAAAATTCTCATGTGAAAATAATAATGTGAAATTATTGAATTAGCTAAGTTAAATGCGTTCTCGTGCCAATTTTTATGAACAATGTTTGCACTAAATTATATCGACTGAGGCTTGCTCGTGTCATAATTGCATGATTAAAATTTGGAAACAATTTAGTATTTCATTTAAAGTGCTTATCAAATATATCTTTAAATTTTGTATAATAATGTTTATAAAATTTTTTTAATTAAAAAAATATAAAAATTTTGTGGTAAAATTTTTATATGTTATAGGATCGTATTACCACACTAAAAATATTAGCTAATTTCTTTTGATTTAGCATTCTTTATTTATAATTTTAACACCTAGCTAATATGATACTATTAAAGAACGTGATCTATTAAGTCACCAAATCAGTATTCACTTGCCCTAACTCAAAATGAGTAGCTGGTTCATCTCAAAATTAGCTAGTATATTTATCATTTGGGCATCATTCCAAATTCTTACACTACTAATTTGATCCTAATTCATCAAGCTAATTTGTATTTTACTAGAGCCCACTAAACTCTAGACGCTACTAATTTCGACATAGTCTAACTTCGAGGCCCAACATATAATTTTTATTATTTTTAAAATAAAAAAGTAAAACTTATATTCTAAAAGTATTTTTATTATAAAACAATTTTATTTTATAAGTACTTTTAAATTTTTTCTTCTTTTATTGGATCAACTTGAGTTACTTGAAACTACTTCCAACTACCCTAACTGCTAAATTTATCACCATACCATGCTTTTAGAAAATTTGTTAAATTTCAATAATGACATATAATAAACACTTTATGCATTACCAAGTTCACGTCCATTTAATTTAACATCACTATTATAATAATCTATTTTTCAGTAACTCACTATAGGATCGAATTTTCAAACTAAATTTATTGATTATAAAAACAGAATCTTTGTGAGAAAAACTTTTTCAAAAATTTATAGAAAACAAATTTGTTTATTCTTAAATTAAAAATTATATATATAACAATTTTATAATATACAATTTATGTATAACTTTTAAACTTATAAAACTATACAAAGTCTTTTAAAAAGTATAATCTGAAAAATAGATGCAATAAGAAAAAAAGTCATGGCAAACAGATATGAATTATAAAAAATAAATTTTACTGAAATAAATGAGCTGTAATGGTAAAAATAAATGAATAAATTATTTCTTTTTTAAATAAAAATAAAACTTGTTGTTTAAATTTTTAAAATATTTTTATTTTAATTTTTTTTCACAATCACTCAGCAAACATCTGCTATAAAAACCCAACAGATATTTTAAATATGTATATTAAATTAAGTTAAATTTCAGAAAAAGAGGCCCAATCTCTGGCTAGCCAGATCACACCGAACAGGTGCAAAACCGATCCGACCGTTTTCCAAATCAAACTCGACCCAAACATTCATCTGATGGTGGTGGCCCACAATATAAGCTTCCATCGGCACCAGATCCGAGTTCCCAAAGGTTAGACACCAAACACTATCTCTCCCCCTCTCTTCTCCTGCCACGTGGTACAGCAATCTTTCACCAGCAACTACAACCTTAGCACCTCCGGCGAACTCCAGTATCACTGCAGGAAGTTTTTCCCACGACGGAGAAAATTTCTCTTCTATTTTAAAGCACGTGTCGAACGCTCCCTGGAACACGAACTCTGGCTCGTCTAAACGCCGCAGCACTCCTGACGTCTGCAGTAAAAATTCTCGTTGGAGGACCGAGTAAGCTTCACCGAGCAAGAACGTGAACTGAGAACCTGAATCAACCATTGTTTGTCCAGCGCCGGTGTGATCCGGTAGTAATACCGATTTGGGTATAGGTAAAAGCTTCGATCCGACACAGATTGACACGAGTTGAACTGAATAAGCGACCGGATCGAAGTACGGCAACGGAAAGTTAAGCCGAACAAGGGGTGTATAGTTCAGTGGTATTATCGCAGCTGCATTCGTCGACCCACTTCCGCCGCCGAGGACAAGAATACCGGCATTAGATTTGTCGGAGATGCAATAGGAAAACCTCTTCATATTTGTTTGAGTTATGAAGCTTAACGCTCCCCTGTTCATTCCAAGCAAACCTTGGTTTGCTGCTTGAGGGGTTGACGAATATGTTTTGTCCATGCAACCGAAGACGGTTGTTACGGCGGTGCCGGACAGATGGAACACATCAGATGCGAGCGCGCCTTCTGCTGTCGACGCGTCTGCGTAAGACAGCGAAACTTGGCATGTGTTGGTTGAGCTGTTGCAGAACGGCGGAGCAGGGAGATCTCTTGCTTTGGTTGTACACGTTCGCGACCAACATGGAACTTGCTTATACGTCCAAGAAGATTTCTGGAAAAATGTTGATGAATCTTTCTTGATACCGTTGTTGTTATAAGAGTTGGGACTGCAAGGGAGCCATGAGAGCTCGCTGCCGGTGTCGAGAACCATGGAAACGTTCTGCGGCGGAGATCCGACAGGAAGAGTTACACTGAGGGTAGCGTTGTGGTGGAACAGCAGTTTGTTCATCGGTTGCCCGCCGATAACAGTTGGTGGCGCCGATGAAGATGAAATCTGTTCTGTTCTTAGTCGAAACACAAGCGGTTGTTTTTGTTGTCGTTCATTATTGAGATTGAACGTTGCTGTGTTTCTGAACCTTGTTCGTATTGGAAGGATTGAAACAGATGGTTGAAGAAAACCAGAGAGCAACAAAAGCAACACTCGAACAACAACAGAGCAACTACTACTACTAGCAGCCATGATCATGGAGAAACAACAGCAGATAACAAGATAGGGACGGAGGGAATAAAGAAAGGCAATCCTGATGCAGAAGTGCTTTTAAAATCTGCAGAGGTGATTATTGAGTTTGAAACGAAAGATCTCAAAGTCAATAAGGTGATTCTTTGTTTATTATAACAGATAGAAAAAAAAAAGCTGATTTTTCAGTTGTCGTGTAGCGGTGGGGAATGAAATGCAATTAAGAAAATTAATTGGAATAGTTAAAACGTGTGGACTCTACACTCTCGAAAGAAAGAAATGAATTGGACCTTGGTCTGGATGCCAATTGGAAAGTAGTCAAAAATTTTATTTTCATAATAAGATCTGTAATATTTATTTTATCTTTAATAGGTCATTATAGATATATTACTTGGTGGCTCTTTTTCTGGTTATAAATAGTTGGTTTTACAAAATTGAAAATTGTAAGAAGTCCAAATTAATTAACCGGAGCACCTAAATACTACATTAGGCTTTTTAAGTCTTGTTTTTGAAGTGTTTAATGTGATACGTGAAATCGTTCGATAAATCTTGAAGTAGGTAAAGAACTACAGTAGTAGCCAAAGTTAGTGTAAGAGACCTTGTAATGCAAAATACAGAAGACAAAATAGTAATATAATGGGCTTTCTTTGTTTACTTGAAGCATTGTTTTTTGGGCCTTGAAGTGGGCCCACAGTGTCGGGAAAAAATTAGTTCTCGTAGTTAGAGATCTGGGTAAACACGTGTTTTGTCTTTGCTCCAAATTGTCGTGCTGTTTTGTAAAACTAATAAAATAATAAAAACTAATAATAGGTTAATAAAGAAAATTAAAACTTTGTACGTTCTCTTTTACTCCATTTGAATTCAATCAACTTTCCGAGTTTTTCTAAAAAGTATTTTAAAAATAAATTTTATTTTTATTTAAAAAATAAAAATAATATTAAGTAATAATAAAATTTTATAATATTAAATTTTTTATACATTATACATTTTTAAAAAGTTTATGAAATATTTAACTTATTAAAAAAATTTCAATAAAAATTGACAGACGAGCTCTTAAAATGTAGTTTTAAAATTCGGCCAAAGTCAACATGAAATCGACGATCCGACACTGATTTCGAGGCAAGTTGATATAAAAATGAGTTAAGCAAGTGATTCGGTAATAATCATGGTAATCCAGTCTAATTTCGGATCAATTCGGTTGAGCGGATCGAACCGGTTTTAGTATATATTAAAAAAAATTAATATGCTTATTTAAAATAGAAAAACACTTTTATTAACACCTTAAAATATACACTTTATTGGATATTTTTTTATTATTAGTTTATTTTCTAGTCTTTTATCTTTTATTATAAAGTAATAAATAAATAAACTATATTGTAAATAGTATAAAAAATTATAATTGAGATAATTTGTTCTTTATAATGTATAAAATATAAAAATTTTACTATATGTTAGATTTTTGGCTATTATTTTAAAGAGTTATAGCTGAAAAAATATAATTTTAAAAATATATTTAATATTCTTTATATATAATTATTTTTTAAATTTTGAATAGTTATTACAAATTTACTATATAATACATATAATTATATTTATTTATTAATATTTATTTGATAAATTTTGATTTGATTCACTAAATAGATTTGATGATTTGTTCGGTTAATCGATGATCCGGTAATTTTTTCGGCTCGAGTTAGTTTTTAAACTATGCTTAAAAAGCTAGAATTTGATTCTCTCGTGTTTTTAAAACCTATACTCATAAATAGAGCAAAGGAATAAAAAATGGAGTCAAATTTAATATTTTTGTTGGAAACTTCGTTCCTTCAGCGATGCAGGGCAACACTTGCATAGATGTATGCAATTATAATAATTTCAACAAGAGAAAGGAGAAACTTTTCTTTTCAAACAAGCGTCAAGTGGACTTTTTTCAATAATCTTTTTTTAATTTAAAAATATAAAAAATTGCATAAAATTTTATATGTGTAATTTATACTTTCTTTATAATGAAAATTAAGTATATTTTAATAAAATTAAAATTTTTTATTTAAAATTTTTTATTTTATAAGTACTTTCAAATACATATATGTCCATAAATATAAGTTTTCTTCACTTATAAATCTCTCAATCAAGTGTTTAGTGTATTTGTACTAAAATAGACTGCATTAAATCTTGCTCTTTCATTTGTCTATCTCTAATTAGATCGTGTTTCAATGTTATGAAACTCCAATTTATTTATTTCGTCAAAATTAAAGTTCCGAAAAATTTATATATTTTATTTATATAAAAAATTAAAGATTTTAGCTTTGTATACGAAATTTTAGTTTTGAATTTTTTATTTACATCTTTCAATACAGTTCTATTTATTAATTGTAAACTTATTTTAAAAATAATTAAAATACATGAAAAAATACATGAAAAAAGAAAAGAAAATTACAAAATAAATATAAAGAAAAGAAAATTACATGAAAAAAGAACTACAAAAAATTAGTTTTAAAAAAATTATTAAACCAAATCAATTATAAATTTGTATATTATATTAAATGAGAACTTTTATTAAAATATTTTACTTCTATTTTCCACACTTGATATTGTGTGAAAAGAAAAATAATATTTTAAATAAATATTTTTTATCCATATATATACTTGGATCAAAAAAGATTTTTGAAATTTTAAAAAGGCTGTCATTCAATATTACTATTACTTGTTCAATGTTTTTTGGGTTTGTATTCATTCAAGCGTTTTCAAAAAAGGTTTTCGAAAGACGCTCTCTAATGGCAGACAAAAAACTATTGAACACATCTCTAATTTGTTTCATAGGTAAAAGATAATTATTAGCAAACATTAGGTAATGAAAACTAATTACTTGAACCATTTTCATGAATCATGGAGCAATGTCTGGGGCGTTTGGGATTGCTTATAAAATAAAACTTTTTTAGAATAGAAAATATTTTTATTTTTTTAAATGAATTTTATTTTTTTATTTCTAAAAAAAATAAAAATATGTAATAAAAAAATTTAATTACGTATAATTTTTCTATATTTTTAAATTTTTAAATAAATTTTTTGAATACTTATAAAATATATATTAAAAAATATAAAATAAAAAAAATTAAAAATCAGCTTTTCAAATGGTATGATAATAGAGCTTTTCTAAAATGAAAGATATTTTTATCTTTTTTAAAAAATAAACTCTATTTTTTTTACTTCTAAAAAAATAATAAAAATATATAATAAAAAAATCTCACTTCGTAAAATTTTTCTACACTTTCTAAATTTTTAAATAAATTTTTTATATATTTATAAAATATATATTAAAAAACATAAAATAAAAAAAAATTGATAATCAGCTTACGGTAAGCTTTGCCAAACACCCCCTTACACATCCCACCTTTTACAAAAGTTTGTGATGAGAATATTATTAAATGAAAACGAAACCTTTTCCAAAATTTCCGGACAAGATTTTCTACACTTTTGATTTGCTAATAAAATAGTATATGTCAAATTGTGACCGTTCGATCAAATAATTTGACTGCTAAAGAAAGAAGTAAAACAACGAATTTATTGCTTCAATTTTTTATTAATTCTTTTAAATAAAAAAATAATTTTTATTTTATTTTAAAATATAAGTTTTATGTTATATAAAAAATAGTAAAAATAAATAATATATATATATTATTTCTAAAAAATTTAACAAAATATGAAGTTGAAAAATTGATAAGTCGTATATATTTATAAAATAAAGATAAAATAATTGACAGAATTTAATATTTTGTGATATATTTATATAGTGATTTATTTTTATTCTGAATATTTTAATACATAAAATACTAAAAATAATCAAGAAGTATTCATTTCACCTAAATTATTAGTTTTGAATTTTCATTTCTTTGACAAAATAATCTCCAATTTTAAATATTATATTTTTTATTAAATAAAAAAAAGAGTTCAAAATTATTCAACCAAGAGAGCCCAAGGATACCAAAAAAAGCCCAAGGCCCATTCTAACTGTCTTCGCCTTTCTTCTTCGGCGTGCCGTAACGAATCAACGCAGAACAAGTGAAGTATACCCTTCGCCTTCTTTGCTGTTCCAAATTTGCAAATTACAAAACAAGCATCATATGTAAAGAAATTTTTATTGCTGTTCCAAATTCTTCAGATTTTTTTAATTTCTTATTTTATTATTTTTAATCAGAAAATTAAAATTCAATTAAAAAATATTTATTATTTTAAAAAAATTTTAATTTGAAAAATACTATCAAACGCTTTCAATAATTGAATTTTTATGGATACCAACATTCGCAAAATCATACTCGTAAGGACTTGAAATGTAAAGGGTTTAATACAAACATTGCATGTAAACATATTTGTATTCGGACTCGGTTTCCTAGTCGGGCTCTGTAGTAAAATCACAAATTATTTCCTTCTATTACCTTTTTATCTTCTTCGCTTCATTGTCTTCTGCCCTTGCTTGTTTCTCCCCAGACACATCTCTCTATTTCAATCTCTGCAGCACCATGGGATACGAAGATCCGTGAGTTCTTTGGTTCTAGTCTTTCAAATGTATTTGTAAGTTTCAATCTTTCTTGAAATTTTTTGAATTATTATGGTAACAGTTACATCGATGAGGACGGAGAACCATTAATGGACCCAGACGGAGCACAAGAATCCGATCGAGAACTCGAAGATCGATTCTCAGACGGTGAAGAGTTAGATTGGCGCCGCGACCGATCGTCGACTCCGCCGGCGTTCGATGAAGATAAAACGGGCAAGCCGAGAAAAAGGTTGGTGAAAAATTCTGGTGCTGGTGATGATGATATGGAGACAGGTGGTGGTGCCGGATTGGAAGATTGGGATGATGATGATGTGGATGGTGGGGGAGAGTTGGAGAAGATGAAGAAGAGGAAGTTAGGGTTTGAGAAAGATGGCAAGAAGGAGCAGAGGAGCAAAGGGAAGGAGACGAGGGATCGTAGCAGGGAAGATGAGATTGAGCGGGAGTTGTGGGACACTATTGTTGGTGATCCGGAGGTATGGGATTTCTTTTGGGTTTCTAGCAGAAAGATTGAAGTGTTCTTTTTCTTTTTTGTTTTTATTTGTGTTGGTAATTAGCAGCGGAAATTCTCTGTATAAGTAGTTGTTAGTGTAAAGTACTTGTTGTGGACGATCCAGAGGCATAATATGGTGGTTTTCTGTAAGGAAGTTTGAAACATCTCGAGTTTCTTGCTTTTGATCAGTTATGCATAGCAGTGGAGTAAGAAATTTGTTTCTTTTTTAATTGTTTTGATTCTTTTGTTTGACTTTTTTTGTTTCTTTTTAGTGTAGAAGTAGGTTTATAGTGGAGAACTAACTTTACAGTTGCTTTGTAAGAACTAGCTTTTTATGTAGAATCACTTAGGTTCGTCTTGTTGTATAGAAATGCTGTTTCTGTAGAAGTAGTTATATGGAACAGTTTAACTAATTAGTATTGAAGAGGGAGATTTTGTGGTTTTTGTGATTCCGTAGAATTATACTTTATGTAGAAGCAGTTTTTATGCATGACTAGGTAGCTGTCTTATGCAGAAGGCTAGAAGTAGCATTTGGTTTTTCTTACCAATTTAAGTGTTTGAATGAATAAGCAGGATGACCAGGAGGGTGTCAGGACTGCTGATGATGATGCCTTCATCGATGATAGTGGTCTTGATCCTGCTGACCGCTTTGGTAGTGACAATGAGGCTGGTTCTCCTGGGCGTGCTCCCCAGGTTAGTGCTGATTCGTTAGTTTGCTTTTGCTTCAAATGAAGTTACTTCCTGACACAATCTTTTGATGATTGTGTTAGTGCTTATTACCAACATGCCCAGTAGTATTTAGTACTGTATTAGTGAGAAAATGCTGCTTACACTGTAACAAGGAAGTCCTGTCGTCAATTCTGTCCGTCTTTTATTGTTTTGTGTTAGGAAATTACTCATATGAGTTTACAGTGAAGATGATCTCTTAAAATCTCTTAAAATATTATGGTTCTTGCAGGCGGAGGTGGGTGAAGATGATGAAGTTTCCCGACTCTTGAAGTTTGGTAAAAGGAAGAAGAAGCAGGAGAAGTCACCTGCAGAACTTGCTTTTATAGTCGAGCGCCTCATGGCTGAGCTTGAAGTTACAGCTGAAGAAGATGCTGAATTGAATAGGCAAAATAAACCTGCTATTAATAAGCTCAAGAAACTTCCTTTGCTTATTGATGTCCTCTCAAAGTACGGTGAAGTCCCGTAGTTGTTTAGTTCATTAATATGCTACCCTTGATATGACTGGAACTCTGATGTTTATGATATTCGTAACCCGTTTGCAGAAAAAAACTGCAACAAGAATTTTTAGATCATGGAGTCTTGACCTTATTGAAGAACTGGCTTGAACCTCTCCCTGATGGAAGCTTACCCAATATGAACATCCGAAGTGCTATACTGAAACTCTTGGCTGATGTATGACACTGAAGTCATTCTTTTTTGGCATTGTTTGATTTGGTTGTGCTCCTTGTGTTTTTTTTCCTCTGCTGTTGGTTGTTAGTTAGACTGACTGATTGTTATTGAGTCTGAGGTATAATGCTTCTCCCAATGCAGTTTCCCATTGATTTAGAGCAGTATGATCGGAGGGAACAACTAAAAAAGAGTGGTCTGGGGAAGGTATGTGAAATCTACCTTGTTGAACCAATCTATGGATATGCCACTTGATCTGATATGACCTCTCTTTCAGGTCATTATGTTTCTGTCAAAATCTGATGAGGAGACTACTGCCAACAGGAAACTTGCTAAAGAATTGGTTGATAAGTGGGTAAGTTTGGAAGCATGCTCAAGTGGTAAAATATGTTGTGCTTGTTGCCTCTAATGCTTTAGGTTACTCCTAATTCCTACTTGTCGGAAGTCTCTTCTAATAATTTCATTTGACTTATGCAGAGTCGACCAATTTTTAATAAGAGCACTAGATATGAGGACATGAGGAGTTTAGAAGAAGAGAGACTTCCTTACAGGAGGCCAGCTTCTAGAATGTAAAATCTCTTCTTAAGTAACTTTTCCTGCTTCCTCGGCATTCGCTCTAACAGCGCAATTTTTCCTAAATTTACAGGCTAGTTAAGAAAGCTGCCTTGGAGTCAGGGGATGATGATCTTGATGAATTTTCCCAGTAAGATGATCATGGCTATAGAGAATCAGCAGTCAAGTACTATTTGTTTTCTCTATCCTGATAAACAGGGAATATCTTGTGCAGACGAAAGTCCAGCCAGTCAGCTGCTAGACAGCACGCTTCTAGACCAGAAGCATCACCTTTGGACTTTGTTGTGCGGCCGCAGTCTAAAGTTGACCCTGAGGAAGTCAGGGCACGGGCTAAGGCTGCTGCTCAAGATCAGCATAGACAAAAGGTAGGTTTTGTCTTGCCTATACCTTGTTCCGTAAGCTATTTTTCGTTGTCTTATCATATTGCGAGGCATGTATATGTTGATGCTCAGTAATTTCCATGGTCATTTGCTTAAAAGTAATTTTATTTTAAGGGCCCATTCGGGTGAGCTGAAATAAGGAGTTATTAAGAGAAGTACCCTTTTTTTTTTGTTTGAAAGTTGCAGTTTAGGCTTATTTCTGAAATAAGGAGTTGATTTTCATAAGTGTGTTTGGATGAAAAGAGTTTATTTTTAAAATAAGCTGACAATGATGTTTAGGTCAAAGCTGAAGGAGAATATAATTGACTGAAATGCTTTTTAGTATAGCGGGAGGTTTATGTTAAATTTGTGGGTTACTTTTTGTATATAATTACTTCTTTACTATAACATATTTTTTTAGACATTTAATTTTTAAATATTTTTCTAAATTTAACATATATTTTTTAAAATTTGGGTCGGGATACGAATGAAAATTTTCAATGATTAAGAGCAATTTTGTCCAAATTTAGGAATACGCACGTCATTTTTAAAATTGTTGATGACAAAAAGATCATTTTAATATTAACAAGTGGCTTATGAATAAGCAGTTTATTTATAAGTAACGCTGACTTAACTTATAAATAAGGTGTGACAAGTGACTATAACGGTTTAGTTTAAGCTCATGCAAGCACCCAAAAGTACTATGGAGCTTCTTCGGGCTTAATAAGCTCAAATAAGCTCTCACCCAAACCCCCAAATCTTAGACTCATATATTCTAAAGTAGCTTTACCTGATGTACATCTTCCTTACTAAATAGTGTTTTTACCTATGAAAATATGCACCTTAATGCTTAATATAAGGCATTAGTGCTAGGTATTTTTAAGTTGTCTGTAGCTAAATAAAGTAAGTTTTATGTTGTATATGTTGGTCAGTGTTCTGTGGCATGCATATTATTCTTATGCACTTTGTTTTCATATTTGGAGCACGGCCTATCATTGGTTTGATTGAAATTAAAGGAGAACAGAAAGTTTATGTAAAAGAAAGCATATTGGTTTTTTTCTGTTTCCATTCCCTCAGTGAATCTAAATGGTGTCTTAGGGCAACTCGTCTTAGGCATTTCAGCAGTTGTGTATGTGTTTTGATTTCCTCTGTTACCTGAGACTAAACTGGCAATGATGCAGATGAACAAGAAATTGCAGCAGCTGAAAGCACCAAAAAAGAAGCAACTTCAAGCTTCAAAAATCAGTGTAGAAGGCCGTGGCATGATCAAATACTTGTAATTGAATCGAGAACAAGCATGAAGACGCTGGTTCTTGTTTATTGTCAGCCACAACATTTTCCCCCAGGAATCATCAATTTTCTCTGGAGACCTGCTATTTTGTGCGTGTTTATCAAAGTCCAGTTTCTAAATTGTTCTTGGCTGACGACTTCCAATTTGTACATTATTTTGCAAGCTAAAATGAGCAGTTCTTTGGCGAGAACAGTATCCCTGTGTCGCACTTTTTTGTGATGCAGTGTATTCGTACCTATATTATGCAACATACCAAATGCCTATATACAGTTCGCTTCAGTCATGTATTGTACAGACTTTTAATTCAGAATGAAGCATTTTGGAGAGAATAAATTGGCAGAAGTTGTTGGTAAACTACCAGTCTTTTGCATTGCCTCTTCTACTTGCTCTAAACTAGACCTTGCATTGTTTAATGTTTCGTTTATGTTGACATTTAGGGCATATGCAATTCTATTACAAATATGGTTAATATGGTCGGGTTATATAGCGAATCTCCTTTCAATTTTGTATTTATACGATTTGATGCTTGATTGTATTTGAAATGAGTTTGGAAGTGATTTTTCGTGTTTGATTGTAGTTGGAAATAAATTTAGAAATGGGATAAAGTGAGTTCGGAGAGACTTAATACATTTGTTATTGAGGCATCTCTGAAACTCATAGTATTTTCTTCATATTATTTCAATTCTCACACCTGAAAGAATTTAGTTCATATTGGCATCTACTGTTTGTTAATGCATATCAGTTTAACCTGACCTGCCAAGGAAACAGAAGATTTCAGTGCTACCCACAATACCAAATGCATCTTCAAGTCAGATGTCTAGGGCTCATTTGATTGTAGTGAAGTAAGTTTCTAAACTTTGATTAAGTTTTTGTGTTTGATTGTATTTTTATATATATTTTATATTAAAAATAAATTTTAAAAATATGAATTTGGAATGTTAGTAAACACACCCGCATCAACAAATGTAATCTTAACATCTTACAATCTGAAAGTAAAATTTTGTATTTGAAAGCGAATTTTTTATAATACAATTGAGTTCGAAAAGAATTGATACATGCAACTAGAGTAGTCTATGCAACAACCTTTGCAATTGAAAAGAAACATTTTCCTCCTTTTCTTTCGTAAACATTCGCCAAGAACAACAGATATGTTTGGGAGTACTTTTAAAATTAAAATTTTTTAAAATAAAGAATATTTTTATTATTTTTAAAAAATAAATTTTATTTTCTTTTATCTAAAAAAATAAAAATAAGTAATAAAAAAATTTTATTACGTAAAATTTCTCTATAATTTCTAAAATTTTAAATAAATTATCTAAATACTTAATAAAAAATATATTAAAAAATATGAAATTAAATTATTTTGAGGTAAGAAATACTAAACGCTCCGTACTCGTTCCGTCGTTCGCCATTTCTCGTTTTTGTTATATACGATATGAATGCATCACTCATATAATCCACTTGTTTTCGTTAGGGCGTGTTTAATTATTTGGAAGTGAATTTCTCTAAAGTGAGTAGATGAAATAACTTGTTAGAAAATAAATTTATGAGAATAAATTTATCAAAATAAATAAATAAGTCATGCGGGAATAATTTTTTGACGAACCGAGGTTGGTTACGGTGAAGTAAATACTCGAGAAAATATAGATCATAGAAAGTTACACATCATATAATTCTGATTAATCTCTTCAATCTTATAAATTTCATATAGTTTTTATAATTTAACATGAGTTGAATGCTGATTTCCTTACTCTTTGCATGAGTTGATCATGGAAGCATTTGAAATAAAAAATATATTTAATTTTTTTAAAAACGAATTTTATTTTTTTTATTTTTAAAAAAATAATAAAATATGTAATAAAGAATTTTATTATGTAGAATTTTTTTATATTTTTAAAATTTTAAATAAAATTTCTACATATTTATAAAATATGTATTAAAAAATATAAAATAAAAAATTGAAAAACTGAACTAAGCTAACCTCACCAAATCATGTTGCAATTTGTAAAGGTTTCCATGGTTGGGGATCTATTAACGCTAAACTAGTATTTGGGGACCTTATTTTTCTAACAGTAAGAATGTTATAATTATTATAAGGGGACTGAAATCGCGAAACTTCAAAAAAGTTATCCTCGCAAATCTTTCCCGTTCTTCAAATGAACGCTCCGCCGTCTCTCTCTGACTCCATGGCGACCCGAGCTTTCGCTGCTGCGGCGGTTCTCAGGCCCTCATACACCCTTCAGCGTAGATTCGCCGTCTCCTCTGCTGGCCTCCACAGCCTCGTTGAGTCTGTTCTTGCAGAACTGCGCGCTTCCCGCCGCCGTAGCACCGCCTTCGCTGCTGTGAAGTAATAGGATCTTTTTTCTCATTTTTAGCTATTTACTCCTTCTTTCTTGAAATTTTATGATAATTAAGCCATTTTATTATCATCATATTTTTTTCTGATAGATTTCTGAAGTCCAATATTAGGAAGTTGATTGCTGAACGAATTTCTAGTTATATCAAGTGGTTTGACAGACTGAAGATTATTAACCCATGAACTTTTAATATAGTTTAGTGTAGACTGGTAGTGCCGACAAAACTATTATGTGGTGGAGTTTGGAGATAATATTTTCCTGTAAAAAAGCTGCATCAGAATATTGATGGTTGTAGTTGCATATAGCAGAGCTATGTTTAAATGATAGAACTTATGGAGTACTATGAGGTCGGCCTGTTTGACGCATTCTCAGTGTTTACAGAATGGGATTGCCTGGCAGTAAAGAATTAGTAGAAGATAAAACGGAAAAGAGACTCCTGCAGAAAGGATTACTGCTTGAATTCAGGAAAGATTCTCAAAAATCATTGTTGGCGGTTATACAAAAACCAGATGGGAAGAAAAATTGGATGGTTTATGATCAGGTTCTAATAGAAATACTACTGCCGCCTGTTGAATAGGTTGCTAGGTCTCACACTTTGTTTTTTTAAATTTTAGAATCTGTGATCCATCTTTATTGCTTGTCCTAATAATTAATGCTAGCAGAACGGAACCATGTCCTCAATAAAGCCGCAGCAAGTTACGTACATAGTACCCGGCATTGAAGACTTTGAGTATTCAGATATCTCAGACTTCATTCAGAGAGCTGAAGAGCTGTTGGTAAGTATTTCAATATTATTATACCTGGAACTTAGTCTATATCCCGTGGCAATTACTTTATATGATTTTATTGTGAAGGACCCAGCAATTTTGGAATATGCATGGATGGAGATGCTGGAGAAGCAGAAATCAGTGACAGCGGAAGATTTAGCTGAGGCATGTTTGTTTTGTATTAAGTAGTACTATCTTGTTGTATACTATCCTCTGACTGATGCCCATTAAAACTTTGTCTAGATCATCTATGGTAGCAGGGAACCACTTGAAAGCTATTGTGCCCATCTATTGCTGTCAAAAGATGAAATATACTTTAACATTGTTGATAGCAAAGGATACTCTAGTAGTTATGAGCCTCGACCAACAACCCAGGTAGAGTTATGTGGCTTTACTTTAGTAAAATATTTGAAGTTTCTTTCATCTTGCTTAGCTGAACCCACTTAACCCTTATACCTCACTTCCTTCCACTAAAAGTCATTTATAGCTACATAAATAACACATAAAGTCAATTTCAGCTCACTTGTTCCTACAAAAGAACAAAAAAATTAAACTTGTTTTCAACATCACTATTCAGAGTAACTCACTTTTCAGTAACTCGCTTCCTGCTAAAAGAACACACTCTTAGTGTAAACAAGACTTGGTAATTGGTCGTACTATTTTAGTGAGCGAGACTGTTGCTTAGTGGGGCATGTATATGTTAGCAAATTGCACTAAAGTAATTCATTCGCTCTGCGTCAACATTTGATGTGATTCGAGGCCAAATGACCATTCATCATGGTGTACTTTTTACCTTGTTAGCCTTGAGGCTTCATATGCTAAGCATGAGTTTGAGCAGTCTTATGCATGTATTGTTTTTCGCCAAATCATTAACTCATCATTTATGTTGTCAAAATTGGTTAGTATTCAGTATTATGAAATTTGGATATAGTGCTTCATTTTATATGCCGATGAGTTTGTGCTTATAATAGTCATTTGCTGCTTCTTTTCTTTTTAGTTTTGCATATTCAGTTTTTATTTAATTGGTTCTATGGTTACAGTTTTGAGTGCATTTAAAAGGCTATTTGCATGTAATCTACTGCCAGGTAGAAGAACTTATACAAAGGAAACACGCGAAGGAGGCATCTGAGAAGGAACTTGAAGACTTTGTCCGGCTATTAAGTAATGCCAAGGAGATGCCGATATCCTCAAAACCACCTAAGGACTCATGGATCATTGATGAAAGAATTAAGCATAAGATTGAATCTCTCGAAGCCTATTCTATAGACTCATGCAGGAGTGATGAACAAAGACGAACTGCTGGTTTGGTATGCTGAAGATATCTTTAGGATTTGGCATCTAGTCATTTATGTTTCCAAACTGTGTGCTGTTAGATATCAGGTCTACCTCAAAAACCTTTTACGAGATATTGAAAGCTTTCTGGTCATGGAATATGGGCCTATAAATAAGTAAAGACATAGACAAAGGGGTTAGTTGTACCTGGCCAGTGTGACATTCAGTCATGATTACAAATGTGGACTTAGATTACGTTCTGCATCTAGATGCGGTAGATATAGGGAGTTTTTGCACTTGCAGAAATCAAAATTTGATAATTGTTTGGATATGCATATATACTTGATTATTAGCGTGCTTGAATTTGTCTGGAGAATTTTGGGTGAAAACAGTTTATCCCATAGTTCATTTGTTATCATTACATGTTTAAGTCAAACTTAATATGTGTAATACTTATTTTCCTCTTAAGAGAGCAATCTTATCTTAGTTCTGTTAGGGTTCAATGGCGTTGCAAATAGTGGAACTCGAGGATTCAAAGATTAACTATATATTAAAAGTTGATAGTTCCTACTTAATAGAACTCCTGTTATATATTGATTTGTGCGTAAGTACTTTGGTACACTTAATTTGACATCTTTTATGCGTTGGGCCAATTACAGTATATTGCTAATATCAATTAGTTCTGTCTTTCCTGATTGTGTTCTATACCAAATGACATTTATTAGCTAATTTCGATTTTGACAGATACTTAAAGCAATGGGATTGCCTAAAACTTCATCTGCTGCTGTGAATCTCCTCATAAATACTGGATATTTTCCACTACATGTCAATCTTGATCTTCTGAAGTTCAACATTCATACTGAATACAGTAACGAGGTTCTCTCGGCTGTTGAGGGCATTTTAAAAGATTTTTCAGACCCTGATGAGGTGGCACTTCTTTTATAAAAAAATAAATCTCTCATTCTTCTACTTGTTCCAGCATGTTATGTTTGTTCCCTGTCTATTTGGTTTAGGGAATCAGGAAGGATCTTACATCGCTAAAAGTTTATGCCATTGATGTCGATGAGGCTGATGAGGTAGAACAACACAAATTCATGAGTAGATATTTGCTATGTTGCATTTGCTTTTGCAAGTATTTCATGCTCATGGCAAGCTATTGGCTCTTTCACTAGTTAAAAGCTGTTCATAATGCAGCTTGATGATGCCTTAAGTGCCATGAGGCTGCAAGATGGTAGGATTAGAGTCTGGATACATGTTGCTGATCCTTCTTGCTTTGTTCAGCCACGAAGTATAATTGACAGGTTTTTAAGTTTTCCTGTTCTTATGAATAATCTAATACTTGAAGTTTGCCATGTTCGGTCACAGAAAGTGCATTGACATTTTTTTAACGTGTAGGGAGGCAATGCGAAGGGGCACCTCTATTTTCCTTCCAACAGCTACTTATCCTATGTTTCCTGAAAAGCTTGCCATGAAGGCTATGAGTTTACAGCAAGGAAATCTTTGCAAAGCTGTTAGCATCTGTGTCACTTTGCATGAAGATGGCAGGTAAATTGAGCTTAACATCCTTTCTATGATAATGCACCTTCATTTGGCCAACTAATTGAATAGAAACATAAAGCTTGTTTGACATATTTGGTGCATTCCAGTATTGCAGACTACACGATCGATAACTCAACTATCAGACCAACCTACATGTTGACCTATGAGAGTGCATCTGAGCTACTTCATTTGAACTTGGAAGAGGAAGCTGAATTGAGAATTCTCTCAGAAGCTGCTGCTCTCAGGTTACAATGGCGTCGCAGCCAGGTTGAATTTTCAAACTCAAAATGACCATGCACATTTTTCCTTTCTAAGCATTTTTTTTAAAGCATCAGCCTCACGTATTTTTTAGCATGATGATTAGTTTTTACAGTACATAGCTGTTGTTGCATTTTTTTCATTTTTCATAAAATACACGTTCTTGACACCTGCGTGAATGTGCAATCATATATGTATAACCTCTCTTAGCCAGCATTTCCTTTACAATCTAGACCATAGATGCTATTTGTTTAAATAATCATGCATTCTTGCTGTTCTATACTTGATTTGCTTGTTTTGGATCTGTTAATTTATTAGCAGTAAACAAACTTTGACAGGGTGCAATAGACACAGCTTCAATAGAGCCACGGATTAAGGTGGCTAATGGAGATGATCCAGAGCCATCAATTAATCTGTATGTCGAAGATCAATCTGATCCTGCAATGCGGCTTGTCTCAGAAATGATGATACTGTGTGGAGAGGCTGTGGCCACTTTTGGTTCCTACAACAATATACCTTTGCCTTACAGAGGACAGCCACAGTCTAACATCTCTGAGTCAGCATTTGTCCATCTTCCTGAAGGACCAGTTAGGAGCTCTGCTTATGTTAGAATAATGCGTGCAGCGGAGTTGGATTATCGGAAGCCAATTCGTCATGGGATTCTAGGTGTTCCTGGCTATGTACAATTTACATCCCCAATCCGAAGATATCTTGACCTTCTTGCCCATTATCAGGTATGCCCTTGATTATCACTTCTTTTTTATTAACTTCCTATACTATTAAGGACTAGATTTACTGTTGATGCAGCTTCCAACCATCTTATGTTAGCGACTTCTTGAATTTAAGTCCTGAGAACAACTAGGCACATTGAGCTTTTTTGATTGAATTTGAACTTGCTTAAAAACTAACCTGTTTGCTGAAAGGATGTGCTGAGCTTAATTACTCGATAAGAAAGGTTTACTTTGGCTAAGCTCATACTGCATATTCTTGAAAATTTGCTTTCAAGGGTCAAATTTATATGCAAGTTTCTCCTCCAATCAGAGTAACCTGTTGTATATGTGGTCCTGACTTACTCTATACTATTACCTGAAAAATGTTAAACCTCAAACAAAAACATGCTTGTTGTCCTTGCCAATTTTCACATAGTACTTCCATCTATACATAAAGACAAAAGCGTAGTTAGGTACTGGCAGAATCCGCTTTAAGTCAAGGTTGGAGTGCAAACGAATCTACGCCGAAACTACTATTCCTGAAAAAATAATAATTTCAATAAAAATAGCTTCAACAGGAGGAAGGATGAGTGATCTGAACGAGATCAGTGGCTAAGTAGAGTGGCTATCTCTTAGTAGAAGGCATATGGTGTGATTGATTGAAAGTTGTTGAAGGTAACTTATGTTCTTTTCACATGGAGCTGGCATGGACTGGTTAACGCTGCTACTAGCTTCTGGAGAACCTGAATACTGTTTGTCAGATGTATAAAAATTGACTGATGTCATGATGCAAGCTTGACATGAACGGAATTCAGCAGAGCATCTTAGGAACTGTTATCAAGTGGCATAGGACAGAGAGTGCTATACAAAGAGTGAAAGTTTTTTTACCATAGCTTTCATGAGTTATGAGGTGTGACTCCCACAACTTTAAACTTAATGTACAAACATAAGGTTTTCATAGAGGTATATGTATCTAGGCTTGACCCTAGAAACCAAGGTTTGAAACACTAACATAGTCTCAAGTTGCAAGCCCAACCGATATGCTAGGTTGGACCTCAAATATATTACCTAATTGCCATGAAATAACGGTTAAAATACATTTAACTATTAGTTGCTTTCATTGAAATTAGCAAAAACTTTCTGGACCAAAGTCAGGAATTCCTCGTTTCTAAAGATGCCTTGTTGTATGTTTCTTTCAACTGTTCATTGTCTTTTAACTTTTTGAGATCACCATTGATCGATACATGCTTTCAGGTTAAGGCATTTATTAGAGGGAACCCTCTTCCATTTTCAGCTGGTGAGTTGGAAGGAATAGCATGCCTAGTGAACATGATTGTAAAAGTTGCGAAGAAGCTCTCTAGCAGCAGTCTACGGTATTGGTTGATAGAGTATCTGAGAAGGGAGCCAAGGGAAAGAAAATTCCGTGCCTTGATCCTTAGGTTCATCAAAGACCGCACGGCATTGTTACTGCTACTGGAGGTAATTTTTCTGATATAAATTCATTTTGTTCATGGTCCTCCAAGTTTTAAGGTAAAATGTAGTGTGAATAGCTTACTTTAGCAGAGAACTACTATGCATCAGGGTTATTTCAGCCCTGATTCACAACAGGATTCGTGTGTCACTGAATGATTGGTTTCTATAGTTAGAAACAATTAATACTTTCTAATTTAATGATTCTTCATCCAAGTGAGTGATCCATCAGCTTTAATGCATATCAAGGCTAAATGGCCCTAACGAATAGCACTATTCTTTTAACATGGTCTGGAAATGTATAACCTTTTTCTCCTGCTACTCTAGGAAAAAGTAGCGCTATAGGCAGTTTAATCTTTTTTGAGTTTTAGATTCAGTATTGCTTTAGTTAAAAATTCCAAAAAAACTTCATTATTATGCTACAGTTTTTTGTAATACCTTACCATCTTGCCCTCTTTTGTCTTCTGCTGCTTAATAATCATAACAACCCTCATCCTGTGATCATGAAACAGAGAGATTATTTCAATGTTGAGGTCCTTTTTAGATGAAACCCTATAGATAATTGAAAATCTTTTTGAGGTGCTCTGGTGCATAAGTATTACTTGTTTTCATCGTCAATAGTTGTCTTCTGAAGTTATGTCATTGACTACCTTTTTAAGTAGACTTTATTTACATGCTGATTGTTATATTGATCTTCAAAAAAATTATTTATCTATTTATTACTGTTTCGTAAGTAAGCCAAGTTATTGGGTTGTCATATGCCATTCACCATTATCCTTATTTTTTGCAGGTAGGGGTTCAAGCTTCTGCCCCCGTCTCAGTTGGAAGACAGATTGGAGACGAGATAGATGTTGTTGTACAAGAGGCTCATCCTCGTGATGATATTCTGTTTGTAAAGGAAGTTTAAAGGAATGATATTCAAGGTGATTTTTGGTTCTTGGCTCACCACTCGTGATACTGGTGAAGGACTCTCTTGTGTCTCTTATCCTCCCACTGAATTTTAGTTGATCCTAAATTTCATGCACAGGATTCTTCTTTGAACAGGCAAGTCTGCACGAGTTTGGCATCCCTGAAGATTCTAGGCTCCAGCAATGTTGTTGTAATTATGAGGCCATGCGCTTCAAATGGGGGCCTTAGGGTGTAGGGTGTTCATTTCCCTGAGTCAAGGTCTATCGAAGATGGAGAACCATACCATGTTTCGGTAAATCTGTGATCGGGTGTACTTTTCCCATGTAATTTCCAACTTCTTGTTCGAGGTGAACTATGAGAAAGTTTCTGCATACAAGAAATTTACGGAAAGGAGGAGCAGCTGATAAAACCTGTTTTCAAGAGAATGGCTCAGAGCTCATAGAAACAAATTGGTTCAAGATTGTGTCAGTCCCTGTACTCTTATGTATAACTTGTTTAATAACTTCGAGCCGAATACTATGTAGTAAACGTGCTTTATACTGTACATAGAGAGGCTGAAAATCTCTGAACGGATGAGTTTGTATAGTAACCGTAAATAAAGAACAATACAACCCAGTTGAATTGCTGCCTCTGTTTTCTTCTCTACTTTGGGATGTTCTCATTCTCATTTGAAGTCTGACATTAATGTTTGGTTCTTTTTTGGAAATGCCAATGTGTGAATGAATTACTCTTTTTTGGTTTGGTATTTTGTTCTTGTGTATTGTGATTGCAGTTGGTGAGTTCCAGAGGTACTCTAGTGCTGAAATTCTGCAGAGGTTCAGGAATTGTATTAAATTCATAAATTTGACTTTTTTTTTCCCCAAGCTGGCATTAATATGTAACGAAATTATGGAATTAAAGTTTGAAACACCATTTGTCTTTAATCAAAAAAAAAAGAAGAGCCATTTGTCTTTAATCAAACCTAGGAATGGATTTAGCGTGGAGTCCCCCAAATTTGAGTCCGGCCCTACTCTCTCTCTCTCTCTCTCTGTTCGCTTATAAACTTTCGATTTGGATAAATAAATCCAAGAAAAACTGAAAGGAAACTCTCTCTCTCTTTCTCACTCTCGGCTTCGATTTCTTCGAGGTAAAGTGAAACAAATATCAATCGCAATTTTTTTCCCACTTCAATTTCAATCTAATTTGTTTCGGATTCAAGCTGTATTGGAATCAATCGATTGAAGAAATCAGTTGGTGTTTTCTTTTTTCAAAGTTTTGAATAATTTTTTGAACCATATTGAATAGAAAGATCGAGTTTTTTGTTTCTTTGATTGATCAGATGAATGAAGAAAATTTATTTTGCGAAAATTCTAGAAAATTTCTGTGTTGTTTTGGTCGAATTTGGGTTCATATTGACTATCAATTAATGATTAGTATGTAAACGAGAGAAACAAAATTTAGGTCACATTGTTGATATGCAATTGAAATGGGTTCTATTGATTTGAGAAAGAGTAGTGAATAAGGAAATTTGAAAAATTTTGTTATGAATGCTTGTGAAGAATAGATCACGAACGGCATTGGGTTATATTGATTTGACAACAAGTGGTAAGGAATACAAAAGAGTTTTTATTCTTGGATGCTCACGAAGAATCGGTCATGATGGTTCTGTGTCGATGTGTAATTGAATTGGGCTTTGTTGATTTAATAAGGAGCGGTAAATAAGAAAACGGATATTTGTTGTTAGTGAATGTTTGTGAAGAATAGGTTATGATTGATCCTATAATAATCTTGAGCTGAATTGGGTTCAATTTGTTTGATAAGAAGTGGTGAATAAGGAAAAAGAAAAGCTTTTGATTATTCAATGCTAGTGAGTGATAGGCCGACTAGTCCTGAGTTGGTAAGTATGCGTCTCATGTATCAACACAGCTTTCTGGTTCATGAACTCATCTTATGTTAGTAGAAAAAATTGAATTGTTTTTTTTTTAAATTTTTTATTTAGGTGTTTGTAACACATAGTGTGAATGCTTTTCTCTTTCTTCCATACTTTGAGGCATCACTGATTGGTGCTTATTATGCCATGCTTCTTTGCCTAATTAGACTCGTTCGGCATCAACTTAAAACTTCCTTGAAACTATTGGCTGCTATGAAGGAAACCGTTTTGGAAAGGTTCCATAGTTAATGAGTTCTTGGACGTGTAGCCCAAAGCTACCAAAACCGTACTCAAATGATTACCGTTTATTATGTAGTTTAGATCATATCGGTTAAGTCCTACCAAAATCTGAGATACACAGTAAGCATAAGTTAGTATGATCTTTGCTATTGTGGTCACAACCTGAAAAAAGAATCTGATTTCAATCAACTGTAGTTTGGCTGAAACAGTGTGGTACTTGTTGTCTTCAATCATTATTATGGATGTCACCAGCATTAATTACATATAGCGCATATTAAAGGTAGCTTGTACCTGTAATAGGTTGAATTGTCTGGGCTTAGTCTAGAACATGAACTGCCCAGAGTTTTTTCATATGTTCAGTTTAGATTTGCAAAAAGTGGTCTAAGCTGGGTCCATATGCCTTTGTTATTAGAATACCCAAGAAGGAAGCAAACTTGAAGCACTAGATTTTATTGTATTCAATTTGATAAAAAGACAAGGCACAAAGTACATGCACATCTAGATCCAGCAGTGCAACTCTTAATGGGGACCAATACAAATATAAGGTTACAACCTAGTCTATATATTATCTTAGGTTTCTAATTCACTAACTGTTCTATATGGTAATAAACTTAATAATCACTTGATCTCTCCTTTTCTCTGTATGGGAGCTAATGTTTAAATATAGAATCGTATTATGGCTTAGTTCTATGGATCTTCTTCAACAAAATGTTATGCCACTAGATGGAGTTTGTTATATGGATCATTTGCAAAGGGCCTAAATATTGATAATATTTTATAGGTGGCAACCAACCTAACCCCACCCTATGAAATTTTATATTTGCAAGTATTTCTTGCATGTATCTTGTGATATGGTTAAGCTTTTTCTAAATCAAAAGTAATACTGAATTTTCATTAATCAATAACAGCGTAATCATACTTTTTTAAAAGAAAACCTAGTCTCTACTACTTTAAAGAGTGATACAAAGCACCACAGGTGAAAATTTTGAATTGCCTAATTTGCTGTTAATTTTATATTAAACACTATTATCTCTTAATGAATCAAATGGAAATAGCGAAGTTACCCTTCTAACTAATTCTTTACAAAGATCGGTGTTACCATTAAAAATGAAATGATAATGTTGTTATGTTTCTTATGGTAAGTCATATATCATTTTTTCACTTATATTCAAATAACTCTTTCTTATGTAATTATAATTTTGATAAATAAGAGTTCAAACACAAGTTGGAACCAAGATTGGCAATATCACAGTCGGGGTCGGATCCTCAGCTAGAGTTTCAGAAAAGGATTGGGAGGATTGAAGAATCAATTGAATCTGTAGTTCAGATCTTCTTATAATAAATAAAAGAAATTGAAAAAGTAACTTATTGCTATTAGAAAGTTTTTAACATTTTTCACTATTATTTATACTGCTTTTAAAGAAGTTTTATTGTTTGTACTTTATTTCTTACTTTTTAAATTTCCTTTTAAAAAATAATAAATAGGAAATGAGTGATCGTGATCGCGATTGGAAGCGACAATAGTTTGTCACCTATTGAAATACTAATGGTTTTGAGGCGGTTGTCTGGTTATTTAGCACTTAGTCGTGGTGGTTATATGCAGTACGTGACCACCTTTGGTTCTTCCTCCTTATGATATGAGGAAAGTTGTTACAACTGACGCAAGGGTGTGGTTAACTTTAATCCTTTTGAGACCCCCGGATCAAATTCGGTTGATCTGGATTCGGAATGGCCAGGATCGGGATTAGTCGATCAAACAAATCATTGGAACTACAGTTATTGATTAGAAGAAAATTTCATTCAATAAGAAATTTGAGTTATATAATTGAAAGTATTATATATGATTTACCATTAGAGACATAACAGAAGTTATTGTTATAATTTAATGGTAGCATGATCTTTAGAAAAGAATTATTTAGAACTTTTAATTCATTATATCATTAAGAGATAACAGTATTTGACAAAGAATTTATTGAGGGCAGCTTACATAATTTAAATTTCTACATGTAGTTCTCTGTATCGCACTTTAAACTATACATATGGTATGTTATAACCATATAGTTGTGATTTTTTTAGCTCGAAGCTTCCAAAATAGATTTTTTTTAGTGGAAGAAAGAAACATTCATCAATGCAACCTAGGAAGCGTATGCACTTCTAGTAAGTTGTGCATCCTTTTTTTAACACATATCGGGCACGACACTTAATTAGGCATTTATCTGACACTTATTCCACTGTTAGACACTTTAAAAACGCTTTATACGTACGCTTTTAGACTATAGAAACACTTAATGACTTACAACATGCTTAAGCATTCCTTAATTGCCCCTTTTGTGTAACTTTAGGGATGAATTAATCCCACGGAATGGGGTTTGGTTCAAAGTAAAGCTCGTGCTTATTGTTTGGAAATGAATGGTGTTGGGTTCCGCCCCCACGGGGTCCCATTCCCTGTTTAGGAGAAAAATAGCTTCACTTAGATTTCTTATAAAAAAATGTTTAATTAATATTTTTCTTACGCTGTAAAAGATATGTTCTTTTAAAACAATTTCTAATCCGATATGACAATTTTATCTAAGCTTTATTTTGCTTGAAATTGCTGTGTGATTTGACTGGACTATTGACGCTTAAGGCATGTTTGGGATAGCTGAAAAAAAGAGCTTTTGATAAACAAGCGCTTTTTAGAAAAAAAATTTATTGTTTAAAAAAAAAAAGAATTTGTACATATAGTAATTCTATGACTTAAAATTCACCCGTGCCCTCCAAAATTTTGAAGCCCAAAAAAGCACCCCCAAACGCGATCCCGAAAGTGCCATTACTCTAGTCATGGTTTTCATAATCTGTTGCGTAAAACTCTTTGGTTTACTAGGTTTTCCATCCTCACTCTTCAACGTTATGTTATTCGGCGTTTATGTTCTCCTATTTGTTTTCTGCATTTCTTCCTGGAAGCTGTTGAAGATTGGTCCACTCTTCTTCAGTTAACATGAGAAGACCAAAAGCCAATACGACTGCTGCCTCCAACGTACAGCCAAGGCCAGGGGGCAGTGGGAGCGCTACAGAGATGGAGCTGGAGCATACTGAACCAGTCAATGCTGAAGAACGCGGTGCTAACCTTGTTTCTCAAGGTGGGGCATCGGGGGAAGGAGACGCAAAAGATGTCCAAAATGGAGTCATTGAAGAAGCAAGCACAGAAGAAACAGCTATAGCTGCTTCTGATTGTACAGTAACAAATCATGGAGATATGAAGGATTCAAAGGACAATGGGGCTGTTACAAGAAAAGATGGTGCAGCTATTCCTGGAGATGAAGTGGTTGGTGAAGTGCATGCAAAAGAAATTGTGAAGATAGAAGAGGAGGAAACAGCAGTAGCAACGGTTGTTTCCAGAGTAAAAGTTAATGAGGACGAGAGCAAAGATGCTAAAGATGGCACAGAGAAAGCACAGGGAACTACTAGTTCCCAAGGCCAAGGAATGGAGGATAGTCGTATAAAGGATGGGGTAAAAGGTGATGAGATGCCAAAAGGGGCTGCTAAGAAGAAGGTTAAGAAGATAGTGAAGAAGAAGAAGCCAGTAGCAACCACTAGTTCTGTGTCTACTGGTGGTGCAGACAGGCCTAATACTGCAGCAGCTGCAGGCAGTATTGCCTCTGCTTCTAAGGACGAAAACAAGACTAGTGGAGAAGTGGTTGGTGAAGGAGATGGAAATGGACCAGTCCCTGTTAGCTCTGAAGGTGTAAATTTGGAGGAAGAAGATAAGAAAGAGGAGGTTAAGGGTGAAAAACCAAAAGGGGCTTTTATCAGGAAGGTTAAGAAGGTCGTGCTAAAGAAAAAACCAGTAGCTATTGGTGCAACCAATAGTGCTGTACCCACTGGTGCTGCAGGGAAGCCTAACTCTGCTGCAGGAGCTACTGGTAATGTCTTAACTTCTAAGGACGAACAAGCGAGTAGTAAACAAGTTAGCAAAGAAGATGGAGATGGTAATGTAGTGAAGCCTTCTACTGCTATGGCAGGAGGTTGTAGTAGCTCTGGTGTTAAGGCTAACGAGAAAGGTACTGCAAAAGAAGTTGGCGAAGGCGATGGAGATGCAGCAGCTGTTTTTATAGCTGGAAGTGGGAAGGTAGGGAAAGAAGAATCGAAACCTAAGGTGAAGGATGGTGAGAAACTAGATGATTCCTCAAAAAAGAAATCTAAGAGGAAAAGGAAGAAGAAAGGAATGGCTGCTACTTCAAGCAGGGGCGCTGTAGCTGCTAATGATGCTCGCAATCCTAAGCCTTCTGCTGTAGCTGCTGGTACTGCTGCACCAGCTGTTAAAAAAGACAAACCTGATGCATCAGCCTCTGAGAAGAAGGATTTGAAGAACAAAGATGGGATGGGTTTAATTTTCATGTGCAGCTCTAAGACTAAAAAAGACTGCTACAAGTACAAGGTCTTGGGGTTGCCTGAAACTAAAAAGGATATAGTGGCAAAGGTGTACAAGGGAATGAGGCTGTTTCTGTTTGATATTGACCTAAGGTTGATGTATGGAATATACAAAGCCACCAGTCATGGTGGTTATAATATCGAGCCCAAAGCCTTTAATTCAGCATTTCCTTCTCAGGTGAGAAAATTAGCTGAATGTTTTTCTCATTATATATTTATGGTTAAATGTCAAAGTATCTCTAGGAGACTTAAGTATGAACATAGAATATAATTGCCTTAAATAGGCTTTCCCTAGTTCTATGTCTTGACATGTCATACAAGTAATAGGCGAGTTGGATGTTGGTTGGTCCTCCTCACTTCTTTGGTTTTTAAGGAAGGTAAGTCATTATATTCAAGGTCGAAGTCTGCACTAGACCCTTAACTTTGTAATTTTGCACTTCAGTTATTAGAACTTTCAAGATTTCTCCTTTAGTCCTCAAACTTGAAATTCTTGTTCAGTGCGTCTTTTGGGGAGACTATAAAGGGCCATAGTTTTCGCACCTGTCACCTTGAATTGAGGCTATGTGCATGTGAGCTTGAATTGGTTTTCCCGTAAAAGACCATCGTACTGATTTTATATAACTGCAATTTTCTTAATAGGCTGGTTGCAAAGGAGTATAAGTTGGAAGACATGTCCTTTCAGTTTATGAATTTCTATGAAATGCACATCTTTCTCTTTTGCTTCTTTGAATACTTAAGAAGCTCCTCCTAAGAAGCTCCTCCAATGACCAAACAAATTGAAATTTTAAATGAATAAGTAAGCCGTCAGAAGAAATCAATGTGCACGTGATTTCCGAGTTTGATAACATTTTACTGTTTACAAATATTATTGTTGATACATGAGAGAATGACTTAATTTAAGAGATCGATGATGACGTTAACAGTTTCAGGTGTAGTCCCCCATGTTTCCTAGATTTAATATTATATGAAATACTTCGTTGAATATTTAGTTCTTATGGAGAAGTGCCTCTGGTATAACTTCTAGATAAAAAGCAATGATATGCCAAGGATCTAATCAATGAGAATTCAATTTACTACGATCCTGATGTTAACGTCCAAGACTTGATTAATATGATACAATAATTATATATCTCTCGGGACTCTACTTTTGACTTGTGCAACTCCTCACGTTATAGGATTTTGCCAGCTGTTAGAAGAGTTTTGCATTTATCTTAAAGGTGTAGATGTTTACTCGTATTTATTTCGATTATGTCGGTTTAAATGCATATTAATGCCCTCTTTGCTGTCACTTTTATGTACCCGAGTTTGATGCGCAACATCCCTCCATTTTTAACCCACTCTTCTTTGATTTACACACCTCTTGAATCTTTTCCTTTTTGGTAGAAGGATCGTACTATGTTTAGCTTACAGAATTTGTACTCTAGTTAGAAGTTCATCTTCTTATTCGTGCTTTTGTCTCGTAGACTTATTACAAATAATAGATCTTCACTATTTTTGTTTTTCAAATCACGGAAGACTATCATTGATGAAGTTATTGTAGTCACCCACAGCCAAAATAGTGTAGTCCTACCTATGAATTTAATTATAGTCCAACACAGCGAAAATCGTCTATGTCCTACTTGTGAGAGTTGTAAGCCTTTGCTAATAGGTCTTTTATTCTAGCAGGTCAGGTTTTCTGTGCTGAATGATTGCAAGCCATTACCGGAAGAGAAGTTCAGGCCAATCATAAGAAAGAACTACTATTCCAGAAACAAGTTTGACTGTCAGCTGTCTCGAGAGCAGGCATGTTTTTCATGTTTTACCATCAGTCTCATTTTCACTTAGATACTGATAAAAAATTGTCTCAGGTCAAAAACTTATGCGAGGTCTTCCACAAAGAAGGCAAGCCCTCTAAGCCAAATCAAGCTACTCGCAAAGTTGGTGGAACAAACTTGGCGGAAAGTTCTGATTGGCGGAGAAAGACAACATATCAAGAAGGTCGCAGTGAATCTGAACGCAGGAGGCGTCATGAGGAAATTTTAAATGAGTTTGAACGTAAAAGGCGTCAAGTGGAGGATAGCAGGGAGTTAGGATACAGAAGACATTTGGATCACGAAAGAGAAAGGGTTAGGGAAAGATATCCATCACCACCCCCTCCTCGTACCTTAGTGGTCCCACCACCACAGGTTCCCCCTCCAACCTATGTGTATGAGCGACCTGCAGATGATTACTATTTGAGAAGGGATTCTCTGGTTGAGGTGCGTGACCCATATGCATATCGTGAGCCTATAGAATACACACGATCCTACACTTTATATAGGGATCATGTTGCATACCAAGAGGCTCCATATTCTGGAAGTTCATCATCAGCTGCTTACCTTCCAAGTATTCAAAACATATCATCAGTTGCTTACCCTCTTAGCTTACCATCTGCGGGTTACCCTCCTCCAACCCATAGTGTATCATCTGCTGCTTACCCTCCTCCACCTACCCAAAGCTTGTCTGCAGCTGTGTATCCTCCTCCTACCCAAAGCTTATCATCTGCGGGTTACCCTCCTCCAAACCGTAGTGTATCATCTGCTGCTTACCCTCCTACACCTACCCAAAGCTTGTCTGCAGCTGTGTATCCTCCTCCTACCCAAAGCTTATCATCTGCAGGTCAACTTCATTATCCTCCAAGGTCAGAATCAACTGCTTACCATTATCTGTATCGATATTGAGGTTTAAATTATGGAGCAGATCATATTGATGCTTGGGATGTATTCTATGGATATATACATTGGCTTTATTATGGCATGCTGTATTCTTTTGTTACTAATGTTTATCGATGAATGCGTTATCCATTCTTGTCAAAATGTAGGAGCTCGATTAATTGTCATAAGGAATGTCTTCAGTTTGCAGGTTTGGTTTTGTGGTTTTCAGGTGCCTGCGTTGAGGTGCTCAATGGTGCAATCTTCTCTATTCTGAGAATAGGTACTATCCACCTGAACTGTTACTAGTTTCAGTAATTTTCAAATCTTTTTCATCTTCTGTTGATGCTTAAATTTTTTTGATCATCTTCAGAAGTTCTGTATTTTATTTTACACCAATATTTAATGAATGTTTTAAAGTACAAGCAGGCTATCATGTATTGGGAGAGATTTTAGTGTTGAGTTAAATGATGATGATTTTTTGCAGGTTGTTCTTTAGAGACTAAACCTGGGAGGTCAATGAATGGATTTTCTGAGAGGTTTTCAAGTTACAAGAAGCAGAATCATGACCAATAAGCATGCTTGTTATCAATGGTAATCTAATAAAACTTTTCTTCTTTAGATTTCTAATATAGCATCATTTGAGCATATGAACACTTGCTTTTTTTGTTATTCTTTTTTATTTTATTAGCTTATGGGCGGCAATTAAGCCGCTTCTTAGCATAATTTTTTTTAAATTCACTTCAGCCTTAAAGAATACACTTAAAAAATGAAGTGAGCTAGTGTTTTCATAGGGACGTTTTAGTTAATATTACTTTAATAACTTTTAATCGGCGGATGTGGGAGATTATTAAATATAATGTAACAAACAAAACAATGCTTCATTCATTAGCCATAGAAAAAACAAGAGAAAAACATGGAACTTGTCATCACTTATTAGTTATTTTGCAACTTAAAAAGTTGATTTTTTTGGTGACTTCAAATCTTACCAACCGGTCCTACAAGCTCCAACTAATCTTAAACTAGCCACAAAAAAAACACCAAAATTTTGGGAAAGTTGATTATCATTTGGCAAAGCGTTTGGGAAAAGCTGATTATCATTTTTTTATTTTATATTTTTATAAGTATAGAGAATTTATTTAAAAATTTTTAAAGTATAGAAAAATTTTATATAGTAAAATTTTTTTATTGCTTATTTTTATTATATTTTCAAATTAAAAATAATAGAGTTCGTTTTTTAAAATAGATAAAATATTTTATATTTTAGAAAAATTTTATTTTATAAATATTTTCAAACATCACTTTAATTCTGAATGAATGAATGTAGAAGATGTGCCTCGTGCATGCTCTACGTTTTCTTCTTCTCTTTTAAAAGAAAATTTTATTTATGCGAAATAATTTTTTTTAGTTATTTTTATATAAATAAGTCGGTAATGTACGTATAATGTATGTATGTGTATAATTATATTTTAGACAAGAATTGAAAATGAAAGCTGAACGTGAATGAAGATTCTTAGCAACAACTTCATGATCATGTCTCTTTTTTCTTTTCCTTTCTTTCTTTTGCTATTGTTTGATTTTTAAGTTATAGATTAGCATATTCTAAATATAAGCATATATTTATTTCATACGCAATCTAGCCCAACTCAAAGCAAGAGACTGATCTATCTAATAAGAGATATTTAGAAATGCTTATAAAATAAAAACTTTTTAAATATAAAATATTTTGTTGATTTTCTTATAAATAAGTTTTATTTTTTTATTTAAAACGTTAATAAAAATATGTAATAATAGATTTTATGACTTCAAAGTTTTCTATATTTTTAAATAAAGTTTATGAAAAAATTATAGAAGACTTATTATGAAATATGAAATAAAATTTAAACTAAAATTAGAAAGAAACGCACAACCAAATCGAACCATAAGTTAACTTCACTCTATTATAATTTCTAATTTTTTCGCTATTAATGTAAGCCTATTTTAACTAAATAGTTTGTTTTTCACTCAAATATAATTCAATTCATTTTATTACTAATTCGAACTTAATTTAATTTGGAGTGCCAATATGAATAAAGAAAACAGAAGGTAACGAAAAGGAAAAGAGAACGATCAACTTGTGCAATACATTATTTTCAAACTTCCGTTGGAAGTTTTGCATACATTCTTTAATACACACTATCAAGCATACGTTATTCTTTTGCGTATATTGCATTATAAGAATGTTTATTCATCATGAATGTACAGTGCAATGGTTTGTCGTGAAAAATTATATTGCATAATTAAAAGGCTGTTTGGTTTATCTTACTAAAAAAGTAACTTTTTAATTTTTTATTATATAAATATTTAAAAAATTTATTTAAAAATTTAGAAATCGTAGAAAAATTTTATGTAGTGAAATTATTTTTATTATTTTTTTAAAATAAAAAAATACTCATTTTTGAAAAAAAAATATTTTTTATAAAAAAAAATTTTATTTTAAAAACACTTCCAAATGTCTTCTAGGCGGAGTAACAAATTTTTTAAGTGCTTATTTGTTAGAACTTATAATATCAAAAAATAAAAATCTGTATACATATTTGATAGAAGTTCTAATTATAAAAAATGAGTAAAGAAATCAATTATAGTGTTTGATTATATTGGAAGTGATTCTGAAAAACAAATTTTTAGTTAAAAACAAAAGTGAGATCTTAGCAAACTAATACATGCCCTTTACACAAAGTTGAAAAAATACATATTCAAATTAATTCTACTACAAAAATATTTTAAAATGCTTATGAATAGAATTTTTTCTGAATAAACAATTTTTAAAAGTTTTTAAAAAATGGATTTGATTTTTTATTTTAAAAAATAACAAAAATCTTTAAACATATAAGTTTTACGTACTTTCTAATAAAAAAATTTTAAAATATTATAAAAAATTTATTAAAATATATAAAATATTTATTTGAATTGATAAGTATTTCAAAAGCTCAGCCAAAGATTTTCTATATCTTCAAATCCCTAAGAAAAAATGAAAAGATATTATAATCTACTTATAAGAAAAATAAATGAATGATTAACCAAAATCTCATATTCATTCATCATAATTTGCTAAATCCAATTAGAGTCATGATGTTTCTCTTTTTTTTTTTTTTTTTTTCCTTTTACAGATAATTTCTTAAGATCTAACATATTCCTTTTTCATGTCTACTCAGTGTATAAAATACACAATCATTCTATTAAATTTAAAAAACTAACTAACTAACTAACTAATGCAATCTTAAAATAATTTTATTTTATACGCATTCTTAAACTTCACATCAACGGAAGTAATTAATTAATATGTTAGACTTTTTATGCTTGTATGAAATGAGAACGAAAGTCAAAAGTTTTATTCTTTTCTAAAAACTTTGACCTTGACTTTTTTGTCACAAATCAATAGTAAAAGCTATAAGCTAGTTTAGAAGTAGCTTATTGGTCAAAGAATAGTAGTACTAATTACGTACCTACTCCGTACCCTTTAGTAGTACATTTTTAATATTGTTCTTTCATTTGATTTTTAATATTAACTATATTTAATTTTAATATATAAAATATATGTAATTTTTAATTTATTTTTTAAATTGACTTATAAAATATAAATTTATTTTAAAATAAACACAGTTTTAGTCCGTGTTTTAATTTGTACGATATGATTTTTAAGTAAAAATTGAATTCAGTAAAAAATTAAATTATAAATGAGTTTTATAAATTCACAGTATGAACTTAAAAGTGAGGTATGAAGTTTCTGTAATTAAAATAAATTATAAATCGCAAGAAAAGATGAAAAATTTTATTGAACTTTTAAGAGAAATGAATGAATGTAAAAATATAATGTAGGTACTTAGATATTTCGGATGTGTTTCAAATATCCGTAACTCTATTTTGTTCGATCAGATTTTAAATCCGAATTTTATTTATGTTTTTTTATTACATTTTTAAAATTTTAAATTTTATTTTTTTAGAATCTATTGATGCGAAACTTCAATTTTAATTTTTTTATTTACACACTTTTTAATATAATTATATTTTTTAATTTTTAATATATTTTTAGAATCTATTGAAATATAATACTGAACTTTACTTTTATTTTATTTTTAAAAAAATTTTACTTTTTATTTTTTATTTTTATGAAATTTAATTACGAATATTTGAGACACGCTCTTCGTGTACTTAGTATTGAAGATTCAAAAATTACTCTTCCATTCAATTCATTTATTTCACGAGAGAACGTGAAATTGAAGCAGCAGCGGGCGGCGGCGGCGGCGGCGGTGGATTTACGTTGGTAGACTGACGGTCAGGCAAGTCTCTAGAAGCGTTTGGGTTTATTTTTTCACTAAAATAGTTTTTGTGTTGGATTTATTTTGAAGTAAATTTAACGTTAATATGAAAATAATTTTAAAATTTAAAATATTTAATAAAAATAAATATTTTTATTTTAGAGGTGATAAAAATAAATAAGTTTAAATTTTTGATTTAGTTTGTATTAAAATAAAATTTAAAAAACAAATATACAGGATAGGTAAACAAATATTTAAAGCGTGTTTATTTCAAAATAAATTTAAAAAAAAATCAATTTGAAAAGCATATTAAAAACTTTAAAATTATTTTATATAAAAATTTTACTTTAAAAATAAATTATTTAAATTATTTATTTAGTTTATATTAAAAATAATTTTAAAAAAAGTAAATATAGTGGATTAATAAATAAGGTCTTAGAGTCACTAGTATCATGCACTTCACACGCATTGCACTGCAACTAGAGTTTGCGTCCGGGCTATCTACAACTCCTGCTTTCTTTTTTGGGTGCATGTTATCTTTAGTTTCTGTACGTTCTTTTTGCTTTGAATATTTGTTTGAGTTTCAGAAATACCAAACAGTTTCTTTCTTCTTCTATAATCCAATGTTCTTCTCTTTTTGTTTCTTTGCTGAGCGAATCTTAAAAAGAATATTCCTACTAATTTGACTCCGATACTAAATTAGTAGGCGTTTAAATTACTTATAAAATAAATTTTTTTTATTATATATTTTTATTTTTTTTAAAAAAATAAAAATATATAATAAAAAAAATTTATTATGTAAATTTTATTTATATTTTCTAAATTTTTAAATTAATTTTTAAAATAATTATAGAATATGTATTAAAAATATAAAATTAAAAAGCTAAAAAATTGCTAAGCCATACGGACTCTAAATTATATATATGATGAACAAAGGAGTAGCCTAAGAGTTTTTAATTTTAGTCTTTTAATAATTTTTATTAAAAAATAACATTTATGTATATTATAATTTTGTAATTTAGTATTTATTTATATTTTCTAAATTTATTATTTTTTTAAAATATTATAACAAAATTATTAAAAAAATAAAATTTTGAATAAAATAGGAAAATGAATGGTGTGTCAAATCGTGCTCTAAAACGTAAGAATATATATTTTATTTTCTTGTTTTATTTTTGGAAGAGTTGTTGAAGCATAATTAGTAAAATAATTCAATTTGTTAGGAGGCATTAATTGAGAAAGTAAAACCAAAAAATAAAGAGAAATTTGTTGTGGGCCCAGAACGGTTTATGGCGCGATTCGTGGGCCGCTGAATACGGACAATCTCGTGTGGGGCCCATCCATCGACTTGTTGCGGTTGTGTTTTACATATCAGGTGCTAGAAATATTCATAAATGAGTTGTGAAAAGTAATATTTATTAAAAAATGAGGTAGAATTGAAATTTAATTTAATTTTTTAATTTTTTTAAAAAATAATTTAAAAGTGAAATTTAAATTTTATGTTTTATTTTTTTAGAAGTTGGTTAAAAATTAAGAAAAAAATTCTATTTGGAAAAGAATAATAATAAGAATATGAAATTCAAACGAAAGTGGAGATATATATAGAACTATAATTTTTTTTTATAGCTTTAAAATATGTGAATTCATTAGAATTTTAAATCTGATAAGAAAAATTAGAATTTTCGTTAAATTGAAACACGTCTTTCTTTGAAAGAATTTTTTAAAAAATAAAATTTTAGAAAATAAAATTTAGAACATGTTTTAATTATGAGTAAAGCAGTTTCTAACCCTACTTATTTTTTCAGATTTTTAAATTTTTTACTTTATGGAACACAACAAAACATTTGCCTTAGAAAAAAAATTCTATTTTAAAAAAAGTTCTTCCATTTTTTGATTAATTCTTATTTTGCTTACATATTTCATATAAACAAAGGTAAAAAATGTAACCAGTGAAAGAAAAAGGTTAGATAAACAAAAAGGCGCCGTCCTTGAGAAGCACAACTTGGAACGGAAGCAAAGCGGCGCTGTTACTAAAATTAACATCTCTCTTTTTCTTTCCCTTTTGTTAGAACCTTTTTTTTTAACTCACAAAATTTTAAAGTAATAAATTAAAACACATAGAAATTATAAACCATTTAGAGTAATAATAGCAAGAAAAATATGGGACTAGAATTCTGTTAACATAGATAATGCTTTATTAGATAGTAAGTGATTGACTATTTGATGAAAGTATTTAATGAAATTAAAATTAATATTTTTTATTTTAATTTTTTCATATTCATGGTGGATCAAATATGCTACAATAAATGTAGCATAAATAATTTGACTGCATGCCTACCTAAATTTTATGTCATGTATCCTTTAACCTGTGATGAATTTTTATTCCTTAACCATTTTGGGATTGCTTACCAAAAGCTCCTTTTCAACTTTTCTCTATTTCACATTTTTCAATACATATTTTATAAATATATAAAAAATTTATTTAAAAATTTAGAAAGTGTAGAAAACTTTTACGTAATGAGATCTTTTTATTGCATATTTTTATTATTTTTTTAAAAGTAAAAAAAATAGAGCTCATTTTTCAAAAAAAACAAAAATATCTTTCATTTCACAAAAGCTCTATTTCATAAGCAATCCCAAACGCTCCCTAATCATATTCTGGTAACGCGATTTCATTTCATATTTTTTAATAATATTTTATTTAAATTTTATATAATATAAATTTTTTTTATATTATAGAATAATTATTATTATTTATTATTATTTTTTAAAAATAAAATACTTAAAATAGAACTAACATATTTTTTGTTTTAAAAAAAATTATTTTAAAAATATTTTCAGACGCCTTTAATATTCTACAAATTATTTAAAATTAACTGTTTAACAACTGTAGATAATAAGAATAAATAATAACTATATATTTATTAATAATTTCTATATATCTCTAAAAACAACATTATAATTATTTTAACAAATTTTTAATATTTTTTAAATACATAATTTAAATAATTTTGTAATAATTGGTAAAAAAGAACTGTTTCAATTTCTTCTTTTCCAACTTTCAGTCACCTTAATAACTTTTTCAATTTCTTTTTGTTGGTAAAATTAACTCATTAATTAATTAAATAATTATTCCCCCCCAACCCTCTTCTTCTTCTTCCATAAATACCCCCCCTCATTGTCTTCCTTTCTTCTTCATTCGTTCTTTCGCTGTCTCTGTTTTCTCTCTTACTCTGTTCCCCATTCAACAGAAACAGCGAGTGAAAACATTTTGATTCATCAATGGAAGCCCTTAAACTTTATTCTTCCTCTTCATTGTTTGCTGCATTCATGTTTGTAGCGGTAGCAATTTCATTCATGGCAGTAATACCTGTAACTGCCCGCATTCCGGGTGTCTATACCGGCGAGCAGTGGCAGAAAGCTCACGCTACGTTTTACGGCGGCAATGACGCAGCCGGAACTATGGGTATATATTTTTATTTTATCAGAGAGATGTTGATTTTATAATGCAAGCATTTAGTTTGATTTTCTTGGTTTTTATTTGGGTCAGGTGGTGCTTGTGGTTACGGTAACTTATACAGCCAAGGCTACGGAGTACAAACAGCAGCGCTGAGCACAGCATTATTCAACGACGGAGTGAGCTGCGGTGCTTGCTTCGAGATAAAATGCTCCGATGAACCACAGTGGTGTCACCCTGGATCGCCGTCGATATTCATCACTGCGACCAACTTCTGCCCTCCTAATTACGCTCTACCTTCAGATAACGGCGGCTGGTGCAATCCTCCGCGCCCGCATTTCGATCTATCCATGCCTATGTTTCTTAAGATTGCAGAGTACCGTGCCGGAATTGTCCCCGTCTCGTACCGCAGGTAACGACCGTCGTCTTTTTTCATAGTTAGATCGTTGCGTACGGTTGTGAATTCAGTCGCAAATATGTTTCATAAGATTTATATATATTTTTTTTAATTGGGAAATTATGTATTTCATTTTGTCTTTGGATTCTTTGCTCTAGTAACGCTCTTACCTTTTATGTTTCGGTGATTTATATCTTCTATAAATTACCAAATACCCTTTCTAAGCTGTTTCCAATAATCCAAGGCTACTTTTGTCATTTGCTAAAATGGTCCAAACGTAGTTAACCGTGTGAACAAGGGCAGCTGACTAATTCACGGTCCATTCTTTTCCTTCTTATTTTAAACGACAATTATACCCTTGTGCAATATTACTTTGGCAGCTATTATTTTCCTTTTTTTTTTTAGAAGGTGTTGACGTGATTCGAACCCACGTCATTGTTGTCGTCGTCGTAGTTTGTTTAAAATTTGTTAATTACTGCTAACTGGTTTGGCGTTAATTGACGAATAGGGTACCGTGCCGGAAGAGCGGCGGAATCCGATTCACGATCAACGGGTTCAAGTACTTTAACTTAGTTCTGATCACCAACGTGGCCGGCGCCGGCGACATTATCAGAGCGAGCGTCAAAGGATCGCTTACCGGTTGGATGCCGATGTCGCGCAACTGGGGTCAGAACTGGCAGTCGAACGCAATCTTAGTCGGACAATCGTTATCGTTCCGCGTCACCGGCAGCGACCGTCGTACTTCAACCTCGTGGAACATCGTACCTGCTGACTGGCATTTCGGTCAGACCTTCGTCGGCAAGAACTTCCGTTACGAATGATTTTAACATCGGTCGCCGTAATCAACCGCCGAGGATTGAAATTGAATGCATGCTGGAGTTGTTTTTGTTTTTTTTTTCCTTGGAGGGGAAAAATTTGGTGTTTTAGTTTTGGTTGGGCCTTCTGTAAGTGGCTGAAGTGGCTGCAGGTGTAGCCCGCAGCTACATGGCTGGCTTTTACATATAAGTGATTATAGTTATTTATGTTTGGGAATTAAAAGTGTGTATGTATCTACGTACGTATATTTGGGTTCTATCAATGTTTAATTTGTGCTTTTATGGTATGTATTAGTTATCCCTGAGTCACTTTTTTCATTTTATTTTTAAATTCACTTTTCGAACACGAACTGAACGATTATTTGGAACTCACTTTCAATTTAAGTCACTTTTTAAAATTGAAGTGAATATTTAAAAATGCTTATTATTTTATTTTCAGTCTAATTTTTTATTTTATATTTTCTAATAAATTTAAACTATTCTATAAAATTTATTTTTAATGTACAAACAAATTCTACGACGTGAGATTTATTATTAATTATTTTAATTATTTTTTGGATTTAAAAAGTAGGGCACATTTTAAATTTTTTTATAATACCTTCATTTTCAGAATTTTTTTTTAATAACACTCTCAAATATTCTCTAAATTTAATTGTAGAAGCTCACTTCATTGTAACTAAATGAGTCTATAATGTGTTTCGGCTAATAAAATATGCTTTTATATCAATTTCATATTAACTGCTGCAAAATAGATAGAATCAATTGAATAAAGTGTTTAGAAGTGCTTATAAAATAAATTTTTTAAAATAAAAATATTTTTATTTTATATTAACAAATAAATTTTTATTATTTTGATTTTAAAAAAATAATAATAATAAATAATAATAAAATTTTATTACGTAAAGTTCTTATAATTTTTTAAATTTTAATAAATTTTATAAAATATTATAAAAAATTATTAAAAATATGAAATAAAAAATTAATAATTAATTTTTGGATAAACGTTGCCAAAAGGATCCTAAGTAATAAAAAGTTCAAACTTCAAGAATAATGACTCATTCGAATCTTGGGCCAGGAATGACAGCCGAAGAATTTATTTATCTTAAGATCTAACGGGCCGAGGACCAAACTTTCGAAACATGCAGATGTTTGAGAGTTTGTTTGAAATAGAATTTCTTTAAAATAAAAAATATTTTTATTTTTTATTTTTTAAAAAAATAATAATATATAAAAAAATTATTTTATTATATAATTTTTTTTTACTTTTTAAATTTTAAATAAATTATATATAATATTTAAAATATATATTAAAAAATATAAATTAAAAAAATTATTTTTTTATTAGCACCCGCAAATACTTGAGCACGTTGTTACAGTTTAAACGTTTTTGCAAGATGACTCCACAAACATTTTCTTCTTTTCAAAAACTTACTTTACTCTAGAATAATTCATTAGACCCCCTTGGTCTTAAAAGAAGAAAGGGAGAGTAGCGAGACAGAGCTGGTGAGGCGTTTCGGACAAATTTCACAAGGAAAATGTTCGGACAGATCGGAGCTACGGCGGCGGAGGGATTAGCCCCGTTGGTGTTTCGGATCGGGACGGACGCTAACGTGTACGACGATCCCGATATCTCTACGGTGGGCGCACTTCTCGACAGTCGGTTCGATTCTGACAAGATTGACGCGCTCAAGCGATTGCTCGCTCTAATCGCTCAGGGTTCTGATGTTGCTAACTTCTTTCCTCAGGTAAGCAACAGAGATAAATTTCTTTGATTTGAATTTGATTTTGAACTGGTTGCTTGTGACCTTTTCGATGAAATCCCTGATTGGTTTTAGCTCACTGTTGGTGGGATTTGGTTTCTAGAACTGTATTTTATGCATGCAAGGTGCGCAAGAAAATGCCTGATTGATTACGCCTGGTGCAGCGTAGTTGATTGACTCTGAATGGATAGTCGATCGGTGGTGTATTATATGTGGTAAAGATTGGATTTTGAATTGAGTGCTGGTTGATTGTCACTGCATGGAATTTGGGTTGTAATGAATTGATGCATTAATATGGTGGAGAATAGATTTTGAAGACTGAATTAAGTATTTTTGTTGATTGCTTGATGTCGGATTGAGTGGGCTTTGAGTTTTAGAGTTGTAGTGATGAAATGCAATCTGTTTGATGAAATGCCTGATTGACGTTGTTGAACTTCACTTAAGTTATGGACTTGTGGTGAACTGATGCTCAGGTGAGCTGCTGTAACTGACATTTTCTTTTGCTTGTCTGTGCTCTCAATCTTGTGGATCTTGTAAGATTAAATTCCTGCCATGCCTCTGTTCTCTAATTTTGAATCTCAGTGCTTCTGAGGAGCTAAGACTTTTTGGGTCTGGAATGGCATGTTACAGAGTGGAAAAATTGCATTCGGAACTGAGTAGTTACAAATAACTTGGCATTGCAGGTGGTGAAAAATGTAGCATCGCAGTCTGTGGAAGTGAAGAAGCTTGTGTACCTCTACCTGCTCCACTATGCTGAGAAGTAAGATATATGTTGTCTAATCATAATTCAGTTTGTTTGTTTTTTCTTCTAGTTGCTAGAACAATGAGCAATTACTAGTAATTATGGTCTAGATACCAAGCAGTTCTCAAGAGAGGACTTAGGAATGCCATGTGATAGGTCAAACTTGATTTTTAATTCTTGTAGCTGGAATGGTAGTTTCTACCTTATAAACCTCATTAGTATCGCGCTTTCTAGGGTCTATAACTGTCTGACAGGCATTTCATTCATATGTCTCTTTCTTATAAATAATATGTGTGAGCATATTCTATCAATTGCAAGTTACATCATGAGCATTATGAGAAAAGCTTGAGTTTGTGTACTGGAATTTGGTGGTAAGTTACTGCATTTTATACATTAAGCGAGTCTTATTCTAAATCCTCTAGGATAGAAGTTGCGAATAGTGGCATACCACATTATAGATCATGTAGATATGTGAATTGTTATTTATGCAAGATATTTCTCTATACTCGCTTCAGCAAGTTGGGCAGGCTCTGATAATCCTTTTATTTCTGGTATGGTGTAGTATTAAGAAGTGGACTGTAAGCGATATTCTATTCCTGCATAAATATAAAATCTTCACTAGATGGTTTTTGCACAGATAAAGCATAAACGGGCTCTCTGCATTGTAGGGAATCTTTCTTCCTCCTTGGTGGGTTTTATTAATCTTGTTAGAATGCCTAACTTGACATTGCATAAAATTTTGTTAGAATGCATAACTTAATGGCTTAAAATATTTTTTCTTCCCTCCTTTATGTTAGAATGCATAACTTATTAACCCGGTTCGAAGTTTGTGATGTTTCTAATTATTTCTTAACTTTTATAATGACTTAGGCGTCAGAATGAGGCTCTTCTGTCAATTAATTCTTTCCAAAAGGACCTCTCAGACATGAATCCTTTGGTGCGGGCATTGGCTTTACGTGCTATGGCTGGTATTCGGTTACACATTGTGGCTCCTCTTGTTTTGGCAGCTATAAGTAAGTGCGCCAGGGATCCATCACCATATGTTAGAAAATGTGCTGCCACTGCACTTCCGAAGCTGCATGATCTGCAACCAGCAGACAGTACTGCTCTTGAAGATGTAATTAATCTCATATCTCTACAATATGAATTTTTAGTAATCACTTCGTACTTACAACTAGATTGCTTCTGCTGCAGCTTGTTAGTATCTTGCTAAGTGATCAATCCCCTGGGGTAGTTGGAGCTGCTGCTGCGGCATTCCATGCTGTCTGCCCTAACAATCTGTCCTTGATCAGCAAAAGCTATAGGAGACTGTGTGAGATACTACCAGATGTTGAAGACTGGGGCCAGATTGTCTTGATTGATATCCTTTTACGTTACACCATAGCTAGGCATGGACTTTTGCAGGAGTCCATCATGTTCACTTCAAGTACAAGTCCTCGTGATAAAGATCATCATATCAATTCCCTTGTATCTGACAATCAGAAAGTCCCTATGCAAGCTGATAGAACTGACTTTAAGTTGAATACTTTGATGTTCAGATATTACATAGAAGGACAGGAAGAAGTTTTACATGCTGAGAATGTTGAGAAGTTGGACAACTCATTTTTTACTTCCAGTAAGAACAGTGATGTGGAAATTCTTTTACGATGTACATCGCCTCTTTTGTGGAGTCAAAATAGCGCAGTAGTTCTTGCAGCTGCTGGGGTCCATTGGATTGTTGCTCCAAAGAATGAAGTCAGTAGGATTGTTAAACCCATCTTGTTTATCCTTAGATCATCAGACGCTTCAAAATATGTAGTAAGTGCCATCTTGCTCTCTTTTTAAAGGCTCTTTCTGCGTTCTTTTTTGGAATTTTGAAATCTCTATCTCAATGAGAATAAAATCAAATGAGCTTTTCCCTAGATCTTCGCTTTTACACACAATCTAGATAGAACTATGTTCACTCATTCTGGGCAGACCCTTGTTCTCTATTTACAAGGTCTTGTGTGTCTCGGTATAGCTTAAGTTTTGCAATCTGGGGGACAACCTGGGATACAATTTCTGCCAAATAGGATCACTTTTTTTAGTTCATTGACTAGATGACCATGAACGATTCACAAACTCAACCATACCCCTGTGTCCTTACTTGCAGTGCCGCTTTTTGTAGCATATTCCACTTGACTTTTTTTTTTTTTATCTACTTCTTCTGAAAAATTGATCTACGTACAACAAGCTGACTTAGAACAAAGTCATTCTAGATGAAACATTAAATATCTTTCACATTCAAGATGTATCATGTGAAAATGTTGGTTTGTGATCTATGCTGAAGTGAATTCCTGCTACGTAAAGTGAATGTCAGATAAACACAAATTGCCATACAAACTATGGAAGAAAAGTTAGTGCTGTATCTGATAGAGTTTTTTATGAAAATCTAATCATAGGGAAGGTGAAAACCTGTGCTAGACGCAAGAAAGTGGTGATGTGACAAAACCAGATAATCTGAAGCTCATTTGCTGACAAGAAACATTATCAACTAGGCCAGTTATGCAGATCAAGTTATATAATAAAAGTTGCGATGTAACGATTAAATTGTAATGCTACAAAAATGACACATCTTTCATGAAAATGATTATGCTTACTACTTCTCATCAATGATTCACATCCCTGAAAATGATATTGTGCAATCTATGCACTTTTTTACTGTGAGCTAATAGCAAGTTTAGAAACTTTGATTTTGAACCTTGTAGATGTGCCAATGCCTACGGCATATTAGTGGTATTACCTATGGAATGCTTTGAATTACTCTTTTATCATTTTGCTTTTGCAGGCACTCTGTAACATACTCGTTTTTGCTAAAGTTGCTCCTGAAATCTTTGCACCTCATTTTGAAGATTTTTTCGTATGCACTACAGAGGCGTACCAGATAAAAGCTTTGAAGCTTGAAATATTATCAACAATTGCTATGGAGTCATCAATTCCTGTAATTTTTGAAGAGTTTGAGGTAATTACCATTTTACTGAGATTTATGGAAAGCAATTACTTTCTATTGAGGCTGATGTGGAATTGGTAATTGTGATGCATGTGCTATTAGGCAATATGTGGCCTATTATTGTTTATATAGAATCTGTATTTGACATTAAGTTGTGTGTCTCAATTTAATAGGATCATATGCTAAAGTGGCTAGTGTGTTTGCAGTCTTGAGTTTGTTACTTATGGCTATAATTATTCTTTAGTTAGAGAAATAATGTTATGGCTAGAATTATTCTTTGGTGAGAGAAATTATGTATCACTTTCAATCACTTAATATCTATGAATTGTTTGATGAAAGAGGGATCTAACATCACACAAAAATTTACGGTATGCAAAGAAATGTGAAGCAGAGTTTATATTTTGTATGATTACTTGATAAGACATCGTAGCTTTTGGAGTCCAGTAAAAATCCAAACTGATATTATCTTTTTAGCGGCTTTGCTAGGACTACTTGAAGGACCCAGACAGGAGATTTGTTGCCGATACAGTTTCTGCAATTGGAACTTGTGCCCAAAGAATCCCTTCTGTGGCCAAAACATGCACACACGTTCTTCTGTCTCTTGTTTTACAAGGCAATGTTTTATTGCTTATTTTCATCTTATTAGCAAGTTGCTGACTGAATGATTTTTACACTGCAGAATCTTCTAGGAGCAACTTTATCCATATGGACGATGAAGCAGGTGTTGTGGTGCAAGCAGTTATGTCTTTTAGAAACATAGTCAAGCAAGATCCGTTGAGTCATGAGAAGGTACTCTTGTAGGATTTTGTTGCATGCATTATCTTTTTCCGTATGCGATAGCTTCTATATACTTTTGTGTTTCTGCATCTACCGCAGTCATTTGAATCTTCATGAAACGATTAGCTGGTTAATTTTTCAATAGGTTTGATCCTTGGTTTTGACTTTTATCTTTTTTTGTAAAATGCTGCCTCTAGTCATTTCTTAATTGACTTCTGTGAAAGTGCCACTCACCTTGAGTCTAGTGTTGAATTCAATTAAAATTTTAATTGAGAAAACTTTTTGGTTTGTCCTTAATGCTTTGATAGCAAGTTTGATAACTTATTTATGTGGATAGTACTGTATGTAAATCAAATTGTTGAGGATGTCAATTGCTAACATTTCATAAATATATGCATGTAATATAGAAAGCATACATAAATGTGCATCTACCATTGTGGAATGTCGATTCTCCACTCTATAGGATTTAGGCTAAAATCTTATCTGATGCCCTTGTTGTTTGTTGGAAAATTCAATGGTTTTAAAAATGCATAGCACCAAATATATAACAATCGTTAATGAGATTGGAAAAGGTGAATTATTGAAACTGATTTTGAAAACACTTGTCATACATTTCTGTTCATTTTGGAGCATAGATCAGATCTAACAAGTGGGAGCTAAGGAACAAGCTTTACTGGAAATGTGCATAAGTTGCATGCTTTCAGAAAAGTTAATTTGGATAGGGTATTCTGGACGGACTGGTTTGCTTGTGCAAGTTCACCAGGTTAAAGTATAACTGGGCACGCTGTAATATTTGTAAGCTTATGCTCATGTGTTCTCCAGTTTTAGAAAGTATACCTTGGTTCCAGTTTGAGATGATTAGAATGTGATAGTCTTAAATTTTTTGCCATATTTATTAGTTTTTTCGGTCTTGAGGGTGCATCTTTCCCATTGTTTATTTTCATATTAGTTTCTGATTTGTTATCCTTGTTCTCTAAGGTGATCATCCGCTTATTTCGTGCGTTAGATTTGGTCAAGGAATCTGCAGCACGTGCAGTAATTATCTGGATCGCAGGGGAGTATAGTACTGTTGGGCAGGTTATTCCAGCACTGATACCAACATTACTTAGGTATCTTGCATGGAGCTTTACTTCACAAGAAGTCGAGACAAAACTGCAAATTCTGAGTGCATCTTCAAAGGTAGTATCTTGACGAGATTTCTTTAATAGGTTCTAAAATTGGCGCTGTCCATTTATGGACTCATTGTGTGGCTGTAATGTGGTATATGAGTAGTAATGAACTAGAAGCAGGAGTGCTCATCCTTTGTGCACAGTTTAGATAGGTATGCTGTGAAAGTGTATATAGTATTTCTATCTATGCAAAAAGTAGAATAGATCTTGCCCTCGTTTTCTAATCTTAATTTTCGTAAGTACTTAAAATAGCAGCATGGTTCTCCGTGCACAAGTATTTCTAACTTTTTCCTGTGCATGGCAAAGGTTTTGGCTGGCTTTGAAGAAGAGAAGTCAGATTTGTTGAAGGGGATTCTGCACTACATTCTGAAATTAGCTAAGTGTGACTTGGATTATGATGTTCGTGATCGTGCTCGTAGTTTAGAAAAATTAATAAAATGTGACAGCATTTCAAACGTCGAAGCAGGAGAAAGTACACAGTTTGTACATCGGCTTTTTAGTGGGAAGATGCAAGTGACCTCCTTCCCTGATAGGAACTTTCGGTTCTTTCTTCCTGGTTCTCTTTCTCAGATAGTTCTTCATGCAGCTCCTGGTTATGTTCCTCTTCCAAGACCTTGCACTTTACTTGATGTTGACAGTGCTCTTTTCTCTGAGAGAACTCGTGAGGAAACTTTATCATCTGCCAATATAAGTGATAACGAGTCCCTTAATTCCCAGGATCAAGATGCTTATTCAGGATCTTCTGATGAAGCAAGTGGCTCTAATTATGATTCTCAGCCTTCTGTTCCCAGCTCAAATGAAAGTGAGGGAGATGTATCTGTTAATCCAAATGGTGATGATAGCAACACTGTGGGTAGAGCTAATCAACGTCCAGGCAAGGATAATCTTGTGTAATTTTTAGATGAGAAGGATGTTTTGTAGCTAGGAAATCAAAACTTTTTGAGGAAATAATGAACAATAATGTCATTTCTCTGCAGATTTATCGGATTTAATGTCCAAGTCAGCACTTGAATCATGGCTGAATGAGCAACCTGGTGTATCTTCAAGCCATGAATCTGAACCTAAAGTGTCAGCAAGAATTTCAGTAGGCGATCTTCACTTATCTGTGAAACCTAAAGTCCATTTGCTTCTTGATCCTACAAATGGAAATGGTTTAAGTGTAGAATATTCTTTCTCGTCTGAATCTTCCTTGGCATCCCCCTCGCATGTATGCATCGAATTAGCTTTCAAAAATCATTCTGCTGCTCCATTGGCCAAAATAAGTTTGAAGGAAGTGGAGTCCGATGGAACTATGACATCTGTGAATCATATGGTGGAAGAACATAAAAGGTGCAATCATGCCAGATGTTTCTCATTTTATGATTATTGTTTGGGTTGACTTTTTTCCTTGACTGATATGAGTTTTTCTTTTTAGATCTTTAGCGATTCTCTTCTTACTTTTGTGTCTTTCTAACTAGTCTCAGTCTTTGTGTTATTGTGCTCTAGTGTATCAATGGTGGAAGATGTACCCAATGTACTTCCAATGGAAGAAATCGAATCTCTTGATCCAGGCCAAACAATAAAGAGGGCTCTTCAAGTTCGATTTAGTCACCACCTTCTCCCCCTGGGATTGGTAGTTTTCTGTACACAGAGAAAGCACTTGACCAAGTTGTGGCCCAATGTTGGTTATTTTCTGAGGCCGTTGCCAATGAATATTGGAGCCTTTCTTGAGAAGGAAAGTCAGCTTCCAGGAATGTTCGAGTATTCAAAAAGGTGTGTCAGTTGGAAAGATGTTATCTTTTTTTGTCTTTCCAGGAATGTTCGCAGTATTATTATTCCTAATTGAAGATCCATTCGAACAAAGTGAAGCTAATCAGTTGATAAGCTTTCCCGACAACTATCCTGAAGATGCTTCCAAAGAGCATGCTATAACTTTTAGTACTGAACCTAATAACTGCATAAGTATTATGGCCATTTATGTTGTTTTCAAGAGCAAGAACATCCATATTTGTCATAAATTTGTCAACTTAGGCATAAGCATGTTGATATTTCTTTGTTATTTTGTATGACAGTTGCACTTTCAGTGATCATATTGAAGAGCTAGAGCATGACATGCAGCACACATCAAATGGCGACAAATTTCTTGTGGTCTGCAGGAGTTTAGCATCAAAAGTTCTCAGCAACGCTAATGTCTACCTTGTGTCGACGGATATGCCTGTTTCTTCTAACATTGATGGATTGTGTTTGAGATTCAGCAGTAACATATCAAGCAGTTTGTACCCATGCCTTATTACCTTAGTTGCCGAAGGAAAATGCTCTGAGCCTTTGAAAGTTGATGTCAAGGTCAACTGTGAGGAGACGGTTTTTGGTCTTAATCTGTTGAATAGGGTGGTGGCTTTTCTGCAGTGAGTGTGACGAGCACAATTCTCTTAGGTATGGACAACAGGGAAATGGGTTGTGCATTTTCGGCTGAAGTATCAGTTACGATGGAAGTCTAGCTGGTTCAGCTATGATTATCGAATTGTGTATTTTACTTTTATGAAGTTTCCTCTTGCCATTGTATTTTTTGGCTGTCCAAGTTCTGGCAATGGCTTTTCTAGTTACAATTATTTCTTCAGGTAGCACCATGAAGCCAGCTTTCTTCACATCCTCGTGACCAATTTTTGCCGAAGAATACTTACTATTGACACACAAAGTCCTGCAGTGAATGTGTCCTTGTCCATCATTCTAAAGGCATGACCTTGTTGTGACGATGTTGAGCGGCACTTCAGTGTCTCGTTCCACGAGGGATTCCTGTACCTTGGCCTGTCTGCACTATCAACTATTAAAAGATTTTAAAATCTTTGAGCATGTAGGTTAGCTCGCTTTAATATCTCACCAAAATAAACGTAAACTACTCCAATAAGTAGTAACCATCCATTTTGTAAATAGGAAAGAATTCTTATTCTTAACATACACATCATATATATATATATCTGAAAGAAATAAAAATATTTATTTTTTAAGAGCATTTTTTTTACGATTTATGGTTGAAATAATTTTTAAATTTAATCTCCAACGTTAGATATAAAAATTATTAGTTAAAAACGTACTCACAAAATTTAAACTAAATCGGATTACTAACTCATCTCTATTCAATTATTTGATCAAAATAATATAAAGTAAAAAAATTTTTAAAAGTATATATTATATCATATATCAGCTTAATCAAATGACCGAATAAAAATAAATTTATGATCCGATTGAGCTAAAATTTTATAATTATATTTCTAACTCAAAATTTTCATATCCAACGATAAAAATTATATTTAAAAATTATTTATCCGAAAATACCCTTAAAAAAAGTACTTCTATTCCTTCTCATATATATATATATATATATAAAACATACCATAAAAGTATTTACAAATGAGACATGCTGAACTTGAAAAAAAAAACAAAAAAACATAACTGTATCTTCAGTAAAGGCGGAGCTCATCATAGGGCTTCGGCACCTACTTTGCAACTTTGTAAAGACTGTACAACAGCTGATTCTGAAGGTACATATCCACAACCGACTAATGATTCACTGCAGCAGGAGAATCAGTCCATTAAGAAGGACGCAGGGAGGCTAAAGATCTATGACTCGATGAATCCCTGCCATTACCGGCTTCTTTTGTACTTCTTTGGTGATCCCTATGAGCATTAGCATGAAGAGAACTCTTTTGGAAACCTGGTCTCCGTTCAGAGACCTGAGGGTTCCTGACTATGTCTTTAATGTTTTGTAGTTCTTCTAGTTTTGATACGACCTCTTGCATCGTAGGCCTGTACTTCGATTCTAATGTTAGGCACTGGTTTGCTAAAGCTGCAGCTTTTTGGGCAGCACTCATCGAGTATTGGCCTTCTAGCCGAGGGTCTAGTATGCGAAAGAACCTCCTTTTGCTTGTGAGGTAAGGCCTTGCCCACTCCACTAGAATGCGCTCACCTGTTGGTCGATTCTTGTCAAGGCAACGTCGGCCAGACAACATCTCCAGAAGAACGACCCCAAAGCTATAGACATCACTCCTTGTAGTCAAGTGACCTTTACGATTGGAAAAACAGGTATTAGACATCATTTGGGGAAGGGCTTAGCACAAGGCATAAGAGCGATTGAACTTTTCAACAAATAAGCAAGCTTTTGATATGAATCGAAATACAGTCAGATGTCAAAAAGGAAACTAAACGTCGTCTGTAATCAATGATCAGACAATTCAAGACTTCACCAGCAACAATACTCGGGGAAAAATTGTAAAGATTATTACCCATGTAACAGAAGGGACCACAACCACCAATGGACCAGCATACATAATCCTAACGGCCGGTCATCTAAGCTATCGGTCAGAAAACACAGGTTTTAACGGTTAATTAATTCATCTCACAAATGTTTAAGTTATAGCTACCAAACTTGCTACATATAAACAGGCAATATTGCACTTGATGCAGAAATTTATAAACTCAACTTATCTCTCTATGATTTGTGCACTAGTTGGTCTACACAATGAAGCCAGGACCTCTATTCTTCTAGGTAGCATTTGAATTACTCCTTTAAACGTGACATCATATATCAAATGGTTCAAATATTACAATATCGTTTACAGATTGGGATATACAATCAAAGCACAACTATGAATGGCAGCATATAAATGAATATCCTTCAAATAATTAATATATACGAATGTAGAAGAAGCTTATACTTAGTTTGAAGCTACCTGTTGCTAGATATTCAGGAGCTGCATAACCATATGTGCCCATTACCCTGGTAGAAACATGGCTTTTATCATCTGCAGGACCATCTTTTGCCAACCCAAAATCGGACAGCTTACCGTTATATTGCTGCAAATAGAGAACATGTATGCAAGAAGTGAGCAACTCGTTCAGGTCAAGAAGTCTTGAAGTCCGTACTCAAAAATCTAAGAAAGAAGCACGTACTGCATCAATAAGCACATTTGAGGTCTTAAAATCACGATATATGACTTTGACACGAGGACTATGCAGGAAAGCAAGTCCTTTTGCAGCACCAAGAGCAACTTTCAGGCGGAGATTCCAAGAAAGGGGTTGAAAGTATGAGCTCCCTGCATTGACACCAATATACAAAAATTAAACCATGGTAAACCTCAAAATAGATTAGCAAGAGATACATGCACAAGATGGCTATAGGAGGGAGTACACCATATATAACCATATAAGTAGCGTATCTATCATAAGTAGGTTTTTATAAATGAGGAAAAGCACTAAAGTACATACTCCTGAAGAGATGATTCTCTAGGCTTCCTCGAGGCATGAATTCATAAACCAACAGACGATGGTCATCCTCCAAACAATATCCAACCAGCTTTACAAGATTCGGATGATATAACCGCCCTAAGTAATCAACTTCAGCCTTCATTATGAAATTCGAGCAACATGTCAGAAACAGCAAAATCATTAACTAACTTCAACATGGATAGGAAGATTGCTATTAGAAAGATCACAAGAGAGCACTCACCAACCATTCCTTGTGACCCTGCAAACCCTCTTGGTTGAGCTTTTTCACAGCGATAACCATCCCTGTTCCTGGTCTCGTGGGTGCGAATGTATTCTCATCAATCCATCCCTTGAACACAGAGCCAAATCCACCCTCACCCAGCACACTGTCTGGCCGAAAGTTCCTGGTGGCAATCCTGAGTGCATCAAAAGTGAAACTCTTCACATTGGATGACTGCAATATCTCTCCTTCACTGCGGGGAGTAGTAGGGAGAGACAACGGAGATGCAAGACTACCAGAGCTTCCTTTGTTCCCACTCCTCGAATTTCTCCCTGCATAAATCCAAAGATTTCAGAAATTCAAGTACTAGGAACAGAACAAGCAAAACCTGACGAACTATGACGCCAATAAGCCTTGTTCTTAAAAAAAAATTATACTAGCGATCATGACATTCATACAACAGCCAAACATAACATAGGTCTAATATTGGATCAACATACTCCACCACAAAAGTTCAAAAGGACAATTACAAAACAGCTGAACATAGCTAATCATGAAAAAAAAAAAGAAATTCAAGTTCACCTAACCCTATCTAATTGCATCTAGTCATACCCAACAAGCGACAGGAGAAAGGGCAAAGTGTCAGAAGATGGACACCTCCAAATTCCAAACCCATATTTAGTTCCTTTTTCCAAGTTTGGATTTGCTTATCGGCTGCATGAAAGTGCTTCTACTATATTCACTATTAGCTTCAGACCATAATTTCAAGCTTCTAACACCACGTACTTCCAAAAACTCACTTTTGACCAGCACAATCATACAAGCTTCCGGCATTACAAAAGCATCTTTTGAGCTAATCAACAAACTTACCAGCATAGCATGTCCATCTTAAAAATGGTATAAAAGAAGAAATAAACAAATAGAAAATAAAAGCATAGTAAGCTCCGCATCCAAGTTCAACTCCAACCACACTCACACCAGTTGTCATCTAAGCATACTTGAAAAACAACACGGATGAATTAAGCAGAAAAAGGAAACGTATCATACCCCAAACTCTTCCTAAACTCCCCAAACAAGCTCAAATGAATCCAACTCTCCAACAAACTTCATCTTGACAGACGAACAAAATTAGCACAAAGCGAAAGCTTGTCGAACATCAAAATAACTAATCATTTCATCTTTGTAACATAAAAAAAACTTTATGACAATTTCAATTGTTCAAAGATTCAACAACAGAAACAGATTTCACGAAACAAACAAAAAGAACCTTGGCACGCATCAATCATTAACTTATTTACAAATATTGGGGGAAACAACTGTATCAACTCCAGCAAACAAAAAGCAGCTTTACCTGAAGTATAGTTGGGAGGACTATGAGAAGGGCTCTCTGCCTTGATCCGAACACTCCAGCAGATACCCATCAAAGCCCCGGAATCACTTCTGGGATTACAATTCTTTCTTCTTGAAATCAGCTCAAGAATCTACAAGTATTTAACAAAGCCCTGATATTTACTCTAGAACTTTCGATTCTGAGAATCAATCCAGGATCTTGAACAACCAAAAAGCTGTGGTTTTTACTCCCTCTGCTTTAACCTAAGAATCAAGAACTACATAAAACCTCTCTTCTCCGTCTCTAAGAAATGAAGTAGAACTACATAAAAGCTTTCAACTTTTCTCTCTAAATCTCTCTAGATCTTGAGTTCTCCGAATCAACCATATAGTAAGAATAAAACTATATTTTTCAGCTCATTGAATCAACACCCAGAACCAAGAACTACGCAAGAAACTACATAAAAGCTCTAAAATCTTTCAGATTTTAGAATCAAAGACAGAACCAAGAACTGCACAAAAACTATGACCTTTTCACTCTTTTTCTTCACTGAAAGCAAAGACAACAAAACTGTGAAACAAGAAAGAAAGAATAGAGAGAGAGAAAGAGAGGACAGAATCGAAAGCCGAGAGCTTTTCTTTCTTTGCTTTCGTGTTCGTTTTCTGCCGTGCTGGTGAAGCGAGAGAGATCAAGAAATTAAAGAAGAAAACCATTAATAAAAAGGTAGATCATTTTTCTTCACTTCATATTATAAGCACTTACAGCAGTTCTTCTAATTACATAACCGAGCCCGTACAATATTGATTAGCCAAATAAGTTTCCTAGTTTGTTTTTTAAAACAAAATGTTTGGTTTTACTACTATGCTTCATTTCCTATGCTACGTTATTCGCTAACAACACCTCAAAGGCTCAAACGCTATACATAATGGAGATTTTTTAGAATGCTTACAATAAAAAAATTTTAAAATAAAAATTTATATAAAATATTTTTCAAAAAATGAGCTCAATTTTGTTTTTTAAAATATAAAAATATATATATTATATAAATTATGCGATGTATAATTTTTTTTCTATTATTTAAAATCTTCAAATGATGTCTATTTGAAGATGTAGTGCTTATTTTGAATAGAAGGTACTTCAAATATTCATCCAAATATTCTTTATACGGAACAAATATATAATATTTTTGAACCATGTTGATCTTATATATGATATTACTAAGCTTCATAATCATCTACGATAAAAAAAATAATAAGTTATATGTTGTAATCGGCAATACGATATAATAGAAATCGAATAGCGGCTAATCAATTCTAGACTTATGTGAGAGTAGTTATAATAGTTTCTTTTCTTCTTAGAGCGTGTTTATCGACCACTCAAATTTTTTTACTTTTTAAAACTTATTTTTAGTACAAAATAAATAAATAATTTTTTTATTTGTTAGGAACTAATTCTGAAACAATGACTGATTTGAGATACATTTTGCAAAATAAAATTTTATGTGCACCGGTAATGCAAAAACGAAGGTTTATGTGAAATGGTTTGGTTGCTCTTGGCAGATGTGCGGCGACATTAATGGCGGCTCTTATCCAACCTTTCTCTCAATTGTTTTTTCTTATCTTTATTTTTTTTAATAATATTTTTTTGTTTTGTTAAAATTAATATAATTATGTGAGAATATGAGACAAGTGTTTTTGAATTTTATTTATTTATTTATTTTAGTATAATTTTAATATGAAAAATATATATTATTAAGATAATATTACATTATATATCCGGTAAAGAGTATGCATAAATGATGACGCACGGAGTGACGTCATTAGTAAGATTTTGAGTTCGTTAGTTGTTGTTGGCATGCCAAGACAAATTAAGAGATAGTTGGGAAAATAAAAAACTAACTAATTAATAACTCATTTTAAAATATTTTAAATTTATATATATAATAAAATTCATTCAAAATAAAAGTAAATAGATTAAATTTTTTATGTTTTATGTACAATAGAAAAAATTTTAATATCTTGAATTCAATCATGCATTTTATTGACGCTTTGAGCGAGTTTCAATTATCCGAAAATTTAATTTTTTATTAGAATTAAAATTTAAAAAATATATATATTATTTATATAACAAATTTAAATTTTTAATTTTACGTACAAAATTTTAATTCTAATTTGTTTATTTATATATATTTTAATTTAATTTATTTTTTATTTTTATTTATTAAAAAATAATTAAAATATAAATATTTTATTTTATTTTTTATTTTTTATTTATACGAAATTTAATTATAGATTTTTAAAACATGCCTTAAAATTGTAAGAAGAACACGATTGTCGTAAAAGAAAAGGTCAAGTGAAATTAAAATTTTAAAATTTGTACGTTCATTATATTCTAGGACGACGATTAAATTAAAAATATGCATTTAATTTAGTTAGGATAACATTGTTTTGATTATTATTAAGACGAAATGAGAGGACGATCACTTAAAGATAATAATTAAAAATTTTATTAAAATTATTAGAGAAAATTTAAAGATGAATTAATTATTTGCTTTCTTCTTTCTCGTGAGTTTGATTTTCTTTTAATTTCTGTAATTAAATTTCAAAGATTTGCTTGACTTTGGAGATAAAAAATATTTTGTTTTTGTCAAATTTGAACAACTTCGATCTTAATATCTTCATGATGAGGAAAAAAAAAAAGATACAATGTATTCTTATCCGAAACATTAATGAATTGTTCGATCTAAAATTTTAAATTGATAGATAATTTTTTTTAAAAAAAGACTTAATTTTATTTGTTGCATGCATAGTTTATTTTTTCTGATAACCGAAATTAAACATTACTGTTTTTTGTTTTAATTTTTTTGAAATAATAAAGAAGATCAACATCAAATTTTGTTCGATTTCATCAGATAAGCATAAAAAATTATGAAATTTAATTTTATTGTTCGATTACGTATATATATCATGACAGATACCTTCTTAAAAAAATTATCGAAGTTAAGAAATTAAAATTAAAAATTTACAAAAATTGTGTTTTATGAAAGTGAAATTTATATAAAAATAAAATTTCATAAAAAATAAAATTACATAAAATAGAATTTAAAATAATAATTAAATAAATAAAATTAAATTTAGAGTTAAATTTTAATAAAAGTAAATTTTAGTATGAAAATAAAGTAATATTTAGAACGTTAATTGAAAATTAAAACATATAAAATAATGAAATTTAAAATTTAAAAAATAAAAATTTTTATAATTAAAATATGACCTAAATGAAAAATAATCTGTATATGCTATAGTCACCTTCATATCACAAGAACTTAAAAAAAAAAAAAGTTTATGTAACAAGATGTCACATGAATGAAAAGATTTGATGATTGATGTTTTCATGTGTGAAAAAGTTCTTATGTTTTTTTGTATCACTATCATTATTAGTTGAAATTTGATTATTTTCCAATTTATTGCAAGTGTCAAAAACTGTTAGAACAAAATTTTTAGTTAGGCCAAAAATAAGTAGTCCAAGAAATTTTAGTCTACCTAACTTAATTTGGTAAACCTAATCTAGAGTTGTTTTAAGAAGTTGCAAGTCAATACATGTGCTAGGGCATCCTTTGGCAGTCTATTTTCAGTAATTTTTATTTCATATTATTCAATAATTTTTATAATTTTTTTTAAAAAATTATATTTATTATTACTTTAATTAAAAAACTTATTTTTAAAAAATAAAATATTTTTATTAAAAAATTTGTTATTTCATAAACACTACTAAAATTTCTATAAATATGGACAGCTGCAATGAGACTTGTTGAAGTTCCAACAACTTCAGAGCACATGAGAGTTGAAAAGAAAATTTGGGGCAATAAGAAAACTTAAAACTGCTTTGATTAATCTTTTCAAAGAAAAATTCGTGCTGAATTTTATTCCATGCTTCAAGTAATGAACTAATTCAAATATAAGCAAAATCGGTTTCGACTAGTTCATACTTTCCTTTATCTACATAAAAATTAGTACTTCATTCAGAAAGCAAGTCGATTCAATAATGCAATAACTTCTTTTGAAAATGTGAAGAAGTTAAACAGTTCATACAGATCTAGCCTGTTTACTTTCTGCTTCAGCAGGGTAACAGCAAGAACAGGTATGAAAACTTCTACAGCTGCGAGATTTATTTGAAGGTAACCAGTGTATTTTATGCCTGAAACTGAATAGGCAATGAGTACATGAAGGCTGGGAAAGAACTAAGCAGATAACTTGACGGTAGCTGACTTGATGATATCCACGAATTCAGGCTGAAAATGAAAGAACAGCACGTTTGATATCAATTGATGTGAAAATTTACAGCAATTAGCTTTAAGCTTTCCATTACTAAAAAAAGATTCGATAGTCCAGATTCTATATAACAACGTAAAAGGGCAAAGCCAAACTAGTACATGGAAGTGTAAGCATACCATATATGAAATACTTGCTGAAACTCTCGTACGTCAAAAGCAACGTTCATTATAACTTATAAGTTGATTAGGTTGAGAACTTTCAAAGTGTTAGTAACATTTATTCATCAACTACTAAAGTACATGATAAATTATATCTAAGCCATTAATTATTGTTAGTCTCATGTTACGGCGGCTATGAGTTTCTACCTTCAAGGAAGCTCCGCCAACAAGGAATCCATCAACATCAGGTTGTCCGGCAAGTTCTTTGCAGTTCCCTCCATTTACTGAGCCTGAAATAATCATTGTTGTGAAACCATCATTCATCCAAACAAGAAGTATGAAGGCGACCAGAGATTCAAATATTTTTTGACAGGAAGGGAGGAAATCTAAAAGTTTTGTGTGATGTGTGAAGCCAGCAAGGGCATATTCTTCATGGATAAAGTTGTAATTCGGTCTTAAGAAGGTGTACCTCCATAAATAATTCTAATTGATGAAGCAACTTCAGGACCAACATTCTTTTCAAACCACTTCCTTAAGCTAGAGTGTACCTGGAGCCAAAATTAGAAAGATAAACAAGATGGAAAATGGAATCTGGTGTTAACATAGCCACAGAAAAGATTATATGTAATGGTAAAATCATGCCAGCTGATCAGTTCCTAAACCATATTGCTTTCCTCAACTTGCACAGAAGTGATTTTACAAATACAAGGAAAACCACACAAGCATAAACATGTACATGGTGCAGGCAAATAACTTTGAGTCTTACGCGTGTGCGCGCGCACGCACGCAAAGAGAAGTGCTTTTAAGTAATAAATGCTTGTTGCAGTTAGGCAGAACAAGTTCTACAAAATATGCTGAAAAGAAAGCAAAGCAAAAATATTTTCCATCAATTAAACAACTAGCAAAGCATTTATCCTACAGAAGACTGCACCACAAACAGCAACGCATCCCAATTGATAAAGAAAGTCCAAACATTGCCATAAACATACTTCCTGTGCTTGAACTGGGGTTGCCACTTTGCCAGTTCCAATTGCCCAAACAGGCTCATAAGCCACCACAACATTTGTCCAGTCATTAATTTTTCCTGCACGGAGTACATAACTTTGACTAGGACGCTAACTTCATTTATAATCCATAACATAGCTGTATATGTTTATAATCCATAAACAACAATATATGTTTATAATCCCTACCTGCAATGGCCTCGGTTTGTGCAGCAACAACATCCATAGTAGTTCCAGCTTCTCTCTGCTCAAGAGTCTCACCAACACAAGCAATCACCTTCAAACCTTGAGAGAGTGCATATGCAACTTTATCTCCAACAAACTGTAGGAGAGCAAATAAGGTAATAGGTACAAAGGTATAGTGAAGATCGTAGACAATATCATTTCAATCCCCAGGAAAAGTTTAAAGGAGTTGAAGCCTAAAGAGTAAGTCCTACACCACCAAAAGTGCATTTTACATATCGTCTACAAAATAGACTTGTTGCACTAAAATGACACTCTTGCAGAGGATAATTTCAATAAATTGAAAAAAACATGCAAGACTTACATATAACAAAAATAAAAACCTTAGTTTCCTACAACCTCACTTAACCATTTGCATCGATTATATACAGAATGACCAAATGAAACAGCAAGATCAAGAACTAGCATTTCATACTAAGTGGCAGTTCTTGACATGCAGAACTAAGAACCACCCAGTTAGTTCACTTTGCTATCCTTCTCAACTATCGAAATTAATAGACACGGGTTTAGCTTTTTCCAGAAAAAGAAAAAGAATTTACATCATTCGATTCACCCAGCAGAAGCCTTCTTTCAGAGTGGCCCAAGATCACCCAAGGAATATCCAGATTGACAAGCATCTCAGCACTACAAAAGAAAAAAAAAGAACCCTAGTCATATATTATAATGCCAAGGCACAAATGAAATGCTGCAGAAATAAATGGTTAAATACAAGTTTCTCACCTGACCTCACCAGTGAAAGCACCACCTTTTCTTGCCCAGCAATTTTGTGCAGCGACTTGAAAATCAGATCTCAATAAGCTCTTGACCATAGAAAGAAAAAGGAATGGAGGACTAACCACCACCTCTGCAAACAAGACCGGCATAGAATTATTATAGTGCTATGCTGCTCTAATACTATTGTAATGTTATAGTTTGAGCGACCAGTACAATGCACAGATGACCACCATACACATATTTGCATAGGAAGGGGCAATAAGCAAGAAATTTCGAAGCATCACATGTAACTACAAACATAAATTGAACTGCCACCATATATAACAATGTCAGGACTTCTCAAAACAAACAGAAAGTAAATGAATTTTCTTTTTCCTTTTTTTTTGAACTAATTATAACCCTTCACGGGCACAAGCATGCCAGTGCCAGAAAAATCATTCCTGAAGATTTCCGGCTTAACTAGTACAGAAGAAGGATGCGGCCATCATGCAATCACCTCAGGTTGGTAAGTTGGCTTTTGGGGATTTAGTTCAATTTTTCGCAAGCTCCTTATCAACATCTGTACAGGAGATGTTCCCCCAAGGGCCCAAATCTTGCATACTAAAAGATGCATTGTAGCACACTGCCAAGCAGTAACCTTAGATCTTGTAGGCATCTTATAGGTGTTAATATATTGTTCTTTGATGTGCTCTGCAAGAAGAGGCTGTAGTAAATGAATCATACACCAAAAGCCATGTACTATCTCATTTTCCCATCCAAAACCACTGTTAAACCATATGGTTCATTAAAACCTGCGATCTCCAAGTTTCTTGGAAAAAAAATAAATAAAGGAATAAAGGAAGGAAGCCGTGCAACTTCCAAATATTCATATATCCCTGAACAAAATCATTGAATGTACACAAGAAGACAAACTCCTAACATCATGCTTTTTCCAGCAAAAATCCATGTAGTAGATCAATTGCATCCGAGAAACTCACAACCCGGCTTGCTTGCCCTTCGAAGATGAAGTCAAACACGATTTACATCGTTAAGTTTCCACATAACCGAAAATCGTCAAGCTTCTACAAATGAAGCTCACTCCACAAAATCACTCCTTTCCCCATTTTTCACATCCAGAATAATGTTAAACAACTAAGATTTACAACAAAATTGAAACTTTCACTAAAATCACCCAAATTCTCATAAGAAGAAAATCAGGCAATCATGAATCATACCGACAACATCTTCCCCAGGAACTTCAGCTTCATTCAAAGTTGTCACGATCTTCTTCACCTCTTCAGTAGTCCCGTTCTACACAGGATCAAAATTCCAACTCTTTCAAATTAGAACAAGAAGAAAATATCAACACAACAACAACGAGAAACTGAAATCGTCGAATAAAGACTCAGTACGCATTTCCAGTTGCCGCCGACAAAGAATTTCCTGCCCATTTTCTTGAAATCTTTATTTCTTGAAAATTTTTAGTTCGCTTGAAATCGAGATTCGATGATAAATAGAAAAGAAAGGAGAGATTTTAATTCAGTAGCGAGAGTGATCGAACTAAGAAGAAGAGGCTCCAGATCGGCTAAGGTTCTTGTTCCTGCTCTTTCATATTTACCACTTTACCCCTTGCTTTAACAAAAGTTTCAATCTTTTTCAATTTCAAGAGATTGAAGTCTGCTTGGATCAAATTCTTTTTTCCTCATTTCAATATTTTACCAACCGAGAAAACTGAAAGAGATTACATAAATAAGCAGTGCTTAGAACTTGGCTTGCTATGATCAACAATGGAATGCATCATCCATAACAGGTACCGAAGAAAGGGATCATCAAGTTAAAATCATTTCACATACAAATGACCGGATAAAAAGTTTTTGGCGAAAAGTTTTGATAATAGACGATTCGCCTTATTACAGTATGAGTTGCTGTTCTCGTGTTGCATGTACAACAACAGCGCCACAGTTTCGGCTTACGATATTCAGCTCAACTGTTACATTTGATGCCGCGAGAAGAAGTTTTGTTGTGAACAAGATGGAAAAACTTGTATAGATGATCATCAGCAACAACAACCTGAATCGATTTGGTACAGGAATCTTCATCGATGTGCCCGGCGAGAGAGATGTCAATGCTTCACAGCACTGAATATTTGGACGTCCTGCAAATCAAGAAAAAAGGCTAATGTCTACTTACCATATGTGAGGAAATATATCACGGCTTTTATAAAAGCTAATCTTTACTTCCAAATACGTGAATTCGTAATTCTTGACTTTTATGTTTACTTCCAAATATTAAAAAAAAAAGAATCTGGCATTTGTTCGCTCAGAGATATCATGCAACAAAGACTTATATCATGACAAACAATCATGACGTATTAAGAAGCTAACTGCAAGTATCTAATGCACATCTCCTAGAAACTAACATGTAATCCAGACAGAGCTGGATGAAAGTTGTCTGAAACTTGTTTTGACAGGACATGATAAAAGTTGTGATGTACATCATAACAATAAAATCAACAGCACCTATGTTGTCATACATGCTTAGACTGAAAGATGTATCAAGAGCAAAATAACAAGATGCTCGAAACTGATAGAAACACAAATGATATAAAATCCACTATACCTGAATATTTGCAGGAGATCACAGCTCAGGTTATGCCCATCTTTGATACATGAACACAGTTACCAACACAGTTTTCCAAAGCAGTCGGATGCTTGCTCAAAATCAACCCTCTCATGCTTACTGTACTGCCTTTTGAGTTGTTGCTATGAGAATCATAATCTGGAACCACCTTCAGGGGTTCTTGGTTACAATCTGCCTCTTCGCTGGATGTAAAGACAAGCTGTTTATCAATAGACTTAGAGACTGACATTCTTTTGGTCCTTAATCTGTACGGAGGAGATACATTGAATGCACTCTCATGATTCGATGTGTTGCCTCCATTTTCTCCAGGACTCAATTCTGAAAAAGAGATCGGACGAGCAAGTTGAGTTGTTTCTTCTTGATGAAGACGTGAAACAGCTTGACTTTCAAAACCACTTGATACTAAAGGTTCAACTGAAAGAGGCGTACAAGCTTCTCTTTTTCTCCTTCGCAATATGGATGGAGTTTTTGGGAAGCTTTTGGCAGCACTCCTTAAAATCGATTCTGGGCTGAATCTGCTCAAAGTCTTATGATTTGAAGCTGGAGGAGTGAGATAACCAGCAGCCACTGCCAAATCTGGACTGCATACTTGATCCAAAAGATTACACGTTTCGAAGAGTGAAGAAATTGAAACTCCGAATTCCTCTAAGTGAGGGGGTCTATAACAAAGATTACCAAATGCAGGAGAACTGCTAAATGGGCTTGATGCGAAGAAAAGGTTTTGGCCCTTCTCTGCTTCATCAGGATTGCTAGTAGCTCCTGCAGCTTGTTCCAAATCAAGCTTATGGCAACCACCATTACTTTGTGTCTCCCGAGATTTTCCCTCAGTGATATCAGGAGTTCCAATTGCAACATTTGGATCACCGAATGTACTTTCTGAATCAGGTTTATCCACCAGTGGAGGTTCATTTTGGTCCTCCCGCTTGTGAGATTCAAAAGGTGAACCAGGAGGAGGAGACACTAAACATTCTACTGAAGTTTTGGCACTTGCATGGGGTGCTTTACTTGAAGATAAGCGTCCAACAGCTGATTTTGCTGCATCTTTGACACCATTTTGGGGGCCAGGTGTTGGATTTGGTGGAAGCTTACCAGTTGCCAGATAGTAGTCTAACTTTTTCTTTAAGGAGCTATTCCAGTGGTTCTTTATCATGTTGTCAGTCCTGAAATAAAGAACCAAAACTTAAGTTCAAATGCGTAGGACAAAACATGGCATCATACTTCATGGAGAAATTAATAATTAATAACTTAATTTGAGCATGCTCATGGAAACACACAATGGGGTAGTCTCAAGAGTAATGAAGAGCAGTAAAATTGGTAACTGAGCTTCGAACTTCCATGACAAATTGCCAAAGTAAAAATAAATAAAAGCTTATAAGGAGAATGAGTTTGTTACCTTCCAGGTAGGGCCCTTGCAATCTCTGCCCATTTGTTCCCATACACTTGATGGGCCTTCATGAGCTTAAGTTCCTCTTCTACTGTCCAAGCATCTTTCTTTATCATAGGATTCAAATGATTATGCCACCTACAGAAAATAGGAAATAGAAACTCAAAGATCAAACTAAAAGATTCAATATCAGTGAATAGTTGCTTTTACATAGTTCTTAGGAGCAGACGTTGTTATAACAATTCAACAGACTTAAAGATAAAATGACGCTTATCATTATTAATACACATGATGATTCACTAAATGTAAGCTTCTAAGTATTACCTCTCTCGGCATTGTTTCCCTATACGACCTGGAAGAGCTTTTGCAATTATGGACCACTTTGTTGGACCGTACTTTGTAACAAGCTCAACTATTTTTTCATCCTCCTGCAATGGACCAGGATGAACCAGAATTAACAGAAAGGAATATTATGCAGGCATTAGCAACAGCAAGACAATCTTAGGGTCATACCTCTGGTGTCCATGGACCTTTTATTAATTCAGGATTAAGAACCTTTTGCCATCGATGAAGACATTGCACTTCTGTTCTATCTGGGAAAAACTCCGCTGCATGTGTTTAGATAAAAAAATAGTTAGCATCCACTACATTTTCCGGTAAGAAATATAGAACATTTAACATTTGTGTAAATGTTTGACACTATAGTTGAAAGACAAATTTCGCAAGCACAACTTTTACCATGATAAGGAACCAATACTATCACCGGGTCATATACACAATATCAATTAGGTTATAATTGAATAACCCATTTTGGACAGCAGTTATAACTTCATCACAAACCGTAGGATCTTAAAAGGAGAGATGACTTTAAATAGTAAAAGGTGATAAGAAACCCCAGAATGATGGAAGCATACCTATTTTCTTCCAGCATCTTCCTTTGTAAAGATCAACAGCTTTCCTTAGTGTCTCATCCTGTGAAACATTGATTACATGTTTATATAAAATAGAGTCACAATAACAAATTATTAAAAGAAGATACTCTGAGCAGAAATAATTAGCTAAGTGAGGTTGTGCATGAATCTAACAGAAAATACACAGCGAAAAAGAAAGAATTCTCTAACTCCCAATCTAAGATTCTGGCATTTACTTCACAACAAGTCTAGTGAGATGAACAAAACTTGAGCAAACTAAGACAGCAAACAATAATAACTTTCAGTAATTTGATATGCAGTGTAGCAACATATTTCACAAGACTACAGATAAACAGAATATATTGAAGCTCACCTCTTGCGGGGTCCAGCCACCCTTGGCTCGCCTTATAGGGCCACTAACTCTCCTGCAAATAAGAAGAAAACATATAAAGGAGAAAGCAAAATTCCTTTGCGATAATCAATTAAATTAGAATGAAGAAACAAAGCAAGCATGCATCTCTCTTAACTAAGCAATGAACAAGTTGTCAGTGACAATCATCATCATCAACAACAACAAGAAGTAAGCTTATAGCACTACAAGGAGTTGCAGTGGTCACTGACTCACTGATCAACAATACTGAAAATTTAGCCAATGGTTTTTGCTGTATATTAAGTCTTTATAGGACAACATAGCATCTAAAAACACTATTGACACTCATCCCTATAAAACTTAGGGGTTAGTCTATTTAAATAACCTCACATACAAGTAATAAAGAAAAATAAAGTTAGAGAAGAAGAAACAGTGAACTCTAAAAGAATCTATTAAATTTCTGGGAGAAATTCTCAACATAATTGTTACATTCTACAATATCCACTGGCACAAGAAATTCAATAGTTGTAAGACAAACTAAAAACGGAAAACGAGCATAGAAATATTACTCTTGAGCACACTCAAAAACTGATGCCGAAGTGTGAGGGTAACGATACAAAACAAGGAGCAGAAGCAAAATCTGAGTTGAAAGAGAAGATAAAAGGCTTTGCAGAAGAAACATTCACCATTTCAGCTCAGAACTGAAAAACCAACTAATTTTTCTTTTGAAAGGAAAGCAAACAAACTACATATCATTTCAGACCAGAGATTCCACCAAACAAAGCCGAAATCAGTCTTTGCATCACAGCACCTTCCACAATTGTCACATAACATAACATAAAACAGACACATTCATGTTTTCGTAAAGAGAACTTTTTAGAAGGGCAGCTAAATCAAGTATAGCATAGTTCCAGCTCAAATACACTATAAAACACAGTAAAACTCAAGTCTTTGCATTACTAATAACTTCAAAAAACTGTATCACCTCTGAGATGGTGTTGATGTCGCCACTGGGCTTGAGACAGCAGGTGATGCTGACAACAAGGAAAACCCATAGCTCCCCTCGGATTTCGATGAGCTTGAAGCAGTCACATTAGACTGCCGGTTCTCCACACAAAGCTCCTCCACCTTCACCACCGCCATTGCTTTTGCATGCAAACTCAACAACAAACCATCACTAACCTGCAAAACACATAAAAAGCCCGGGAAAATTAAAGCAAACACCATAACTATGAGCAAACAAGCTCCAAACTCAAAACCCGATTTCCAAAGCCGTAAACTTCACATTACTATCAACTACCACCACAATTAATCAGTCCCAAACCATCAAATGGAACTTAAAACCAATATCCACAGACAAAAATACCTTAAAAACTCAAACCCTGAAATCCAAACACAACACGAACTCTCAAACCTCCTCAAAAACCTAGAATATAAACACATATTACAGACTTCAAAATCTCGGAATTCTAATATCTCGCAACAACCAAACCCAATCAATTTCTAACCCGTTAAACCATAAATCGCACACCAAAAGCCCTAAAACCAAAATCCGCAATCTAACTACAACTTAAAAGATCTCTGAATAGATAAATCCAGCTCCCAAAATCCATAAAAAACAAATATCGGTCGATATACAAACAAAAAGACAAGCTTTTTCTCCACAAAACCGAATCAAAACAGAACCAGATAAAGCACCTGAAGTATTTCTTGAATCGAATCGAAGCTCCCGACAGAAAAATTTCAGAGATTCGGAATAAAACCGTCCGAATCAAGCTAGCTTTTTTCAGAAAAAAGAACTCCTTGTTCTTGCCCGTTGAAGGAAGCCAAGAAACCAAAAAAACAGCGAGATAAAGAAAATTATTAATAATAACAATAACGAATTAATACAATCGATTAACGGCGTGAGAGCGACGTTAGATAATCATATGAAAAGAGTAACAGTCATTAACGGCACCGTTAGTTAGTGCAAACTGGGGAAGTTTGAACAACTAACGGCAATGTTTGAGTGACGTGGAACAATGGTTTTAATCTTAAATTAATATGGACCGTTCGATTTAGGTAGACGTTTCGAGACGCTGGGGTTTACAGAGAGCGACAGGTTAACTAAACATGTTGAGGGTTTTTACTAATTTTTTAATTTACTTAAATTAATTATAGTTAATCTGTTGATTTATTTGTTGGGAAACTGTTAAGTTAGTTACAAGGAAATATAAATGTTTATATTAGAAATTATTTAATTAAGAAATTGAAGAAACAAAATTGAGCTAAGACTAAAGAGGTAATTGTGAAACATTTTTTAATTCGGCCCACAAATAAATATAATAACGATCACGAGGGAAAGTTGAAGCCTCACCTTGAGTCACACCAGCAGCCACAGTCTGATAGTTTCGTCATCCCTTGAGTCATACCAACGAAGGATCGCCGGAAAAGGTAGTCCTTTTTTCTCGACATTCAGCTTCCCAGATTTGATCTTTTTTGTTTCTTCTGATCGGATTTATATTAAAACTATTGTTCTCAGGTAAGGCAATTTTAATCTGGGGTTTTAGTAATTTTAATATTTAGTTGTGAAATTTATAGCTATTTTTTGGAATTTATAGTATTATTTGTTTCTTTTTTCTGAGTACAAAATTATTGGCAATTTAATTTTTTGCTAAAAGAATAAATTTTGAAATGGAATTTTGGTTAGTGAAGGAACTGATTTTTCTTATTGAACCAAAAGTAACTGGAAGCCGAATAAAAAGGTTTAATCTAACATGAAGTAAATGTTCTTGAATCAAATTCACTACTTGTAGCAGCTAAAAGTTTTGTTTTTTTTTTTTAATTCTCGATTATGCAGGTGACTGAAACTATAATTTTGCTGCTTTTGATCAGTTTGTTCGTATAGACGCTTGGTTTTATGAGTTATGGTACTTGTGAATGAGTGTTTGAAATTATATAATGTTTTGTTTTCTGGGTCATGTATTATACTCACAATTTATGATCGTAACTGTTATCTAGTAGGAAGAAAGGATGGGTGATGTAGTTGACTTGACAGGAGATGGAGGAGTCCTCAAGGTGGTAGTGCGAAAAGCCAAACCTGATGCAATAGCACCATCAGAGAGTCTTCCTATGGTTGATGGTTAGACAGTCAACGAAATGTATTCATATACACGTTTTAGTTATTTGATTCTCCAAAGAATGCATGTTTCATATTTGGATCTGCATTTGATTGAATCTGTTATAGAATTCACTATCAGAAAAAAAGGCAGATGATTCTCTGATTATTAGTTGATGTTCCAGCAAAAGCAAATACCATCATTAGTTGAAGGCAGATGATTCTCTAATCATTAGTTGAACTGCTAACTCTGGAAATTAGGAATTGGCATTAGGCTTTTTCAAATTACCTCTGCTTTCAAAGGAGTGAGAAGAGAGCCTACTCTTGTTTGCATTCTCTGAACTTGATTCCAAATGTAGTATCTAGTTGCTCTGCTTGTCAAGACGGTTGAGACTTCTTGGTCTTAAGAATTGGTTTCTTCCAATTGCAAATGGGCCATAATTATATTTCGTACTAAGTTTAAGTTTGGCGCCATGCTAAAGATGCATATGAGTTGCGTGCGAAGAACTTGATCCATGCTTTTATGCTTAAATAATTGTAGATGATTCAACCTGGCATGCTTGTTCCAATTCACTAATTAAGGTTTGGCTTTCTTTGAATGCCCATCTTTTATAAATAAGCTTATTGGGTAACTATTTGATTACATGAAAATACTGTATGCCATCAGTGCACTCTATTAGTATGACTAGAACATATAGTAATTGTATTTCTTACATATTTCCTTTCTTCTCAATGCTCTTCTTGCAAAGTCCTTGTTTGTCTAACGTGGATAAATGTATAAGACCATCCATCTTTATACAGTTCATTATGAAGGCATCCTTGCTGAAACTGGTGAAGTTTTTGACACTACTCATGAAGATAATACTATTTTCTCATTCGAGATTGGCAGAGGAACTGTAATTAAGGCTTGGGATATTGCCTTGAGGACAATGAAGGTATGACATCATCATATTCTTTGCTTGTGACATCTCCTGGACAAAACATGCAATTTTTGATTTCTTGTCTGAATGGTCAAGGTTGGGGAAGTTGCCAAAATTACTTGTAAACCAGAATATGCATATGGAAGCAATGGATCTCCACCAGAAATACCACCAGAGTAATATCCGACAAAAATCCTATCCTCTAAGAATGCCCTTCTTGCTTGCAGATTTGAAAAGAACTAACACTAATTCTTTTCTGCAACAAAACAGTGCAACTCTGATCTTCAAGGTGGAGTTGGTTTCTTGTCGTCCAAGAAAAGGTTCAGTTCTTAGCAGTGTTGTAGATGAAAAGGCTAGGCTGGAGTAAGTTATTGGCCGCTGTTGCATTGTTTTCTGATCTTGTTTTATTGACACAAAAAATATTACTTAATTTAAGTTTCAGTTAGAAAACATTCTTCTGTATTTCCTTTTTGCGGTTTTATTTCTGCCAAGCGATAACACTGAAGATGTCTGCTGTGAACCAGAGAACTGAAGAAGCAAAGAGAGTTGGCTGCAGCACAAAAGGAAGAGGAGAAGAAGAAGAGAGAAGAAGCCAAAGCAGCCGCTGCTGCTCGAGTGCAGGCGAAGTTGGAAGCTAAGAAAAACCAAGGGAAAGGCAAAGGGAAAGCAAAATAGAAGTACACAGAAGAGTTGTAGAAAACGAAACTTGGTAACTATTTTTTATATAAGTGCAAAATTAGAATTTGGGCGGGAGTTCCCCCTGAGTACAATGTAGTCTATGTACAATTAACTCATGAATTTACAAGTAACGGTGAGCTTGTTACTGATGAAAATACATGTTGCTTTCATCTCTCTGTAGCTGTTCCAAAGCATCAACATGTAGATATACTGCTCAAATTCTTGATCAATGTTTGGTTTCTTAGCACCAAGCTGAGCATCAATGTAGTTATCAAAAACATCCATCTTGTAAACATCCATCTTCCAGAGGTAAGAACAAAATCAGCTTCTGTTATCTCATCGGAGCAAAGCATCGCATCATCATTTCCGCATTCATTACATTCCTTGATTTGCAGTTCATACTGCAAGGTTTCTTTGCTGTAGTCATGCATTCCTTGATTTGCTAACTTCTTCCCTTTGCTGTGTAGACCTCTCATGTTCAGCATCTTCCTTTTCTTGTTCAGATCAACTAGCTTAGTAACAGGTTCTTTCAAGCTTACAAGATGAATAAAGAAATTCACCACTTCAAAGTTAGAAGCATGAAAAAAAGTAAAATTAATTACATAGAGCACGCGATACTAATATAGGTTCCCTGATAATCACACAAGTTTGCAATAAACAGAGCTATATTTAACCACCAAAAAAATGTAATCAAACTTTTTTGCTTTACCTTGCAGGAGCTGGATTGCTGTTACTCATCTGTAGCTCTTTTAATCTACTTAAGAAATAATAAGAAATCCAAGAAATTATTGAGATGAAGATAACATATTCAACATTATAAAATCGATCTTTAGATAAAAGAAAGACTATTTTTCTCCGATTCCTTCTTATTTAAAGAAAAAAAGAAAGTTCCAATTTATCAGCCCTCCATATACATACTTTCTCCAAATAGCTAAACAACAACAACAGACGGCTTCAACATCTCCACTAGAGAACAGATGAACAGGTTTGGAAACTTTGATTCAAGAACTGGATGCGTAATGCTTCAAGCAGTTCGCTCTACAGAACACTTAACTCAAACACATTTTCATCTTTCAAGTGTACATGATACAAGTTTGATTATAGAACAAAAGTGTTTCTTCTCAACCAATAAACAATGAATGATCACTGAGGATTACAGCGCTTGCCGTATTCTTTAAACAATGATGACACATGATGAGAATGTCAGACCTCTTGGAATTCCAAGAGAAATTTTGCTCAAATTTACATGGTTAGCGGTAAAAACTGTGCAATTAGAATCTTCATTTAAAGGTTCTTCAAAGGTATGCAGCACCACAGGTAAGAACTTCTCCAAAGTCGAATTGTATGATTTTTATCACCTTGATCCTGGTTGAAGTATACGGCCATAGTTAGTCCGGAAATGCAGACCCGAACCGATGTGGTCCATTGTGGGGCATATCCAGCATAAAATGTTCGGGCCCAGTATCTGCATCCACAGTCTATATCAGGACTACGTACCCGAATGTGAAAAATCAACACAACCGGAAAATAGACACTTGAGAACCAAAAGACTAGAATCTCAACCAGTAAATGCTATAAAGGATATGTGAAAGAACAACCATTACCGTTACAAGATTTTCGTAGATTCCAAGATCATATGGATGTTGATAAACATTTCCTAGTTTTTCTTCCAACCACATTGCCCTCACTCCTTCGTGATACTGCACAAAAATACAAAAAGAAAAAAAAGAGTTCAATGTAAGCAACAATATATAAACTCTTCAAGAGTGAGGACTCGTTGCCCATTTCACAGATTGCAGACCTCAATTGTTGTCTTGTTGTGCAAAATGAGGTATATATGCCAACCAAAAAGGACGCTTAAAGCCAGAGTTAAAGGCAAGAGCAAAGCGCCACATATAATCTGTCCAAAAAATGTGAAGTCTGTTAGGAGAAAGAATGCAAATGAATCCAAAACAAGGCTTGGCATTTTTACTCACACATGATGTTCGAAAAGAGGTTCCATTTTGCTGCTGATCCTTGCGCAGATCATGTAAAAAACTTCCTATAAGCAAGACCTAACAAGATAACAAAACCTCGTGAGAGAATAGAAACTTTATATTGCAAAAACAAGAAATTTGGAGGCATTACCATAGAGTGCATGCAAGCAATCACTGCATATAGTACAAAAACTAGAAAGATCTTGTAATTTTCATGGCCTACGCAATTGTTTATCCAGACACAATGGTGATCCTGCAATAATCACATGACTAAGTTAGAACCTGTGGAAGTTTTCAAGTTCAGAATAAGTTGATATTTTACATACCATTCTCAAGACACACCTTTTACAAACCCGGCAATGATGTGCTCGCGGAGGCTTATAGTGCAAACACTTCTGGCAATATCGTAAATCTCCACCCTGAATTATAGCCAGGACCAGTTAGCAAGACCGACATAACTTTTGATGTGGCAAATAAGAACGGAACCTTGAATGTAAAAGGTCCTAATATGATGAGAGCATCAGTACATACCACACACGTTCCAGGACTATTTAACTTAGAGACAATTTGGTAAAGCAACCCATATTGAAATCTATCTACAGAAAATTTGACAGTAAAGAATCATAAACCAAAAGGCCATGTCTAGCATGCTACTACTGTGAGAGGCAAAACAGTGCACAAAAGGAGACAAAAAAAAGGCTTCGATATAAAAACCAATATGCTGAAATACCTCGCAATCACCATAAGTAGTAGGTAAGAACTTCCCAATAGATAGCTAAAACTAAGAGCATCAAATAAAAAGCATATCAACCAAAGCAAGGATCAAACTTTTGCCCTCTTCAAGCACAAATCTTGAGCCCAAAAGCACTGTCTTTGCCATCGCAGTGAATTCAGTGGCATTGTATTAACCTGATGAATGCCAGCAGCATAAACAGGAAACTCTTATCATCATGAACCACAGACTTTCACCGTCATGCACCATATATTAAAACCATAACTGAAACAGCATTCTATTGATCTAACCACCTCAGCTCCATGGCCAGTGTTAACCATCTCGAACCCATAATCTCTAAAAGAACACATGACCGCACATATCCTTTCTATCCACTATGACATAAATCACCACAAAATCACCATTCTTCCTCATAACAATGGAACACTACAATAAAGAAAGAAGAGGTTGCTTGTTGTGGTTGTTAAATTTTGGTTGATTTCAGCATGGAATCTTAGTCTACAAAAACAGTAGCGTAAAGAAATTTTGTAAGAGAAAACAGCCTTCCCTCCCTTTCACCTCTACCTCGATTCATGACAAAGAAATCATGGTGGGAATGTGCATTCACCCCCACTTCACTGCTACCTTCCAGTTAAGAGCAATGCAAAGTGATTGCATAATGATCAAAAGATTAACAACAAGATGCAAACACAAGTTCAAAAACAAATTGGCTAATGGACACTGACCAACAATTTCCAGATTGCTGACAAAAGGATTCTAAATCTCTCACCTTTTGGCCTGATCTCACCACCAAACGACCAAAGATTGAAAGAGGATGTAAGGACATGTATACCAAATTGAGGCCAAAGGTAATTCCGGATTGCCGGAAACAACTTAAACGATCTAATAAACTAAGTGGATAGTCTAAAATTTCTCACCTTTCGCTTGATCTCATGAATTGGACTCTCCGGGTCTTCGACATCCGGCAAGAACGAAACCGGGACAACTCCAGGGTCCCTCACCACTGCAGCGATGTATGCTAATACAGCAACTGCAGCAACAGCAGAGAATGCTGCGACGTTAGCGAGACCTACAGCGGTGGACAGACCGAACCATGCGTCGACGAGAACAAAAACAGTCGTGTAGTAGATGTAGCAGATTGCGAAAAGAACGACAATGATCGGCAGAGTTATGTAACGCGGCCGCCTGGTTTTTTCGCTATTGTTCTTGATTCTTCTACTAATACTCTTCTCATTGCCTTCCATTGATTTCTTCTCTTCTCTGTTTTTACCAAAAGATGAAATCTTTACTCTCTCCCTCTTAGATTTCTGTCGTTCGGAAACCCAATTTGTAAAATTACAAAAAGCTTCGATCTTTACCCTTTATAACTCCAGATTTATTTTCTTCGGTTCAAGAAATCAAACACAGAATGGAGAACTACGCCGAAATCTGAACTCCTTTAAAAGTCTTTCTCTCAAGATTTCTTCAGTTCAAGAAATCGAAACCCAGGTTAAAAAACCACAAAATATCATGCACTCTCAAGACCTCAAGATTTCTTGGTCTTCGAAATCTTTGAAGATTAAAAAACTACAAAAAAGAACTCTTGAAGTTTACTCTCTCGCTCTCTCTCTTTACTGTAGTTAGAAATTTGTTTCTGTTCGTCAGCTGTTAATATAGATGTAGGAAAAAGAAAAACAAGAATCACCGGCGGCGAGGGAACGCGGAGGAGATCGCCTCCGGCGAGGAAGAGAAAAAAGGAGATGCTCCAATTTTCCGACGAAAGCAAAATTATTATTTAGTTGGAAGAAGAAAGAATAAAAAACAAACTTTACAAAAAATAGCCCTTCTATAAAACAATGGTAATATTAACTCCCCGTACTCTTAGTTCTAGTAAAACCAAACCCATAAAAGTTTCACATTCGTAGCTATTTCAAATAATGTAGTGGTGCATTATTTTCACTCTTATAATTAATTTTTTCATTAAATTATTATCTTCACTCATTTTTCACTAGACAAAAGAACATAAACTATTATCTCTCATATTTAAAAAATATAATAATTTTAATAACTCATTTTAATTAAATTATTTTTATTAAAAATACATCCTCATACACCACCTAAATTTATATAAATATGATAAGGAAAGTCAATTTTAGAAGTTAGAAGGTGCGTGTCAATGGTAGTTAGCTGCATTGCAGACATAACCACAAATCAAATTCAAAATTAAATTTTATTTTAATTTTTATATAATATTTAAATTTAAAAACTATAAAAAAGTTTATGTTATAAATTATATTAATTATTTTAATAAAGAAGTATAACTTATTTTAAAAAAATTAAAATATATTTTATTTTTAAAGAAATTCATTATATAAACATTTAGAGCAAAAAATTTATTTAATTTTTTAATATATTTTTATAAATATGTATAAATTTATTTAAAATTTTAAAATATAAAAAAATTTTATATAGTAATTTGTATTATTTTTTTTACAATAAAAACATAGAATTCACTTTGAAAAAAAAAAAATTTTCATAAAAAGTTTGAAAATTACGTAAAATCTTAAAATTTTGAAAATTAAATTTACATTTTGATAATTATATTAGTAAAAAAGATTAACAAGAGAGAACGAAACTAGGATTAGTTTGTTGAGGTCAAATGCATCAAGTATTTTAAATTTAAATTGAAAGAGTGTTTAAAATTAAAATGATGAATGTCTGAATAATAATAATAAAATAAAATTATAAGTTCAATGAATAATTGAATATAAGAATTTTTTAGAACTCCAAATTTGAAGACGAAAAATGGAGTTTTGATAGTTACAACATTGGTTAAAAGAAAAACAGAAACAGTTCTAGATTAATTAAGGAATTTTGGTTCTTCCTTCAAAGTAATTTTCTTTGCTTTAACGCAAATTCTACAAGCATAACAAACAGAATAGCAATCAAGAGCAAGCTAACTGATTTAGGCATTTCAACAAACACATGATAGGCAATGAAAAACATACCCTTGGCAGCAAATTCGCCCATCGATTCGATGGATGGAAAAACTCAACAAGCGTTCGAGTGGAAATAATAAAGCTTCGAAGCTGTTATTCAATATCAAATTGCCCACCAGATGAATGGGCTTGTATCTCTGCCAGAATAAAGCCCAGTCCAACGAAGTATGGATTTGTCTACTGATTCCAAATTAAACTTTAAAAGTAAGGGCTTGTTTACATATCCCTTTAAACTCACTTATATCATAAAATACATTACAAAATTAAAATAAATTATTTCTATTAAAAACTTTTTTTTTAAAATTTAAATTTAAAACTTATTTTAATATAAAATAATTATAAAATTTTATTTTTTATTAAATATTTTTAATTTTTGATTTCATTTTTAAACTCACTTTTGAAAAGTTGAATTTATTCTATAGTAAACACGCCCTAAGATTCAGTAAAAAATAAAATTTACAATTGTGAGCTGTTTGATTTAATTAGTTAGAAAATGATTTTTTATTTTTTAATTTTATATTTTTCAATACATATTTTATAAATATTTAAAAATTTATAAAGTATAAAAAGATTTTATATAGTGAGATCTGTTTATTACATATTTTTATTATTTTTAAAGATAAAAAAAACACTTATTTTTTAAAAAAATCTTTTATTTTAAAAAAATTTTATTATATAAACACTCTCAAATGTCTTCTAAAATATATTACATATTTCAAACTTCAAATCTCACGAGAGAAATGAAGTTTATGACAACTTAATACGTCCTAAATTGAACTAGAGTTACTATTAATATTTTTAAATTAAATTTAATTTATATTTTTTAGTCGTTATTTTTATTCAATTTTTACTGAATTTTATTTCAGCAAAACTGATTTACTAGAAACACCTTCAAGAATACCCTAGTTCAAGTGATTCTATTAAACAATAAATTAACGAAAAAATATTTATAAAATTAATTAATATTAAAAACAAAAAATATAAATTTCAAATACCAAAAAAAATAATTTAAAATAACAACGGCTGAAGCAAACACGCGTTTTGACGGTTTCATCAAATGAAAAAAATTTTCAGCTGTTCAATATTGACCTCAATTTTTCACATGCTTTTCTTAATCATGCTTTCCGCGTGCCTTTTGACCACTTTTTTCATATTTAAATTCAAATTTTATTTTTAATAAAATCACCATTTCTTCAAATTCCTACAATAACAGAACAACAATTTTTTTTTTGTATACTTCTGCAAAAGAATGAACGAAATGAAGTACAAGCAACTCCCGAAATGGTCTTTTTTATTTTTTTTTTCCCACCAGTTACCATGTACAAATGGCCGAGACAAAACGGCTCTCTCCGATCAGAATTAACAATGGAGATGATCGCGTCCCGACCGAAGAATCAAATGAGTTTGAGAAATATTACAAGTAATAATAAACAAAAGAAATGAAGAAGGAAAAAAAAAAATTAAAAATTGCAATTTTCCCCTGTGGATTTTATACACAAATCAACATCATCCGCCTTCAGAACTTTCCTCTGTCGACCGGAGCAGAAAAAAAAGGGCAGAGGGCGTAGTTAGTGAAGCAGCAAGGTTTCCGCTGGAAGCGATTTGGCCTGGAGCTTTGCATGCTGCTGGGACCAAAAGGCGTGGGCAGCCAACACACGGTCTAATAGTTCCTGAGGCACCGGTTCTCCCCTACGCTGCTGCGGGGATATACGCGCCGTGTGCACCAACGTCTTCCACTTGTCCTGCACCAAATAACGGACCCCCTTTAAACGCTTCAAGTAAAGAAAAACCTTTTACATGGTAGCTTCTATGGATTACCAAGAAAGTCGTATAGTCTATGGCTGCTGAGGCACACGGTTTCTTATCTTATTAGATAAGTGGCCTATTGTAGGTAAACTACTTTTCCTACCTGACCACCAAATTATGAACTTCCCACATTTAAAGAGTGAAAATGGTGCCCGCCAGAATTCTGTTCCTACCAGCATTTTGCTATGGACCCGAATTCAATTCTTTAAAAAATATGCAATATGCTTCCAGCAAACAAAGAAAATAGAGATGTACCTTCAAATCTACGTAAGTTCGATGCTTTGCATTCTCAAAAGCCTGGAGTTTGACATCTCGCCACCTATCAGAAAAAGATATCCACAAACTTAAAATGAGTACGGGGACACCTAACTTAGATCAATTACAGATGATGTATGGTCAGAGCCAAACCTTCCAGTTCCTAGCTTCTCCACTGCCTGGACTAAGGCTTCCACCTCGCCAACCGAGAATGGCCTCCTAATTCGACGTTGCACAATCTCAGACCGCCTAGGCTTCTGTGCTGGGACAACAGCAAGTGCCTCCACATTAATGGAAGGAACGGGTACCAGAGCTTGTGAGTTGGCTTCTACATAAGACTGAACTGAATCATGGTCACTTTCAGGGAGAGTCACAATTGGAGCTAATGGAACTTCAGGTACCATCCCAGATATCCCTAGATCTTGGACAGAGGCAGTTGAAGGAATCCTACAACAGAATTTCACAAATGAGAACTCATAAGAAAAATGGCGAGCTTAATGGCATAGTGAAACATGCTTTCTGCTGAACACAGCAAAGGCATTCAAGTAGGAGGTTTACTTTTTAGCTTAACATAAGTAGAAAATTTGACAAGTACATCTTATTACCTAGCTAGTGGTTGAGGAGATTCACAAGGAAGGTGATGGGATGCTTCAGGGCTCACAAGTGCAGGCGAAGCATTTGTAGGAACCACCACTTGCGGACTGGGCTCGAGAGTAAAACCGACACAATCTACTTTATCGCTACCAGAAATTCCTGCCTGAAACAGAGTTTTGTTGTCATCTCTAACCTTCTTCCCTTGAAGAAGAACACCTACATGAAGACCACCTCCAAGTATAGCAGTAACAGCATCCAAGACTGTCCTCTGCAACACAACAAATGCAAAAATGAGTTAACAGAAAAACAACGAATCATGAACTTCAATTGCTTTCTGTGCTTAGTGCATGAAACATTGAAGCTGCTGGCAAAATACCACCTAGTTTATCCTAAGAAGGAAAGATATAAATCCACGATGCAAGCTTCTTCTTTTTTTTCCAAAATTGAGGACAGCTATTATGGGAAGCTCTAGTTTACCTTAAGTGACCCAACAGTTGCATTTTCAGGAATATCAATATAGACTTCCGGCACCTTGAAGGACTTGATGCTAAATTGAACTGCTAGCAAGTCTTCACATATTAGTTTCTTGCATAGTGATATTAAATTCATAACACGCACTCAACCAACACTACAAGATAAACCTCTGCATACCTCGATATTCGTCAGATTCAAATGAAGATTTCTGTACACTTGGTGAAGCATCATTTGCTGTGGGCCACAAAAGATACCTACGTTAGTAAAACTAGCAACACCATGAAAGGTCTCACTTGAACCATAAACATTGGCAAAACGGAAACCACCACCTCGGTGAGCAGTGCATGACTCGCTAACTTCAGGCTTCATAGCTTTATCTGGAACATTAAAAATGCCATTCCAGCCAATACTAGAATCAAATTCTGCTATTGAACAGCGATCAAACACTTTTCTCCTCTTAAATGAGCTCCTTTGCGACCTTTGGCGCGTGAAGCAGAGTTTTCTACTTTGGCAGGTTGGCTTCATCTCCACATCTGATAGAAAGACAAAGAAGAACTCTCAGTAAAAGAAACTTCTATGTTCAGCAGTATCACTTGTTTCAACAATAACCACAACAGGAAAGACTTAATAAAAGCCTATTCTGGGTAATTCTGTGCTGACTGGTTAAACAAAACGCGTATTAACTTACCAGTGTTGCAACCATTTCTAGGCATCGCTGGAACAGCCTTCCAATGCTTGGATGCCAATAACTTTCTTATTCTACGATCTCCTACACGATGCGCTTTAAAGGACTTAGGTGTTACGGTGCTAGGATGGGTGCACCTAGACATATTGTCGTCATCATCCCTAGCTAAACTTAGTTCCACTGGATCTCTATACCGGATGCAGGAATTACCATGGTGGCTATGATCGATATAGTGGGGCACCTCAACACTACTGTCCGAACTTGCAAATGAAGAAGGTTTTGAATCCAAAACCATTTGATCCTCAGAACTTACATCCAGCTCTGGATTCACAGCTAGAAATGGCTTCATCCCACATTCCACTCTGTCCTGGACGGATTCAGCAGAACCATGGGAATATGTACCAGCAAATTTCATTGGGATGGCTCCAAGATGGCAATCAACTTCTTCCTTAATACCACCAGCAGGAAATTCATCAGACTTCATACCTTTGTCAAGTACATCTGACTTTGGGGAAGATCCTGGAGCCTGCAGCTCCTCCTTCAACACATGATCAACTTGTTTTGGTAAGAGTTTGGTGTCCATTGTGCACCCGTTACAGCTTGCCTGATCAAATGCTTCATCTTTGATTGGCTTCACTTCATCCTGCAACGCCTTCTTAATCTTGTCAGATAGACCATCGAAATCACTTGAGCTGAAAGAGCTTTCTCCATCAAGTAAGATCTTCCCTGCAACAGCTGCAAGTAAATCAAATGCACACATCCGATTGTCATCAACCTTCCGTCTGACAGACCGTTTACCCTATAAAAGAACACCGATTCCCTCAGTCACTAATCAAACCATAAACCCAAAAAACCAATCAAACAAGTTTTCCATACCTTAGCTGATCTAGGGACCCGGGGCATACCCGGAGCCCGGTATCCATTAAATCCGTAGTCCAGCCTCTTCTGAAACACCATATCTCAAATGTTCATGCAGCAGTAAAGCTTAGCAAGCAATATCAGACAACATTGACGGAAACATTTGCTTGATCACCAAAATCTGCAACAAGAAGCAGATCAAAGAAAGTAAAAAAGAATTAGTATGATGTCTCAATAAATCTCTAGAAAGCTAACAAATTCCGAGATCAGATTAAGACCCCAATTCCGAGATTAGGGCAGATCATTCAAAAACCCCAACAATTCGGGGTGAAATGTGTGACTAGAAAGAAAAGTTAAGAACGGAAATTCGATCCAACTACCAATTTAGCTTTAAAAAAATTGATCTTGCAATCAAATATGGGTTTTTCTTTAGAATCGCTAAAACAAAAGAATCCAAGAAAACCCATTCGAGATCATGCAGATTCAGTTTAGACACCGAGTTAACTACAGAAGATCTTAACCAGAGAACCCGATTCCACTCGTTTCGTCGGCAAGGATTCAAGAACGTAAAAAGGTTGTGAAACGTAAATAAAACAAATGCGTAAACTACCACGCAAGGGATCCGTACGGTTTACGGAACAACTTTCAAAGAACCTAAAAATCCATCTCAATTTCAAATTCTGACAAGAAATTAAAGAACCAGAGAACAAACAAAACAAAATCTTCCCTTGAGAAAAAAAGAATTACCAAGAGCTTTTGAAAAAAAACCGTGCAGTGAAGAACAATCGTTCTTCAGATCCGTAACGTGTAACAATTAATTAAAATTCGAAAAAAACCATGGAAGCAAAATTCACATAAGCATACAACAATTTTAAAAAATATTCGGAAAAACAAATGCCTATTTCAAACTACATGCTCAGGGAAAAAAGGAATTTTTGTTCAGAACTACCGTTGCATAATTCAACGAATCCTAGTATTTAAAAAAAAATTCAAAGAAAAAAACAAACAAGAGTTGTGAAATTAGCAACAAAAATTAAGCAATCAACTTATCCAAAAAAGTAAATAAACGTATTATTTTTAAAGAAGAAAAAAACGTTGATGCAGTGCTCTACAGATCCTCAACAACCCCAATCCAATCGAAATAGAAAAATTCAAGACGAATCAAACCAAAATAATTGATGAGCATTTCGATCAATCACATAAAAGTTAAAAAAATCAAACCTTTCAAACAAATCAGACCCAAATAAAACAAGAACAAAACCCAAAAGAAGAACATTTTGATCAAACCCAAACAAAAAAATAAATAAATAAATAAAATCTTCCAAAACCAAAACCCATACAAATCCTAAACCCACCTTGGTCGATCTCCTTCAAAACCTTTTGAACCAAATTCTTAAATCTACCTTCAACAAAAAACTCTCACCAAAATTCTCTTTAAGAAAAAGCTCAATGCCTTCATTCAAATCTCTTCAACCCAGATCTCTCTAACCCTCAATTAAACCCTTTTCTTCTTTAAATCAATAAAATTCTTTCTTTCTTTAAAAAAAAGAAAAGAATTGTCTCTCTCTCACTCTTAAAAAGAGAAAAAATTTCAGTTCTTTCCAAAAACCACTTCCTTCTCTTAAACCCCCTCTTCCCTCCTTCTCTGTACATGTCTTATTATACCAATTCTAACCTGCTACACAGCCGGTCACTTCATACAGAAGACCGTTTCGTCTCTCTATCTCTAACTGTAAGATCTCGACACGTGTAATAATCAGAGAAGCGTACGGCTGTGATTGTTCGAATCGACGGTTTCGGTTACTCGGACGTGCTGCGGTTGCAATTAAAAGTAGCATATATCCATTTAACTTTATTTTTGTTAAATTTAAGGAAAATGACAAAAAAACCTTGCGGCTGTAAAAAAACTGCCCACCGAACCCATCGCAGCAGTCCGTTGTTCTTGTTACCTTTATCAAACGCAGTAAAAAAATTAATTACAGTGGTTTGTAATTTCAGTCTACTAATAATCTAGTTTCGCACTTTATTTATATTCTGTCCCAGATTATTAATTACTAGAGAAAGAAGTGCCCTTAGGATGAATTATATAGATCACTTTTGCAAAAATAATAATCATACTGGCCCTTTCTTGCAAACTGTTAGAATGACAAATTTTTACAATTTTATTTTATTAATAAATTAAATAGAATAAAATGTGGATCTTGTGATTAAAGAGCGAATGCCTCACTACGTGAGGCTATAATTAAAAATCAAATAATAAAAACTTTTTTCCTTGATTGACATTATTAAATTCTAATTAAGAAAAGATGATAATTTCGTGGTTGAGAAAATTTTCAATATTATTAGTTTTTATGTTTTAATTAATGGCAGAAGAGTTTCTTGTCTGATAATTCGAATATCCTAATTCGTTGTTTTTTAGTTTTTACATAGCTGCTAATCTCGAGAAGAATGTCATTATATTAAAAAATTTTTATTATTCAGCTAATCATAATTCAAAATTTTGAAGATGCTAAATATATTAAAAAAATATTTGAAAGTGTTTATTATAAAAGTTTTCTAAAAGAATCAGATATATTATTTTATAAATACTTTAATATATATTCATTTTATTATTTTATTTTATTTATATGTTTCATTTCTAAATTATGTATAATTTTTTTAAATTAAAAAATTAGTAAGCAATTTCAAATCTGTTCTAAATTTCTGTTAAGAAACTTAATTGAAGAGCCATAATTTGAACTGCTAGCCATGACAAGCATTAAACCGCCACATGGCAGTTGAAAAGCTACAAGAATGGAATAAAGCGCGTTACGTGGGTTCATTCGCCAAACAACAATTACGCGCACGATTAAAATTTCCCAGCAGAAAAACAACAAATTTTTAATTAAAATTACAAATTTCTTGTGACGAGATCAGTCTCCGTCAATGACCAATGACGTGGCACGTCATTGACCAGGGATCCTAACGGCGTCAATGACGGAAGTTTTAGTGGACCGAGCATCTTGACAAGAGAGAGAAACGTGTGGTATATGTTCTCACTAGCGGGCCCACTGCAACCATGTAATTCTTCCTAACTGTTTTGCTGTTATCCAATCATCTTCTGCCAAGACGAATAAAGTTTATCCAGTATAAAAAATATAACAAGAAATTGAGCAAACGAATTAAAGTTTTCAAAAAGTTTGAATTTTAATTTAAATCTTTCGGTAGTTGTTATAGAAGCGTTTGGAGAATACTTTTAAAATATTTTTTAAAATCAAATATATTTTATTTTATTTTTATAATTTAATTAAAATAATTTATAAATATTATTTATTAAAAATTTAAAATAAAACATTAGAAAACTATTTTTAGCCAAATGCATTTAACGCCGGGTATGTTACAGATTATAAAAATAAATTCTATTCATTTTGTCGACAGTCGAGTTGGTTTAATTCTCAAACTACACATTTTTATTGACTTGTGAAATATTGTTATGGCTCCAAAAATTTTCTTATAATTATTAAATACATTATTAACATTTGCATAAATAGTTTAACTTCACATTTAGGGCGTATTTTAAATGCCCATAACTGAGTTTCGTAAAAGTAAAAATAAGAAATAGAGTTTTTCGAAAAATAAAGTGAAAGTGGAGTTCAGTATTTATGTTTCAATTAATTTTGGAAGTATATTAAAAATTAAAATATATAGTTGTATTGGGAAGTGTGTAAATAAAAAAATTAGAACTGAAGTTCTGCACGTAAAAGTGGAGTTTTGAGTTCCTTGTGTAATTAAAATATATGAACTTTTCGAAATTTAAAATTTGACGGAAGAAAGTGAAGTTACGGGCGATTTGAAAGACGCCCTTAAAGTAGGATGGCATTCTAATTATATTAAAAAATATATAAATAAAAAAGTTAAAATAAAAATTCATATATAAAAATATAATTTTAAAATTTTTTATTTAATTAATATATATAAACAGTTTGAAATTTCAGAATTAAAAAAAATAAAATTACGAAAGTTCAAAAAATTTTCTTTTTTCTAAAAGTTTTAGTTTATATTGTGGATGTAACTTGATCCAAATCTTTAGAAACAGCTCAAACCAGGTTGTCGAATGATCACGGCCGTCCGGTCCAAATCAAACGGCAGTGATGAACCGATGACGCCGATGTCACATGAAATCACGTGCTAAACACGTGGGCCATGTGGGCTTTTATTGTATCTTTGAGAGTTAGTTACAACTGTTAGCAAATTGTTTATTAATATATATTAAACATATAAAGAGTGTGCCCTTGTTCTTTTTTAATTTTTTTATTCCTCATAATAAAATAATAATATTGTCGTTAGTTGTACTTTAAAATAAGTACGGCGAATATTTAATTTCATGATCTGAAACTAATTATAAAATCAAAATTTAAAACCAAATTTATAAAAATAAATATAAAAAAGTTATTCAGAGTCAAAAGATTTGGAGTTAAAGTTTCCATGACATTTAGAAGGAAAAATAATTTTTTTTTTTTTTTTGTTAGACTGCATTGTTGAGATTCATGAAGAAAGAAAAAAGTAGTATCAAAACTTTTGAGCTAGAATTTGTGCTGTGTACGTAATTGAAAATTTTAGTTATCAAAATGAAATTTTCTTTTGGTTACATATGAAAATTGTTAGTTTCAAAAAATATTTGGAAGTGTTTAATTAAAATTTATATACATTTTTTAAATTTTTTTATTTATCAAAAAAGTTTTTGTACAGTATTTTATTTTTAATTAATTTTTATTTAAATAAAATAAATTTTGTTTTCAAAAAATTTTATCAAAAATATCTTATTTTTAAATAATTTGAAAATCCAATGAAAGCGTTTAAAAAGAAGATGAGTTTGCTTTTTTGTTTGGTCATGTTTTTCTGTTTTTCTAAGGGCGTGTTTACCAACACCCCTAAACTCCACTTTTTTTAAACTCAAATTTTACATAAATACATATAAAAATTAAAATAAACTTTTTTTATCAATAAAAATTTTTTTAAAATTCAAATTTCAAACTTACTAAAAATATATAATTAATATAAAATTTTATTTTTTATTAAATATTTTTAATTTTTAAATTTATTTCTTAAAAACTCTACTTTATTCTAAACTCCACTTCCTACCCCTTGGTAAACACGCCCTAAGTTGAAGGTTTGCAGCAGCTAACGAGAAAGAGTGTAGCAACAGCAATCTTCGGCTCCGTTTGCGATCGTTTATAAAATAGAATTTTTTTAAAATAAAAAATATTTTATATTTTTTAATTTTTAAAAATAATAAAAATATGTAATAAAAAATTTCATTATAAAATTTTTAAATATTTATAAAATATATATTAAAAATATGAAATAAAAAATAAAAAAATAATTTTAGAGAAATAAAAAGCCAAACGCATTCTCTTTTCCCTATGATTTTAGTTTTAACATTTTAAAGAATTTAACTTATTATTTTAAATAAATATCTAATTTTTAAATAAATTTTTATATTATTTTTTAAATTTAAAAAATGTGAAATAATATAAATTATGTTATCTATAATAATTATTTTTAAATAAAAACAATTTATTTTCTCAAAATCTTTAAAATACAGTTTATAAAAAATAGTTTTAATTTTAAGCGGTCTAAAAGCTTCATTTAAATTTCATTTCACTTTATTTCAAAATCACCAATTTATTTTATGTTTTATAGTAAATTTTTATAATTTTTTACAAATTTATTAAACTTAAAATTAAAAAAAAAATTCGTAATTAAATTTAATTATTTTTTTATTTTCTAAAAAATTAAAAATTATTTTGATAATAAAATGAAAATATTATTATTTTAGAAAATGTTCATTTTGACTTCCAAGCGCTTCCTACCAAAGTTTTAAAAATCGGACCGGATGTTGACCCGAAATATCATCCGGGTCAACGGGTCACGGTTTGACCCGGCGGGTCAAACAGCACTACTACGCCCAGCAGCTTAGCAAGGCAACTCTAGTCTGTCCAAACTCTAAATAACAGCACAGGTAGTATTATTGAGCACACAACAGAAACTCTTTATCAAAAGACAAACACATCAACATCTAGTTTTCAAATTTCAACTTAACTATGAATGTTACATAATTACATAAACTTGGAACTTCTAGGCTTCTAGCTTCAACATGATACAGTTAACACCAACTATAAAGTAAAACATTCATCGTTTCATCATTAACATCAAAACAGCATTAACCTCTCAATTACTAAGTTTCTAACAACATTCAGAGCTTTACAGTTTTGCTGAGAGATATAAATATTCTTCAAAGCTTCAGCTGTGCATGAGGGTAAAGAAAACACCTTCAATTCAAGGCTTCAACTCTATCAGGCAGTCAGCAATCCCCTACTACTACCTGTGCAATGTTATAACACACATGCAAGAAACATTACTCAGTCATCAAGACAGCAAGCTGTAGTAATATAGTTTGTAGAGGAAAAATTAATTATGTTATAACATGCAGGAAACAAAGGAATGAAGGATTTGTTTCATTTCTGTCTGTAAAGAAAATCAATTCTTTTTTGTTGCTACCAATTCAATGCCTCTAGTCTCAGTAAGCCACTGCCCAGCAAGCCACTGCCTAGCAAACTTATCGCCACCGCCAAAAAAAAAAAAAAAAACTATCTTCTTTGGCAAAGAAAAAAATTCCACATACAACTATAAAAAACTGCTATGCTACTACACCAGATCAAAAAAATCTTAAAAACCTTATGCTGATAGTAAGAAATAAAAAAACATAAAATTGCATTCAAGCTTTGACAGGTACATATCACACACAGAAGACAAAAACAGAACTTATGTTTCTATAAAATCACTCACTCTAATATGTACACTTAACTGACTTAAATCTTTAAGTGTTGTAAATAACTAAATATTATGCTCCCAAATCCACTTTGGCAGCAAGCAAGTAAAAAAAAAACCTATAATAAGCCAGTAAACCATACTGGCCAGTAACAAAAAAAAACAAACAAATTAGCAAACCAGTAAGCCATACTGCCAAGTAAGAAAAAAAAACACAACAAACTAGTAAGCCACTGCCCAGCAAACATACTGGCCACTGCCCAGCAAAAAAAAAAACTCTATGCTAGCAGTAAGAAAAAATTCCACATACAACTATAAAAGACTACTATGCTACTACACCAGATCAAAAAAATCTTAAAAACCTTATGCTGATAGTAAGAAATAAAAAAACATAAAATTGCATTCAAGCTTTGACAGGTACATATCACACACAGAAGACAAAAACAGAACTTATGTTTCTATAAAATCACTCACTCTAATCTGTACACTTAATTGACTTAAGTCTTTAAGTGTTGTAAATAACTAAATATTATGCTCCCAAATCTACTTTGGCAGCAAGCAAGTAAAAAAAAAAAAACCTATAATAAGCCAGTAAACCATACTGGCCAATAATAAAAAAAAACAAACAAATTAGCAAACCAGTAAGCCATACTGCCAAGTAAGAAAAAAAAACACAACAAACTAGTAAGCCACTGCCAGCAAGAAAAAAATCTATACTGGCAGCAAGAAAAAAAATTTCAGATTGCCAAACTGGTCCTTATAGTGCACAAAAATAATTTAGAAAGCCCTAACTTATGTTGGCAGCAAGAAAAAAAATCACAACAAACCACTAAGCCATTGCCCAATAAGAAAAAAACCTATGCTGGCAGCAAGAAAAATTTCAGTTTGCCAAACTGATGCTTATATTGCATAAAAAAAAATTCAGAAAGCTCTAACTTATGCTGGCAGTAAGAAAAAATCACAACAAACCACTAAGTCACTGCCCAGCAAGAAAAAAACCCTATGCTGGCAGCAAGAAAAAAATCACAACAAACCACTAAGCCACTGGCCAGTAAGAAAAAAACCCTATGCTGGCAGAAAAAAATTCCAGTTTGCCAAATTGATGCTTATACTGTATAAAAAAATTCAGAAAGCTCTAACTTATGCTGGCAGTAAGAAAAAAATCACAACAAACCACTAAACCACTGCCCACAAGAAAAAAATCCTGTGCTGGCAGCAAGAAAAAAAATTATAGTTTGCCAAACTTGTGCTTATAATACATAAAAAAATCCAGAAAGCCCTAACCTATATTGGCAGTAAGAAAAAAAAATACACAACAAACCAGTAAGCCACTGCCTAGCAAGAAAAAAATCTATGCTAGAAGCAAGAAAAAAAAAATCCAAAACAAACCACTAAGCCACTGCCTAGTAAAAAAGTTTTCAACAAATATGCCAGTAAACTAGTTAATCAATAGCAAACAAAATATAGAACAAAACTTAGCTCCTAGAAAATAGAAATAATATCAAACAGAATTATCTTACATACCATGAGGCAGTCCCTCTTCATTATCTTCTTCATCTTCATTATCCACATCAAGATCATCAAGGTTCAGTTCAATATCTACAAAATAATTACATTTCAAAAGTTAGATTCTTAAATTCATAATGTAACATCATTAATGAAAATAAAATGAAAACAACTACCATCAGTGGGTTTCTCTTGAATTGACCATTCTTCCAATTGTTTGTAAAAAGCTTCTAACTCTTCATTCGTTAAAAGTGGAGGTTCTTCCATAGTCGTCCAATCAACATTGTTACCAAATTCTTCAACATCTATAGGGTCATAGTTTCAACCCTTGAAATAATTCTTAATTTGCATTCACGATTCATTAAAAAAACATTTGAAAATATGAAGTTATAAACAATAAAAATTAACAATAAAATATATAGAATAAATATTACCTCTGTCTCAATCTCAAGTTACAATGAACATACACAAGATTGTTAAGCCATTGATGCTCCAATCTATTTCTTTTTTTGGAGTGAATATGCTCAAATATGCTCCAGTTTCTCTCACAACCTGAGGAACTGCATGTTTGGCTTAACACATGAATAGCCAAATTTTGGAGATGCTTAGCACTGTTTCCATATAATAACCACCATTCATCTACAAGAATATAAAAGTTTTAGAAAACAAAAATAATATACAAATCAAGTAACCATACAATTAATAATTAAGACTATCTGGAGCCATTCGTTGACGATTAGATATGGCAGAAATACGTCCAAAGTCTCCTTCGGCATTTCTAAAGAGCTTTAACTCACCGGTCAACTTACTGATTAACTCAAAATCTCCATGAGCATACTTTTCTATAACATCTAGAATCCCCGAAGTAGTGGAATAATTTTTGTCATAGGCAGAGCTATCATATTGATACTGAGGATTGAGCTAATAACCAGCTGCATATAAAGCCCTACCTAACTGATGATCCCACCTATTACTAATAATAGTCAAATATGGTGCAACTCTTTCCTTATTTCTCTTGAATCTGTTCAATATTTCAGCTTTGGCATTATGAATAGCCTCATACAAATACCCCATGCAAGGCCTATCATCACTATCAACAATACGAAGAACACGAACTAAAGGAGCAGTTAGTTTCACAATAATTGCACATTCTGTCCAAAATGAAGGAGTTAGAACATCATCCATAAATTTTTTTCCTTTACTCTCCCTAGCATATGCAGAAGTTGTCCATTCTTTAGATGTAACCATAGCTCTCAAACTATCTTTATGAGTCAATATACTTTGCAAAGCAACAAAATTCGTAGCAAAGCGAGTCGGTGCTGGCCTAAGTATTTCTCTCCCACATGTAAATTTTCTCATCAAATGTAAAGGAAAACATTGGTTGTAAATATACTTTGTAATCCTAGATGCATGAGTCACCAAGTTGCTAACTTCATCTAACTTGCCAAAATCATGAAACACCAAATTAATATAATGCGCACAAGGAGACCAAAATAAACTTTTAAACTCTTGCTCCAATAGTCTACCAGCAGCAACATAGTTAGATGCATTATCAGTAATAAACTGAACCACATTTTCAGCACCAACATATAGGACAACTTCTCTAAACAGCTTGTATAACATCTCAGCAGTTTTTAAGGCATCAAATGCATCTATAGATTTGAGAAAGATAATACCTTTCGGGCAATAAACTAAAAAGTTGATAATAGTTCTTCTATTTTGATCTGACCATCCATCAGCCATGATAGTGCATCCCGTCCTCTTCCATGCATCACGATAACTCTCAACATAGAGCCTCGTCTCCTCAACATTTTTTTTCAACAAAAAATTTCTAAAAGTGTGATAACGGGGAGCTTTGTAACCTACACCCATACTGGCAATAGCATCTACCATATATTGAAAATACATAGAGTTAACGACATTAAAAGATATGCATGCATCAATCATCCATTTTGATATGGCTATCGCACATCTTTCCATAGCCTCTTTATTTTGCAATACACTTTTCAAAGTGGGTTGTGCATTGGGAGTGATTCTCGGCATAAAATAAGAATGCATAGGAATTACTTTTTTTTCCTTTTGCATGCATTTCTCTTCTTAAATGACCCTCTCCAATTTCTGTTGATGTGCCTTGATCTGGTAGCACATCTCCACCCTCGCTAAATGCGTTATAAGCCTGCTCCTCATATTCCTTGTGGCGTTCGCTAAATGGATTTTGTTCGTCGAGCATTTTTTTATGTCTTCTCTTTTTGGAAGCGAAGTCATCAATGTGTAACTTCATCTGGTAGCGAACATCAGCAGGAACATTCTTGCAAGCGCCAACATCCCCTTTAACTCCGGCTAAATGTTGTTTCAATCAGTTAATGCCACCTCCAGCAAATGCTCTTGAACAATAGCTACATATCAATTGTTTTTTCTTCTTATCACCACTGCCAACTTCGACCAGTCTACAGTGATTCCAGGCAGGATCGCTTTTTCCTCTGGAAAGAGTTTGAGTTGCTAGAATTGTTGAAGACTGTGTGGCAGATTCCGAAAATGGATTAGAACCAACACCAGACATTGTATAGCAATAAGCAAAGAGCTAAAATTGCAAACAAATGAACGTCTGTAGTGTGCAGACGGACAGCGTGCAGAGCGGGCAGAGAGACGAATTAGCAGTGGTGAAAGCAGATAGCCTAAAGCAGGAACACGTAGCCGGAGAGTAGAGAGCCGGAGCACAGAGGAGAGTGTTGGACAGCAACGAGCAGAGGCGGAGAGCATGGAGTGCAGCGGCGAGCAGAGGCGGAGAGCAGAGGCAAAGTAGAGAGCCGAGAGTATAATAGAGAGCCGGAGAGGGGAGCTCGTCGGAGAGCGGCAGCGAATTCGTCGGAGATGGGAGAGGAAAGAAAATGAAGTAGATTTAGGAATTTAGGAATTAGGATCGAGCGGCTGCAGTTCGACTCGATAAGTCGATATGAGTAGATATTAAGATTAGGAATAAAATTAGAGTTATTAATTTATTATTTAGATTAGATTATTAGATTAATTACTTGATTAGTGAGGATTTTTTTTTTAATATCGGAACGGTTCAACCGGACGGACGGGTTGAACGGTTCCGAACGGATCATAACGGGTCAGCTACATAGGCGATCTATTTGCAGACCCGGACCGGTTTGCCGTCCGGATCGACGGTTCGCGGGTCGACCCGAACGGGTCGGTCCGGGTCTGCCAACTGTGCTTCCTACAACGTTCCCATAGAGATTAATTGCATGTGTCGGTAAATAATTATTTGATTAGGTCATTAGTCGGTCGTTGTTAGTTTAATTAAAAAAATAATTGCATTTTCTGGCTAATCTTCTCTACCTACCTTTTGGTCCCCATTAGTCAACTTTAATCAAAATAAATAAAAAACTCCAATTAATATAATAAACAATATAGTTATTATTATTTGATAAAATAATTATTATAATCAAATTATAAAAAATTTAAGACTTCACATGTATATTTAATTATGGTGAAAAAAGTTAAATTGAAATTATAATGGTATTCCTTAATTGATAATGTTTGCCTAATTCCTATCAACACTTTGCTTATATTTATAATATAATTCAAGCAAAAAATAATTTGATATTCTGAATCATCCATAAAGAAATGCAAACAAACAATAAAACCATAATTAAAAAAAATATAGTTCTGTTTTAATAATAATATAATAATAATAATAAGATCAATAAAAGAAGGGATACAAATTTTTACATCTTTGTTGCTTGATAGTGACCTAAAATGCCACCTGCATATATTTGCTGGCAAGAAAAAAATAAAAACTATTGTTAATAATTAATAAAGATAATGAAACCCAAGCATCACCAAATAAATAAAAGCTACTACAAATTGAATCACCATTAAAATAAAATATTTGAAAAGCTTTCTTATCCAAATCAAAGAAAATTCTAGAATGAAGAATCACCTACTGCTACTTGGACTTGTTACATTTTAAGTTTATATGAATATTAAGTTTGATTTTATAGTTGATTTAATCAAAGATAAGTCATGAAATGATACTTAGCATGAGTAGCATGTTTATATTATTTTGTTATAAACAGAGCAGTAAAAGAGTGCCAAGATGATTCTAGAATCTACATTATTTTGCATGTTCACTTAGAGCATATTTATCTATGATTCTAAATATGAGCTTAGTAGAATAAAATATATCTTAAATTTTAAAAAAAACTAAGTTCAAATTTTTGATTAATAATAAAATTTTATGATATATAATTTTTATATTTTTATTTTAAAATTTTCTTAAAATATTATAAAAATAAAAATAAAATAAAAAATATTTGTTAACACCAATTTAGACATGTTTATCTATACTTAAATTGAATTTTTTGGCCAAAAATTTTCAAAAAAAAAAAGTTCAAGTTCATCTATAAACAAGTTATTAATAACACTTTAGCCCCTGTTTCAAAACCCCAAGTGGAACATGTCATGGCCAAAGGTTCCAATCAGCCAAAAAACACACAAAAAATACCACAAACATATTTCATTTCTTTCATTCATAAAAACTAAAGAGCTCTATACATTCAGCAATGAACAGCTCCAAACAAAACATCACTCAAACTGCTTGCAAAAATCAGGTGAAGACATTTTGCTGCACTGCACCAGCCTTTACTGAGCTATTACAAGACTAGACTATTATTATGTCAAATCCATGTAAATAGACTATTATTAGAGAGCTGTTTGACAAAATTTATCTGAAAAGTTTTTTATTAATTTTTATTATTTTTGTAATAAATATTTATAGATATTATCAAAATTTAAAAATATAATAAAATATACTTAATTTATAATTTTTTTATTAATTTTAAAATTAAATGATAAAATTTATTTAACAAAATATAATATAAATTATATTTTATTTTAAAAAGATTCTATAATGTACTCCGAAACTCTCCACGTGTATATATGTTCATTAAACTGGTCATTCTATTCATTGCAGGCCCCATCACCGAAATGTTCTTATCTTCATTCTTCAAAAGCGGATGCAGACATAAAAGTTTTCATCATTAATCTTATTTACTTCTTCATAAATAATTCCAAATGTTACTTTGTTACTAAAAATGCATTTTAAAGTAATTTTTTAATTCACATTTATAAAATTCATTTTTAATAATTTATTTAAAACTTTATTTTTTAGAAATTCACATACATTCAAATATTTTACTACAAATAAAATAATAATGTTTCAATCAGCAATAGTCATCCAAGTGCTTCTAGATTTCTCTCCTTCCAATCCTTGAATGGATATGTACTAACGATATAGCAGTTGTAACGGGAGGACCCAATCCAGAGTCCCTTCATATAATGTGTTCCAATTCCCAGCACTTCAAAGGTTGCTGGATAAAATCTACAACCAGAAAAGGCACTCCCACAAAAAATCAAATCGTCGAAAACTACGAAGTATAAAATAAAATGGATAAAACCAGAGAGAAACACGAACCTACATGGAACTGCATTCTATAACTATCAATAAACAGTAAAGGACAACTTTACATGTAATCTAATACGAATTCGGAAAAAAGACCGACTAGCTTGGTGAACAGATAACAAAAACAAGCGGGCCAGAAATGAAGGGGTGATACGGGCTGCAAGCCTGCACCGCACATGGTTTACAAGACCATAAATAATCCATGGCCAACATGTAACAATGAACTTGCTACAACGCTGACAAATCAGAAAACTGCCATGGGTTGAACTCTGCGGTTTCGGGGTCAACTACATCGATAGCATCTGAACTATCAATCTTGGATCTATGTTCAGCATAATTGCCATTGTATTCATAGACCTCCAAGTCGCCCCAAGGTGTAGGCGCAACCTCATTTGTCATGCTGAACCACTTTGGAGTGAACTTTTCCCCCCTTGCTTCCCTTTCTCTCTTTTCTGCTCTCTGTCGTTCTTCCAAACTGCAGATAAAGCAGGCATCAAACATCAAAAGAAAACATCAAGCAGAGGACACAGATATCTACTAGAGTTCATGTAGATACCTTCAAATCCAAAGGAATTTACAGTCTAATATATATTACCTGCTCTTTTCTGTACCAGATTTGGACATGTTGCCCTTCTCAAGTGCGTATCTATCAGGGCGTAATCGGGAATCGGATGGAAGAAGCTTCTTGGGTGCTGTCTCAAAGCTGTTTATTTTGTGGGCAAAGTATGTATACTGGTATTTGTCATTCTCAGGCACAGCTGCAACTCTCCAAACCTATCACATGTCATGAGATGATCAAAATACAACATAAGACAGCCTACAAAAATCTTGTTTGTCCAAAACTAATGACATTATAACCTAAAACAACTGCATTAAGGTCCTGGAATATCCCAAAACCAGTTGCATCTTTCTTTAATAAATACAGATTGGTCACATAGAGCAACTTCTAAGATGTTCACAGCTAACTATGTCTAGAGAAGTCATTTTATGACCAGAACAATATGCTGTAATCCATTTAGAGAAGGAAGCTATCAGGTAAAAGCAAGCAATTCTATTAATTCAAACTCAGGAGAACTATCATCTTCAGCTTTTGAATAACAATAGTGTAAAGTAGTTACTGAAATTTGGTTTTGTCGAACAAGCCAAACTATTAAAACCTAAACTAGGCTCCTAGTATATCCCAAAACACATTAAAAGATTGGACTCGTGATACGTTTGCATGACTATTAGAATCTTGCGAAATTTCACCTATCACCTTGCCGACGGAAAAGCAATGCACTATAGCTAACTCAAGATTAGAAGAGTCCCACAATATAATGATGATAATGGTGATGACGATGAATATGTTCTCCTTTTTAATAGGAAAACACCCTGAAGTAGTATAATTGCAATCACAGACAAGACAACAAACGCACATCACAGTTTCGACTACATTGAATCATTAAATAGCCACAAAGTTCATTACTATCTTTTAGATGATTTGATATTTACAAAAATATCAAAAGAAACTTCTTAGAGATAGAGAGTGAGATATTCTCACGAAATTATGCAGGACTTGAGTTTACTAATGAACAGGACTAGGTTGCAGCGAATGTGTGAGATATACCTCTTTAGGATCTGTTCCAGGGAGAGGCTCTCCTTCCTCATCGCAAGGTTGGCAACTTATTGATTCATTCCACTTCCCTGTCATTAGAATCTTCGGTTCCTCTTGCGCATCATAAACGTAGCCATCTACTTCATATCGGCCAGCTCTGCCAAAGATGGCATAGTTTGTAAGGACAAATATGATACACAGAATCGGTGAAGTAACACATACAACTACCACAATAGCAGAGAATTATCATTATCATGCAACTAAAGATTGATCCCATAAAGAAAAGGTGAAGTCACCCAGACACTAGGGCAACTTAGGAGCTACTTAGGCTTCAATCCCAATAGATGGGATCAGCTTAAACAGATGTTGAGAAAAAATAAAAAAGACTTCTTATAAAACCTCGATATAAAATTCATTAAATAATAAAAAGCATAAAAACAAATATACCAGGCTACTACTTATACAACATTCCAGAATGATTCAACAATACAACTGAACCTGTATTTATTAAATTGCAGTTAACAGTAACATTTGAATCTTTTATGAGAAAACACAACAACTATTACTAATAACCATGCTACTATAATTCGATTTGACCAGAAGATTCATCTACTAAAGCATTTTCTTCGAAGAAGTTGATCCTCTTGCCTAAAGTGAAACATACATATTACTTAAGTTTTAGGTAAGCAATTTAAACTTGAACTAACCAGTTTCAATATTGCTTAAAGTTGAACTAGAACATAATTTGAGACCGTGAGTTGGGCAAAATTAGAAGGAGCTCAACTTTTTCATAGTTAAAAAGAAAAAAAAAAAGAAAAAGAAATCATCACATACCCAAACCAACCACATGGTTGGAAGTATAGAACAACTTTGTCCCCTGTTGTCAAATTCGTCATGATCATCTCTCCAGGGGAGTCAACCCAAGTTCGCCCAAAAATAAGATTATGACCTTTTGATGGTGGTGGAACCAAATCCAAGACTACCCCAGTTTTCTTAAGGGTCACCCTTGTCCTGCATCGGATCAAACATAATCATATGTGACTACATGTTGAATAGGATGACAATGCACAACACATGTCGCTATTTTATGAAACGGTACACAAAAAAACACTTGCTGAAGTGCTCTGGGTTCAGTAATTGACAGAATAAATTCAGTGATAATTTGCAAAAGAACCTATACAATTGAAACTAACCTTCCAACAGGATAGATTTCAACTGAATTCCCTAGAAATTTAGTTTTCAGTTTGGAGGTGATGTCATATGTAAAATGCTCATTCTCAGCATGTGCAGCACCCATTGGAGGATGATGGCTAACCTGAAAGTGAGGTACAACTTGTTATCCTCATTACAGCAAGCCAAAGAAAAAAAGGATGGACCATTTCTCAGCTCTCAAGAATTACATCTTGCAATGTATACTGCAAAATAATAGATCTACAGAGAGGTAATAGCATAAGGAAGCATCAGAAAACTTCATGCAAGTCTGCAGAAACTAACCTGTTCTGCAAGAAATGTAATCCCGTTGTGATTAGTCATTTCGTATGTCTCTCCCAGGATAGGATTAAACGGCTTCCATGTTCTTTGCAATGAATAATACACAGAGACGGCCCATGAAGCTGCAGAAAAAGAGAAGATCTTAACAAAATAATCATTGTGGATATGTTAAAGAAAGAATTCAAATAGATGCATACTTGCATACACCATACGCATGTAAGGATCTTTGCATTCATCTGCCATATCTAACAAGTGACTATACTCCATCAGCTACAACAAGAATTGAAGAACTTAGACTTCAATGCAATCAGTAACAGCCATATGCATAAACTAAGGCAAATTAATAGAACATAACTTCAAAGGGTATACAAAGTAAACTACTGACTAAACCAAGAACATACAGACGCAATTTATTTTCTGTACACATGGATTAGCTCTAGACAACATGCATTAGTTCCTAAACTTTCTCTTCACTGTAATGGAACTATCCATTCTTTGCGCTCTCTTTAGAGCTAAAAATTTTATTAATGCTGATGAAACAAAAGCGGTCACTGGTGCTTGGTGCAAACACAGATAGTATATCATAATGTTCAAACTGGATGCGGTTAGTCATTTGTAATCTTATGTCATATATGTAATATGCATTACAATGTAAGTAGAAGAACTAAAACTTCGAGTAATAAAGCATGGGGCAGCAAGACATTCTCCAGCCTTCTCAAAATACTGAAGTTCCAAATTTACTAGCAAGTGATAGCTTATTATAGTTTGACAAAAAGGTCTGAGCTTATCAAATAACAAATCCTACCAGCCTCCAAGTTGGCAACTTTAAAGTACGACATAAATGTAAAAGACATAACTATAGACATATAAAAGGTGACAGAATCACAACAATGATAATTCAGAAAGAGCAGAATGACCGCTATTAGACTCCTCAGACAACAAAGTTTCTCAAAAGATGAAGAGCAAAATGCCACTCAAAAAGAAATTTTAACTTGTCATACATATAAAGAACAAACCTCAGCCATCTTCTGAAGCATGGTCATTGGCTCAAAGATGATGACAGGGAGTGTAACCAGTGAGGTCACATCTGCACCAATGTATTTGCTCATCATTTTCCAGTAACTATCTCTGTCCTGCAGACAGATAGAGAAATTAACACAAATCAAAATTTACATATAGACAATATTTCCCATTAGGAGGTGCAACATTAATGCTAAACAGGAAGGGAAATAATCAAATACAACTACACGTATGAGGATGGCTAAAGCATAAGAAAAATTAGCACACGCCAATCAACTCAATAACAAGTATACAAATCATAGGAAGTAGCATAATCTCTCAGTTCACCATTTTACTTATGCAGAAAGCATGCATATGAGGATGAAATTGGCAGGCAATGAGAAGTAGTTGGTGATATATACTAACATGAAAAGCACAAAATTGACAGAACACAGACCTCCTGCTTCCATCTACCACGTTGTGCTTCTGTTTCAGCATCTTCTGTTCCTCCTTCAGGGTTTATTACCTCAAGGCCTTCATATCCCAGTAACCTGACAGACAAGTGAAAATGAAAACATATGGCATGGTAGGAAGAATATGGACTTAACAACAAAATCAACAGTTCACAGCAGTACCATTCGTTCAACTTCAGTGACAGTTTGTATGCATACAAACACACGAACAAACTCAAATAGGTTTTCAGAGTAAAATTACACTATCTAGTTATAAAACTTGTGGAGCTTCTACACTGTTGTGAATATGTGGAAGGCAAAACAGTGAACAGCACCTTCCATATATCCAAAATTTGTTCCAGAACCGAGAAAAGATAGTAGATCTCTAAGACAACATGGTAGAACAACTTATCATGTAAGAAAAGCACAGTATCCATGTCCATTCTGAGAATTCTTCAGAGAAATTCCCGCATCTGAAACATAGGACCAATTGACGAACTTGATAAATGGACAGAAACTAGCACCAACACCCGAATCACAGTCCATAAGACTCGAAATTCAATTATAAAATTTCCATACCAACTAATCAACTGATTTCAGATAAACTAGGAAAGCCATATCTTAAACAAACAAAGAGCATCATCAAATAGCATCTTCTTTAAAACTATTACTTCGTCAAAAGAAACACCAACAAGAACAATGCTTAAACTTTCATTGATCTCTTGAATTCATTAAAGACAACAAAATACAGTCTCTAATCTTTATCATTTCAGTAATTGAATGGGATCAATCACACTCACTCAAAAAAACACTCTTAATTGACTTAGCATTCAAACGTCTCTCCTATCTAGTTCCTATTTGTAACCTTCGAATTAATCAACCAACCTCACATACACTAGGAAAGAATTATCTTAATCTCAAATTAATAAAGAGCTCAAACGTACATCACCATCTCTAAAACTTCCACTAGATCACAAAACAAACTTGATCGATCTCTCGAGTTCATTAAATACAACAAAAGCTCAATATCTACTAGTTACTGCAACAATCCAACATCAACGTTAATCCAATAAAAGCACTTTCAATTCACTAATTAAGGCTAGATTTTACCATACAAATACAAAAACAAATATAAAATCAAATTATACTTTCTATGTAGAGAAAAAGAAAACTCCTTACCCGTTAATGGATCTGGTCATAGCGCTACCCCAGCTCCGTAACGCCGAGAAGAGACCTCCTTCGCCACCGCCCACTGCCGCTTTCTTATCGCTCGAACTCATCATCACCTTCTTCTTCTTTTTCTCTTGCACAACAACAAATCGAGAATAAACTATTTCAAATCAAATCAACGATCTCCGCTTGACGGAAACAAAACAAGATTGATGATCTAATCGTAATCGATCTGGTGAATAGAGAGAGATTGAGTTAACTGAGAAATTGAATTGCAGATTTTGTGTTTTTGTTTTCACGGTTTTTATATAGATTTTGTTCGAAAGAAGGAAGAAAGAGAAAATAAGACATGGAAAGAAAGAAGAGTCAACGAAGAGGGAAGAGACGGCGGGCGGTCTATATTTGACCGTTACATCACAGCTCTTTTATTTAATGTTCAAATTAGGACCCCTATTACTAATAATTTGAAGTATGAGTCCCTAAAAATTATTTTCCGTAATTTTTAAAAAATGTAAACTATAAGAATATATTTGAGCATATATCTTCGGAACCGTAACAAATAATATACTTTTTATAGCTTTCTCAACTTTTATAACTTTATTTTGCTCTTTAGTAACACTTCCATTACTAAAAAGGATTGAGAGATCCCGATTTTGCTAAAAGTATTTTGTTGGTCCGTTTTTATGCAAAGATTTCTCTCGTTTTGATTTACCGACATGTGATGGAAGATGGGAGAGCAGCATTACGCGTTGTGCGTTTTGTTTATTTCTTTTTTCTAAAGAAGCTCAAGACTGAAAATCAAAAAAGCAAATTAGATTATTCTGAAATAGTTTCTTGGAAACTATTATGAAAAAGTGATTGTAGGAGACCGATCATGCAAGAAAATGATAAGATTCAGAAGGTTCACCACACGACGGGCCGGCCCAACAAGTTCCGGCGATGTCCTGGATTTAACAATAAAAGTATAAGCCACCTTTGCTTCCACGCTCCCATTAGTAATTCTACCTGAGTTTAACAATAAAGCCCGGCCCATACAAGCTCACCTTGTTGACATCTATTTGATCAAATTAATTAATTATTATAGAATAATTAGATGGATTATTAATTGTTAATTATTAAACTATCTGAAAATTTTATGATACCTTCTTCGAAGAAATAGAAGATTTGAAGAAGAAGCAGAGCAGCAGCAGCAGAACTCTTGAGATCTACCTATCTATCAAATTCGACCGATCGGGTCGAAGGAAAAAATTGTTTGAAACAATGAAGAAATCGAAGAAAGCGAAGTTAGCGAAGCAGCAGCAGCAGAACGGTCATGCTCTCCCGTTCAAATTCACGAAGCTTCTCGATCCCGATGCTTCTTGGGACAAGGTTCCCTTCCTTTCCTCCTAATCGTTGTTCTTTTTGGACTTTTGCAGTCGAATTGTTGCTCTTTTTTTTGTTTTTAAGTTTATTGATATAATTTTGTTATGAATTTTGAGATTGAATCATTGCAATGTGGTGTTAGATAGTCTCAGTTTTTTTTTTCCTTTTGGGGTATCATTCTAATATTTTGTTTGTTCAGGTCATTGAAGTTTTGTTGAATATTTTATAAGATTTATGTGGAACTGGAGTTCGGCAATCTCACCTTTATTTTTTAAAAAGGTTTGAAACAAGTCAAAATTGTTATATTTTTGGGTTTGTTAGTTTTTTTTTGGACCTTTACATCTCAGGAGGTTCATGTATTGAAGTTTGTTAAAAATCTATAAAAGTTTAGATCGAATTCGACTTGGGCGATCTTTGTTGGTGGATGAAAGTCTAATTTGAGAAGTGATTCCTTGTTCTATCTATGAAAGTGTTGTTACAATCTAGTTGTTGGTGGACAACTTTAATTCAAGTATTTCGAAATGGTTGCAGGATCAGCTCTATGACGTTCTTCATTGGATCAGGCAAGCAGTGGGTCTTTTGTGTGGACTGCTCTGGAGTGTCTTCCCATTGGTTGGCGGTATTTGGATCCTCATGTAAGTTGCCACATGTAAAGGATCTTCTGTAGTTTTGATTAATTAACTGGTTGGTACCGAGTCAATATAGTGATCAGAATGTGCTGGTAATCTGCTTTTATTTGCTAAGTTCTTGAAAACCTCATTGATCCTTGCATTATGGTTTCTCATGTTATACACATACTTTGAAGTCATAGTATCTCATTGAACATTCCAGTTGTACGGTTTGCCATATTGTGTCAACAGTAATAAGTTTTGACCTGAGTATTTTTTCAGATATTAGACTATGAGCTTTTAAATTGACTGTAGTGCTTGATATAGATACTTAATGTAATTATTGGCTTATAATTCAAGTACAAATAGGTATTGTTTTACCAGTAATTGCTCATGTAAAAACATGTTTGCTTTCTCTCCAAACTCACACATGGCATCCAACATGTATGCAAACTAAAAATTATAAGTTGTGATTGATTTATGAACCTTTAGCGTGCTTGAAGCCTTTGTTGCATTCTTTCTTAGAAATGATAATGTTTTTTGTTCATTGCATTCTTCACGACAGAATAGGACAATCTGGAAACTTTGTCATTTATTTTCTGAGGAAAGTCTTGGGAAATAGGTCCATTATGCTGTACTGTGAGTTATAGAATGCTTCTGTGGGATATAATGGGAAATGGTTTGTCCTTGTTAAAGAATATTTGGCTTACAAGTTGAAATTGTGTGTACGTTTAGGATGTTACCAAGATGAAATTGCTAATGGAACTTGGTTGATGTGAAGCTGCATCTTGGCTTTGTTTCTAAATTTCGATTTTCAAATCCCAAACGTAGTGAAATATGTCTTGGTCCTTAAAGCGTGATCAGGTGGACTCTTGCTGGTAATTTGTCCTGGTCCACATTGATGATGCTTAGTCTGCAAAGAATTGTGATTGGCAGCCTGTCTTTTGGTATTGTGCTTGTGTATCTTGGTCATCACCTTCTTAGGCATTTTGGATATGCTTAGTGATTCATACATGTCTTGTAGGTCATATCATTCAATGTATAGCTAAGTTTATTTGTTGGGACTTAAGAACTAGCCTTCTGGAATACCTCATGTTTATGGCTCTTCTATTTATAGTCATCCTTCTTGGATATGGGTGTTGGTCTGGTTTGTATTCTGATAGGTGGCTTTGCTATTTACTGATTGTCTTGTTTTATGACGACTCCTTTTTTATACGACATAGAACGTAAAACTGAAGAGTAGCTCTTTATGCTTGAAAGTTAACTTTATGAACTTAAGAAACCTATATGTAAAAATGACAATATGTTATCTTTTCCAGATTCTTGATCCTATCTTCAGGGATTGTCTATGGATACTGTTCTTATGTTTTGAAGATTGATGTAGAAGAATTTGGAGGGCATGTATAACCTTTGACTCTGAGCAAGAATATGAATGCCCACTGGTAGACTACATTTGGGAAATAGCTTGGAAAAGGGATTATTTGAAAAGGACTTTTAAAGGACTTGTCTCACATAGTCTTGTATGTCCTTGAATAGGAGAAGCTACAAAAGATAGTTTAGAAAAAAATTTACCAAATACCTGCATGTTATAATCACTTCTTCCACTAGAGAAGCTATCCAAATCACGGTTTTCAAACTCAATCCCGAAAACGTCCTCTCCTTTTCAATTAACGGCGTGCACTCAAGAAATATGGGGACGTTAAAATTTTACAAATAGAAGCTCAAGTTAAATTGAGTCAGCATTCTTTGGATTTAAAGAATTTAGCAGGAAAGTTGAAAGATGCTATGAAATACTTTTCTTCCCCTCTAATTTGAAACATTTGATGGGAGGTTTTTAGTTTAGCTAATGAAAAATCTCTTGGGGCATTGCAGCTCGTCTGGATTCTTGTATACAGCTTGGGTCACTTCTAGTTGGACACCGAGATCTGATGTAATTTTTCCTTGTAAAGCTTCCAACTGTAGCAAACATTGCGTCATTATATGCAGTTAACTTATTCTCTGGTTAATTGATGATTAGCAACGTGGCCAGGCTTTCCACATAAATTATTTCTGATTTTATTCATATCTTTTCATCTACTTGAAGGACTGTTCATTGTTAGTTTTACAAGCAGGAAGTATTTGCATTTTACAAGCATTCACCTGTTGATCACAATATGATTGACAGTAACCTTTTGCGTTGGTTTTCTTAGTCTACAAGTTGAATCCATTTTTAGTTGATGTAACGAAGAATTATTTGCATTACTGATTTTTAACCTATGCAGTTACATCATTGCTAATATGTAAATATATTATATATTTGGTACTTATATCTTATCCACAAGTCGGTCTCTCTTTTTTATCAAATCAAACGTTTCTTGATGCATAAGTAGTTAGTATATAATTGCATTGGATTATCTCAGCATTTTAAAAAAATAATGAAAAAAACTAGTTTGATGTTTGAATGGAATCTTCATTTCAATACCTAGGTAGTATATGAATCATGGAAACTGTATTCTCTATACAGGTCTCGATATAATAAAAAGTTAGCCTGTAACAAAATTTTCTTTTTGATAAATTTTTATGTATTTCTATAAAAGAATGCTTTCTTGTGGCTACAATCAGGAAATTTATTCAAATATGTATAATTTAGTGGTGTTTGGGAGAACTTTTTAATTTTTTAATCTATTTTTTTATTTCATAGTTTAATAAATTTTTTAATAATATTTTTAAATATTTTAAAAAAAATAGTCTAACTATTATTTATTTTTATTGTTTTTAAGATAAAAAATTAAAGTTTGTTTTAAATATTTTCTTTTAGAAATTCTTTTTTGGTATAAGCATTCTTAAACATTCTCGAATCTTCATTATAGCCGAAAGTTACAGTTCTTTCTATTTTCAGATCTGAAAAATAGTAACTAGTGTTATAAAAAGTTAAGAATTTCAGAGTCATACTATCCTATGTACGTGTTTTAAATATTTGATTTTTTTATAAATATTAGAATTTAAATAGTTCGCACATTTTAATGTGTTATAAAAATTTAAAATAATATCACTATATACAAACTTTTAAATAAAATTTAAAATTTAAAATTTACTTTTTAATTCATTTTAAAAATAATTAAATTATAAAGATTAAAATTCATTTTCAACTAATTTTTTTAAAAATATTTTTTTAATGTTATGAAATTTAATTATGTGTATTTTACCCACGCTCTATATGTAGTAATTAGTAACAATAACAAAAAGCAATAACAATGATGGCCACTTAGGAGTGTTTCACATTACTTATATCAAAAATAATTTTTAATTTTATAGTTTTTAATATATTTTTATAAACATTTAAAAATTCTAAAAATATTAAAAAAAAATTATTATATATTTTTATTATATTTTTAGATAAAAAATAATAATAATTTTTAAAAAATTTATTTTAAAAGTAATCTCAAACGCACCTTCAGATCTCATAAGATAACCAGATAAGCTTTATTATTATTATTTTGGTCTTTGAGAAGGAAAAAAAAGTAAAAGTCAAGGTCTTGAATGATGGAAATTCTTGAAGGCGGCTAATCCAATGTACAAACTCAATTACTTCATTTTAACTGTCTTCTAATTAGCAAACAATTCATATCCATAATACAACTCTTATTCTTTTTTTTTTTTTTAGTTATTCTTTAGAGAATCTTTCCAGAAACAAATCTAGCTATAGATAAAATAATAATAAATATTAATTGTGATATAAATATGTATTATTATAAAATAATAATAAAGACGTGTAGATCAAGTTTAATAATAATTGAACTGGTTTAAGATTAGGAGACATATTATTAAATAATGTTTCAGATTTTTATGATAGTTTGATTGGTGGATCAACTGTTGAGGTGTTGAACGACAGGAAAAAAAGATGATGGATTTTAGTTGTTCTTTTGAACGTATTCTGATTACTGGACTAGATTCAAAGACCCTTTGTTTATTATCTCCACTTTGAAAAAAAATTATTCGTGAACTTTTACGAAAAATTTTTAGGTAAGTTTTTTAAAAATTTATGCTCTCTAAAAATATGAATGATAATATATGATCTGATCCGAAAATTAATCTATTTAATTAGAGTTAAAATTAAAATTTTGACACGTATAAATATATAGGTTAAATTAAATTGAGCAAATTTGATTCGATTATTAAATTAATCGATCCGAATTAATTCTAAATTGATCTAACTCAATAATTCGAATTGTCATCTTTTGAAAAAATAATATTTGATTTTTCTTTTTATTTATTAAAATATTAACAAGAAAAATAATTTATAATAGTAATTTATAAATTATTAAATTATATGGTATTTATAATTAATCGTTATTTTTATATTTTAGTAAAATATTATACAATGAGAATTATAATATTTTCGAAATTATTACTATGTAGGTGTTTCTGTAACGACGAATGTAGATGTTCTATAAAAATTTTTATCAAAATTTTGTTAAATAGTTATGTTTATAAAAAATTTTATCGAAATTATTATAGCCGTCAACATATATTTTCAAAAATAAAAAATAATTCTTTTAATATTTTAAGAATCGATAAAAATAATAAAGAGTATATTTTGACAAATGTTTACTATATTTCGTTACTAAAAATATCGTAATATTTATTAACAATTGATATTATAAATTTACTGAATCTTAAAAATATAAAATTAAAATTAAAATTATTAAATAGTTTGATCTTAACTTGATTTGATAATTATAAATCGAATTAGAATTAATAATTAATTCGTATAAATTTATATATAAATTAATTAAATAAATTTAATTTAATTATAATAAATTGATTTAAAATTTACAAATCAATCAATTCAAGTCGCTGGTAAAAGTCCCTCTGTAATGTCTATACCTCGTGCTGCTTACATGGCACATGAGGATTCCACGTGGCGAAGTTAGCACTCGTGCAAATGTGACGATAACAAATTTGGCTGCGTTTTAATAATGCATACTAAAAATAGTTTTTTATAATTTTTAATATATATTTTATAAATATTTTAAAAAATTATTTAAAATTTAGGTAGTATAGAAAAAATTTTTGAAAATTTTTGATTATATTTTTTATTATTTTGTAAAAATAAATAAAAAATTTTATTTTCAAAAAACCTAAAAACACTTTTTATTTTTAAAAAAATTTATTTCCTAACTAATCCCGAACTCACCCTTTATCGTGGCTGCCAAGGTAATGGTAACCAGTGGACTTCGTTCAATGTTTCACCTGGTCAACTGGAAACAGCAGGTACCGCACCTTGTCGTTTACCGTCGGCTGGGATATCTAACCTGCTACAGCCGGTGATTTTTATCTTTTCCTAGGCAGGACTTTCTTCACCAGGTTACCACTGCGAAGTTTCTTTGTTGCTTCTTCAGGTTTGAACAGAACAGTTATCTTTCAGTAAATTACTTTTGTACCCTTTATTACTAATATACACTTTTACCTTCATCTTAATTATTAATGTATAATTATAAAATTATTTTTGAAAAATGTTCATAATATATTCAAACAAAAAGTTATTACATGTAAAAGACATATAATACAAAATTTCACAATAATTTTGGACAAAAATATTTGTATGGTATTGTAGTAATGTTGGTAACTGAAATTGAACAATATTTTAACAAGCATCGATTTATCTTTCTGAATTATTTACTAATTTAAACAAATATCTATTAATTTTAACGTTATAGTATGTAATAATATGATTAAAATATGTAAAAATTTATAAATTTTCAGTTTACTATATAATCAAAATATTATTATTCTGAATTTTATGTTAAATTATTACAATTATTAAAACACGCTAAATTATTGATGAAAGTGCTTATATAATAAAAAATTTAAATACTTTTCTTAGAAAATTTAATTTTATAATTTAAAAAATAATAATAAAATTATAAATATAAAAATTGTAATATATTTTTTTATATTTTAACAAATTTTTAAAAAAGAAAGAAAAATTCAAAGAACTTTCTAAAAGAAATTTCCAATGACAAGAAAAAGGGTAAAATTGTCAAATAAATATCTAAAATGACCAATTACCCTTATAAGTAGGCAGTGAGAAGTCTGTTTGTGTGATGAATCTTGTTTTCCTCTCTTAATTATCTTTCTCCCTCAGGAGCCAGAGAGGGCAGCTCAGCTCTGTTTACTTCCTTCATCTGTGGAGTTATCTTTTATGTTGTTCTAAGAAAGTTATCAAGATCTTTTTTCTTGTTTTACAGATCATGTAAGTTGTCCGCTTTCGTTAGTTAAAGTTTCAATATCAAAGATTATATATTTTTGTCTTCTTTCATGTTTCCTTTAAAATTTAATCTTTTGTTTGGTTTAATTTGGATAGAGTTTAATCCAAGCCTGCTGTGTTGAAGCTTGTTACTTTTGATCATTATATGTAATGTCAATTCTTCGGTTTTGATGGTTTTTGTAAATTGGTAAGAATTTTTATTTTATTGACGCATTTTTGTGATTCTTTGGTTTTTATTACATTTTTTAAAATCAAATTAGGTGTTTAATTCAAATCCTTCAGTTGAAGCTGATGTTATGATAATTGAGATCGCATATTTGTGTGATTGTTTGATTTTCTTGATCCGTGTAAATATTCACTATGAAAATTTCTACCTAATTCTTTTGGTTTTTTTTTTGTGTTTTTTTCCTTGTTTGATATGTATTGAAATTTCTCCTAGCCGTATGAAGTTTTTCGTTCTCCTAGAACTTGTTCGTTGTTACTTTTGAGTGGTTCTTTTCTAATGAAGAAATCACCTGATCATGTCTGATCAACATACAAGTTAGTATTTTGAATGATTAAGGGTGGTGAACAATTGTTTAGATTTGATGCTTGCTAAGTTGTGGTCACTGTTATGTTTTCCAAGAAATTCCTAACTTGATGATGGTTTTGGTTGTTTTTATGTCTTTTAGACATGGAAGGTGTCTTTCAATTAATTTCTAGTATTTAGTGAATTCAATCTGTGAATGTTTTAAGTTCATTTTTTTTTCTTTTTTTCATTCTTCCATTTGTTTTGTTTTGAATTTTTAATCGCTTGACACTTTTTCACTGAAATAGTTTGTAAACATGTTTTTTCGACCAAAATCGAACTCCTCTTTGGAGGTCATAGCGTATAGTGAATGTCTCCACTTAGTAAAAATATCTTTGTAGCATTTGAAGGGTTTGTCATCTTAGAATTTTCCTTTAGTTGACATTTTTGTAAAGACTGTTGAGTTAATAACAGAGGTTTCTAGTTAAATACACGTCCATATGCTCGTAATATGGATTTTCAACATTTTTTTTTGTTATTTACTATGTTTTATCATAGATGATTTTCTAATAATTTGGCAGAAGCATGAAGTTTTGCTTAGTAGTTAGACTTTGGTATATTCGTTAGATTTGATGAACGAGTTGTTAAGGGATTTCATTTAAACCCCGTTTCTTCTATTACATAAGCCTTTTGTAAGAGAAAGATATATCCGTTTATCCTTCGCTGAAAATGTTGGAACGTAATCAGTTTTTTATTTGTTGTTATTATTTCAGATGTGATTAGGATTCCTGCGAATAAAATTGATGGTCATGGGCACTGAAGCACATGATTTGCTAGGAATTTCAAGAGGATTCAAGTATGATCTTCCACTTCTCTCCGACCAGAATTCCATCAGCGTACTGGAAGGTCTTAATCTAGACGTTGAACAACCTTTAGTTGATCCCAATGCTGCCTATGGAATTGGAATTCCTGATCTTTTCCCAGAGGCTATTAACAGTCTGAAATTAGATGTCCATGACACCTTCCTGGATTCTATTAGTCTCATGGACTTCCCTGGTATACCTTGTGAGTTAGAGCAGAAGGGCTATGCACAGACGACTTCATCAAATTCAAATCTATCCTCAACCACAAGTCCCTCATCGAATCCATCATCTTCAACGAGTCCAAGCTCCGACCACCCTTGTTCTGGCTCAGGTCTTTCTGCGAGCAACAGCCCGGATGGAGACCATCATGAGGATCCTGAAATTTACTCAGACATAGTCCTCACGTACATCACTAACATGCTCATGGAGGAGAACATGGACGAGAAACTTGACATGTATCAGGAGCCATCAGCTGTGCAGGCTACAGAGAAGGTCCTCTATGATCTCATTGGCCAGTCATACCCACCTTCTTCTGAAGGGCAGCCGCTAGACTCCTCCATCCATGGCTCCCATACACTGAATGACAGCATCCCTACTGTCCACTACCAGAATTCCAACAGCTTTAGCAGTAATAGCAGTGGTGTGGGTCCAGATACGAGCTGTATTACTGATTTTTTCAATTACCAGACCAACCAAACTCATATCTTTTCTAGTGATACTTCACGGTCATCATTTAGTTCGTCGAACTACTATAGAAATATTCCTGAAGGTTCAGAGAACTCTGTGCGTGATACAAATAAAGCTCCTGAGCTTTCTAGTCAAGCATTAGAAGATTCTGTGCTATCACCATTGCTTCCTGATATTTCACCGGCGAGTCTTCCAGCCTGGCAGTTCTTGAAAGGAGTTGAAGAGGCTCGTAAGTTCCTACCTAGCCAGGAGAAGCTAGTGATAGATTTGGAAGCCACTCGCGTGGTTTTAGTTCCTCAACCAAAGGAGAAGTCCAAAGAAAATGTGAGGTTGATGGAGATGAAGTCTGAGCATGAGGAAACTGAGTATTCAATTAGTGGGCTGAAGGGTCGGAAGCACCTGCACCATGATGAAGTTGATTTGGAAGAAGGGAGGAGTGTCAAACAGTCAGCTGTTTACACTGAACGAGCTTTTCGCACGGAAATGTTTGACAAGGTTTTACTTTGCAATGATGATAATTGTGGAGAAAATGGCAACATTTTCAAGGAAGTTCTTGAAATTCGTGAAGCAGTGCAGAATGAGGTGAATAAAAGTTTCGAGGACAGTCATGGCAAATCATCTAGCAACGGAAAGGGGCGTGGCAAGAGGCAGGCTAAAAAAGATGTCGTGGATCTGAGAACCCTGCTTGTTCAATGTGCCCAAATGGTGGCTTCTGATGACTGGCGCAGTTCAAGTGAGTTATTGAAGCAAATAAGGAAACATTCTTCTCCCTTCGGAGATGGGAATCAAAGACTAGCTCATTACTTCGCTGATGGTCTAGAGGCTCGGTTGGCTGGCACAGGGAGCCAGATTTACCATTCCCTTGTTCCAAAGAAGAGGCACGCGAGTGATATCTTGAGAGCTTATCAGCTTTATCTAGCGGCATGCCCCTTTAAGAGAGTCGCACATTTTGTTGCCAACCGCACCATTCTGGATCTGGCTGAGAAGAAAACAAGGATCCACATTGTAGATTTTGGTATATATTATGGCTTCCAGTGGCCATGTTTCATCCAGCGATTGGGAAGTAGGCCTGGGGGTCCACCGAAGCTTCGCATAACTGGAGTTGATGTACCACAGCCAGGGTTCCGTCCTGCAGAGCAAATTGAAGAGACTGGCAAGCGTTTAGCTGATTATGCTCGAAGTTTCAATGTTCCTTTTGAGTTCCAAACAATAGCATCAAACTGGCAAGATGTACGCATTGAATATTTACATTTCCAGGAGGATGAGTTGCTCGTCGTGAACTGTTTGCATAGGAATCAAAATCTCATGGATGAAACTGTTTTAGCAGATAGTCCCAGAGACATCGTCCTGAATACCATAAGGGAGATGAACCCAGATATATTTATACTGGGAGTTTTGAACGGTACCTACAATGCCCCCTTTTTTGTTACAAGGTTCCGTGAAGCTCTATTCTATTTCTCTGCCTTGTTTGACATGCTTGAAACAAACGTGCCAAGGGAGGATGAACAGCGTGCCCTTATAGAGAGGGAGATTTTTGGGCGGGAAGCTTTGAATGTCATATCATGTGAGGGAGCTGAAAGAGTGGAGAGGCCAGAGAGTTACAAGCAGTGGCAGGCTAGGAACATCCGAGCCGGTTTTGAGCAAGTTTCACCATGCCCCGATATTGTCAGAAGGGCGAAGAACAAGGTCAGAGGCAGCTACCACAGGGATTTCATCGCAGATGTTGACGGCGGATGGCTGGTGCAAGGATGGAAGGGGCGCATCACCAATGCGCTCTCAATATGGAAACCTGCTAGGACTAACTAGTATGATGTATATTACTGAAGACTTCCTCACATGTTATTCTGATCTTTGCGGAAGTCTGGCTTTCGGAACTTGTGGTAGTCTCATTGGTTGATTATACAAGGTAACTTCTCCCCATTCTCATTCTTTCTAATGGGGCTTATTGATCAAATATTCAGCAAGCAAATCTTTCGGTCTGCAGGTGGCCGAGTCCTGTTTACATCAGCTATAGATAAGAGTAGCTCGGCCATGAATGCCCCAGGAGAGCCACTCGATATAGTTTAATGGCTTTATCATACATAAAGCCAGCTCTTTTCTATTTAGTATATAATATGATTATATCAGAAGGTATATGAAAATTTCCTTTCTGGTTGATGGCCTGTAGAAATTATGCGGGTCTGCTGAAGTTAGTGAGCAAGCATCGATCATTCAGTTAATGTAATAAAATCTCTAGTGCTTGATGGTTGTTGGCTTCGTGTAATTTGTAATCCAGATTTCTTCCCTTTCTTTGAATGAGTTGTTGTTTGTTGCAGTTGTTCAAGGTATCTCCTGAATAAAGTGTTGGAGTTTAATGATAAGTTGTTCGAAAATTTGGAATGTGGTACTTGAGATCTTTGAAAAACGAAAATTGGAATAATGCTATTGTTGATGAAAATAAAAATCACAATTAGTGTTTTGAATGGAATCGCAAAGTAAAACATGCATAGAGTTTGAAACCTTTTAATATGCAACAATTCCAAACTCAAGGATTGCAGATACAAAAACCATGTAGAAGAACTTTGAGGTGAATAAGAAGGAAGAGTTCATGAATTCTACAGGCACGGCTTGGTGCATGCCCAAAATTCTTTTTCAATCTAATTAATTTCAAGCTTCAGAACCCACGCAGCTACTTAGATTTAAGCTGTGTTAGAAACATAAATCCAAAGATCCGAATACTGACATCTTGAATCCACATAGTGCTCGAGGTATAACTGTTGCTGCCAGCTATTATATCCAACTATTGCCTTACGAGATTACGCAATGATATCAGCTATCTGCTCGAGCATAAAGGACAACAGAAGCCTGATGATCACGGTCCACTGCAAAATGGGCATGGAAGAATCTTTTCACCTGTCCAGTAAACAATATACTAAGTTAAAGCTCAGATAGACTAATTGTCAAGATGAATTCGAAACTTAAAGTTGAGCAAAGAAAAGGTAAGAACTTAGGATCTTCCGATAAGATGGTGTTTACAATCTCGTTCTAGTATTAGCATTCATGTTTTGTGTTTGGCAACAAAACTATTAGAAATTTATCAACCAGTGGAGATTCATGACATGTAGGGTACCTTTTGAACCAAGCAGAATGTACTCGGATATATAGATAAAAGAGAAAGTCAAGTGAATCTTCATGCATCAAAGATGAGCAACACTGGTAACTATTACCTCTTCATACAGATGGGAGGCCAGGAGATCTTTTAGAAGTCTTTCTTGAGGGTCAAATAGCACAATGTGACTGGGTAAGGACGAGTTTGTGAACAATTGCGAGACAAAGGTAACAGGGTCCAACAAGAAACGATCTGACTCATCTGGCATTCCTCTAAGATCACTGTTATTTAAATGGGAAACAATTATCAATAAATGAGATGTAAATATTTGACTGAATCGGACAAAACATTGCAAATAAATATGAAATCTGAGAAATTTTTTGAATACTACCTTGGAGAGCAGTCCATAAAGCGCATTTGCAAGTTTTTGTGCAATGCAGAGTAATACGGCGTCGAGTGGCACGGCATGAGGAACAAGACACTCTTGACTTTTCCAACTTGAGCCTCTTTTGCTAGAAAGTACATAACATCTTCACTTCCCCTCTGGCTGGCAATTCTGCAAGTAAGCATTAGAAAGAATACCAAGCTTGCCAACCTTGGTGGCAAGCCACAACGGGCAAATGTTAGACAAAAGACGGCTATCTCGGATGCTATTTAGCAGGAGATAAGTGCAAAACGGGCAACAAACACAGGTAGTATAAGAACCAATGTGCTCAGCATGCTACTTTACCTGATGAAGTAAGCTCATATATAATGCCATTGGGACATTAGTTATAACGAGGAAAATGATTGAGAGTTGAACCTTTGAGTGATTTCTTATATAATTCCTTGCCACTTTTCTTTTATAAGAATTTTGCCTGGCCATTGTTGCCAATGAATATCCAGAGAATATAAGAGCTACTGGAAGCACAGGCAAGACAAATCTGCAATCAGACTAAATGTTCAACTCGGAGAATCTTATGGCAACAAATGTCACCAGCACTTTCAAGAAGAAAATTTGAAGCTACTGTACATTACCTGAATTCTTTGTGACCAAGAATGCTGTAAGCACCCAGAACCCAAGCAATCAAACCAGAGAGCCTCCATTCTTTTGATTGAAAGATGCCAGCTAAAGAAAAAGGTAAGAAGGTCAAAAGCATGGAAGAAAATCCCTGAGTGAAGTACCAGTGCCATTTATGGGTCCCATAGTAGTCTCCTCCAGAAGAAAGAAAATTGAATTTAAAAAAATTAAGCGGTACAAGTACCCAAGAGCCATATATCCATCTATCCAAGACACATGCCAATGCAAGTACTAGAAACCTGTGACCCAAAAAAAATGCACGGTGGCATGGATTAGGAGAAGTACTTCGAAAACAACAAAATGAAACAAAGAAATTTTACTCTTTCTAAAGTTTAGCTTCTAAATTAAATTGCAAGAACCTAAGAGATATAATCCATCCTATTAAGCGTTTTAAGTGATATAAGTATTTTTGGGATAAATGACATGAAGAGATATCATTGCACATACCCTATAGGAAGTACTTCCAGAGACAGAAGCTTCAACTTGTCTTCCACTGTCAAGATATCCAAAACTCCGATATAGAACCAGGTAATTGCACTAGTAGGTCTTATTACACAAGCAACAGCTGCTATACATAAAGCCAACTTTCTTGAATTTTGAAGAACCTGTTTGTAAGAACCGTTGGCTGAAAGCCAGTAGAATAGTCCAGCTGCAGTTAAGACTGTCTCTAAGCAGTTTGATAATGTTCTTGTGATGCAGAAGAATGTGAACCAATTCACAAATTGACAAAAGAGCTGTAAAGATAATTAAGAGCACAATATTCGGATGATTATATGTATAACAAGAGTATGAAAGATTAAAAATAAAGAACAAAAAGGAATATAGAGAAGGATACTGCATATCGTGCAACTTGCTCATCAAAGACGAGTTGCGAAAGCTTGTATAGATACACATCTCCAACAGACGAGAATAGAGACTGCACAAGTCGTGGACCTCTTACCTAAAAGCAAGAAAGACATTAGCATATCATGCTTCCAATGTAGCCTATTGAAAACCGATGCATTGGATATTATGAACAATACATATTCCAAAAAATGTTTAAACCAAATTCAAATCTAGGTAGGATATATGATATCACCTCATTGCACATAAAATTATTATGCACATAAAAAGCATCACATTGAAAGACTGTTTTTATCAAGAAAAGACCCTGCTGTATCAAAATAACTGAGGTCCAGTACCACGCAAGAGGAAAATAAAAGATAATGTGCAATTAAATACGTGCCAAGTGAGAAGATTCTCTACAACGAACGAGCTACTCTCAAGCTTACCTTTTGATAAAAGGTCATCACAAAAACAAATTGCGTACATTCAGCAGAGATACTCATATTCAGTTAACACAATGTCATCCGGAGGAACACAAAGCCAACTGATAAAAATTGACAACTAAAATGAAAAGTCATCGTACTAAGGGAAAACGAACCACTACATCCAGCATTGTCAATGGATGAAACACAAAATATAAAATTGTAGGATGGAAAACTGACCATGAACCAAGGTGCATCCAATCGCAGGAACGCCAAAATCTTGTAAAACAGAGCAAAGATCAATGGATGGAGGTAACTCCTTATCCCCTTCTCCCACTCCCATGTCAAATGCCCGTATCTGTTAACTGACTCATCATCAAAGATTTCATTTTGATATCACCAACCCATTAGCAATGCATCAAACTAAACAAATTACTAATAATGTATTCTTCTATTGACGAACAACCAGCGATACAGGTATAACAAAACCTATTCAGCTGCTTGGCTTCAACAAGCACACTATGCACACTTGTAGTTGCTACTCTAGATTGCTTCTAACTATTATCGAAGCCATTTTCATCATCCTACATGAGAAGCTCAAGAAATTCTTATAAAGATTCAAACAGAATCAGAGAAACTTATTTTTTAGCGATTGAATTTGTACCCGAAAGTGATCCGGTGAGCGACCTCAAGAGCTTGCCAATGCTCATCCGGGTTGAAGTAAGTCTGCACCAGTAAAGCATTCACTACCCTGAAAGCCAAACAGAATCCCAACAGCTTCTTCTCAGATTCGAAAACCCACGAAAGGAAGCCATTATTCACATCTCCAGAAGAAGACTCATTACAGATATGCTGCTTTTCTTCTCCAGCGATCTCAGATCTCCGGCGACGAACAGTTTCCATGAGCTTCGAGATCTCTTCGACTGAAACAGTCTCTATTTAAGGGTCCAGGTTGGGTCCAAAACCAAGACCAAATGAAAAATTGGTAAATTGTTAAAACACTGTCAACCTTTACGACTAGCAAATGCATTCTGTAAGGGAAGAGCAGCAAACTTCCATTGTAAACCCCAAAGAAATACTCAATTACTGAGAAAAAAATAATTATATGCTTTGGTGATGCGTGGTATGTTTAAATCAATGTTAGCTGAATTGGCTGATCCAGCTCTGAATCGAACAAAGTTATGTCCCCTTTCTTCCCTGTAGCATAACAAGTGCATTTCCGATTTCATCACCTGCCTTACTTGCAGAAACACGATACTAAGATATAGTCGCTACTATTTACACCTTTCAAAACCTATGCAAGATTCAAATATCTTAAGATGGAAACTGCAAACAAGCAGCATTAACACATTCCACTGAATAAATACATCTACAGTAGGGTTTGGGGTTAACAGATCAGGTTCCAAGTCAACCCATTTAATAAACGGATCAAAATCGCTCAACCATAATCCGACGCATATATTCATATGGATCAAAATTGTCTAACTCTAAGTCAACCTTTTTGATATCCGAGTCAAATTCGGGTCGACCTATTTAATAACTAAAATTATTAATTTATATTTCTACACTATCATAAATATCTCATATAAAACATCCTTTCATAAACTGAAAGCTACTTATAGCTTAACACAGCTACAAGTAGATCATATAATAATATGAATTGCTAGGTATACTTTCTGACTAAACAAGTATGTATGATGAATTGCTACATATACTTTCTGGCTCAACACACTTGCATACAGCATAAATGTGCATCAAATCCATCTATGCATCTCGCAAAGCAATCTTAGTTAGCTCATTTGTGTTCCAAAGCAATCCTGCCTGCATATAGATTTGCATCTAAACAATATATGCAGCTTGCAAAGAATTTTAGTGGCTCGGATGCGTTCTAAAGAAATCATGCTTGCATACAGAGGTAAATATGCATCTAAATTATCAACATGTAGCTTCCAGTCAGGTCTGGTAGTGACTTGGATTTCTATAACCAAGAATATGTCTTAGTGATGCAAAACTTTTTATCTGTTCAATTAACAATTATCTTTGATAAAAGAGAGACTGTATTATACTGAATGACCGATTCAATAGAAGTATTGAACTGCCGCTTATTACTTAATCTAAAGACAACCACTGCACTGTTGGAAATTTTCTAAGAGCCACAAAAAGGGAATGAAAAGAAAAAGAAAAGATATTTACAGATACGAAATATACCCATTAATCCTAGTGATTATGAGATCTGAATTCCTTTAAAGAAAAAAGAAGAAATTTGAACACTATTACTATAATCCATAACCAAAACCAACCACACCAACTTAAAAATTCTCCAAAACAGATTCAACATTCATTTTCCAGAATTGCGGAACAACAAAGAAATTATGAAACCTACATTTTTTCCCGATATAGAAGATTTATTACCTGAGAAGTTGTTTTGAGGTTCTTGTTGTTGTTGGAATCTTGGAGCAATCAAGAAGAAGAAACCGAAGCGAGGAAGAACGACACCGCTAAGAACAAGACAACTTTGACTTCTCTCTTAATCCGAACAAGAAAAGAAAAAATTTTAAAAGAAGCAAAATTTTAAACAAAGCAACGAGGACCAGTCTCAGGGACGATTTAAATAAGATCTTTCATGAATTATCTAAATTGTGAAGGTTGTTCAATGTGTAGTTCTGGTTAGGAGACTTGTCTAAGAAGTATGCATATTTTACTATTGTTGCTGCCAAACATGTTCAGCATTTGTAGGATTCTTATGAGTAATCAGAAGCTTATATCTCTCCTCTCTTCCAGCTTTGCGATTGTGGCAATTTTGATAGTCCCAAACTATGTATCTAATAGTTGGATACAATTTTTATGGGACTTGCACAAATAGCAAATTACTATTAACAAGAATGCTTTCAAAAACATTGTTTATTTCTTCCCAAATATCTGTCATGTTAATTTGATAGAAAATCTCACCTCTTACTACAGTTTTCAGTTTACTTAAATAAATAAAAAATTTCATTTGCATCCATTCCTTATACGAGCACCTTCATCCCCCATCTTATGAGACCATCAATCTCCTCTACGATTGAACTATGCCTTTGTTCTCTGTCAATTTTGGCTATCTTGAAGTACTTTGTATGTGTTCATTTTGGATGCTCGTATGTCATAGCTTGGCATAATATTTCTGATTTTATAGGGATATCTTATGTCAACTTATCTTGGAGATGTGGTTACCTAGGTGATGTTGACAATTACTATATGGAGCACCCTGCAGTATGTGGTCCATGCTTCCTTCTGAAGTTGCCACAGAAATAATCTTGTTACGACAGTTTACTTACTTGCATTATGTCATCTTCATATTTAGATATCATACTTGATGACTGTTCCTGCTAGTTTTATGCTTCGCTAGAACCATATCATCTAGTCTTTTTCTCCTCATGATGGTGTATTTTGTCTTTCCACTTTTGCTTTTAGGATCTCTACTGACAAGTATACTGTGTGTTAACATGCATACCTTCTAGTCTTTCTCTGCTAGATGACTGTTTCTGTTCTTCAGTGGCGTGTCAATTACTTCTACCGCAAAATAGAAGTACATCCTTCGGATGAGATTATAAAACTCAAATATGTTATTGATTCATCAACTTGTACTTGAGTATCTGTCTCTTTTTTCTTAAAAGACTTTTAGTAACTGTTGTGCTCCTGATTTGCTTGCAGCATCTCAAAAGCAAAATTGAACGAGTACTCAGAACAGATAGAGGCCCTTACTGCTAAATTAAGGGCTACACCGATGGTATCTACTCCAGTGCTTCTTGTGCATATTGTTCTGTTTTTACTTTTCAATATTTTAAGAATTTCAAGTAGCAACTTTTCTGATTTCTATTAAGTTAGAATGTTTTGTACTTGATAATCAACTTGTTTCATGTTAGTTTCTAACATAATATCCAACATTTTCCACAATTAAGCTTGCTTTGTTTGTAGAATTAAACCATTGAAGATAAATACAACGAGTACGTTTTAATATGAGCCACTATCTTCTTTCAGTTAGTCGATGTTTTCTTTCCTGATCATGGTACATTTAGTTTTATAATTCAAAGATAGAAATGTCTGTCAAGCTATGCCCATAAGCTTACTATTGCATGCTGTTTCCCTCACAGATTGAACCTTTGGAACTAAAACAAACAGAGGCTTTGGAGCTATTACATGCTGTTTCACTTTCAAGTTCGAGCAAGTATTTTTCACAGTTGTCAAGAGAAAAGTAGGTATCTTTCCTCGTAACTAACCCAAAAATCCAGAGAAAGGATAGTCTCCTAGCTACAGCAATCGTATATCTTTGGCAATGCTTTTATTATAATCGAGGTGTTTTGCCTGAGTGCTAGCACCAGTAGTCCAAACATGAACATTAGCAAAACTAATTAAAATAGATTTAGAAGAACTGGAGGCCAGACCAGACTGTTGAAGAACAGGGACCAAATCACAATACCAGCATATTGGGAACAGAACAACTATGCAGCCTTTAAAGCAGTTGACAAAAATATCTGAAGCAAACTTCAATCAATTAAAACATGACCAAGATGTTTATAAATTCAGCCAAAATCAATCTATTCAATCATACAGCTATCAAGTTTAAGCTCTTTACAATCATCATTCACGATTCTGAGTTGCATAAATAATAAACATGCCAGCTCTAACAATCAGGTATCAAGATACATGCAGAAATTAACTGCAAGTAGAATAAGCAACAAACTATATACCATGAATAAAGTACTCCAGAAATCATATCTGGAACTCCCATCCAAAAAACAAAGTGTATTATAGTTATGAACACTAGAAGAGACCAACTTTGCACGTATGAAGAAAGGCGCAAGAAATTTGGTTACTTGATTTAACAGTTTAACGGAGCCACACTTAAACAAGCATGAGTAAAATCAATGACACTTAAAATGCTAATAAATTTCTCAAACAAGAAGCTATGCATAACCAACTAAACAAAAGAGATTTCACTTATAATCATAAGGAGATAATACCTTTCGCCGGTGGAGCCATTTCGTTTTCGTACTAGACGAGCCTTCCAAAACTTTCTGAACATTGGAAAAAACAATAGATCAGCAGTATAAAACAAATAGCTCACAAACCAGGTTGCCAGAATTAGGAAAACAAACATTCTCAGAAGAAAAGGGCTTATCATCAAAACTGCCGATTTTTTTCCATCTACTTCTACATCTTATCGCGGCATAAAACATACAATTTCAAACAAAATAAATCCAAACACTTTCAAGAAAAAAAAAAAAATCTAAACTAAAAGAGAAATGTAAGCATCTATTGCCAAAAAAATCACTCTCACTATTCACTGCTCGAACTTTTCAAAAGACAGGAATCAAAAGAAGAACAACAAGACCAAACAAGTTAGATAGATGAGATCATATAAACACCTAAACGGGAAAATAATAACGGAAATTAAAGACTAGTTTAATTAGCCCGCGCGGCAGCAGTAAAGACGGCAGCAGTAGGGGGAGCAGGAGATCGTAGGAAAAATTGAAGGGGATCAGCGACGGTGAGAGGAGATCGCGCGGCGGCTGCTGGAAACTGAATAGGGTTTACTTAGGATTAGGAACTGAATTTGCATGTAGTAAATGCCAAAAATGTTGTCAATAAAATTTTTCATTTCCGGAAAAACTACAAGACATGTTTTTTATATCCTTATTTTATGTTAAAATGTATTTTTATACACATAATTAAATTTTAATAAAATTAAAAATAAAAATTAATTGAAAGTGAAGTTTATTTTTTATGTTTTATTTGAAGCGAGTGGAAGTAAAATTTAAATTTTAGACTGAAATTTGAAAGTATAGTATAATAATTTTTAAGTATGATTTTGAGTTTAATTTTAGTTTGAAATATATAAATTATGTGAAACTCTAATTCTAATCAGAAATTTTTAGATACTTAAAACACACGATCTACGTTTATATAAATTCAATTTTTAAAAAAATTATTTTTAGCTATACAAAAATATTTAAAAATTTATATTCAATTTACTTGATTTTTTAAAAAATTTTATATTAATTTTATTTTAAAAATAAGTTTGAAAAAAATGAGTTTCATGAGTTGCTAAACAAGCCCTTAGCAAGCAACGAGATGAACTAGACGCAAGGAGGTTGAACCTTTAAAATGGAAGAACCGTAACGAAATTTACTACTACCGAAAGTCTGAAATAAATTTACATAAACTGATGAACGGGAGGAGGCAAAGCCTGCTCCGAAAACAATCGCATGGAGAAGCACATCCAAATTTTTCATATTTCTCTCCATGGTATCCCATGAACATTCTTCTTTGCTCAGAACAGTTGCATAGAATCTGATCTTAAGCGGTAGTCTCGATCGCAACTTTGCCAGGGTAACGAACTTCTTCAGGTTTATCAGCATCTTCCCATAGCTCAGGCAACGCCTCTCGGAGATTGTGGATGTTTTCCAGTACGTGATCTGCACCCTTTACCCTGCTTGATTTGCCAACCTGAGAAACATGTAGATGGCAGTTCAAAGTTAAATTAACCCGGTTACTGCATCTGTAAAGATTGCCCAAGAGGTAGGAGCTCAGTGCTCACCAGAACTGTGTCTAGGCCAATTCTTTTACCAGCCTGAATGTTACGAACACTGTCATCAAAGAATATCTGCAGAGTGCTCACCCAATCAGCAAAACATAGAAAAATAGTTACTCATCTATTGGAATGTGGCATAAGAAGATAAAGAAATTGCATACAGCTCTGTGAGGATCAATGTTGGCCAGCTTTAGAGCGTACTCCATAGCATCTTCTGACGGTTTGCAGAGGATTGGTGTCCTTGGAAGCTCTGCAGTAGCATCTTTCTGATTGAAGTGCGTGAAAATGTCAAAGATGGAAGTTCCACCACCTAATCCATTCTTAACATCGGAAGGTGGATTGAGAGTTTCAAAGCAAATGATTCCATCAAAGCAATCCTCCACTCCCAGCCTCTTAAGAACTTCGGCAGCATGAATTTTATCCCCATTTGTGAAGATCTGTTGCAACACCATATAAATGTGTTAAAAGATGGCTAAAGTTTGAATGAGAAAATAATGCTTCTGAACTCAAGAATCTTACCACTTTGCGGATTGGTAGACTCAATAAAATTTGCCTAAGAATAGGATCCGGCTTAAGGTTCTCATATGGTAATCTTCCATGGACAAAGCTGCATAGAGTGAAAATACAATTTAGCGCAAGAAGAAGTGCAAATCAGTAGCCTATACTTTGTAGCTAGACAGATACAAACCTGTGGTAGTCATCATAATCAAAGTTGTAGCCGATAGCCTGAGAAATAAAACAAGAAAAGAATCTCATAAACTAGTCTCAATTATACCATTGTAAACAATGCTAAGTGATCATTTCTTCATACCCTCAGCCCAGCCATTGTTGTTCCATAATTTTGGTAAAGCAGATTGCAGAGATCATCAATCTTGCTCTTATCAATCCCAAGTTTCTCCACCATGTAATCTAAAAACAAAAAATCGAAAACAGAATACATAATTGTAACACTTGCAAGATAAGTAGCAGAACAACTTCTTCGGAAATTGTGATACCTCCAATGTTCTTGCGGGTCTCATTTGCTAAGCCAGAACTGAGGGGGTATAGAGTGTCATCAAGATCTGAGTTAAATAGCCTAGACTCATGAAAACTCTTTCTCTTCATATCTTAAACTAGAAACCAAAACCTCAAAGAGTATAAAGGCATACCAAAGAGAAGGCAGTTGTACTTTGGCCTCTGTCCTTGTTGGTAGAGGTCGTCATACTCCATTCTTGCCACTCAAACCTGAAATAGAGTAAGGTCAATACATCAAATTCACCAAACAATTAACAGGAAAGATTATAGCAATCAATTTATCAAAATAAACATCTGAGGGAACCCCCTTTGCATAGAAAGTTCAAGTTTTGTTCCCGAAATACAGGAAGAGAATTTTACAGTTAATCATTTATTTGTTAAACTTAGGTGAGGCTTGATCAACAAGAGAATGTGCTTCCTATTGAAGTTAATTAGTGGTACAAGCAAACTGCCCACATATCCAGCTTCACACTCCAACATAGGAGGAGGAGTGTACTTTAAGGATTGTGTTTAAAACTTGTTTTGTGCTTTAAAAAGTTTTTCCAGAAATTGAAGGCATAAGAAACAGCTTTTGGCAGCACTTTTCGATCCAGAAAAGGTTAGAAAACAGATTAATCATTTTTTTTCTTCTCACAAGCCAATCAGACCTGCGACAAAAAAAATTTATTCTCTTCCACAGTTTTCAATTCCCTAGAGAGCCTACTAGGAGATCCCATCAGCTATGCTCTATATGTATAATTTTTGCATGATTTTCTCTCCTTCGAAGAACTAGTTGCATAAGAACTTGGCCTAAATTAATCACTAGCTAGAACGCAGATTTAAGGTTCTTTACCGATAACATCACCATCAGAAACCAAAAATCACATTAAAAACCCTGAATTCAAACAACACTAATGATAGCTTCTAATCATCAAATTCCATGCAAAGATATGATCACTACAAGTGAATTTAAAACACCATAAACAACAAATTCCAGGATATTTAACCCAAATTACGGGGCGTTTGGTGTTGCTTATGGGATGACTTTCATATCTCTGTTTCAATTCACGTTTTCTAATAAATTTTTTATATTATTTTATAAAATTTATTTGAAAATTTAATATTTATATCATAAAATTTTATTATTATTTATTTTTATTAAAATAAAAAATAAAACTTATTTTTAAAAATATGACAAAAGTATTGTCTATTCAGAAAAGTTTTATTTTAGTACTCCCAAACTAACAGGGGAGAAAAATGAAACTTCTATAAAAAAAATTTAAAAAAAAAACACACACACACAAATAAATTCTGGTAGTTAACTAGTTATTATGTGCCATTGACTTCCAACAAAAAGAACCGATTTCTCAGAAACCATCAACAATAATCTCAAATTTCCAAAAATAAGACTAGTGAATAACTCTAGAATACCAAAATCGACGAAAAGTTTTAATCTTTTCCGATAACAAAACCATCAACTTGAATCAAAGAAAGAAGAAAGACAAGACTCACCAGATCCCACTGCCCCAAAATTGAATTCAGCACCAATGCAGAAAGAAAATAAAGCAGGAATTCTTCAAGATACACAAGAAAAAGATGAGATCGATCGCAAGAGAAAAACTGTTGGAGAAAGGAAAAGGGGAAGAAGAACTGGATGGGTGCTTGGGGTTTATATAGACAAGTTCTTGTAGTTAGTTACTAAAAAATGAAATTTAGTAAATTTGCAAAATCAGTCTATTAATATTATGTTACAATTAAGAGACCCTTCCTGTTACGATTAGCAGTATCTGTTGTTTGTAATTTGAGGAGTTATTCCTATTAATGAGATTATTATTTAATTAAGACTTAAATTAATTAATGTAATAAAAAATAAGACAATTAAGTACTATAATTTCTACAATGATAAATAGGGGTCTGTGTTTGGAAATTCGAGTTATGGGAAGCTGTAAAGAAAAAGGTCTTGATTTGCAAAAACTATAGAGAACACGGAAAGAAGATTCTTGGATCATTCAATTTGAGAAAAATCGCTTCAAAAATTTTTATTAAAGCTTCTAGAAGTTATGAGAAAGAAAATTTTATTTAAGCAATCATGCTTCACACGTTTACGCTAAAAATATAATTCAATCATGAGAAGACAAAATTTTATTAATTATTTAGTTTTCAAGACAAATCAGTCTGCATGTTTTATTTTTATTTCTCATAATTTAATATATTAAAATAATTATTGTAAAATGTAGATAACTTATACTATAAACTTATTATATACATATTTTTATTATATTTTAAACTAAAAACAATCTCAAACTGAAGGAGAAGTATAAAATTGAAATATTAATTAATTAAAATTTCATTGAGACCAGGTGGCAATTAAGCTTAATGATAGTTTCAATAATTCTTAATAAAGTTTAATTCTTAATGATAGTATCAATAATTCTTAATCATGCATACAGCTGTATCTGATTTCACTAAAAATTTGGAACATTTTCTTTTTTCTTTTCAATTCACGTGAATCATTTTGTGTTCTTTAGCTCAATTTTAGCAATTAAAACTTTCACGAATGTACTTTTTTTTCTTAAAATAAAATTGAAATCAGACAGAAATCTCCAGGTTGTAATGTGTTGAGTTTTTTTTTTTGTCTAAAATATCTTCTTTCTCTTTGAGTATATATATTTGTTTATAACTAATTTTTTATATTAAAAAAATATTTTTAATTATTTTTAACACAAATAATTACCAAAAATTATTTTAAAATTCTCGCACACTTTTTTATCAATTGAGATTCCATTTCAAAAAAATAATTTTTTAGTTTTTTAGCCAATAAAAAATGCTAAGGATAGATAATTGTTATCGTGGCAAAGCAACGTTCATAATCAAACACGAGTGACGGTTATTGATTCCATTCTATAAATCACAAGTTTATTAGTGGTCGAAAGAACAGTGATAGTTCCTTGTATTTGATTGAGGTTATAAAAAAAATAATTTTTTAAATTTTTAGTTCATATTTTTTAATATATATTTTATAATTATTTAAAAAATTTATTTAAAAATTTAAAATATAAAAAATTTTACATAATAAGTTTTTTATTATATATTTTTATTTTTTTATATAAAAATAAACATATTTTTCTAAAATAAAAATATTTTTTATTTCAAAAAAACTACACTTTAAAATCACTTTCAAAGATCCCCTCATTTGAAAATGCGTTTTATGAAAATTTTATTTTTATTTTTTATTTCATATTTTAATAAATATATTATAATATTATATAAATTTATTTAAAAATTATTTAAAAAATTATATGTTGAACTTATTTTTATTATATATTAAAGTAAAATAAATTCGTTTTTATTATTTAAAATATTCTTATTTAAAAAATTTTTTATTATAAATACTCTTAAATGGTAAACTTGTGTTATTTATTAGATAAATCTCCAACAGACTTCACTCTCAAAATTCAAGTTTTGTTCCAATTTTGGCGAAACTAAGTTCTATATAATTAAATTCTACGAAATAAAGTTTGAAATGAAAAGATAAAATTTAGTAAAAATAAAATTCAAATATAGTAATTAAATACGTAAAGTATAATTAGAATAAGTTTTTTAATAAATAACATTTAATATCAAAATAAAATTAAAATTTACAATAATAATTAAGCGAACTTTATAAATGTAAAAGAATAGTGATGGTTCATTTTATAAGCAGTACATTCTGTTCTACTGACAAATTATTGAATTGTAAATAACTAAGGGGACACGTTGAAATTCCAATTATTAGAAGAAAAAATTCAAGGAACATTTTGAAAATTTCTTGACAATAAAAAATTTAAAGTTATTAGAAGAAAAATTATGCTAATTTTGACTTTAATCACGTAATGACTTGCGTAAAAAAGGTTTAATTTTTCTCGACGTACGACAGTCTTTGGTATATAAAGACGGCTAATTTAAATATTTTGTAGCCTTTTTTTTTATATTTGTTTTTAGGTCTTGTTTAGAATTGCCCAAAAATTAAAGTTTTTTTGAAAAAAAAAGTTTGTTGTTATAATCCATATTTTTAAAAAGTTTAAAATTTTCTAAATCATTGTGGAAGGTTTTTTTAAATTTGAAAAGCCTATGAGATATTTCGAAGTGTTTGAAATAAAAAAATTTTCTAAACTAACCTTATTTTGAAGCTTTTAAAAAAGCAATCTTAATTTTTATCTCAAAAAATAATAAAATTATATACATAAATATTTAACGTATAATTTATATATAATTATCAAATTAAAAAATAAATAATGTAAATAAGTGACAATAGTACCATATGTATTGTGAACAAATAGTGATAGGTATTTGTCATTGTCAGAAAAGAAAGAAATATCGGCGGAGAAGTCAGAAGATGGATCCGAGGAGAAACCCTAGAGATCGAGAGATGATCGGGTGAAGTAAATGCTCAAGTGTTCGCGTGTGTCACCAGCTTAACTATATCAAATTAATATTTTTGTTCTATTGGGCGTGTCGGATCAAATAGAACGAGCGGGTCGTTGAGTCAATCCAAAATCTGTCCGGATCAAATCGGAACAAGCACAATAATTTTACAAATTTGAACCGATTTTATAGAATTTTGGATCGATCCAGATAGTTCGATCTGAATTTGCCATTACTGAATTGTCCTTAATTATCAAAGATAGAAATTAAAAAAATGCAAAATATTAGAAAAAAATATCTAATGTTTATTTTATTTAGAAATAAAAGATAAAATAATTGTAGGTACCAAAGTAAAAAAAATTCATAAAAATTAAATCACATTTTATAGAATTTATTTACAAAAATTTTGCTTGAAATATCATGACAGCAATGATAATTACGTATGTATAAACTACACTAGTGGCAAATAACTGGTGTCTTGAAATTTGTATAGAAAATTTGGAAATCCTTGTGCTTACGATCTTCATGAAGAATAATTTTAAAACAAAATTGATGGAAATTCACGCAAGCAAGAAAAAATATATTTGAAAAAATGAAATTAGAAATGAAAAGGAAAATAGGAAATGAAAATAGGGAAGTAGCAATTGAAGTTCCATATCCTTTTTTAAATTCATGACTATAAAGCCGCCCCAGTAAACTAGCCGGGAATCGAATCGGCGTAAAAGTTCATCGCCCACGAAAAAATAACAAGTAATAGACTCATCAAGTTCAACATGATCACCGGTGGACCATGTATTTGGATGGTGCTGCGCGGACAACTTGTCCGATCAGAGAGGTGACCCCACTCTGCTTTTGGTAGGGTGCTATCAAAAAGATAAAAAGATAGACCTTGACAAAGGCAAGGATCAAAACCAAGCCTGAGACTCACCGGTGGACCATGTACATTTAATAAAATTGAATTTAAAAAGATTTTATTTTAAAATTTAGATTTTGTAAATGAGCTTTGGCCCAAAAAAATTATTTATTTTTAATATTTACGTTTAAAAGTGAGCTGTAAGTTAGAACGTGGGTAAAAAATTGAGTTGAAATGTAAGTGCCCTACATTGCAAAATCCCATAGCTATAAACTACAAAATATCAATAGCCATATAATATGCAAAATTTTAATTTACAAAACAAGCCTCCCTTTCTCTCAACCCAAAACCCTCTCGCCTCTCTTTCAATTTTCTCCAGTCGAGCCCAAAAAGGAAAAGAAAGAAAATGAGCGGCGCCGGGACGCCGGATTTCTTCTGTCGCCAAGCTCAACGTCTCGGCTATGTTGCTCGATCCGCTTTCAAGGTTAATTGATTTTAACTAATTAATTGATTTCATTTCAAGTTGTAGTTCGCAGTTTGATTGATTGATTCATGCATTCATTCACCTGTTTGTTTTCTTAATTTGGAATTTGTAATTTGATTTAGTTGTTGTTGTTGTTGTTGTTTATAGTTGTTGGAAATTCAGAAGCAGTACAAGTTGATCACTCCGGGAGCCTCAGTGCTTGATCTCGGATGTGCTCCAGGTGCTTGGCTTCAGGTTTGTTCTTCTAACTTAGTTCTGTTTTTACCTTGAGTGTGGATAGTTCGTTTGTTTGTCTATTTTTTTTCGTGTTAAACTTCTACTTGAACTGGGTTCCTTTGTTAAATTTGTTTATCTAATCTCTTCGTGTAGAGAACAATGAGAACATTCTGTTTTCGTGTTTTCTTCTTAAGGGATCTGAGAAGGTGATTAGTTTACGTTTGAGTCATAGATATAAGTATTATCTTAAGATTCTGCCGTGTAGGATATAAATCATCTTCAGATTCATTTTCCTGAAACTTTCTAGTTTGTATAGGCATCAAGTATTATTATATAGTATTGAAAATATATTCTGCAGCATAACTTTTGTTCTGTTGGCAATATATGCTGACAACTTCATGCTTTTCTAGATGCATATCTAGTCTCGGAGGTCGGTCATCTTTTTTATTTGCCTTCCTGTTGACATGGTATTAAAAAATCACCACTTGGTTTACAGATTTATGTTGAAGATTCATCCAGGAATTGTTGTGTTTGGCTGGTATCTTATGGTGGACAGTTCATATTGATAAGGCTTGTGCTGATACTTGGATTTGTTGGTTTGCTTTAGGTTGCTTGCCAGAGCTTGGGTCCGCTGGAGAGGGGTGGGGCAGTCGTGGGCATTGATGTTAAGGTCTGCCACATTTCTTAGGAACTTTTAGTTTCCATTTTCTTGAAATGATGTTAAGATTTGCTATGTGAGCTTAATGCTGAATTGTTCTATTTGTTCTAAAGTAAGGTGAAGGTTCAGTGTTTAAGGTTTACTGTTTGATTGCTCTGCAGAGCAGGAGGTGAAGGTTCCTTCATCTCACTGTGATTCAAGAGTGAGGACTGTCAGGGCGGATGCTATGAACATCAAAAGAGAGCTAATCAGGGCATTGTCACCTCAGGTTTCTAAGTTGTCTTTTTCCTTGGCTAGCTATATTACGGTTAAAGGTTTATTTCTATAATCTATTTCATCTAGCGAAATGGAGGTACTAAAAATGAATGAAAAGCTGTAAAGCAAAGAAAGGGATTTACATAATTATGATGCTTGAACAATCACCCCATAGATTTGTTGAGCTTAATGTGATTATCATCTTGGTCCTCTAAATGTTTGCTTTTTAGGATATGGCTGCCATAAAATACTTAAAATTGCACAGTTTATCCACCTTTTGTTTCCAGCGTGAGGAAATACTTTCTTTCTCTACATAAAGTATTAACTTTTTATTCGTTCATTATAGATCATAATCAAGTAAGAATTCACCGCATCGTCGCATCTGTTCTTACTGCTGGATCTGACCATACATTCAAATTGCATTAGGAGAGTGATGGAGGGGGAGAGAGTATCACTTTTCAACAATTTTCACTTCCATCATATTCCCTTTAGAGAAGAAAAATCAAATATTGTGGCTAAAAGAGCCTTTTACTGGGAATGTGCTGGCAGTCATACGAAGTTCATGTATAAGCATCTTTGTAACTTAGAAAATTGCAGAGGATGGATGTCTTCTTTCTTTCTTTTCAGACTTGCCTTTGTACAAAGACCCAATACTTATTGTTATGTCAGCCTTAGGCTGCAATTAGTTCTTAAAAGCTTCCATCTGCATTAAAGATTGCCGGAACCCAAAAGATAGAAGATCCAATTTCCTCTATGTTTACAATTTTGTTCTCTTCTTAATGCATGCTATACTTGCTCTTTTAGATTTTACTGCTATCTTTTGTTATTAAGATTTGATAAGAAATATTGTTATTTTATTCATTATTGGTTTCTTATTGTGTTTATGAAATTATATTATATGTTACAATTGGAGCGGAAATTTCTCTACTGTTATTGTAGGCTAAAGGTTTCTCAGTGATACTATCAGATATGTGTCCTACAGTCTCTGGGATCACAACCAAGGATACAGCTTTGTCATGTGAATTAGGAAAGCGAGCACTTTCTTTGGCTGTTGGTAGAGCTTCTTTACCAGGTATGCCCTCTGACCTTGAGGAAGAGGATGTTCCAACCAGTCCTGAACCTGATTCCAATGAAGATGGTGTCCTTCGGAAAGGGGGTAACCTTGTATTAAAGCTTCTTGAGTGTGAGGATACACAAGGTCGAAAACATTTTGTGATTTACCTTAGATGCTATTATACTGAAATAGGCCTCACTTTCCTGTCTCTGTGACTGGATGCAGGATTTAGTAAATTTTGCAAGCAAAGGTTTAAAAAAGCAGCATGGTTGAGGCCCAAGGCTACCAGATCTTGCTCAAGAGAAATCTACCTTATTTGCCAAGGTCTGCGATAGTGCAGTGAATTACTTTGCAGAGGATTTATGCAGTGAATTAACTTAGATACTAAAAAATGCAACTTCCATAGTTGTTTTAGTTTCATATGACAGATTTTGAACGAAATTGCAATGTCCCTGTGTCATCTTCTTATACTAAGTCATCATGAGGAGCAGAGTCTTTAAAATCACATGTGAACATAGTAAAGGGAAGCTTCGCAATGTCTTTGTAGTTGAGCTTACCATGTCAGAAAACATTGCCTCTTGTTACTTCTGTGTATCTGCATTGGGAGGATAACTCATTATTATACACCATGAACATTATAAATGGATTCTTGTTCTGGAACTTTCCGTGATTGCTTCATGCTTGTTTTACTTGATTTCTTCTTTACCGAAAATCGCTTGAAACTTTATTCAACGCGTGCTTGTCATTTGTCTATGATAAACATCAGTTTCTATAAGTTTTCTTTTTCTTATGGAATCATTAGCTAAATATTGAGTTATTGTTTTATTTGTATCTTTAAAATTTAAGGTTCAGTACGCAGTTGGTTTAAAATTTCAAATTACTTGCTAGTTGTCTATAATGTTGTGTGTGAAGGCATTTTCCTTTCTTGCAATTCATGAAAGCAAATTTCAGTCTTAGAAGTAGTACCATGTAGTGGATCATATACATATCAATGTCTGTGGCCATCAAGAGAGTAAGCCAAAAAGAACACAGTTCGGTGCTCTCAGATATTGAATGGTTTTGACATAATTTCACTCTGTAGGTGTATTAGGCCTATTGCCATAGCAATTACTTTCTTAATTAACACTTTCAAATTGCTCATTGAAAGGTGTTGGCATATAACTGTTAAAACTAGAATAATTAGCACAACTACACAAAACACTACTGTGGTTTGTACATTCGTTGCATAATTCCGTGAACTTATGTATGTATCACTTCTCTACTAGCTGTTTTGTATGACTTGTTAATAGGCATAATCTAGAACTCAGATCATGCTAGAGAGCACACCCAGATCCGTGAAGCTTTCCGTTTGAGGCCAGCAGAGGGTTGAGGAGTATGAAGGAGAGGACACTTGAGATGCCGAGGAAATCTCATTGAAAGAAACCGTAGAGCCACTGCAAGGTTTTCTAACAAGCAAAGGAACTATGTCTTCCAGCAAACCCAGAGGCTTCTCAACAAGGTTGTCCTCCAGAATCTCCCCCTCTGTGATTTCTGCTGCAGTAATATCTTGCTGCTGCCTCTCCCCTATACCAAAGGCACACTGTAGGGTGTTTTCTACAACTGTTTTGTGCAGCAGCTGCTGCTGTATCTCTGGTTGGCTGATCTCAGAACCATGCAAGTCCTCACCCTTAGTAAGTGATCTCGACTTCTTGCTCACTGGGAATACATTGCTAGGATAATAATCCTGATGCTGAGGCCTTGGAAAGAGGAACTGAGGGTAAGCATAGTGCAAGTGGAGGCCTTCCTAGGTGACTATGAATGTCTCTGGGTCATCCAGTGATTGTTCAATTTGCTTTTTTGCGCTGCAACGAGGATTTGTGCACCTATAGTAACTCCTATAAAAAATGAAGGAAGCATGTACATGTTAGATGCCTCAGACAAGTTTGCAATTGCTAGTTATGCAGAACTATTGTTTTGAGTTCCTGATTGCTACTCCTAACTACCGGTCTATGAAGAATTTGCAACTCTTTGGCCTGTTTCTTGCTTGCAATCAACATTTCAGGAAAAAGAAAAAAATTAGACGATGTCAAAGATTGGTATAGCATTTATGTTCTTCCGGTTCTTTTTTTGTATGAATCATGTTTCACTTAAAGGCATGTTGCAAATATACGTAATTAAATTTTATAAAACTAAATTTTGTAAAAGTAGAATTTTAATAATAAAATATGAAAACACATAAAATTTTCAATAAATTTTATAGATTGTTAGAAAATTAATTAGAAATTATAAATAAAAAGTTAAAAGGTAAAGCACTTAGAAACGTAATGCCAAAACGATGCCTTAAATAAATAAAAAATTTAAAGAATCAAGTGACCTTGGATTAGGGCTGTTCTTGATAGATTTCTGTCCATATTTCCTCCACTTATAACCATCATCAACAAGTCCACTACCATTTCCACTGCTCTTGATCCTCAACCTATACTTGTTCTCAAATTTCCCTACACTTCCTTTCTCAGGAAACGAAATTCTGCATACACCAAAACCCCATAAAAAGAAAATCATTCCCGATCAAGACCTTCTTCAATTAAATGTTGGGTTAAAAAAGATTAAATTAATCTCATACTCAATAAAAATAAGATAAAAAAGAAATTAATATATTAAAAAATTTTATAATTTATTAGTTTATATTTTTGGAATAGATTGAGCTTTTATGGACCAGATCTTTCCAATATTTTATTTTAGTTAACTCATTTGGGTGTTGTATTCTTTCGAGATTAAGTACTTACAAAAAAAACTAATACAAAGAAAAATAACTCACACAGCCGGCCGAGAAGAACTAGAAAGTCCGTCCAGTGATGAACTGCAGGGAAAGCTCTTAATCAGAGTTCTCTCGACGTCGTCGATAGTTGGTCCAGAGTAGATTGAAGATAAGAGTCTGTTGACGATCATGGATTCACCATGTTCATGATGAACTACTTTATCTGCTGGTATTGTTGAATAACCAGATGAGCTTCCCGGAGAAAAAACCGGTACCGGTTGTTCGCTGCCGACGAGGAGTTCGTTACTCATCATAAGAAGCTCATCACTGTTGTACCAGTTCGTTTCTGATTCACCAACTTCTTCCATGATTGTTGAAGAATTAGAAGTTAAACGAGCTATGGAAGAAAAAGTTTCTAACTTCTTAGCGTTGGGTTAATTTGCATGCAAGGAGGGTTTACAAAGTTTCAGAAGTGTCGCCTTTTACCCTTTTGAAATTTGACAAAGTTTATTATATAATTAAAGTTTGAAAATTTGAGTCGAGCAATAAAGTTTGGGGATTAGATTTGTCAATACCTAAAACTAGATCCTGACCGGCACTAGACTAAATCGAGTTCAGATAAGGCCCAAATTTGGCCCAATTTAGTAAGCCTGACCAAAAATTCAATAAAACTAACTTGTCAATATTTGAAAATTTTCGACATAATCTTCCCTTAAAACTTAATAGAAAGAACTTGTACAAGTAATAATAATTGTACTTATCATCAAAAATCCAAAACAAGAAAAACGAACAGTATAAAAATCATTTTTATAAACAAAATACTACTAGTGCTACCGGTAGCCATAACACCTATTACAATCCAAAATAAAAATCATCGCAATACCACATACAACAAAATATAAGAAAAGTCAATATCTTTCGAGAATTACAGAGCTAACTACATGCCAAAAGATTTATAAAATACCCTCCGTACGCTCTCGGTCCAGCAATATCGAGTCAAATCAGCGCCCCCTAGCTTCTGACTTATCTGGAGGAGGCCAAAGAAGAGAAAAGAGGGTGAGCCTAGTCTCAGTGAGGTAAAATAGCAGAATGTTCAATTTAGATAATGCATTAAGTAGGCATTATAGTACTATCTACATGAAGCAGATGCAACGATAGATCAGATCAGATTCTACTAAATCCTGAATCGTCCCACACCGACTCAGTTCTTAGCAGAGATATACGATAATATGAAACAATATTGTGCGACACTCTCAAGACTATAATATATATATATATACATATATATATATACATATATATAGTGCACCAATACAAGCAAATATATGTAATGAAGTATACGGATGCATCAAGTGTAACAATCATACAAAATAGACGATCGAGTGAGATCACATCTCCAACTCACATCACGCTATCGGATATATCATACAAGCATACATTCGTAATACTTTTATATATATATCAAACCACAGACAAGCTTAGTGCCCAGTATGTCCTGGGATCCACTGGCAAGCAATATCATCACAGCTTGGTGCCCAGTATGTCCTGGAACCCATCGGCTATCCATATATTTCGGTGCCCCGTATCTCCTGAGACCCACCGTATCAATATCTCATTCAAACATACATAATATAATAGGTTATGACAGTACCTATTAGGTTCTGCATTGTCCCATACCAATGCAGTCCCTAACAAGTAGATGCAACATAATAGGTTTTCACTCAATAAACATGCTATACCCAATGCCTTCAATGCTATCGTGATTATACTTATGCATATATGAAAGAAAAATATTGACATGTATATAGCATATTCTTATAATTATGCCACATAGTCTACAATATGCAAATATGCTAGTACTAACTATAAACATGATGTGAAATAAATCTAAACATATACAGGCATATGTAGCATAAAGGATAAATCATAATATATAACGAGAATGGCAAGTACGCCAGAATTTTTAAAATGAATGCTACTTGTGCCGAAAGTCTAACGTTAATTTAGAAAGAAAAGGTGGCACGGTAACCCTCACCTGTAGTCCAAGCAAGTATTTATATCAACTGTCAACTCTAAACCGCACCGTTCGAATTCAAGTCACTCGTACCACCTAACGTGCATACGGGCATATTCAATAATAAGCACGTTAATGAAAGCTAAATCAAATACTTGTAAAAAATATCTAACTAAGTCTGAGTCCAAGGTTCAATAGCATACGGTGAACCATTCTAGAATTTCATTCGTTCAACGGTTTATTCAAATTCCTAATCCACTACACAATAAGTACTAACTAACGAATTCAAGAAGCTTACCGACGAGGTGAGACGATCGAATGCTAAAACGACTTGAATCAACAACAAGTCGCGTATTTTTAGTCTAACGATTTTCTAAATCGAAACGAATTAATAATTCATCTAACAATAATTACAAATACACGAAGCAAGTATTTTTAACTCACTTAACCAAGTCACCGAAAGTTCGCCGGATTCCGGCGAGCTAGGATTCCGGCCAAGTGCGTTCAAAGCAGTAAAAATGACCAACACTACTAGTAGAATCCAATGGAATAGACGACGAGCTTCAATTTTATCGCCGGCGGCCGGAATTGACGAAATAACGTCCGGCGGCGAACTCACACGAAATTAACTAACGGAGCTGAAAATCATCGCAAATAAATGAGGGAAAAGACTTAACAAGTTAAGGAGAACGTTTCTAACTACTTACCCTCACCGGAATGCCGACAAAATGGCCGGACAAATTTTTGAAAATTTGTCCCGCACGCCGTAGCTCACCGGAATTGATAAGGATTACCGGAAATGATGAGGATGATGGCTTGAGAAGATGAAATGAAGTGAATATCGCCGGAGAGGGGTTGATTTCACGCTGAAGAGGAGCCGGAGCAGTGGGGGCTGATGGGTTCGGGCAGAGCAGTGAGGAAGGAAGAAGAAAGAAAAAATAAAAACAAGATACATTGCATGGTAGGACTACTATTTCCTACACTAGCTTCCTGCAGCCCACAAAGTTATAGTTATTACAATATAACCCTCTTATTTAAAAATTCGTCCTCGAATTTTCTAATAAAAAAAGAGAAGAACTTATACCTCAAGAAATGAATAACCAAGGATATTTCACTTCCATTTCAACTTCTAACTCCCACGTTACTTCCCTACGCGAATGGTTCTTCCATAATACCAAGACAAAAGGTAACTCTCGTCTCCGTAACCGACGTATCTGACGGTCTAAAATAGCCTCTGGAAGTTCCTCATAAGTTAAATCTTCTCGTATCTGCCCAACAATTGGCTCGACCAATTGAGACGGATCCCGCAAGCACTTACGAAGCATCGATACATGAAACACCGGATGCACACCTGCTAAACTCGAGGGCAAGGCTAACCTATAAGCAACCTCGCCTATGCGTTCTATGATCTCAAAAGGGCCAATGAATCTAGGGCTGAGCTTCCCCTTCTTTCCAAATCGCAAAATACCTTTCATCGGAAAAACTTGCAAAAAGACCTCATCGCCAATAGAAAAAGATACCGCACGACGCTTAGGATCAGCATAGGCTTTCTGTCTAGTCTGAGCTGCAGCCATTAGCTCTCGAACTAGCTTAATCTTCTCAATAGTGTTACGAATAATATCTGACGAAAGTTCATCAGCTTCTCGAGTTTCGAACCAACAAACTGGTGATCTACACTTCCTACCGTACAAGGCCTCAAACGGTGCCATTTGAATACTGGCCTGAAGGTTGTTATTATAGGCAAACTCCACTAGTGACAAATGTTGATCCCAAGATTGTCCCAACTCGAGCACACAAGAGCGTAACATGTCTTCTAAAGTCTGAATCGTACGCTCAGATTGCCCGTCTGTCTGCGGATGAAAAACTGTACTGTAAGTCAACTGGGTACCAAGTGCTCGCTAGACCTTACCCCAAAAACGAGAAGTGAACTGTGCCCCACGATCTGAAACAATTGTTAAAGGAATACCGTGCAACTTCACTATCTCCTTCACATATAATTCTGCATATCGAGTCGCATCGTAAGTGGTCCGAACGGGTAAGAAATGTGCACTCTTGGTCAATCGATCCACAATCACCCAAATAGAATCATAACCTTACGAAGATCGAGTTAGTCCTGTCACGAAATCCATACAAGTATGGTCCCACTTTCATTCGGGAATAGGTAAAGGCTGCAACAATCCTTCAGGCTTTCGATGTTCTGCCTTTACAGATTGACAAGTGAGGCAACGAGAGACATAATCGGCAACGTCTCTCTTCAAACCACTCCACCAATATAATTGTTTCAAATCATGATACATCTTAGTAGAACCCGGATAAACTGAATATGCAGACTTATGTGCTTCCTTTAAAATCTCACGACGCAGATCATCAACATCTGGAACACATAACCTAGAGCCACACCAAATAATACCATCAGCGTCAATAGAAAACTCCTTGACAACACCCGCTTTGACTTGATCGGCTAACTTGGTCAACTGCGGATCCCGCTTCTGTCCAGCCATAATCCTATCTTTCAAAACAGAACTCACCGCCAAGTGGGCAAACCAAGCCTCAGGTCTAGCCTCCAATCTCAAGCCACTCAACTGAAGCCAATCTAGGTCATAAGCTAGAGGTCGAGGTACCGCCGTAAGATGGGCCAAACTCCTTGCAGACTTACGACTTAGAGCATCTGCCACCACGTTGGCTTTCCCCGAATGATAGAGAATCGTGCAATCGTAATCTTTCAACAGTTCTAACCAATGCCTCTGCCTCAAATTCAGTTCTTTCTGATCAAAAATATATTTTAAGCTCTTACGATCAGTATAAATCTCGCAAGACGCACCATACAAGTAATGTCTCCAGATCTTAAGTGCAAATACAACAGGGGCTAATTCCAAATCATGCGTTGGATAATTTTGCTTATGCTTCTTAAGCTGTCGAGAGGCGTAAGTAATGACACGACCCTGCTTCATTAACACACAATCCAAGCCAACTCCAGATGCATCACAATACACTTGAAAACCACCCCCGTTAACCGGTAGTACAAGGACTGGCGCTGAAGTCAAACATGCTTCTAATTTTTGGAAGCTTTCCTCACACTTATCGCTCCAAAGAAACTTTACTCCCTTGCAAGTCAAACCAGTCAAGGCTGTAGCTATTTTGGAAAAATCCTGAACAAATCTTCTATAATATCCGGCTAATCCAAGAAAACTACGAACCTCTGCGACATTCTTTGATCTACCCCAGTTCTTTATAGCTTCTATCTTCTATGGGTCCACAGTAATCCCTAATCCGGAAACAACGTGTCCTAAAAAGGTAACACGATCCAGCCAAAACTCACACTTAGACAGCTTGGCGTATAATTCTTTCTCCTTCAATATTTGTAATACAATCCGCAAATGCTCAGCATGCTCCTCCTTACTCCTGGAGTAAACTAATACATCGTCGATAAAAATAACCGTTTATATGGCATCGAAGCTGATTGATTCTGGCATGGAAGCTTTACACATTTTGCCTCTTCTTTGCATTATTCTTTGGTACTAACGCACGTTTATATGTTGGAATTAGCGGTCACCTTTGTTCATCGGTTAGGTTGGCTGTTGTAAAATGTAACTGAGGGTCGGGGATGTCTGATAAGTTAAGATGCAATTTGTTGTTCTTTGTAAAGTTGGAACTCTGCTCTCAGTTTCTGACTTGCTACTTGTGAGTTTTCGCTCATTCAACTGTAAGGACGTCTAACTCCTGGAAGGAGTTTGGTAGAGTACATAAGTTACGATTTCGGTTTTCGTTGAATGGTACAAAGAAAACACTACTGCAGCACGTTTTAAATTTTACGTTCAAGTAAATCAGTTCAAAACTTTATTGATCGAAGTTCAAAAATTATTCAAACAAACAACAGTGGCGATGAAGTTCGCGGAGCACAACAAAAACTCCATCATCAGACGCAAAAGAAAGAAATTATATTAAAAACAAAAACAGAGCAAGATTTCGTCGAAATGAATGGTCCAGATTTAACATTTGGGTAGATCGGGCGGTGGAGGAAGCATCTTCTGGGTTGGAAGCGGTCCATCCATTACAAGGAATGCCGTTCTCAGTCCCCAAGTCATGTGTACTTCTAAGTGACAGTGCAGAAACCAAACACCTGCCAAAACATTTTATGGAATTATTAAAGAAGCCGAACTTCTTATTGCTTAAATCGTATTGTAATATGTTATTCGCTCACCTGGATTGTCTGCTAGAAACCGGATTGCAACCCAACCGCCAGAGGGAACTCCAACGGTGTTTCTCTCCATCGGATCAACAAGATTAAACTTCGCCGGATCTGTCATAGGATTGAAATTTCCGAACCCTCTTCCGACGACGAAAAAATTGTATCCATGCAAATGCATAGGGTGCCTCTCGGCGTTCACTAACGTCGTCCCTTGCATTATTAATTCGACGCTGGTATTGAACGGCAGCACTAGAACCTTCGTTCCGTTCGTCACGAATGTGTTGTTCGGCGGAGTTCCGGTGTAGTTGAACGGAAACGGCGGAAACTTGGGGAAATCTGTAGTGTAAACGCTACCGTTCGTTCCCTTGTTATTCATGTTGTTGTAATGTGCTTCAAGGATTGCAACGGGAGGGAGGGCAAAGGAAACGTTGTTCACCGAAGCGGCGAATTTCGTTCCGTTGGGGCCTTGGCAAGTTTGATTCGCAGGGCAAGGACTCGTGCCAAGTCCAACGGTAAACAACAGCTGCTGATCAACATTTTGCGGCACGTTGGCAGGAAACTGGGGCGTGGCTAAGCTGCGGAACGTGTTGGAATAGTTGGCAACGAACCCTGTTGCGTTTATAGGCGGAAGAGAAGGTTTCATAACTTGCAGCGACTTCAAAGAAGCAGTTGCATTATTCGATCTCTCGTATTCGAGTATTCCGACGGTTGTGGTGTTGTCGAACGTTCCCGGGTTGGCGGTGCTATAAGGCCTCGCCTCCATGAGGAACGTTGCGTTAGGCAATGTAGGGTTTGTTCTGAGAAGGACGTTGATGGTCTGTCCCGGAGAGAGGAGGATGATGTTTGTGTTGAAAGGTTTCGCGTAAATGGCATCTGCTTCGACGACGGTGAGGGTGTGATTGGCGATGGAGAAGAAGAGATCATCATTGAGTGCAACGTTGACCATACGGAGCATGTATGTCTTCCCTGGCTTCACCTTCAATTTATACGTATCTGCAAAGGCACTCAATTTAAATCAGTTGAAACCTAGCTAATAGAAGATTATAAAACGAATAAACTACCTTTTTTTGAGCAGTTGTAAGAAAATCCAGGCAACCCGTTGATCGTGAAGGCATCCGACACGTTAGGCCCAGCACCCGTTTGCAGTGCTTGTGCAATAATTGCCTCGGTATCGCCCTTAAACCATTCTCCTACATATAGTTCCATTAATTATAAACTTGTTCTTATGATCGTAGACCAAAAAAGAGTTAGAAATATATTCGTACCGAAGAGTATAGAGGTGATTTCCTTATAAGGTTTGGGGAAAGGGTAAGGAACGCCCTTCTTAGGGAGGACGATTAGCGGACCGTAGAGGGTAGCCCTCATCCATGAGACATGAGCATGCCACACAAGAGTACCCCTTTGCCCTTCAATGGTGAAGTTGTACACGTAGCTCTGGTTTGGTTGGATCGGGCACTGGGTAATGTACGCCGGACCGTCTGCCCATCCGTTTCTTAGCTGCCTTATTCCGTGCCTGATTCATGTGCCAGTGGTTGATTAATCATAAAATTTTGATCGAAATTTGTAATGCATGAGATCGATCGATCGATCGATGCCGGGAAATTTATTGAGAGCGTATTACCAGTGAAACGAGACGTTGTTCTTGATGTGGTTGACGACTCTGATCACGACCCGATCTCCCTCTCTAGCAACGATCTTTGGTCCTGGGAATTTTCCGTTAACAGTAGCGATCGTCTTTGTACTGCACAGCTTTGTAACGTTCTTATAAACAACCTGTCGAACACCAATCAATCCATAAGTTGAACACATGCATGCGTAAGTTAAACAAAATCTTTTTATAAAAAAAAACGTTGAAATGTTAGAAGAGCTGCGAATGCGTAGACATATATACATCAAATTTGTAATGCCTTGTGACGCTAGCTTCAGAACCCACACATAGTGCTAGAAAGCAAACACTCAACGCAAGAATTAGAGCTCTAAGAAGATCCATGTTTTTTGTTTTCCGTCGTCGTCCCTCACTCTCTCAAAAACACTACGTCAACTTTAGAATGAGTTGTGCATATATTAGAGTGAGAATGTGATACTATATATATATGGATGCAAGTAGTTGTTGCTGTGATGGTAAGAGAATTGATGCGAATTAAACAGTTATCATTTTCATGTTTCATTAATTGGTGCCTTATGATTTCCTCAATGTTTATACTATTATTATTGTTGGTATTGTTGAAGAAGGGGGTGACGAGTTGGGGCTTTGTGTTGGTTGTGTTTTAGAGTGACCATAAAGGCAAAGACATGGAAGACTTACCTAGTGATCTTTGTGTTCTTCTCCCAACAAAACCAAGACTCTTTTGATAAGCTATGTTTATTAGGATATCTTAAGAAAATAATTTTTTTCTCCAAAAAAACTTGTATGTGTATAATTGTTGTATAACAAGGGTGACCCTAATACTAGTTCTCATGTCTTAATAGCAAAGTCTTTACTGTTTTTGTTGCTTGATTAAGCAATAAAAACACTCATAATCATGAGTATATTTGAGGTAGGATTTCCACATTTGCATGTTATACGGTAATGGGTCACTCTAGTAGTTGGAAGATATACTGTGAAGCAAAGATATATTATCCATCCATTCAAAAGCATGCATTTGGTTACTTTTGTTGATTTTTTTCTTCTGTATTCAAAAGCATGCAGTTCAAATTTTGAATTTAATTGGATCTGGTTTGAAGCTGCAAAATCATCCAATAATTTTGTTTGTTCTAAAATTTTTGCTGCTCTATCATCTAAAATTTGTGGCAAATTTTTTTAGTAATCAATATAATTTTTATCACTAGAATCAACATTTAAAATGTCATCTTCAATCTACGTACAGAGATCGTGTCGGAATTCAAACAGATGGATGAAATATAAGAATTTGAACTTAATTAGTATATAGAATTATAAGCATGTTGAAAACTTTCTATTTTTATAAATTTACTAAATATTATCTAAAATTCTTTATATAAAATCTACAAATAAATATTTAAAAAATATTTTTAAGTGATCTAGTATTTTTCGAAAGTACTTGCAACTAGTTGGCCCCGTTTATGATGTCAGAAAATAAATTTAACACAAATAAAGATCTCATCTACCCCATCAGCGGACTTGGTATGTTCATCCATTTTACTAATATTTTTTAAACTTTTAGTGGATATATTTGGATCAGATTTGGTCCGTAAATAGTTCTTCACGTTAATTTTTTTTAGTAAAAATTGCATATGCTAAAATATGATTCGAATTAAAAGATACCAAATTTGTAATTCGCTGTCGAAAATGAATCAATCAGATGCATACAGAATTACTAGATACAAAACATCAAATTTTTCTGATTTTTATACAATTCGTCTCCATAAAATGAGCTAATATTTTGACTATATGAATTTCAATATATCTTTTATACATCGAAAAAATCAGATCTTCAAAAATTATCTAATAAAAAAGTTATTTAATTGTCATTTGCTATCTCGAATTGCTGTATACATAAATACAATAAATGTAGGTAGTGTGATCAGCATCTTTACAGAATTATTTTTTCTTCGATAACTGATGAAGTTTTGTCTTTTTGTCTCTATTTATTCTGTTTAATGACATTTTTCAACTGCAGTAGAAAAATCTTCTTTTGGTTCTCTTAGGTAAAATTTCATTATACACATATAAAACTAGTATCTCAATAAGGTAACATTTCGGCGAAATCTATCTTTAATTCTGTCCAGTTTTAAAATGCTGCTCAAATTCAATATAATATATCTAAAACTTAGCAATAATTGTTAAATATATATTATCATCAAAATAATAATTTTTAACAGATTATTATATTAAACTCTGCTTTCATCGATATTTATTTTTGCCGAATTTTATATTTATAAAATTCATTTATAAAACATGTTCTTATATTCTAAAATCATTTGATTAGGAGTAAACGGAACTTTGCATACGTGTCCGTGTTAGAGTAGGTGCTTTGTTACATCCCTAGGAGTTTGGTAAAAGCTTGTAATCAATGCATCTGCTAACAAGGATTTGATTTTGGACATCTATCTCAAACTCAACCCAACAAACGGTATACTTTAAAAATCAACTGTTCTTTGTCTTCGAAATATTTTGTTCGGTGTTGAAATGAACCTCTGTAAATAAGTATTCTTTACCTAGAAGATAAAAAATGAGACATAAATATATAAATCAAACGTAGACTTTACCTCTATACTTGGTCGTTCGTATCGTTGATCTTAAGTTCTGATAAAATAAAGAAGTAAAATTTAATATTTATAAATTTCATGTCAAATATGAAGTTCTTAGTAGAACGTTTTTATTTGAACTGCATGCTTTTGAATACAGAAGAAAAAAATCAACAAAAGTAACCAAATGCATGCTTTTGAATGGATGGATAATATATCTTTGCTTCACAGTATATCTTCCAACTACTAGAGTGACCCATTACCGTATAACATGCAAATGTGGAAATCCTACCTCAAATATACTCATGATTATGAGTGTTTTTATTGCTTAATCAAGCAACAAAAACAGTAAAGACTTTGCTATTAAGACATGAGAACTAGTATTAGGGTCACCCTTGTTATACAACAATTATACACATACAAGTTTTTTTGGAGAAAAAAATTATTTTCTTAAGATATCCTAATAAACATAGCTTATCAAAAGAGTCTTGGTTTTGTTGGGAGAAGAACACAAAGATCACTAGGTAAGTCTTCCATGTCTTTGCCTTTATGGTCACTCTAAAACACAACCAACACAAAGCCCCAACTCGTCACCCCCTTCTTCAACAATACCAACAATAATAATAGTATAAACATTGAGGAAATCATAAGGCACCAATTAATGAAACATGAAAATGATAACTGTTTAATTCGCATCAATTCTCTTACCATCACAGCAACAACTACTTGCATCCATATATATATAGTATCACATTCTCACTCTAATATATGCACAACTCATTCTAAAGTTGACGTAGTGTTTTTTGAGAGAGTGAGGACGACGACGGAAAACAAAAACATGGATCTTCTTAGAGCTCTAATTCTTGCGTTGAGTGTTTGCTTTCTAGCACTATGTGTGGGTTCTGAAGCTAGCGTCACAAGGCATTACAAATTTGATGTATATATGTCTACGCATTCGCAGCTCTTCTAACATTTCAACGTTTTTTTTTATAAAAAGATTTTGTTTAACTTACGCATGCATGTGTTCAACTTATGGATTGATTGGTGTTCGACAGGTTGTTTATAAGAACGTTACAAAGCTGTGCAGTACAAAGACGATCGCTACTGTTAACGGAAAATTCCCAGGACCAAAGATCGTTGCTAGAGAGGGAGATCGGGTCGTGATCAGAGTCGTCAACCACATCAAGAACAACGTCTCGTTTCACTGGTAATACGCTCTCAATAAATTTCCCGGCATCGATCGATCGATCGATCTCATGCATTACAAATTTCGATCAAAATTTTATGATTAATCAACCACTGGCACATGAATCAGGCACGGAATAAGGCAGCTAAGAAACGGATGGGCAGACGGTCCGGCGTACATTACCCAGTGCCCGATCCAACCAAACCAGAGCTACGTGTACAACTTCACCATTGAAGGGCAAAGGGGTACTCTTGTGTGGCATGCTCATGTCTCATGGATGAGGGCTACCCTCTACGGTCCGCTAATCGTCCTCCCTAAGAAGGGCGTTCCTTACCCTTTCCCCAAACCTTATAAGGAAATCACCTCTATACTCTTCGGTACGAATATATTTCTAACTCTTTTTTGGTCTACGATCATAAGAACAAGTTTATAATTAATGGAACTATATGTAGGAGAATGGTTTAAGGGCGATACCGAGGCAATTATTGCACAAGCACTGCAAACGGGTGCTGGGCCTAACGTGTCGGATGCCTTCACGATCAACGGGTTGCCTGGATTTTCTTACAACTGCTCAAAAAAAGGTAGTTTATTCGTTTTATAATCTTCTATTAGCTAGGTTTCAACTGATTTAAATTGAGTGCCTTTGCAGATACGTATAAATTGAAGGTGAAGCCAGGGAAGACATACATGCTCCGTATGGTCAACGTTGCACTCAATGATGATCTCTTCTTCTCCATCGCCAATCACACCCTCACCGTCGTCGAAGCAGATGCCATTTACGCGAAACCTTTCAACACAAACATCATCCTCCTCTCCGGGACAGACCATCAACGTCCTTCTCAGAACAAACCCTACATTGCCTAACGCAACGTTCCTCATGGAGGCGAGGCCTTATAGCACCGCCAACCCGGGAACGTTCGACAACACCACAACCGTCGGAATACTCGAATACGAGAGATCGAATAATGCAACTGCTTCTTTGAAGTCGCTGCAAGTTATGAAACCTTCTCTTCCGCCTATAAACGCAACAGGGTTCGTTGCCAACTATTCCAACACGTTCCGCAGCTTAGCCACGCCCCAGTTTCCTGCCAACGTGCCGCAAAATGTTGATCAGCAGCTGTTGTTTACCGTTGGACTTGGCACGAGTCCTTGCCCTGCGAATCAAACTTGCCAAGGCCCCAACGGAACGAAATTCGCCGCTTCGGTGAACAACGTTTCCTTTGCCCTCCCTCCCGTTGCAATCCTTGAAGCACATTACAACAACATGAATAACAAGGGAACGAACGGTAGCGTTTACACTACAGATTTCCCCAAGTTTCCGCCGTTTCCGTTCAACTACACCGGAACTCCGCCGAACAACACATTCGTGACGAACGGAACGAAGGTTCTAGTGCTGCCGTTCAATACCAGCGTCGAATTAATAATGCAAGGGACGACGTTAGTGAACGCCGAGAGGCACCCTATGCATTTGCATGGATACAATTTTTTCGTCGTCGGAAGAGGGTTCGGAAATTTCAATCCTATGACAGATCCGGCGAAGTTTAATCTTGTTGATCCGATGGAGAGAAACACCGTTGGAGTTCCCTCTGGCGGTTGGGTTGCAATCCGGTTTCTAGCAGACAATCCAGGTGAGCGAATAACATATTACAATACGATTTAAGCAATAAGAAGTTCGGCTTCTTTAATAATTCCATAAAATGTTTTGGCAGGTGTTTGGTTTCTGCACTGTCACTTAGAAGTACACATGACTTGGGGACTGAGAACGGCATTCCTTGTAATGGATGGACCGCTTCCAACCCAGAAGATGCTTCCTCCACCGCCCGATCTACCCAAATGTTAAATCTGGACCATTCATTTCGACGAAATCTTGCTCTGTTTTTGTTTTTAATATAATTTCTTTCTTTTGCGTCTGATGATGGAGTTTTTGTTGTGCTCCGCGAACTTCATCGCCACTGTTGTTTGTTTGAATAATTTTTGAACTTCGATCAATAAAGTTTTGAACTGATTTACTTGAACGTAAAATTTAAAACGTGCTGCAGTAGTGTTTTCTTTGTACCATTCAACGAAAACCGAAATCGTAACTTATGTACTCTACCAAACTCCTTCCAGGAGTTAGACGTCCTTACAGTTGAATGAGCGAAAACTCACAATTAGCAAGTCAGAAACTGAGAGCAGAGTTCCAACTTTACAAAGAACAACAAATTGCATCTTAACTTATCAGACATCCCCGACCCTCAGTTACATTTTACAACAGCCAACCTAACCGATGAACAAAGGTGACCGCTAATTCCAACATATAAACGTGCGTTAGTACCAAAGAATAATGCAAAGAAGAGGCAAAATGTGTAAAGCTTCCATGCCAGAATCAATCAGCTTCTGACTCGTCCTTAACCGTTCCCCTGCTCTTTCAATTGCTGCTAGTGTACTTGCAAGTCCCAAAACCTGAAAAATCACAAACATTTACGAAAACTTCAATCAGCCTAATGGCATTGTTTTAACAGTGTCACTGAATTGCAAAGGGAGGTGGACTTACTCGGATCGGTTGCCGTGATGACGCCAGTTTTAGCAAAGTCACAATCATAATCGTGTCGGCCAGTGTTTTGATAATAGGAGTTCATGGCGAAAGAGGCATGGGATTGGAGATTGTTTGGATCGTAGCAAGTACCTCCTGGCTGGATAGACGAGCAGTCTACACCTGCATTGCTGCAAGCATAATTGATGTTCGACTGCAGGACAGAGGGATCAGCAGCTACTTTTGCGACACACCATGTCCTACCTCCGCCTGATGGAGCAGGCACCACTGGAGCTGAACCAGACTGTTCAAGAATAGAGACAGGCCAAAAATTAGCAAACTTAGACACAAATACGATTAAGAAGATAAGATGCACATTGGAGGAACCCACCCAAAACAAAATTTTCATCTAACAGTTCAGTCCATACATTAGAAAACTCAATATAGTCCAAAATTTTTTAAATCAACAGATTTAAAAGCTCTAACATATAATCATTCTTTTTTGGAGATGTCTGACAACTAATTGTCTGACAAATTAGTACGTGTTTAATTGGCTTTTATAATATTCAAAATTAAATTTTTTTATAAAATAATTAAATTATATATCATACAATTATATATAATTTATTTTAAGCACTCTCAAATAAACACTTTATTTTGTTTTTATTATATAAAGTACTTCTAATTCATTCTTTATGTTTAAGTTAACCTGACACAAAACATACCACATGTTAACGTTTTGGACGCACTCCAAAAAGAATCTCAATTAATCAAACAAAACACGACGTGTTCCGCGCGTTAGCCTGATTTATTACCAAACTGAATTGGCCTAGTTCTAGAAAAAAAAAACAACTTTAATTCAGCTACATCATTAACTAACCCAATTTCAAACCTTAAATCAATCCCTTAATGCTAAACTAACAATTCAACTAAGGGGCATTATTGTCAAATCAATTCTGTACTAGCCATGTGTCGTCAAGCTAATAAAACTGTTTATAATGCAAAAGTTCGATTCGAATTCTTCAGGCGTTCCCACTCAACCGCGTCCCCACACTCGCACGTTACACACGTTACGAGACATTTAAAGAAAAAAAGCCCCATCCGAATCTACAAATTACCAAATAACCTTGTACTTCGTGTTCCCGCGTTTTTTCTTATCTCGTTTTTCACCATCACAGCTGTTCTCCACCATCCAAATTTTCTCTAATTTTCGGAAAACATTACTACATCTAGCAATATGATACGATTGAACGAACAATTTAATCGATTAAAATATTTGAAGAGATTTAATTGATTACCTTCAAGATTCGGGCGACATCGTACACAGAACTGAAATCAGGCCGGAATACTCCCCAGTTTCGTTCAGCAATTGGTCCGGGTTTGAGATTTTCGTTAAACAAAGCGAAAATATAAGTCTCGAACTTTCTTCCGGGCATCATCGGAGTTCCTTTACCAGAATTAACGAGCTCGATAAGATTGTTATTGAACTGTGCTGCGTCGGTGGGGGAAACTCCGGCCTGGCCTGGTTCTGCTTGTGATGGCCAGCCTGTTTCGCCGATGGCGATCTCTACGTCGGCGTAGTTAAGCTTTTTCATTGCCCAGTATATTGCGTCGAGCTGAGCTTGGAACATGTTCGTGTACCTGATCTTCGTTACTCTGTCATACTGTTGATAAAAAAATGACTTCAAAGGTTCAAACTTTGCCAAGAAAATGAAAATTTTAATCGTACTGTTTCAAATTTCGCCAAGAAAATTGAAAACGTAATCGTAACGATTGAGGATTCGCCATAAAACGGAATTTTTATCGTAAAGATAGAAGCTTTGTGAAGAAAATGAAATTTTTAATAGGAAAGATTGAAACTGTGACATAAAAAATGGTACTTTAAACCGTAAAGATCGAAGCTAAGGAGAAAAAACGCTTATTTAATGATTCAAGAACCAAGCTTTTGAACAAATTCGTCCGTTGATCTTTGTTGCACTAAAAAAATTGAAATTTTTAATCAAAAGAATCAAGAAACATAAAGAAAAATACACTGTTTAGATATTCAAGAACCAACTTAGCAAACAAATCAATAAAAAAATAAAGAACAGAACAACGGATCGATCATTCAAGAAACCCGAACTTTTCAAGTAAAAAAACAAGTTTTTTCTTCAGATTTAAAAATTATTGACTAACCAGTCCTGGATTCGGCCGGAAAATCGCGTAGTTCAGAGTGCGGTCATTGTAACCGAAATAAGGATAAGGATTGACGACGAACGGCGACTTCGTTCTCCGGTGAAACTCCAACATCGGAGCGAAAACAACCCGATCGTATCCTCTTCTAAACCTCCCCGTCGATGGCGGCTCAGACGACGAAATAATCCCCAACGAATGCGGCGTCGAAACTCTAATCGTCTTCAGTCCAGCAGCATCCAACGCTCTCCTCAACGCCCACATCGCCGGAACCAACCGTGCGATCAAATTCTTGTCTCCAGTATTAAAGATCTCATTTCCGACAAAGATCATAGTAATATTCGTCGCAGGAACAAACGGAGAGATACTAGATGCAACCCAGTCTGCAGCAGCCGTTGAACCGCGAGCAGCGAAAGAAGGGATAACGCCGTTCGGCGCGGTGACGGCGAGTGAGATGCCTGTATTGGCGAAAGCACGGAGCATATCTGGGTTTGCGTCGAAGAGTTTGACTTTGTCAATATACGTTTTGTCGCGGAGGAACTGCGCGACAGCGGCAGGCGGTGGGAGATTATCGGCAAGGGCGCCGTAGTTAACTCCAATGGAGTTAGTTGGAATGAATTTGACGGAGACAGAGAGAAGGAGGAGAAGGAAGTTGCCGAGAAGTTTGTTTCTGGGCAACGCCATGCTTGCAGATTCAGAGTTTTGTTCTTCTGTTTTGCTTGCAGAGTTTGGAATTGAAGAAGAAGAAGAAGAAGAGCGACAAATTTGAGAAGGCTTGGAAAGGTAGTGAAGTGTATTTATAGATTTCAGAGTAATTAAAGAGTTTGGAGATTAGCTGGTGTGGTGGATTGGCCTTCTATTTTATTTTGCAAAATAAGAGCTTAATTAATGACTAATATAATTCTTAGAGGTTTGATGCTGCAAAACCAATTATTATCTATTTTATTTTGACAGGGATATTTCAGTCAGATTGAAAAAGATCGTCACACGGTTTCGGTTTCTTTGTGTTGTTTCTATTTTCTCCGCCGACACAAAAACGAGTAGAAATAAAAGGTTAGCCATCTTTGACTCGTTTGTGTTGCCAGTTTTTGAATGCGACTGGTGAATATTATTGTCGCGGTACGTCCATTATTTTAATTTTTTTTTCTGCGACCGGAGAATATAATTTCTTTGAAAAGTATAAAAAAATTTTGAATCCAAATCTTAATTGAATTTTCTCTTTTTTTTTTCCTTTTGAGTCTTTTTAGCTTATAGAAGTTATTAAACTTTTTTGATTGGTATATTAAAGGTAAATCTGATTTAGTTTCATAGAACTATAGAGGTGTAATGTTTCATTGTAATAGGGATGACAATTCGATTCATAGATCGGATCGATCTATAATGATAATCAAATTAAAATTATTTAATTTTAATCTAATTATATTTAATTATATAGATTAAAATTATCAATTATAATCTAATTTATTTAATAATCTAATCAAATTCAGATCGATCAATTTAATAATTAAAATTATTAAAATAAAATTTATAAAATTAATTTTTAACAAAGATATATATAAATTATTTAGTATCATATACTTAAAAAATATATTAATTTTGATAAAATTTATTAATTAAATAAAAAATTAAGTAAATTAGGTTAAATTAAGAAATATATATATACAAATTAAATTAAAATTTTATATTATTATTTTAAATATTTTTTAATTATTAAATAATATACGATATATAAATAGTTATACGGATTAAATATATTAATTTTTGAATCAATCTGAACTCGATCCAAACCAATTAAAATTTTGAATTGATTCAAAATTGATCCTAATCTAATTAAAGTATAATCCGAATTCAATTTTTTGTATCAGCTTCGTATGAATTCATGTATCGAGTCCAAAATTGCCATCTCTATATTGTACTAAATTTGAACATATCTTTTATATTTTAATTTTTAATTCTATCTGACTAAGTTTTATGAAATTAAATTTTAATTAACATACACTATCTACCATAAAATCAAAGATAAAAAGATCATATCGGTGATAATCTGCTTGTAAACAAGTTTGATCATCAATACTAACTCGGTTGCTCTTGTCATTCTTGTGCAAGACCAATACACAAAATTCAATTAACATAGTTGTTTGGTTCAAATTTTTTTTTCTATTTTAGATTTTATGGGATGCCTCTCAAATATGATACGCATGCATTCAATTAATGAAAACACAAAAATTCACGGCATTTTCTCTTTGTTGGATTAAATCTCAAACTCCTACACAAAATAGTTGGATTTCTTGTTAAAGTTGTCCTCTTAGAGTGTAGTTTAATTAGTAAAATTGAGTTATATAAAATTGAGTTCGGTGTAATTGAATTTAGTAAGAAGTTAATTAGACAACAATTCAATAAGTCTGTAGTAATCCAAAATACATAAAATAAGTTCGATAAGCCATGCAAAGTATGACCTTTGTTTTAGATATTGTCTTCCTTCGATCTTAGTCAATAAAGCATCTCCAACAAGCATTGTTTCAGTTTTTCCCAACATTATTTTATGTTTCAATATTTTGAATCGAATACTTTAGATATTTCAGTTACTACTTTGAATTCTATTTATACATTCAATTCTACCAAGTACGTCCTATAAGACATGAAATATCGATTTTGTCCAATCATAATCGATAAAGCATCTCCAATAATTATATTTTAGTTTTTCTGAACATTATTTTGTCTCTAAATTTTGAATTCGAACATTTTATTCATTTCAGTTATTACTCTTGAAATTTTATTTTTATTTTCATACTAACATTTCCACCAAACTTCACTCAAATTTCACTTTATACATTTTAGTGACCGCTCCAAAATTTACTTATATGAAAATTTATTTTCATCAAATTCTACTTCTAGAATTTCACTTTCAAAAAATTGAAAGACACCATAAAAAAAAGTACAAACTCGTTATCTTTTTGGGTATCCATAGTATCATTCTTTGTGTTTTCTTTTCTCAGCCTTTAGGCATCTTGTTATGCTAGCTTGCAAGTTTCACATTAAGATATGTTCTATTCGATGACCTTATCTTGCATCCTGTGTACTGTATGAATAATTATTGTGCACTGATCTTGGCGTCTTACTTAGGGACCTTTGGAAGTGACTGTGAAATTTTTTTTCTGTTATATAATCGATTAAAGAATAAAGCTTTAAAGCCACTAATTAGGCCATTAACGTTACCCTTAATATTTTATTAGTGGGCTTTGTACATTTAGGCCCAAAAGTATGAAACTGTCATAATTGGGCTATAAAGTCTTTAGGACTGTTATACAAAAGAACAAGATGTCATAGTTGAGCCCAACCAAAATCTACTTGGTGCTCTATGGGGTTGGACTGCATTTTCCGGCCCAACATGCGGCCCTTCCTGCTTAAATTACTGTAGCAATTTTTTAAAATAAAAATATTAGTTAGTTAGTTATTAATAATTTTTTGAAACAAAAGAGCTACCAACAGAACGCAACACTCTCCTAACCCAAAACTCCCAAATCCTTCACAACTAACCAAGCTCTTCACTCCCTCTCTCGCCATGGAAACCAAAGACAAAGAAAACAAAAACAAGAAGAAGAAAAAGAACAACTCTTCTTCGTCTTCTTCATCAACACCAACTACATCATCAGGAAACTTCAAGCCATGCTCAGATGTTAAAGGAATCCGTTTCGGCGGGCAGCAGTTCATCGTAAAATCTTTCACCGTTCGCCGTTGTTCTCCGATCGAACTCCTCCGTCTACTCTCCCTCCCTCCGCCATCTCCATCTTCAAACTCTTCACCAACTCCAATGTTACCTTCATCAACAGCTTACATCCCTACAAACTTCACAATACTAGCTCACAAAGCCTGGCATACATTAACCCTAGGCCTTGGCACAAACAAATCCAAGGCCATTGTTTTCGTGTTCGAATCGGAGTCGATGAAGTCTGCAGTTGATCGGTTTTGGCCTAGCACGATCCCGTTGGGAGACGTAAACAAGAAAGTTATAAGAAGTTTAACGGGATGCGACATGGCGAGGTTCAAGTTCAGGAAGGGGTGCTTGACGTTTTACGTTTACGCTGTGAGACGTTTGGGAGCTGCTGGCTTTTTCAGGGCTGATGATCTCAGACGAGTGCTTGAAGCTGTTGTAGATTTGAAAGACTTTTTTGATCATACTGCAATGCTTGCTATGCCTACTCAGAGAAGCATCACGTTCCGGCAACAACGACAGACGTCGTCGTCCGTAGCCGCCGTGGCTGACTGATCAGAGATTGATTGCCACATTTAAGCAAGTGAATTTTTAAAACCTCACCAGTTTTTTCCCCATAATTTTTGCAATTTTTGTGGTCCAAATTTGGGTTCTCTTTTTGTGTAGAGAAGAAAACATTCAGGCTGAAATAGTTGAACCTTTTTATGTAAATCTTGATTTTGGTTTCTTGATTTACATGAAGTTCTTGGATCAATTGATGAAGTTTCTCTTGGAAATTTGAATCAAATTGTTTGATTTCTTTTTTAATATAAAAGTAATATTATCTATCTTCGTTCTAGAATAATTTATTTAAAATCCTTTAAGCATCTTCAACAACAGGACAGTGATAATTAAAATTACAACTCTAAAAATGTCTCTTGTATTATAACGAACCACTAGATATAAAATGTTTTTGTTTTTTTCCTCTTTTTAGTTTTTTCCTTTGCTTTTCTATCATGTATATATTTGGGAGTGATTTTTGGTGTAAATTTTCTCTTTTTTATGAAGCTGAAAAAATATGTTTAATTTTCATATTAATCCGTTGTTTGTAAATTTTAATTTTTCTAATTATATTTTATTTTGAATAGTGTTGCAGGAAGTTTAACCTATGAAACTCAGGATTAGTAAATGTCCAAAACTTCATTTTGTCCTATCAAAATTAGAAGTTCCAGATAATTTATATATTTCAAAATTATTATATTTTAATTTTAATTAATTTTTAAAAATAAAATAAAATTATACTTTCAATACATTTTAAAAATTAAAACAAAAGTTGAGCGCTACTTAATCCATTAAAAGGATTATACATCTAATGTTTTACTTAGAGCGTGTTTCAAACGCCCGTAGTTTTATTTTTTTGGCTAAATTTTGAATTTTGAATAGTTCATATATTTCAATTATATAAAAAACTCAAAACTTCACTTTCATATATAAAATTTTAATTTTAATTTTTTTATTTGCACACTTTAATATAATTCTATTTTTTAATTTACAATATATTTTTAAAAATTATTAAAATATAAATACTAAACTTTATTTTTATTTTATTTTTCAAAAAATTTTTATTTTTTATTTTTCATTTTCGTGATACTCAGTTGCAATTATTTAAAATACGCACTTATCATAACCCAGTTATTTGTATTAGAAACACGTCCTAAATTTTAACTTCTAATAAATCTACCCAGTTCAGATCACATCGCAGGTGCAACATGGGCAAGCATGTTCACCTTCTCATAGCCAGATATTCCAAACAACGAATATAATGGGACTTATTATTATTATTGCTACAAAGCCAACTCAAAAGCAAACCCTTCTATTTCTTTTACAAATACAAATACAGCTAATGACCATGCTCAATAGCAACAACAAAGAAATTAGATAAAAGCTTAAAAGTTCAACAAAAGAATCTATTGAAGAATTAAAGTTTATAAAGAAAAAGGTGAAGGCAAACAGTAATATAACACAATTCCACTTGACATTCCGATTTTGTTCCACCAGATAAAAAAATAAATAGTAAAAATTAGATTTTCATTTTTTGGTTAGTTTGATTTGGTTTTGGTTGGGGAGCAATCAGTGATCAGGACATAAAGGTTAGTGCATATAACTTTGGCATCAATCAATCCCTATAAAACATAGCTGGCTGCTACAAAAAACAATCCTTGAGTGATGAAAGGGGACCAAACTAATGTGCTGAATCTGCTGATTCATGTTGCTGCCAGTGGAAAGACCACAGTTAGATAAACCAACTAAAACTACTACAAATACCATGAGGAGGTTAAACTTTCTCATCAGATGTTGGAGATCAAGTTTAACCTTTAAAATATTCAGAAATTTGAAATGGAATTGAATCTAATACAAAAATTTTCATAACTTAAAAAGACAGATTAGAATCATTCTGAACTTCTTTTAATGAGGCCATTAGTATAGAGGACCTTTCACTACAACCAACAATTCATGTGACATGACTTAAATTTCTTATAAAATTAATTAGCAATAAAAAAATAAATTCAAATTTTTATGAATATTAATTTAATATTATTGATAAATAATATAAGACTAAACTATTCTTAGCACCTGCTTTTTAGCGATTTTTTTTTTGAATTGAAATGATTCGGCCTACTTATTCCGTAATAAACTTAAATGAAGCGAATTATCTGCTCTAAAAAAATTAACTATTTATTCTAAAATATAGTGAATAACTATTTTTAAATAAAATAAAATATCTATCCTAAAATGAAGTAGACTATTTGTTTGAAATAAAACGGATCATAAAAATCCTAAATAATATAGATAATAAAATTAAATTTAGCATATATTTTGAGCTGATTCAGTCCACTCCGCTCTGATATTATATGACAAATTTAAAATTTTTCTAAACTAATTGACAATAAAAAAAATAATTTAAATTTTTAAAATATAATTTTAAAACTATTGATAAATAATATAGAACTGAATCCCTCCTGACACCATAAAAGAGATACTATACTGAGAGCACCGACAGCCATCTTCAACTAAAGCATTATCCATCTACACGCTTTGGTTATATGGAAACAACTACACAATGATCATTATCATAACTAAGAGATGCATGTCTGACGTGTAAAACGCCCGGCACAAGAAGCTAATTATTACCCATTAAAAATAAAAACTTAGTATTACAATTAAATCCTATTTATGGGATTCGATTCTTCAAAGGAAAGCCATGGAGTTGATTTTTCCCTATCAAGGAACATTCTCCTATAACATTATTTCAACTCCAATATTGATCTATTTCTGGAAATAAAATGGATCACACTCATAGTTAATAAACAATCACCAACTAGAGTTCCCAAAACACCAGATCAGAGCAACACCAAGCTATATTCGTACCTCATAGCCCAAAGTGGACATGCTGATAATGATGATGAGCAGATTCTTATCTTGGGCATTTAATCTTTATGTAAGCAACCTGACTTGCCTGCACAGTTATAACGCTTGTATGTAAACATAAAGAGAGACACCGACCGCGATCATGCTCCTCGTCCACCTATGCATTAAACTCAATTTCAAAAGTAAGTAGAAGAATCTGCTGGTGCAGGGACCACGTGAACACTTCCTGCCCAACTCGAGTTAGGTTCAATAGAAAGAACACCAGCACAAACTATTCAGTATCATCATTTTGATCTTGAGCTCAGACTATCCCCAGGATGGATTCTGAATTACTCTATCAGAGAGCAGTTTAAGAAATAGCTCATCCCAATCCTTAATATTGAAGCATGGGAGCTCGACATATGAAAAATTCTTAGTAAAAAACATGCTATTCAGAAAGTACAAAATGGAGACAACTGATGAGTGTTGCTGCAGCAACAACTCGGTCATGTGCATCAACATGTTTTAGAAAAATTTGTCTGATGTAGGTATCTGACTACCACTAAGTCTGGTTCAGCTCCAGAATAAACCAATTCCAAGCTCCCACCTACCTAAAACTGGCATATGTGATCTTGTATATTAGGTTCTTCATATCCATTCAGCAACGATTACTCTAATCCAACCTGGTTCACTAAGCTACTGGTACTAACTTGTTTCTAATTTCTACTTGACAAAAATCACCAACAACTGTCTTGTAGAGATTCGATAGAAATGATGCGCAATAGCATTCAAGTGAGAAATAGGTTAATCATCCATCAGCTGATAAGTAGCCTATGTTTCGTATAAATTCAAGTATATGTTCATGTCAGATCCAATTGGCCTAATCAGGACTATCCTAGTATACTTAGAACATGACTAAGGTGGTATAGAGAAGAGAACAGCCAAGAAAACAGCACTATGGGATATTGCAGTTGCTACTCCAAACTCCACCCATTACAACGAAATGCAATGAAAACAGAGCCAAAGAAAATAGAATAGTTATCTTTTCTATAGAAAAAAAAAAACAAAACAAAAACTGATTAACAGCAAATACAAGGTGCTAACCTCAAACTCGAAGCCCCCGTTCTGAAAGATAAAGCAAATACATCTTTCCACAATGCTCATGGTAGGAGCAGCTTCTCAAATATGTATAACTTCATGGATCGGTATCCTAAACATTATGAATATAAGTACTCCGAAGGTTAAGCATGTGAAATAGGACTACATGATCATCCTCAAGAGAAGATACCATCCATGTCAATCTCTCAGTTTTGCATCCATTAATCCATCCAGATTATGCTGTATAGACAATTATGTGTCGCAATCAATAAACGTAATCGAAGTAACATGTCAGCAAGATATAATAATGTTCATGGTCCGGCTATTTCTTTTGATCAAATGAAAAGACGAGCTATAAGGCAGTAACTCGCAAGACCTCACCGGAACAGAAATTTATGCATCTACACTGGAACAGAATCTTGCAGACAAAAAATTCATCAAAGCTTTCTAGTAAACTGAAAATCTGTCGGTCGCAGAGCAACCTGCAGCATCAAAATTATATCACATTAGCTAGATAGAAGTTACAAGAATAATGAAATTATAAGTATAAGGCAAAGTCAGAAGCACCAGCACAACACAGTATACCAAAAGTAAGCATTCACATAGAAGCACTAAGCTCAGCCTCCAGCTTTTGCATATCACATTTTGTTTATAAGACGTACAGTTGAAACATAAGAAATATTGGAAAGAAGCAAACCTGAACATTAGATTACGATCTCATACTGTAGATATTTTAGGCTTTGAAAGGCTAAGATGCTAGAAGCACCTTCAGAATTCGACAACAATTTCATCTTTGCCTCTATAACACCTCCTTAAATACTCAACCATGGATAAATAGAAGAAAAACAAGCACCACAAGCCAAGCATCCTACACACCTAACCACTTTTGGATAACTATAAATCAGACCTGGTTCATTTGGTTCAGTTCTCAACAGAAGTTAAAAAAACCAAGCACTATATGAGGCATTTACAGCATGTACACCATAAATGGATAAGTAAGGAGACAACATACTTGGCAAGTTACTTCGTTATTCAAACCATCAAAATAAAGTGAAAATGCAAGGATATCTTGTGAAACTTCATGCTATCCCACTCACTTGGTTCTAAAAGAATATAGTAATTTTTTATGCTGTTAGAATTCTCACATAAAACTCTTAATAAAAATTCTGCCTGACATGAGAAAAGAGCCATATATCCATCTCCGTCTAGCATGATAACTCATAGTCAAAACAAATTTCTCCTAATAAAGGCAGAATGCAGATACCGAATCTTAAAATAAGCAGACAGATGAACTCTTAATCAAAGAAAGTGCAAAGTTAACAGCATAAATCTGTATAGCATGTAGATATAGTCTTGATTTGCTGTGAACATCAAGAATGCAAATAAAAAGTAGCATGTCTGTCAAATGCACCTTTTAGGTGAACCTTCCTAGCAATTGACAGGCAAGAAGACACTATATCCTGCCCTGCAATTTGACCAACTTCTCTACACAAATGCAAGATAAAGCTCAATATACCAATGAATTCATAGGGACATCACTTAGCAAAATTGACATATAAGATCAACCATGCAGCATTTATAAATATAAAAATTTCATATAATTAAGGAACACGAGGAAACCAACAACAAATAACTGTGGCATCAAACATGACCTTAACCATATTATTCCTAAAATATGGTAAATATATCTGAAATAATTGAAATTCATTGTAGATAGATCGGAAACCAAGACTATGGAACTGCTATTCATCCAGAGCCATTTACCTACTACACTAGAAGATGAGGTACCAACACACAAGATGACTACATTAGAAATAGTTGAACCAAAGGAGATAACATCCATCATGATAAGTTTATAGGTTTGCACTTCAGGAATATTATACAAAGCCCTCATAAGTTTTTGAAACTGAAGTGAGCTTTCACTTCTGTTAAAAACCCTCAACATTGTAAATCATTAGAACACCACGCGAAAACTAACTCAAGCAATTTATTTTAGAAAATATTTACACATTCTCACCACCCCAATTTGACATCCTCCTGATCCACAAAATAATTCAACTAAAAAAGATGATATCAGATTTGCAGAAGTGAACACATCAATCAGAAGGATTTTTAAGTGTATTTGAGTATATATAGATTAAGAACAGAAGTCATGAATCTCCTTGAAAGCTTGAACATGCATGGCTAATTAGAAGTATAGGTAGGATCTAGTGAAGCTCTGCTATGCACACATTAAAAGGAACCAAAACTTTAGATTAAACAGGAATGAAAAAAAATGCCACAAAGGACTGCCCATATGCCAAGATAGTACAATTCTGAAAACCAGTAACATTATGAACTCAGGCCATTTGATATACACAAATGATGGATTCTCCAAATGCTGAGAATAGTTTCCTATAATAAGAGACGATAGAAAGATTCATTATCATATGTAGTTCCGAGTTCAATTTTCAAACAGCCAATATAAGTTACATCAGGAATGTTTGTTAGTTAAGCTTGAAGGACTATGAGCCTCTCTCCAACAGACACATGAAAGACTGCCTGGAAATCAAGTGAAACAGTAGTCATTCCTATGACTTGTAGTATATAACATGCAGTACCATACAACAACAATTTGCACATAACTTTAAAAAGCAAACAAGGGAACAGAACGAAATTCTTCATCAGCAACTGTAAGCAGTAGTTCTCACTTCTCTTCCTGAATCCTCCGATCACTTTTCTGTCTCCTTGCCTTATCCTCGCTCTCACTAGCACTGCTTTCACCAGAGCCACTAAAAGTATCACCCCTCCTCTTCCTCCGGCAATGCTCATGATGCTTATGAGATCGTCGTCTCTGCTCCCTCTCACTGTCAGAGGGGTTGCTATCTGAACCATCACCCCTACGCTTATGATGCCTATGTCTATGACGTCGTCTCCGATGCTTACCAGACTCTCTCTCAGTGTCTGAATAATCATCATAGCCATGCTTCCTATGGTGACTCCTCCCCCTTCTCTTCTCCTTTCTACTCTTCCTACGTCTATGCCGATCACCATCATCCTCCTCATCATCTGAATCTCTTCGACTCCTCCGCTTGTTCTCCTTCCTTCTACCTTCCTTATCACTACTTTCAACATCATCATCATCTGTACTCCTCCGCCTTCTTCTCTTCATCTTCTTCTCTTCCTCGAAATCATAAACTTCATCGTCGCTCTTCGCCTTCTTCTTCTTCTTCTTCTTATTGCTCTCCTTCCTCTTACTACTACTCCTCTTCTCCCCATCCAATCTGCCCACCTTCTTCTTCTTACTCCCAAGTCTTTCTGCAATAATCTTCTCCAACTCCGGATCAACATTCGAATCCGAACTATCACTCTCGCTCTCTTCCTCTTCCTCTTCACTCACCTCTTCCATTCTATCAATACCACCAGCTACCAATGCCGATTTCTTCAATTTATCGAACGCCGCGGTGGCAGCAGCATCCGGATCACCCGAAGAATTCGGATTCTCCTTCAACGAAAGAAAATTCCGGCACTGGAACGTTAAATGCCCTACCCTTCCACACTTCTTACAAGATCCACGAGTCTCGTTAGCTCCGGAAGCAGTCCCGGTGATCCTAGCTAGAGCAAGCAAACCCTGAAAACTCGCGTACGCGTTGGCTTCATCTTCGTCTCCACTGCCGGAGTGCAAAGAAGAAGCTCTGTTGTTGAATTCTTTAGAAGAAGAAGGGGCCCTGTTGTTGTTGGATTCATCCTTGTTGTTGTTGTCTTTGGTTGGAGCGTATGGATCGTAGCCGATCGCACTCTGCCAGATCCCGTGAGTCTGTAAAGCGGCGCTGCTGTGAACACGGTTGTTCGCTGGCATGCGAACGCGCCCCGCTGTCGCCGGCATGGTTGCTGCTGCTGTTGATCTTCTTCTTCGCCGCCAGTGACGATTGAAATTATGAGGGATAGGTAAAACAAGGTTCGAGATCTCTGAAATCGAATGGTTCAGGTCTAGGAATAAATAAAAATAATGAAATCGGTTATCTTTTGAGTTGCAAGGCAGGCCTACTAATTTGATGTATTGGTTAGTCATCCAGTATGCTTATAGTGGGCCTGACCTGATATGGTGTTATTGGGCTATAGGCGGTGTTGACTAGGTTATGAGTGTAACATGAAAAGCTTTTTAAAATATTATTTTAAAACGTTTTAAATTTTTTTATTTAACTAAATAATAAAATGTGTATAAAGTTTATATTATATTATTTAATATAGTTTAGTTTTTGAAAATATCAAATTTACTAAATTTTTTAAATAAAAGTTTATTATTGTAATAGACTATAGTAAGCAATGTCAAATCGCCAAATTCAAATTAATTTAGCAGCGTGTATTTTAAATATCGATAATTGAGTTTTGTATAAAAAGTAAAATTTTTTAAAAAATAATATAGAAGTAAAATTTAATATTTGTATTATAATAGTTTTTAAAAATATATTGAAAATTAAAAAATATAATTATATTGAAAAGTGTGCACATAAAAAAATTAGAACTGAACTTTTATAAAAAAAAATAAAATTCTAAATTTTTTATATAATTAAAATATATAAATTATTTGAAACTTAAAATCGAGTTTGAAACATGTTCTATCTACTTCTCGGATTCCTATGGTATGATAGACCGAGTGGATCATTTATTTTCACGTATTCATTAACGTGCACCAGTTTTCATAGTTAATAAATAACCGACAACTGCTTAAATTGCTTGTATCATGTGTTAGTTGGAGAACATTATACACCTACCTTAAATTCGAATTTTTTATATCCTTCAATAGTCCAACGGCCAAAAGCTCTCTTCTTTTCTTCCTTCCCCTCTCTCTCGATTTCAAAATTTTCAGTTCATAAATTGCTTCAAGAATTTGTTGCTCGATCTCTACTCTAATCGCTTCTCCACAACCGACTTTTTGATTCTTTGCTCGATTTCTTGGTTCGAGAACTCTAGTTCAAGAATCGGTTTCTTGATTCGTGATCGAGTTTCTTCAACGTTCTTGTTCGTCTAACTCGATCCATGGCAACGCCGATCAAGAAATCGAACCCGTTGTCGGACTCGGTGACGGCTGCGAAGGTTCGTGTTGCGTTGCGTGTCAGACCCTTTCTTCCGTCGGAAACCGACCGCAACGGTTCTACATCGATTTCGTGCGTCACTCTCCTCGATCGATCTGATTCCAAAGGCGAAGTCACTGTTCTTTTAAAAGACCAGTTCTCAAGGTCAGTTTGGGGAAAAGAACGATTTTGAGTTGGCGAAGAAAGAGTTAACTTTTGGTGGCAGATTGTTGAATATAGATTTGATTTTTGCGTTGTTTTGAGTTTGTTTCGACTTGTTTTGTTTGGTATTGTTTAGCCGGAATGAAGTCTACAAGCTTGATTCGTTCTACGAGCAAGGAGATAGAGTGGATCAGATTTTTAGTAGAGAGGTTAATGAAGTGATTCCAGGAATCTTCAATGGCTGTAATGCAACTGTGTTCGCTTACGGGGCGACGGGAAGTGGCAAGACTTATACTATGCAGGTGAGTTGACTTTTAGCTCTACACTTAGAATCCAACAACAAATTCGAATTGAAATGAATTGATAACTTTTTACATGCTTTTGTTAATCATGTTTTGTAATTAGGAATATGGATCATGTTTTTCTTCCAACTATGTTTAGTACAGGGCACAAAGATTTCATTGTACATTTCTTTTGTGCGTTTAAGCAGGGTACTGAAGATGAACCAGGACTTATTCCGTTGTCCTTGGCAACCATTTTCTCCATTTGCAAGGAAGAAGGGAGCTTGGTGGAGGTTTCATATTTTGAAATCTACATGGAAAAGTGCTTCGATCTCTTGGAACCAAAGGCGAAGGAAATCATGACTCTTGATGACAAGGATGGGCAGCTTCAGCTGAAGGGACTCTCTTGGGTATGAGTCATTTTACACTCGCTTGAATTTTACTTCCATCTTACTTACTTATGAGATTCTCTATAAGCCAGATTCCTGTATGCTCCATGGATGAGTTCAGTGAGATATACTCAGTTGGTGTTCAGAGAAGAAAGGTTGCACATACCGGCCTCAATGATATCTCAAGCCGGAGCCATGCAGTGCTTGCAATTGCAATAGCTAGTGGTTCTGTTAAAGGAAAGCTCAACCTAATAGACCTTGCAGGTATCTCTTTTGCACAAAGAATCTCTCTGGCTAGATTGGTTTGATATTTATATGTTATCAAGCAAATGGTTGCTGCTGCAGGAAATGAAGATAACCGGAGGACTTGCAATGACGGCACGCGTCTCCAGGAAAGCGCAAAAATTAACCAATCGCTGTTTGCCTTATCCAATGTTATATATGCTTTGAATAACAATGATTCACATATACCCTATCGTGAGAGCAAGTTGACAAGGATATTGCAGGACTCACTTGGAGGGACCAGCCAGGCTTTAATGATTGCCTGCCTTGTAAGAGTTCAATTCTACTTCTTCAGATCTCTTCTTTCGCTGTTATATGATGCTGTGTTTAGCTGTTGTGACTTTTTTGCTGAGTCTAAACTCTTTAAATTGGTGCAGAATCCTTCTGCCTATCAAGAGGCAGTCCACACAGTCAGCTTAGCTGCTCGGTCTCGCCATGTTTTGAATTATGTCGGACCTGCTAGCAAGGAGACTCCAAAAGAAAAGGTTGACATGGAGCTCAAGCTTAGGGCCTGGCTTGAATCTAAAGGCAAGACAAGGAGCATACGGAGAATGAATGGCGTTTTTTCTCCTCCCAATGGTAAAGGTTGTAGCTCCGTACGTGATTTGGAAAAATCAGGTTGGTCATCTGCAAAAGCAAAAGTGACTGGTTGTGATATGCCAAATGCTAAAGGAAGGTAATTATATTCTGTGGGTGCTCTTCTTCATATTCTGTCTACTAAAATGTCAAAAGCTACAAATCTATATATGTTTTTCTCTGCAGAAATTTGTTTGATTCTGCTGCAAAGCTTTCAGTCCACAAGGAGGTAGGGTGTTTTAACATGTTTGTCATCTCAGTACTAAGTCAGGATCAAATATTATTTGAGGAAGTTATATTCTATTGAACAAGCAAGCATTTATAAGCATCTTCATGACTTTTCAACTTAAGTGAGATTTACTTTGTTTTCCTAACCAGACAACAGGCCCGTGCAAGAAACAGGTTGCTCCGATGCATAACAGAATACATGAAGAAGGCTCTAAGACTTCAAAGGATGATATGTTCTGTCAAGCTGTTCAGCACAGGGAGAAGTTACAGAACTTTGAGGTTCTTATTTTCCTGAAATCTGCGAAGTCTTCCCTTATGCTCTTCTTGGGCTCTTTGAAGTCGTATAAGGACTATCTATAAAAAGAATCTTATATCTTTTGATCATCTCAAACAGATGACAAAACATGGTGAAGATGAATATAGCACAGTCCAGAATAATGCCTCCGTAAATTTGAACTTCTCTAATGCCAACAGCGATACAGAACATTGTTGTCCATCAAACCTTTCATCTGTAAGTCTCTTAAGTATCATTCTTGAGGTTACCAGCAAATATGAATGTTCTTTGGGTGCTGACTTTCTATTTCATTGATGCCTTCTCATACTAATTTCTCAGGTCCACGTAACTAGTGATGGCGGTGAAGGAAAGGATCCTTATCATGCAGAGAACTCTAAGACATCAGAGAATCCAGGCATATCTTGTTTCTTTATGTGTACAGTTTCCTAATACTATCCTTGAAAGAACCATAACTCAGCATATATTATCTCATCTGAATTTTGCATAGGCAACCCTTGCAACAAGGAGAATATTCTTAACCCTGCAGATAGTTTCTATTCATCTCCGATCGATGAGAAGTTACATGATCTACAGAGAAGTTTCAGAAAGGTTCTTTCTTTGATTCCAGAAAATGTGACCCCCACTAAGGATCCGTTGTCAAAGGACCGACTATGTGTCCTTTTATTTGAATCAAAGACTCCTAAAACACCTCATGAGAAGGGCAAAACTGACATGACCGAACATGACAAGTTTGATATATTGAGCTCCAATTTGAAGGTACATAGACAGGTTTTCAAATAGAAATTGCAGCAGGTTTTCCATACGAATTTCTAATGAGAAAATTTTGCTCCTTTAGGAGTCTGTCATCAATGGCTATCTCTCTTTCCTAAATGTTGCAAGCAAGTAAGTCCATCCCTACTCTTAGTGCTTAAAATTGGAGTGCTTATATCTTTCTAGTAGCTCTTTGTTCATGCATTTAATAACATCCTGGATCTTATGAAATTACTGCCATTCTGCAGTAGTAGTAGTAGTAGAATGGTTGTCTGAGATGAAAAGTAAGAAACCAACCAAACCAGACGAGGGGAAAAACAAATATTTTGCAAGGCTTTCATCTGTGCATAAAGGAGTCTATGTTTCCAAGTTATTCCAAATACAAGTCTATGTGTAAAGGATGTTGACTGAATTCATTTCAAGAGTTAACATAAAAGGAAGTAAGATGGATTTGCTTATTTTGGTAACCATATGGCAGTGGTCATTCCATTAGAAATTCCATACCGTGAGACAACTGATTGTGACAAGAATGCTATCTCCAAGTGCCTTAGTGTAAAAACATGAACGTAGCCAAATAATGCAAGATATTTTTGGTCAGACAAACTATATAAAATATAACAAATCATTTGCTTTCACATGACTGCTTGTTTGGAAATTCCAGCAACTATTGTTCAAAACATATGTGATTAATAAACTAAGACATGAACTTGTCTCTAGTTATTTAGTATGTACAAGAAGTGAAGCAGACTTGGCGCTATGTATTTGAGGACTAAGGTAAACAGACCTTATGTGGGCTTGAGGTGGAAAGGAGAGAATTATACCATGCCTTGCTAACAACGATATCCTTCCAAAGTTCTGTGGTTTTATTGCACTTGAGTTTTCTATATGCATCTAGTAGACAAATACTTTGAGTTGTTGATAGAATGGACGGTGTAGAGATAAGTATTTCAAAAAATAAATAGTATAAAAGTAGAAGGGCTATTAATATTTATCTGTGCAACTAAAAATAATATTAAAATCAAGATTAATAAGTTCGATCAACCGAAAAAATCTTTAACATTTGTGTATTTTGGGTCCAATACTATATGTACCTTTCATTTTATCAGTTTTTCAATTGATAATCAAAATATGATGAACTTGGTGAAATTTGATTTCTAAGCAATTGAAAGGGTAGATGAAGTTAAAATGGTTTGTATTTTTCATTTGAAGCTTAATTCACCAAAAAAGATTGTATGGTGAAAACTTTATCTGTAATCCAACTCTATATATACATAATGACTGTAACTATGGTTGCTCAATTATATTTCTCACCATGTTTTCCTTTTTGTCACCTTGATTTTCTTACTACACCAGAGAGGAGCTACTACAGCTAAAGGTACTTACATTCTTCACAAATTAATATACAGTATGAAGTTTAAATTGGTTAACAAGATGCAATTCTGTTGTCAATCATTAGGGTATTGGTCCAAAAAGAGCGGAGCACATACTGCAGTTGCGACAACAAACACCCAAGCCATTAAAATCAGTAAGTAAAATCTGAAACAGTTTTAAACTATTGCGTTAAACTTTATCAGATTCTTATGAAATTTTCCTACTGTATTTTCAGTTGTCTGATTTGGAAAAAATCGGCCTTTCTTCCAAACAGGTAACCATCACCCTTCTGTAGTCCTGTTACCCTATCATTTACCAAGGAACAGTGTTAGATTCCAATAATCTCATCAAAAGCTAGCACATGTTTAGTTGCTTTGTTCGTATTAAGATAAAGCTTTCTTTTAGACGACATTGACTTCTATGGTCTAAAACAGGTGCATGGCATGTTTCGTAAAGCAGCAAGAGGAATCTTAACATAGTGATGAAGATGACTGTTGTATACTCTTTGTACAATATTGTTGTATTTCAGTCAATCAAAATACTGTTAGCTATGTTTATGGGATTGAGCTGACATGTTGTTGGTAATCCCTGTGTTATTTTCACGGACTAAATTCAGAGAGCATGTTTGTGATATGCATGTCTGGCAACTCCATGGTTGCTTCTCAGACATGTACCAGTTGTTGTATTGTAAGCTTGTTCATTTCAAAAGAGAAGAGAGAGGTTTTTCATTCACTGATAGTCATGAAACTACAACTTCACATATAGGTAGATCAGTCCATGACATTTTTATTTTTCAAGCACAACTACAATACTAGAAAGATCATAGACGCGACGGACACAAGAAACCTTCAATTCTCTCTCTCTCTTCAGTAGCACTTCCTATAGTGCTTTCATTTGCAGTTGCAGGGATCGCAGGTGCAGTTGGATCCACACTTGCAGCCACCGTTCTCGGCTCCAGCAGAGATCATCTCGAACCCATCAAGCTGTTCTCTGCAAAATACAAATTCCATTCCCGAGTAAGTTCTTTTATATGTAGTTAAGAGAATCATTGTTTATCATGATCGTTTTCGTCATTTAAGCATAGAAATTTATTTTTGGATAGATGAACTGACCCCTTCTGAGTTGCAAGGCCAAGGACCATGGCGGTAGTGGTGGTGCTCTTCTCCTGGACCATCTCAGGGTACCTTTTGCATCTGATGGTCACATACAAGAAGATCAGAGAAAATTTCCAAATTTCATTAGCCAAATATTAATGGAAAACAGAGGGAAGACACATGCATGAATGAAGAAATCCAGAAATCTAAAACGTGCATGTATCAAGAAATCAAGAAAAAATTTAAAAATATTAAAAATTGCATACCAATGTTCTTAAAATTCAAGCAAAGAGAAAAAAAGCAAAAAGAAAAAAAAAAACAGAACAGAGACGACTAAAAATTTCTCCATACCCATTGCAACCGCCGCCGCATTTGCAGCCAGAGCCGCAGCCACAGTTTCCACCACAGCAAGACATTCTTTTTAGTTTTGAAGAAGAAGAAGATTGAACGATTGATTAGCTCAAAGAGAATTGAACAAAACCAATTAAGCTGTGAGAAAAAAAGAGAACCAGAGACTTGCTATTTATAAGCCGAGAATGAAGAAGAAGATGGTTATCAACCGTACAGGTGTCAAGATCCTAACCATTCTTTAAAAGTAAATTGAATGTGTGAATCGCGCTTCTAATCTCTTTACATTAAAAGCTCATTCATAATTTAAACTAACCACCCCAAATCCATGCATTCATTAGCTGACTATTTATGGAGTATTTTAATTTTATAGAACTCTTTTTTTTTTAGAATTTAATAAAAATTCATTCATTAGCTGATTATTTAGGGACGTATTTTAGTTTTACCAAACTTTTATTTTTCAGAATTTAATAATTAGTGTCTTTTTTCATTTTGCGTCAAAAAACGGATGAAATTTATCTTCTCATTTTATTTTTTATAAAATTTACTTAAGTAGAATTTATTTTCAAAAATTTTAGTTTTGTAAAACTGAATTACACTCGAGTTTGTGTCCTTTTCACCCAAAAAGCCACGTGTCCTTTCAACCCAAAAAATTTATTTTTTTTATTTTTAGACAATTCAATTCTACATATAAAATAATACAAATAATTATTTTTAATTTATTTTTAATTAAAAAAATATAATAATTGAATTTATTTTTAATAATACTATTTTTTTAATAACTCATTTCTAATTTAAAAGAACGCACTCTTATTCTCTTTAAATTTTTGGTTTTTTAAGAGTATTTTAGAATTATAGTGAACTTAAGGAATAATTTTATTTTGATCATATAACTTTTAATTATGTTCGTACAAAAGGGTTGATTACTTTTTGATGAAGTTACAAAATTTGAAAGTTATCAAAAGCTAATTAGATTTCAAAAATGAGTTTTAAAATTTAAATTTTAGATTATTAAAATAAATTTTGAGATAAAGTAATAAAAACTAAAAAAAAATTATCGGAACTTCATTTTTTGGCGAACCAAACTAAGTTACGAGTAAATAAAAAACGCCCTAATTTTAACAAATTCTTCTATCAACAAAAATTTTTTATTAGTGAAGGTGAAAGAAGGTCTGATTCAAAGTAATCCTTCTTTTGCTTCTATTCAATGCATTGGTTGATATTTGATAATAACCCACCGCCAACTTTAATTATTTTTGTTAATGTATCAACTAACCCATTAAATTTATACTAAGAAAAAGTTATTTTTATGGAAAAAATTGCAACTAGGTTAAATAAAAATTCTTTGTTTTAGTTTTTCTTAAAGATAATTTCGTTTAGAACTTATGTTTGGCTTATTATATGAGAGAAGAACATTTGCAAGATTTACTATCGTTTGGAAGATGCTTTAATAAGTCGTCGTAATAGGACTGCTGTTATGCAAATTGATCAATTCATTTAACTTTTGGCTATGTTAAAGAGTGTTTATAAAAAAAAATTTAGAACGAAACGTATATTGAATATTTCTTTAAAATAAATTTTTATTTTTATTTTAAAAAATAATAAATTAAATAATAATAAAATTTTAAAATATAAATTTTTCTATATTTTATAATAAATTTAAAAATTACTGTAAAAAACTTATTAAAAATATAAAATAAAAATGTAAAATAGAAATGAGAAGCACTCTCAATTTCATTTCATTTTAATTTTTTATTTTACATTTTTAAATAAAGTTTTATAGTATTTTAAAAAAAATTTTAAAATTTGAAAATACAAAAATATTTTTACATTATAAATATAAATAATACTATTTTTATTATTTCTTAAATAAAAATAAAATTTATTTAAAAAAATTTTAACTGTCTTTTACTTCAGTAAATTTTATTTTATAGTCAATTTCAAACATCTCCGTATTGATATAGATTTCATGTGTTACAATTCAACATTTTCATTCTACTGAAAGAAGAAAGTTAACCTTTTAGATGTCCTGTTTTACATCCGGAAAGTTACTTCTTATTTTCTATAAATTTTTAAAGAAATATCTTCAATAACACTTTATATTTTTTATAATTATCATTTCTGATTTAATCTAAAAAACTTGCTTGTTTAAAAAAAAAATTTTTAAAAATTGTTTCTAATGAAAAGAACACAACAAAGTTACCTCAGGTAACTCTTTCTCGTGAAGGCTTGTTCTAAGAATGTCTCCTAAAGGCTTGTTCAAATACATGGAATTTTTTTTTTAATTTTAAATTTTGAGTTTGATCATTTTACGTGTTTCAATTATTATTCTGAACTTTACTTTCACACCGAACTTCACTTCAAAATTTAACTTCAAATTTTACTTTACTTATTTTAAATATCACTCTGAACTCTGTTTTCAATGAACTTTACTTTTATAAAATTCAATTTCGTAAACTTCAGTTATATGTATTTGAAACACGTCCTGAACAGAAAACTCACAAAAAAATAAAGACTTGATAAATACAAAATAATTTGCTTTTGAATAAAACCGGAGAAAGCAAGAATTAATAACTGATTCATTTGCATTGAATGGAGAGAAACATCAACAATTTGATTACTTTCGCATTAAAAACTTTAGAATCAATATATGGGGCTAGTTAGCCAATAATTAAATTTGGAAGCACTTGAAGAAACAGGTACTTTTTCCATGAAAAGTCATTGTTTTTGGTTTAAAGTGATTGTTGTGGTCCCTTGGCTTCTGTCAACCATTGCTTGTGGGCAACATGCTTGCGGGGGCGTTTAGAATTGCTATGAAATAAAATTTTTTAAAATAAAGAATATTTTTATTTTTTTTGAAAAATGAGTTATATTTTTTTTATTTTAAAAAAAATAATAAAAATATATAATAAAAAGATTTCACTTCGTAGAATTTTTCTACACTTTCTAAATTTTTAAATAAATTTTTTATATACTTATAAAATATATATTAAAAAATATAAAATAGAAAAAAATTAAAAAAAACTGATAAGTAGTTTTTGAAACGGAGAATCAAACAGCATCTGAAGGAAGCTAGTTGAAAAAGCTGAGAAGAATCACTTCTCATTCAGCAACTTTAATTCACAACTTCTGCTTTTGCTTTTCTGCCGAACATACTTTAATCATGGAACTGTCTTGAGAGAGGGGAAATTTAACGATACTTCAAATAAAAAAGTTTTAAAACATTATTATTTATATAATATTTTTTAAAATTTTAAACAAATTTAAAATAATGTAAAAGAATTTTAAAATTAAAAATTAAAATAAATTTTTAAGTAATAAGTATCGCCGAATGAAGGAAAGCCCAGGTTGCAGAAACACATTAGCCCAACTTTTAAATGCACAAACGAGGCCCAAAATTTAAACTCATAGACTGGGCCCAAATGTATGTTCTATCTTTTACGGCAAAATAAATCAAGGAAAGTTAACCAATCTTCGGGTTCGAGCCCATGAACTAGATGGGCTTTGTCGTGTAATGGACTCCCTAAAAGCTAGTCGTTGTGTAGCTACGACTCTTTTCGGTTTCTACATGCTATTCGGTCAACGATGAAATGAAGTTTAGTTAAACTCTTCCGTCGGCTATAATTTTCTTTACTCTTCCGCCGGAATAAAATATCTCCTCCCTCTCCGGCGACGATGACGTGGCAAATTCTGGCGCCGTACCCGTTCTCCGATCTACCGTTCTCTCTTTTTCTCTCTCTCGTAAGCTTTCCCTTTTTAATCTCTCTCTCTCTCAATGATTCGATCTCTCTCTGAGATTTCCTTGATTCAACTTCTTTGTGCAGGTTTCGATCGCTGTGCTCGGCATTGCCTTTTCCTTTCTTCAGTTCGTCCGCAATATCGGCTGTGAACACTCGTATGCTCCTGTCTTGAAGATTTTCTGTGTCTTGGATTTAGTTTTCTTGGCTTTTCTTTAAAAGTTTTTTTAACAAAATTTTTTCGATTTGATGATTTTTAGTGGTTTTTGTTGTTTCTTAGACTTGAAAGAAGTCTGGAATCGGATGTATATTTCGAGGACCCGAATTCACTCAAAAAGGTATGATCTGTTTTATCTTATAATCTGAAACACGTAGGAGGTAACGAACTTTTTATGATTTGAGTGAAGTTTGTTGTATAATTATCTAGCGATGAAAGAAATTTACAAGTTTTTCTATGATTAAAGTAATTTTATTGTTTCTATTATGATCTTATCTATAATAATACATGCAGCAGATGAAGGTATTTAGAAGGAATGCTAGAAGTAGGTATCTCTTTAAAATAAGAGAATGCACATGCATAACGATCTTGAATATTGTCTGTCAGTTAATAATGTTAGCTAGTAAATCATGTTTCAACGCAAAGACCTAAATGTAATTTGGTTATGACTTGATCATGCACATGCACTTACTGCCTTTTTGGGGGAATTGTTTATGGTATTATGCATTAATACGGCGTGCTTAATGTGCATGTCATGCTTTAGTACCGAGCGTATACTTGTGACAGGTGCCATGCCCCTCTATATATGATCCTGCTGAGAAGTACATATCCTTGATAATTCCTGCTTTCAATGAAGAGCACAGGCTTCCAGTAGCACTAATGGAAATCATGAAGTAAGTTTAGACTATGCACTTCTTGAAGTGATTTACCATTTTGGGAGCTATATGTAGGACTAATGAAACATCTGCTCTTTGAAGTACATGTGTGAGTACTGGAAGTTTGTGTTTATGTGTTATAACAACTACAAAGTTATGGCTAGGCTTTTGATTGGATGATTATATAACAAAGTTCAGGTCCTTTGTTGTGTTATGCTTCTAGGACCACTTCACTGGGATATGTAGTGATTCTTTATGGTTAGACCATGGGGACGTTTGGCTTGTTTCAACTGTTTTTTATTTTGCATATCCCAATAAACCTTCTACAATATTCTATAAAATTTTATTTAAAAATTAGAAAAGTACAGAAAAATTGTATATTGTAAGATCTTATTATTGCTTATTTGTATTTTGTTAGGTAAAAGTAGAGCTCGTTTTTCGCAATATCTCCAAACTATCCTTCGTTTGAGAAAAGCTCCATTTCGTAAGCACTTCCAAACGTCCCCCATGTCTAATAAGTTATTGTCTGTGCTACCTTTGCACATGTTAGAGCATTTTTTATTTGCTTTGTTGTGGCACATTGGACCCTCTGTCTGGTCTCTTTTACTTGACAAAGCGCATGGTTTCGTAGAAATTGATCATAGCTTCATCAACCTTCCAAGTGTAGGAGAACTACTGAATTCATTCTCAATAATAGAACAACAATTACTAACGTACTGCTTCTTTGTAGCTACCTCCAGCAACGAGCAACGGCAGACACGTCATTTACCTATGAGGTTGAATTATGAATTCTGCAATTACTTTGAGTGAAGAAGGAATTAGTTGTCATGTTCTTAAAGTCGAACTTAGTACAGATATCATGGCTTGGCTTTGGTTGGCTTCATCTTTGTTTAGTGATGTTCATATGCTTATGGCAGGTTATTATTGTTGATGATGGGAGTAGAGATAGGACGTCAAAAGTCGCTTTTGATTTTGTTAGGAAGTACAAGATTGATAATGTAAGGGTTATTCTTCTTGGAAAAAATCATGGCAAGGGGGAAGCTATCAGAACAGTGAGTCTTACTCCTCCTTCATATTCTGAGAAATTATCTATTCATTTTAAGCTCTATTTTTCTTGTTCCCTTTTGGGCATGCAATCTGATGTTATAAATGCTGCTTATGGAGGAACCTAGTGTTATTTTTATAAACTATATCAAATGCAAGTTCATTGGAGTCAGCTGAGCAGTTAAACTTATAGAAATTCATAACCTTCCTGCCAAATAGGGAATGCTTCATTCACGTGGGGAGCTACTACTAATGCTTGACGCTGATGGGGCAACTAAGGTCACTGACATGGAAAAGTTAGAATGCCAGGTCAGTCAATCATAGCAAGGAGTTACTTTGAGTCAAGATGTTATTATATCCATCTAATATTTCAACCCCAAATTCAGGTAATTCAAATGGTTGAAAAATCAAAGGAACTTACTTCTGTTGCTTCACCTGGTGATTCTAGAAAGTTGTCCAACATTGAAGTTGCAGTTTTTGGTTCTCGCGCTCACCTTGAGAAGCAGGCTTTAGCAACGGTTGGTCTTATTTATTGCCTGTATAATTATGTTTTTCAGAGTCTGCAGAACCAATTTTAATCTTGAATAAACAATTGGTTGTTTTTTGTTTTATAACAGCGGAAATGGTACCGGAATTTTCTTATGAAGGGTTTCCATTTAGTCGTCCTACTAACTGCTGGACCAGGGATTCGTGATACCCAGGTACGTTGCCATGACTTTTGTCATTGTAGTAAGTGTTGTTTCTGCGCTATACATGAAGGGGATTGCTGTTTTGGTAACAGTGGCAGATTGTTCTGTTATGCAGTGCGGATTCAAGATGTTCTCCAGGCCTGCTGCAAGGAAACTTTTTACAAACATTCGATTGAAGAGGTGTGTAGAGTTTATTAAGCACATTTCCTTTCACATTTAATAGGAGATTCTGCATTCTGATATTAGCATAGTTTTGTTAATCTTAGCTGATTGTGTTGGAGCAATTGCTTAATGCAATGCCAGTCCTGTTTGAAAAAGAAAACGTGTTTATTGTGTGCAAGACCAACCTTAGTTTAGCATAACCTGAGGTTAGCTAGATTAAATACTTCCTTGATTTACCTGTAATAGATGGATACTTCAAGATGCTTGATTTGTAGTGCCTGTGAAAGCTTACTTTCGAATAGCTATCGCATGCAAGACATTTATGAATCTATGTTTGTGCAACAAAAATATTTCCCCATTTTCTTTTCCTTCAGTTGACAAGTTATTAGACAACACTTCTAGCATCTCAGTAATGCCATTTTGGCATGTAAGCTTGTATTTACAGGCTTATGGATTTTTTAGTATCTGGATGTGTGTGTTACTTTGCTGGGATTTCTTTTATCAGTTGGTATTTTTATACTAGCATGTAAATAGTAAGTTGTTGTGATTTCTTCCATAACAAATACTTGTAGGACAAAATCTGGTTTGAAGATAACGCTGTCTATTATCTTGACTGCGATGCCTAATGCACTTCCTATGACTATGGGTCTTTTTATGTCGTAAAAATCTAGTGTTCATTATAAGACAAGAATTGGGCAAATCAGTTTCATTCCTGTTTATTTTGAATGAGAGTCTTTTGAGACTGATGACACTTCAAATCTATCCAGGTGGTGCTTTGATGTTGAGCTTGTTTATTTGTGCAAGTGTCTAGGCATACCGATGGTCGAAGTTTCTGTTAACTGGTCTGAAATACCTGGATCAAAGGTCCGTTTGAGGAGCATTATTCACATGCTGTTCGAGCTTGTGCTTATCTCCATAGGATATAGATTTGGTATATGGAAAATCTATACCTGAGGCATTTACTGGAATGACTAATGGAACACACTAACTTGAAAGTTCTCGCAAGGACATACTGCAAGTGGATATTAAAGTAGAAGAAACAGCAAATTTTGCAGCTAATAGCACACGAGATACCGTCAAAGGATGTTGTTTCCTGCCCAACACACATATACTGCAGCTTGCAATTTCAGAGGTCTGATGTCAACTTCTGCTACTGATTAATTCCCTCCTACATATCTGCAAAATGGTAGATGCTTTAAGAGCAGATACTCCTTTCGCTCTTACTTTGTTCTATGCATTGGAATTTTGAGCCCATGAGATTGAATTCTGTAGGCGCATAAGAGTGAAATGCAGGCAATCAACATACTGAGACATCACCGAGTGTTGTAAGATGAGATGTTCCTGTATTTTTTTAAAATTTTTCTCTGGCTGCATTCTTAATCATCAGTTGATTTAATCACTTGTAAGTTATAAGTGATTGCTGGTCTTTTATCTCTAAGCTATCCACTTTGCAGCTGCCTATGAAGGCCTGAACGTATTTGTCGATCTATTTAAGGGAAACATTCATGGGCACTTAGTCTAGATCACTTGCTCTTTATCTTTCACAGAGCATGACCGAGAATGTGCTACAAACAGGTTTCAATTTTCACAAGTAAACTACAAAATACACAAACATCTGCACTCACACGCTCCTGTGAGTCCCTACTAAAGAGAGCACAGCAAAGAAACAATTGCTGAACTTTCCATAGGCCAATACACATTTGATAGATGGAAAAACTGGACACCCCTTGTTCGAAATTTCTTGCCAAATTCCTTTTACAATTGTCCTTGAGGGACAACAAGAATGGGACGATACAAAAGGAACACAAAATTGAGCTGCAAATGATAAAGGACGCAGCACTGTTAGATTCACAATTGCAACAAATGTGCGAGCTGGTAAGTTATGAATGGTCAGTGCCTGGGTGACTCGAGGAAGAAAAAGTTCCTGTTAACATGCCACTTCTTCAACTCTGAAAATATACAAGCAGAAGTAGGTCCAGGCTAGAAAGAATTGAAGCAAAACACTTTGGTGAGATGCAAAAGGGTGAGCATCAGTAGATGGTAGCAAAGAGATAACTAATACACACCAAAGCCGAGGTTGGTCGAATTCAGCATGTATAATCACAGGAAAGGAAAAAAACATTAGTCAAAAATGCTTTGTCGGCATCATCTCTTAGGTATCAATTTCAGAACATCTGGTTTGATAGAACGGCACATGCAGTCTGGACAAGGGTAGGTGTATATTGAGTCATTTGCTCTTTTCATCTCTATCCCTTTAGCATCACAGTGAGCTCGCATATTAATGCTTTAGGGCTTTCCATCTGCTTCACAAGAAACAGTTAAAGTAACAAGGTCAGGATCAAATCTATGTGCAGTAAGACTTACCAGCAGATAATCAAAGGAGATAATGAGAGGCAATAAGCTACAGAATTTGAAAAGCAAGTTTATTCCTTCTGAAAAAGATAATACAGCATAACTGTTGTTTCACGTCTCTCTAAGTATAAATCCTGCATATAAACAAGCGAGAGAGTAGCCCTTGGGCAAAGATAGATCAAACGTTAGCACACTCTCTCAACCATTCTATCTATAAGTAGTCTCTCACATCATCTTGATCATACAGTACTGCAGGGAACTATAAGCTTTAATTTCATTTTTCAAAGTAAAAAAGAATACCTTCCTGCTAAAAGAATTCCTACAAACATGCCTCTGCAGAATTGTCTAGGATGCTACATCATCTAACAATAACGCAAACTCTCCATTTCAAACAAAAACCTTGACATTTAATAACCTAAAGATCCTGCAAGCATGCTTGATATGCAATCTTAATCTTAACATCTAATGTGAGACAATATGCTTGTAAGATTAGAAGCTAGCACAACAGATTAAAGAAAAATCTTCTGCATGAACTTCCCTTGGCCATGAGACCCATAAATCAAGCCTCAAACTTTTCCATGATCCAATATCATCGTCTGAATGCCTTCAAGTTTCATGTCAATCAAGACATAATGCAACTAGTAGGTATTGTGAAAGTTTCAACTAGATATATTGATCTTTATTTCTTAAAAATATTGCCACAACTTGATAGGATCTACTGATTCCAACCATAAAGCAAGTCTAAGAAAGTACTTTCCAGATATCTACATAAAAAGAAAAAAGAGGGATAGCATTTTTAATACTTATAAAAGTGTACCCAATAGTTGGATTGTCAAATAATACAGCCAACTTTCTTTTATCTGGCTTGATAGTCTTAGAATGTTCACCATATAGGAATCTCCTATGACCAATCAAAAAATGAGGGAAATTTCCGCCTTGTGTTGTCACAAATACTTCACTGTGAAGGCAAACCTGGAGAAAAAATTCTGAACCCGGTAGCGCAAATACATCAAGAGTGCATCAACAATAAGAAAGAAGCTAAAAATCTGAAAGAGGCACTCTGATAGTATAATGTTAAAAATGTTAGCACCTTAAAAGGTGTAAGTTCCTCCAATGAGGCCAATGTCTCTTTTTTTGTAAGAGTGGAAACATCTCTAGAAGTGGAGCCATAGTCTTCTCTGCATTGTAAATTCGTCCAGAAGCCACATAGATTGAGGTGCTATTGTTAAAGCCCATGCCTCTAAGCATCAGCCCTACCTGATCTAAGAATTCAGTGTAAGCAGCTAGTAATGGAAGCTTCGCTGCTAGTATACACCAGTAGTCTGCTTCACATATGAATAATTATTTTGGAATTCAAAGCACAAATCGGAAGTTTGCTTTGATCAGGGGGCATGCAACTGATAAGATTCATCCTTGCATTAACAGGTTGTCCTAAAGGCCAATAAAGGGAAGTGTATATCTATTAAAGTATCTGTAAAAGAACACTGACATGTGAAAGCACAAGAAACCTAGTTTATAAAGCAAGAATAGGTATAAGTAACTTGTAAGGCATTTGTTCAAGGTGCTCTTGCAAGGATCGGGAAAAATTAGAAAACTCTCATGAAATAATCACATTTTAACACATTATTTTATCTATTCATAGTCATACATTGATGAATTAGATTTTATTCAGCACAACTAAAAAATCTGAAATATAAGTTTGTAAAAATATTGGATAATGTTAGAAAAGTTTGACACTTAGCCTTTGGTGAATTATGTGAAGAATTATTCAGCTTGTAATGAACGCCAATATTTTCTATAAATTTCAGAAGTTGTGACTATGCTTCTATTTCTATTAATATGAACAGGCTCCAAAAGATTCTGGTACACTGACTGGCAAGACATTATAAATGTTGCGAAGTAGTATTCAATTTCTGAGACATTCATACCTCCAGGGGAGTCAGGGGACATTTTCCATTGATTTGTTTACACCTGGCCGTATATTACGGCCTGGTTTGGTAAACTTCCCTCTCCACCCTCTTTCTCTTGCAGCATACATGTCCTGTTTCTCTTGCTCACTGCCATTGAATACACAGCAAGAGAAAGCAACCATATCCTACAGAGATGAGATTAATACGGCATCCAACTACCAAGAAAATCCTCTATGACAATTAACAAGTTTCTAGTTGAAACAATAAGGAGCCAACCTCTTCAAAGCGATAGATGCACAGCTACATATTTGCCATGGTTATCCAAGCTATGTTCTTTCATTTGTGAAACTAATTTACCAGCCAATGATTCAATTGGAGATGAAAATTGTAGGGCCTCAAAGTTTGCCAAGCATCTTAGACGTTGGATAGAGGAGGGTGCATCAAATGATAAACGATTTGCAAAAGGAGAAATTCTTATAAACCTGAATCGTCCATTAATAAAGAAACTATGCAACAAACAAACACAAACTGAATAAAAATGCTCCAAATAAGAATTAAGCAGGGAACAAAAACTGAAATTTTACTCACTTCTCTTCCATTAACCTCGGTAGAACCACATCCTTGCAATATCGAATAGGGGAATAAGCTTTTATCTTGAAGTTGAAAACATTACTCATATTATGACCAAAACGCTCCATGATAAAAGAAGGGACCTTGCTCACTACTCGCACGTGATCCTTCAGTGTTTCAACGAAGTGATGTTCATCATATATGTCACTGAATTTGCTGCATAACAAACCAAAACTTTATCAGTTCAAAAGCACAAAATCATGCTTAAAAAAGCTTACTAACATGTAAATCATCTTACTTGATCAAATCACAGCAAACCAAGAGTCGAAAACCATATCATATATGTGTTGACAAAACTGCTCCACAAAGGAGATAGATATGTCTAAGCAGCCTAAAGTAGAGGCTTTAAGAAAAGTATTTTTGGTACATGTCAAATCAATGACAATAAAAGAATGTGGTGCCCTACACTACAAATTGTGTTTCAGTATGCCAAAGCACATACATTCATGTTTTTAGCAAACTGGTTTATGTGATAATCATATAATAAGGGGCTGGCCTAGGTTAATCCAAATATGGCGGTTAGAACAAATACATATGACACAGCTGTTCCTTGGACTCAAACCATGCACCCGATTCACCATACTACCTAGACAAGGCATAGTCATTAAATCAAACCTACGATCCCTCCAAATGCTGTGGTAGTATAAATTTGGGATCACAAGTGTTGCATTCAGATAGCCTGCAACTGCAACCGCATTGCATATCTACAAGAAACCATAAGGATGGAGCACAGGTCAGTTGATATTGCTTCAGAACACATAGCTCCTAACACTGGGCATAAAAATATGTACAACTATCAAGAAATAGGACAACTGATGTGCGTTGTTGATTCAAGCCACCATTTGCCTCCACATAAATATAACCATTTGATTCAGGCAAACCTGCGCAATAAAAGGTCCTTATTATAAGTAATCCAACCTCTCTCCACAAAGGAGAGCCCAAAATGTTCAAACTTCATAATCCATCCAAGGTCATCGACAATGAACAAGCTCTCTTTCTCCAAAAATCAATTTGTTTGAAGGTGTAACACAGAAAAGTACAAGATCTCCCATAAAACACCTAGAGAATGAAACTTAAGTTCTGTTGAAGAAGTTGTAGAAGTGAATAAAAATACATAGAAGAGCAATTAATAAACTAAGGTTCAGAAATACTACTATGAAGTTAGTGCAGACTTGTTTGTCAATACAACAAACACCTACGAACTTTGAGAAGTACTATAACATCTTCATGAATAAGGAGATTAGTATATCGAAACATATTAACAATTATTGCGCCTTACCATTTAAAGTCATATCTATGCAAGGCTTCCAAACACCACCCTTGTAAGAATGTCTCGAGGTAGTTGCTAGCTACACTAAGAGCATAACTTTGAGTCATCAAGTGATGCTGACGATTATTGAAATTCACAGGAAAAACTAAATCACTATCAGAGGACCATGCTGAGACCAAATGCACTTTCCAGTGATACCTCAGGCTAAAGATGCATCCGTTAAACAGATAAGTAAAAGAGAAACAGCCTCCAAAATCAGAGCCATTTCTGAATGAGCAAATAGCTCATTTAAGTAAACAATAACAAGGTAAGTGACACATGACAGCAAACTATACTTATTTCATTTAAAAATGAAGTTCCTTTCACGACCAAAATCAACCAGAGACCTAGCAGGTAAAAGGTTCCTTTACCATGTCCTCGAAAATGCAAAATCATACCATCTAAATAACAAATACCTGTGGCAAAACGGCATTAAAGACTACAAATTTTCCATAGGGTAAAACCATATGGAGCAAGTTAGCATTCAGGCTGACAAAGTCACTGATTATGTATCCTTAAAAAGAACCATAAGCTTCAAATAGAGCAAAAGGGATTATCTCATGCCCACAAGTTGCTAATACAACCCGTCAAGTCTCCTAATCTCAAAGGAAATATTAAAGGTTCCACTACTCAATTACTAACATAGCACAATCATATATCAATGCAGGTCAAACATCACCATTCTCTCTGAAAACACAATCAGAATCATATAAATCAATTGTACTAATCCCACTAACAAATTCACAGAATGCACTTCAAGCAAACATTGGAGTGAACAGAATTAAATGCTGCACAAGCAATCAAGCCAGCAATTGTGGCAGTTTATCCAACAATCAACAAGAGAAAAGATTGGCGAATAATCAAAAGGGTGAAACTTCCAAAGGCATTACCGCGTCGGAGGAATTATCAAAATCCATTTCGGGACGAAGCCGGTGATACAGCTGTGGACTTCTGTAAACTGAACTTATCGGAGACAGCCTGATTATATTAGGCACACTATCAAGCGTGACCGTTCCCATATACATCAGCATTCCAGAAACATAAATCAACGGCGCGAACAGCAGCAACGCCGGTCGCCGTAAGAAAACAGACATAACTGTCCATGCAATTCTCCGAAGGTAAAATCTCTTCCCTCCCCTCCGCATTACCTTGGCGACAACGCACGCCGCGGCGATCCCGGCCGCGAAGGCGTTCCTCCTCCTCCTCCTCCGCTCCCAATGCTTCCCACACGAATGTACACGTGTTGCTGCTGCATCTCTCTCTCTCTCCCTCTTTCTCTATCTCTGTGTGAGCAACTTCGTTGCTTGAAGAAGAGGGAAGGAATACGTGTGGTGGCAGGGATTTACAAATAAGATCGACTTGGAAAGATAGAATAATTTTCATAAGCCGGAGATGGCCGGAAAAGATAATGAATTAAACTAGTGGCAAGTGTTGCGTAAATTGAGTTAACTGACAAGGGTACAACTCGTCCTTAAATAATACGTGAACCGCCGGTGAAAGAAGGAAGGAAGAAAAACATGCTTGTTGTTTCGTTGTTGTTGGTTGCTTGGAAAATGAAGAAAAAGGAATGATAAAAGTCACGTGGTTGGAGTGTGTCAAATAAAAGTGATTGTGAAGGGTATATTGGTCTTTTGGTGATGAGATCACCGGGAACGGTGACGGAAACGTTGGGAGACAGGCAGAAGGAAGAGAAAGAAAGAAGAAGATCGGAGAAGAGAATCGAGAGCGATGACGGATGCAGAGCACGTGCGTAGTCTGAAGAGAGAAAAAGCAGGAAAAAGAACGAAATATTTGTCCGATAAATTTGTTCGATTATTCTGTTACATTGTCTATTTCTGTTTTCTTTTTAATAATCACGTGATTACGTCGAGAGATTAATATTACACGGTCACAGAATATTTGCATAAGCAGGCCAGAGTTATTGGTTTAGATATGAGTAGATCCCTCTTTTAATATTTTTATGAATTTCCCTTTACCTTTTTGTTTATAAGGAACAAAATAAATAAATAACTAAATAAAAAAGAAGGAAGGTTAGCAAATTCATGTAAGGGATTTGGTCATTTAAGAATTGCAGTAGAGACTCATTATAAGTGAGGAATTAGAGATTTAAGTTTTTAGTCAATTTTCAAAAACAAATAATTTCTATATATTTTATTATTTTAGATAAGTATTTATCTGTTTGACAAATAAAAACAATATTTTTTCCAACATAAGAATAATTGTTAATTTTACGTGAGCAGATAGAATAGATTATATGAAGTATTTTATGCATTATAATTTGTTGTAACTAATATGTATGACCTAATCATTAATAACTAAATCATTTTTAGATTAGTTGATGAATTCGTTTTATTTGTCATTTAATTTTTCATTCAATTCTTGTGTAAAATATATAGAAGAGTCTTTGCACCAGTTGTAGTAAAACTCAACCAGATTCTACCAATAATTTTATTGAAATTATTGCTACTATTTAGTTATCATATTGACACCAAAATATTTGATTAGGAGAAAAAAAATTTCGTAAAAAAAATTTCTTTTATATCTTATTTTATAAATATTTAAAAAATATATGTCTAATTAGTTTATAATATAATTTATTTATATTATTCAAAGTTTTAAAAAAGATTTAAAAAATTATATATAAGTTTTTGAAATTAAAACTTTTTTTTAATGGAAATGATAAGCACTCTCAAATGCGGTCTATACGTTAATCTTTAACATCTATGGAGGATATACTACACTCTCAATCGAAACCATTCGGATAAGTTTCGGTCGATATACTTCGTTCGAAGGCAATGTTGTCGTTGGAGACTTGGCGATTTTGAGAGTCATGAAAAGAAATTTTTTCAAAAAAATAAATTTTTTTAATTTTTTTAAAAAATAATTTTTATATTTTTTGCTTTAAAAAATAATAAAAATAATTAATAAAACAATGTTATAATGTAAGATTTTTCTGTACTATTAAAATTTATTTAAAAATATTTAAAAATATTTAAAAAACTTTATTAAAATTTATAAAATAAAAAAAGTGGGAGAACAAAATTTCCAGGTCTTGGAGTTTGAGCTAGCTACAGAATAATAGAGCCGTTTGGATGTTGTTAATAGCGGATGCAAATATTGTTAAACTTTCAAACCCGCAACTTCATAAAAAGATAGAGACACAGGTGAGGGCCTCGCGAGGCTATAGCAGAACAATTCAAGTATTTGAATGTTGATATACAAATTTATAAGGGTTAAAAATCATTATATAAAATAAATCTCAATTTTTTAATTATACAAAATTATTTATATATTATGAAGTGCATCAAGGCTAGATTAACCGTGATGCATAACAGGCCTTTTATGACAAACCCAGACCCGTTCAGGCCCAATAAGAAAGCCCAATCTACTATAACAAACAGATCACACACAATTATCGAATTGAAAAATTGGAACTGTTCCGTTGTCTCTTTGCGTATGCGAAGAACGCTGCAAGCAGGAATCATCACTCCTGGACGTGAAGCAGAGCAGCAGTGTTTGAATCTCCTCAGCTGCTGCTCTGCTTCACTTCCCAAACTCCTCCAGGTGAAATCAAGCATTCTCAAATCCGGTTTAGATTCCAACGTTCTTGTTCTCACTCGCTTCGCGGCCGCCGCTTCCGCCGCTGGCGCTCCCCGTTCCGCCGCAGAATTGATTCTCTTCTCTTCCTCTTCTTATTCAACAACTACTGCTGCCGCCGGTGGTGCTGGTGATGGGTCGTTCGATGTGTTCTTGTTTAATACTGCGATCCGTGGGCTGTCGAGCTCGCCATTGCCGCCGGACAAGTTGCTTGCTGTTGATTTGTTCTCAACCATGCTCCACTCCCGTATTCGACCTAACAGGTTTTATGTTTCTTCTGTTGATTTTTTTGGTTTGAAGTTTTAAATTCCTCGCTAATTGGGATCCAATTAATAGTGCATTGCTCTTGTTCCGGGAGTACTCATGGAGATTTTGTTTAGAGAGGAAACTAAATTAGCGATAGAAAAAGTTTGAGAAATGTTTGAAAATTGTTAAGCTAGGAGCTAACTGTAAGTAGTTTAGAAAAGATTGTGTAGGACGTACTGCGATGTAGAATCAGTTGAAATTGGTTTCATTCTTGTTCTAGGAATTTCGTATGAGTGCACGACGAAATTGTTATAGGGTGGGTATACTTTTTCTTGGAAAAGAATTGAAACTAGGATAGAAATTCGTGTAGAAATCGACATTTGGAATTATTCAGCTTGACCTTTAAACTTCAATGCACCAAATTCACTGGCCGGTTATTTTTTGACAGGTACACATTTCCCTTCCTCCTGAAGACACTAGCTGGCCTCCCTCATCCTTTACACGCTAGTGCTGCTGCTCATGCTGCTGCATTCCGCTTTGGCTACGGCGAAGACTGTTATGTTCAGCACACTCTTATCCGTGCTTATGCTGGTTCTGGGCTGTGTGGTCTATCAGCTGCAAGCAAGGTGTTTGATCGCACTGGCACTACCTCGTCTAGTCCTGTCCCATGGAGTGCTCTTATTTCTGGTTGTCTTCACTCTGGCCGTCCTAAGGATGCCCTTGTGCTCTTTCGTCAAATGCAACGTGAATGTAGCGCTCGCCCTGACGAAGCCCTTGCTGTCATTATGCTTTCTGCTTGTATCAATCTTGGCGCACTTGATATTGCACGATGGATTCGCTCATTTGTTGATAGGGAAAATCTACCGAAGAGCCTCACTCTCTGCAATGCACTTGTTGCTGCTCTTGCCAAATGCGGTGACGTTGATGGTGCCTATGCAATGTTTGAGAAAATGCCCCAAAGGGATGCCGTCTCATGGACATCTGTTATTAGTGGGCTTGCAATGCATGGGAGGGGCCATGACGCTGTGTCTGCATTTGAATCCATGCGGATTGCAGGCGTGCATCCTGATGATGTTGCATTCATAGGAGTGCTCTCAGCCTGCAGCCATGCTGGATTGGTTGAGAAGGGATGCCACTATTTTGACTCTATGTGGACTGAATTTGGCATCCTGCCCAAGATTGAGCATTATGGCTGCATGGTGGACATGTTTAGTCGGGCAGCACTTGTTGACCGAGCAATCAAGTTTGTTGATTCAATGCCAATTGAACCGAATGCCATCATTTGGCGAACACTTATTGGCGCTTGCCGTGTATATGGCCGCACTGATGTTGCAGAGAGCATCACTGGTCATCTCCTTAGAGACGAGCCCTCACATGAGTCAAACTATGTTTTGCTATCTAATATATATGCTATGACACGGCGGTGGGAGCAGAAGTATGAAATTAGGAAACTGATGGGTGGCCGGGGGTTGAGAAAAGAACCTGGACTCAGCACCTTCGAGCTAAATGGAGAGATTCATCAGTTCATTGCAGGTGAAGAATCACATCCACAGATGAAGGAGATCTACAGAATGGTTGAGGAGATAGGGTGGAAGCTGCAGCATGCTGGTTATGTTCCAGCAACAGCTGACATCCTGCTTGACATTGATGGGGAAGACATCGAGTCAGCACTTCACCATCATAGTGAGAGACTTGCCATTGCCTTTGCCCTGCTACAAACACCTCCTGGGACACCTATCAGAATCGTCAAGAATTTGAGGGTCTGCGGGGACTGTCACTCTGCAACCAAGTTCATCTCAATGGTCTATGGAAGGGAGATAATTGTGAGGGATCGAAGTCGATTCCACTCTTTTAAGGAAGGGGTCTGCTCATGCAAGGATTTTTGGTGACTTCAACAAGGTAAAACTGAACTTGCATATTCTCCTCTTGAGATTTTTTTTTTTGGTTAAATGGTAGCCATTTAGGTTTGTTCCCTTTGAATAGTTGCAGCATCTATAACATGCCAGTTTTGCGGTTGTCATTTCTGATAGAATAGGATCGGTAGTCTTGCCGAAAGAAAAAGTTGTCCTGTATATTTATTTCTAAATATTTTCTACTCTCTGAGTTTGACTATTGTAGAGAGAATGGAACTGAGACATGGCATTTACATGGTGTTGTTTATATGTACTAGTGTAGAACTTTTTTTCTCGCTAAATATTAAAGGCATGCACCCATGCAGAACTTGCTGCAAAGGCAAGATTTTAGGCACTAAATTCACATCTTCGGGCTTCTTTTTGTACTATTCAGAATAAATATTTTCTTTGCTTGGTAACAGTAAAAAAACACTAATGTTGATGGTCCAATGCTTTAGTTTCTAGATAAAGTAGATACTACTTCCTCTAGCAAATCATCTATGATCAGATCCTCCAATTCTAGACCAACATATTCTGCATCAATCTGGAGGTTTGTCCATCCATCATTCCTGAAAAAGTCTTGAGCTACGAGTGATTCACCCACTAAATCATATTGTTGCAAATTTAGAAGCCCTTTTATACTTGTCCACACCTCTTCCAAAAGTTGGTATCCATCAGGCCTGGGCCTTATGCGATAATTAAATCGAGAAAGCCATGGATATTTAGAATCGGAGTTTTCATAAATTCCTATTAGAACTTCACGTATTAGATCAAATAGGAGCTGCTGCTCAAGAGACATCTCAAGTCCGGTATCCCTATAGTCAAGTTCTTGAAGCATGCTTTCTGCATCACCTTGCAATAAGTCCTCTGCTGGTTGGTATAGATGGTTGTATGTTCCTCGATGCTCATCATAATCTTGCTTGGATTTGATTAGGATATCTCGCACAAGATTAAAATCAGCGTTTTCCTCCTGATCCACTTGAAAATACAAATCACCTAATTCTGCAGTTTCCCATGGAATCTGAATCTTACTGGTATCTGCCTCAACATCTTTTAGCACATCATTGATTTGGCTCTGCAATATGGTTGAGGTGTGTATGATCTCAAACTGTGCTTGCTGGTGCTCTAACGTGTCCTTCTTGTGTTTAATTGAACTTTCAGGCATCTCTTGAATGTAAGGATGAATAACGAACTCTATGCCTGACTTTACTCGCTTTTGACTAGATTCAAGTTCATTTCCAGCGTCCAATTCATTCTGGGATATGCATTTTCCTCCTTCCTCTGATAAATTAGCTGAGGCACTGCATTCATCATGAATTACCTTGCTAGTATGCTCTGCTTTCTGTAAATCGCATAGCAGCTCTCTATCATCATCCTCTGCTACGGCATGATCTACACAAGGAGTTGACGCAATGTTTTCCTTTACCTCTACATGACCATGTACTGTCCATAGATCATCAAAACACAGCGTATGAGCCGACTCTAAGTTAACTCCAGTACTTGTTGCTGGAGTTGTTTCTGCTACAGCTATTCCCAAAGCTTCATTTTCATCATCCTTAATGAAATAATGGGACTTCATATCTGGAAGGGAGAAAATTCTCCTGAAAGTTTTTTTGATCTTTCCGCCTTGAATATCTTCATCTCTCTGCATTGCGTTTAAGCAGCCAGTTGTTCTACCTGATTCCTTGCTTGATGCAATATCAAGTAAATAAGAATACTTGTCTAAGGACTCAGAAAGAGACTGGGATCTTGTAATACTTTTTGTGTTACTTCTCTTTCTTATGAATTTAGTTCTTGCATTATCCCAGGGGTATCTATACAGTTCAGGTCGGGGCACTTCTTTCCTTGTTCCTCCACACTGGTTTCGGCCATAAGGGATCTTATGGAGAATGCCATCCATAGAGATCCTGTGGTAATCCTTTTTGTTCTCTTTGATAATATCTTTTATCCTCTCCTTAATGTGCTTAAAATGGCTTGTAGATGGTCTCTCATACCTATGTTCTTTTGCATCACTAGTATCAGTGCATTGGTCCAATAATGAAAGGGTTGTGTCTTCACTGGCTTCAATTCTTACTGTCAACTTGCTAGGTTGATCGCCGTCAGTAGATGCATTCCTAGCTGTATGTGAGTGTCTGTCATGTAAAAGAGAATATAGTTCTTGCTTGTCAAGCTGTCTTTCCTCTTTTTTATTATTTTGCTTTTCTGCAGGTGATCCAACATCCTTGACACTTTCCCCTTCAGAGGATGAAGTAGCACTGAATGATACGGCATTAGAAGTGGAACCCTGTAATGTTCCTAGGTGATCCGCTATGCCGAGACCCCAGAAGTGATCCACTATGCCGAAACTGGGGTCTTGAAGAATTTTCAAAAACAAATCCTTGTTTGTATTAAACAACTCCATCATTTTGGAGTGAAATTGCAATTGGTGGAGTTCAAGATCTGATTGCTTCCCCTCGGTATTCTGCTTAGACAGCACATTTTTGGCACCGGCTAACTTTTCCGTCACAAGTGATTGCTTTTCCAGCACATGGTTCTGCAGTGAATCAAGTTGGTTGAAGTCCACATGATCTGAGGTATACATTGCTCCACAGACTTCACACTGCTTTTCTGTAACAGGCTCCCTAGTGTAATTTAATATTGGTACTTGGCCATTGCTTGCAGAAGAACTGATTCCATGTGTATGGTCACCAGCCATTGAGGTGGAAGGTTTGCCATCAGTGACAACATACTCATCTGGTTCCAAATGATGCATTGAAATGGTACGTAACAACTGGGATGCCATAGTTCTTTTACGGCCATGTTCTTTTGACTTATTGCGAATTGTACTCCCCGCCTTGGGAGGACTTCTAACCTTGTCCATTACCTTTTCTTCTGTCTGAAATTATGTGTATGGAGCCAAGATAAGTTGTGGGTAAATAACATTCATTTAAAGTGAATAGAGAATTTCTGATTGTTGGTATTAAGCAAAATTTATTTTAGTTGTTTATCCGTCATGACTAATACTTAACGACATTTGGAGGCTTCTTCAGGGACAATATTAATAGGATCTCTTTTCATCTAGCGGAATTTTCAAGAATTCCATCATGTACTAGATATCACTAACCTTAATGCTGAATAGGGAGTTACTGCTGATGACAAATCAAATATATGTTATACACTTAATAAATGTGCTTTTAAATGAGTGATATACACCTAATCGAGAATGGTGAGCAAATTCATCTTTGTCATAAGAAATAAAATATGATTTTCTCTTATACAGACTAAAATCTGTTCTCTATGTAGTTTAGTGGATTAGGAGAAGAACTCTACAAGTCCAATAAATTCATGTATTGGCTGGCTATACAATATAAGATTGAACTCTGAAAATTTGGGCACCTACCATAATTCTTGTTATTGTCCTCTTGACAATCAACTTTGTGGAATTTATACCTAAGGGGTTATATATTAAAAATGTAAAGAGAAATAAAATGCCTAGTGTTGTTCTTACATAGTACAAGCAGAAGTATGATGAACAGTTTTGCCTAGGAAATTAAAAGAAAATATTTGATCTTGAAAACAATATCTTTTGTTTCCCTATTTTGGTTGCTTTCAATCTTCACTTTCTCATGACGATATTTCTAAGTTGAAATGGTGAAAACTTGTAAACAAAAAACTTGACAGAAAGATCTGGCTTACTGGGCCCGCATCTTCTGAACAGCGAAGTTCCTTACTGGTTGAAGGACTTCTTGGCCTTGTACTTGGAATTTTGTTTCCTGCTACAAGAGATCAATTGATAAGCATTCTTAGTACTGTTCTTTGCAATGTCTTTATATAATTGTGAATGATTTATGCAAACCATGTTTTGCTTCTCTAGGCCGCATGCGGTGGGTCAATAGCTTTCGCATGTGAAGATGCCGATGAAATTCCAGGAGGTGCATAAGGCCCCACATGCATCTCAACCGGTGGTGGTGGTGGCTGCATGGCATGTTTGTGTTTGGGTGCTGCAGCAGCTGGTTCGCCATCTATGGAATTAGAAGCAATCAACAAGAAAAACGCACATAACGAAGGTGTACCTTCTCCTACTACATCCAGAATGCAATTGTGTCGCAATGAGTTCTATGGATTTGGCCCATTTTCTTTCTTTTTCCCCTGAAAGAGAAACTTTTTTCTTTTTTTGAGTTTTCTTTGGTCCATTCAAGTACTTCCTTATCACCCCTTAAAAGAAGGGTGAGGTAAAGCAGGTAAAGCTTCTCTCTCTCTCTCTCTCTCTAATGTGCTATTTATATCCGGCAACTTTAATTTTATGTTTATACATCTCTCTATCAAATGAGTATTATTTTCGTTTGAATCATTCAAACTTATGAGAGTTGTTATTCATTTTATACAGATGAAGGAAAAAAAGTTCCAAGAGACATTGATCCAAATGTTAAAACGTTAAAGGGAGACCTTTAAATCAAACGAGACTGAATGATGAGTTGCTGATATAATGATTATAACAGACAAATCTTTCAGCAAGGTAGGCTATAGGCTTGTATTGGAATCAAGTTTTGCTATCTCTCTTGAGTGCATTCGAACATTTGTGCGTCCCTTCACTCATTACGATTCTTTTGCCATGACTAGCAATTTAGCATAATTCCTACGTCAAATAATTGCTTGTGTTCATGAGATATCAATTTCTAGCGCGATTCCAGTATCAAATGATGGAACATATCGTTGGCAACAAATGGAGAAACGCCAGTGAGATATCTGGGAGACTTCGCTGTGTTATTTGTATCAGAGTAATGTTGGATGTAATTGCATGCCTACATTATAATTTAAGCCATCTAATATATAGGTATTTGCTTGACGGTATAATACCAAATGTTTGAATAATACGAACCAAAATTAGCGAGTGTTATCGCGACTAACATTTTCATAAATTTTTGAGTTGTCAGAATCTGATTACTTTGTTGTGTAATGTCGTTGGTGAACAAAAAAAGGCATGAAACTTTATAATTTTTCTTCAATTAGTTATTCTTTCACTACCATCATATTGTTTTTCTTTGTTGAAATTACAAACTTCAACATAAGCATAAGAAACACAATGTCGAATAACGGAATTGCCTCGTCGAAACTCGAAACCGTTGCAACTAATTTTTACAACGTATTGCTAACTCATGAACAAAGTCAAGAATAATTTTGTTCATTTAAGACGCATTTTTATTTATTTAGAAGTTAATTTTTACAAATTTGAGTAAAAAAAATTGACTTATGAAATAATAAAATAAAATAAACAAAATCATCTGATAAAACTTGATTTTAAAATTATTTACAGTAAGAGCATATTTACCAACTCATCAAATTTTTTAAACTTACTTTTAATACAAAATAATTTAAAAATTAAAAATTATTTTTATCAAAAATTTGTTTTTTAGAATTTATTTAAAATTCACTTACAATATAAAATAAATACAAAATTTTATTTTTATTAAATATTTTTTAAATTTAGTTTCAAAAAAAATTTATTTCAAAATAAAGACGTGCTAAAGTACGTAAGTCTTACTTGTTTTGCTTATATTTCCGGACCACTCAAAGATTGAAAGCGTAAAAAAAGACGTGTTTTGATTCTTTTGAACTTTGAAGAATGCAGCTGGCTTTTTTATCTCCTTGTTTCAAAATATTCCATCGGCTGACGTAAGCACTGCATCCGCATCATCATTCATTAAAAAACCATAAAGAAAGAAGAAGACGACAGCGCTCGCTCTCTAGCCTCCACACGTTGGCATCAGACAACCTGGATACATCAACTCAACACAGGAAGCAGACAACACTTGTAGCCAAAATTTTTACTTAATTTACCAAATTACACTTTAAATTTTTACATGTTAATTTTTGTAATTTATAATCATTATGCAATAATTCGCAGTTTATTTAAATAATCTTGTTTTACAAAAGTATAAATGATCTTTAATATGTATTATAATTAACTGCTGTTACCGTTTATATTAAAAGAAAAAAGAACAAGCACAACCCAAAATTTTGAATTCTTCATCAAAAATTAAAAATTAATTGTTCTGCAAATAATTTGTCTGAAATAAGTAATATCATAAAATTTAAAAAACAAAATGTTATGTAAATTTTTAATATTAATTTTTGCTTTGGTTACGTTTTACTGAAATTTGTTGGATTATTATTGTAGCGAGGGCGAACAATATTGGAGCAGCTTTTAAAATAAAATTTTTTAAATATAAATTATTTTTATTTTTTTAGAAATAAGTTTTAATTTTTTATTTTAAAAAAATAAAAATATATAATAAAAAATTTTATTATGCAGAATTTTTTATATTTTTTAAATAAATTTTTTAAATATTTATAAAAAATATATTAATAAATATAAACTTAAAAATTAAAATTTGCAATACCAAATGCCCAATGTGTCTACACTAAAACAGTGGTTATTATGTAAATAAAGGTAACTCGAAGCCCTTTTCTATCGAAGCTTATAAGCAGATCTCATAACTTTCGCCTTATTCTCCTACGCCTTATAATATACGATACTACCCTTCGAATCGAAGGTCTCTGCTTGCTGATTTAACAAAAGTAGTGGCATATATGTAGATTATAGAATTTCCGAGACTAGTTTGCTTGCGACCACCATGCGTAGATCTCATCCACATCTCTGACACGCGTCTGGTCCGAACACCGGGTGTTCCCACTACTCCCGCTGTAATAGACTACACAGGAGTCGGTCACAGGATAACACGCGGTAACCTTCCCGGCGAGTGAACGCAACCCCCTTTACTTGAGAATCAGCGAAGAATAATAGATTTTGCAATAATAAACCAGTACAATTACTTACGTAATACTAAGTCCTAATTTATCTATTACCATCTCCTATGTAAATATCGCTGCATTTACCACTTTTGGATAGAAATTGTGAAACGCCATATTCATGGATTTTTTGATTTCGTATGTAGATAGGATAGGGCGTAATTTAATTAAATAAATATAATTTTTGTGATGTGAGTTTCGCATGAATATAAAATTTGATAGAATTAAAATTAGTATAAAAATTAAAACACGTAAAATAAAATTTAGTTAAATTTGATGTAGAAGTGAAAATAAATTTAAAATAATTAATGAAATATATAAAATAACAGAATTCAAAATTTTAAGAAAAAGTAAGAGTTTTTTTAATTAAAATATCTCTTAGTTATTTTTTATAATAATTATTAGACATTATAAAAATACTATATAAATTAGTGGTTTATTATAATGTAATAAATTAAACGTGCGTTTATATTGAAATGCGAATAATTAAAAAAGATTAACTATTATCTAAGGAGTTACAAATCCAATGATTAAAAACTTTAAAACATCTCTTATAAAATAGAATGCCAAAAATTTTAGATAATTAGTGGGAAAATAAAAAAGCAACCGTCTGAAAATTTAAAATTTTATTTGAAGCATTATATATATTAATGAAAAATATTTGTTTGAAATATGATCAAGATCAATCAAATTATCTCTCACAATATCAAATGTGAGAGATAAAAGCAAAATATTCTAATAAAAATTTCAATTTTAAGTATAACACAAGAGTTTATAATTGCTTTGATTAGTAATTTTTTAGGCTAGTTTGTCTTTGTGTTTGTCTTGATTTTATTTTAATTTTTGTATTGGTTACGCAAGATTTTTGAATACTTTTTATATTTTTGCTGCGTCTATTAACAACCGAACACACTCGATATTTTCAACAGTAATTTAGATAGAAAAATTTTGGATAATATTATTATAATTGAATTAGATTTATATTAACTTTGAATAAAATATTTAATTTTAAAAGAATAATTGAATTAAAATATCACACTACTAATTAAAGATAGGTATTATTGTACAATTAACTTTCAAAATATCACTATCTTTAGCATGGATATAATTACACAAAAATTAATTTTTTTTTAGATTTTGAGCTCAAATCTATATTTTCATTTTTAACAACTCACCGAACTCATTTATAATTAACTTTTTGCAGCACTTCATTCCAACAAATTTAATTTTACAAAACTTACTGTTAGGGCAAAAAATATTTCAAATAGAACAGTTCCAATATCTTAACCCCATTTGTGTGATAACACAAAAGCTTATTGCTGCTCAATTGCTAATTACAATATTCACTGACATAATTTGCAAAATTTCGGAAAACGTATCAAGAAAATATATAGAAATCTTATCCCACCATCAATAGGTCTTTTTTTTTTCTTTCTTTCATTTTGTTTTGCCTTCTTCTTTCTCCACTTCTCCCGCAGCTACTGAAAAACAGAAACAACTGAGCTAGAACTGCAGCTAACGATAAAAATATATGGGCAACAATGCCCTTCCCATTTTGCTATTATTACTACTCCTGCCATTACCGCGGCCGGCATTCTCCGTCGACGTGTTTCCGGTTCTTTCTACCTTCCCCAATTTCTCCGAGTTCAATCGTTTACTCTCTTCTTCTTCCGTTACCGCCGACCTTTCTCTCCGTAACTCCGTTACCCTACTCGCCCTTTCCAACACCCAATTAGCTCGTGTCATTTCATCTCTCGATCTCTCTTCCGTTACACCTGTTAACCTTGCGGATGTTCTCCGCTACCATGTATTATTGGAGTATCTATCCTGGTCCGACCTTCGCCGTATTCCGACGAATGGTAAATTGGTTACAACGCTATATCAAACAACTGGCCGGGCTACTTCAAATCTCGGGTTTTTAAATCTAACAAGGTCGCCGTTAACTAACTCCGTCACCGTTAGTCCGCCATCACCGTTCTCGTCGATGACGAACGCCACTATAATGTCTCTTGTAAAATCTCAGCCGTACAACTTGACGATCTTCTCCGTAGATTCAATTTTGGTTCCCTGCGGATTCGATCTGTTTGCGTCGGAGACACAGCCGGTACCACCGCCTGTGAACGTGACGCGTGTTTTGATCGACGGTAAGGATTTCAATGTGGTCACGTCGATGTTGACGGCGTCGGGTGTTGCGGCGGAGTTTGAAGCTGACGAAAGGGGCGGGCCGGGGATCACCATTTTCGCTCCGACTGACGAAGCGTTCGCGGTGGAGACGATTGTTGCGGAGAGGTTCCAGTCGTTGTCTGCGGACCAGAAAGCGACGGTTCTCAGATTTCATGTGCTGCATTCGTATTACCCGCTCGGTTCACTAGAATCAATGGTGAATCCAGTTCAACCAACGCTGGCGACGGAGTTGGCGGGGGCTGGACGGTTCACACTCAACATTACGAGGATCAACGGGTCGGTGGCGATTGATACTGGTCTTGTGCAGGCTTCGATTACTCGAACAGTTTTCGATCAGAATCCGGTCTCCATTTTCGCAGTGTCTAGAGTTCTGCTCCCGAGAGAAATACTAGGGGACGGTAACAGCGGAAGCACTGGAGTTTTGGAAACAGCAGCGCCGCCTCAAGAGGTGGTGGTTGGAACGGCACCAGAATATCCGCCTCCGACGAAATTGTCGGCGCCGCCGGGAGGTAAAAGTGAGATTTCTTCATCTTCGTCGCCGTTGATCGGAAAATTGTGTACAGGTGTTTACTTCTTTTTATTGTTCATCTTATGGGAGGCGTAATTTCGTAGGTAAGATTCAAAAAGACCAAAAAAGAAAATCTCTCTGAATGACTCTTTGTTGTTCTTGTTTATATTATTTTCTTCAACCGTGAGAAATTTTTGTAGGTTTCGAAAATTTGTAAGAAATTAATTTTATTTCGTTCTTTTATTTTGTTTGGAGAATTAGAATTTATTTATGAAGTTCATTCGTTTCTTCTGTATCAACGCCCTCGAGTCTCTACTCTTTTAATTTTTGATGTTAAAGAATTAAAATCCGTAATGTTAATTGAGCATTAAATTGAGTGTAGTGAGGGAGCTAGGAGAAACCAGCGAAGCACAATAGTAGCCTAAGCCTACAAAATAATTATTAGTACTCTTTATTCTTGTACTGTTGCTGCATAGCACTTTGGGGTCGATTGGAAAATCTTTTTTCAAAGATTAATTATTAATTATTATTTTATATATTTTCATATCGTTTTTATAAGTATATAAGATTTTATTTAAAAATTAAAAAATTAAAAAAAAAATTATATAGTAAATTATTTTTATTTATTTTATTATTTTTTAAAATAAATAATATTTTAAAAATTATTTTATAAATATTTTTAAATATTCTTTTATTTCTATTATTTTATTTACGCCAACAAGAGTCCGTCTGAATTATAGGAATTATAGTTATGGATCGGAAGAGATGTTGAGGTTAACACATTCTCCGTCATGTATGACAACTCTATTTTAAAAATGTATTTTAAATATTCATAATTTTAATTTTTTATCAAATTTTAAATTTTAAATAATTTATATGTTTTGATTATACAAAATATTTAAAATTTTATTTTTATTTTTAGATTTTAATTTTTTTATTTATATATTTATCAATACAATTATATTTTTTTAATTTTTAATATATTTTTAAAAATTATTTAAATATAAATACTAAATTTTATTTTTATTTTATTTTCAAAAAATTCTATTTTTTTTTTTTTAATTTTACGAAATTTAATTACGAATATTTAAAACACGTTCTAAATAAAAAAATTTAAAACTTTTTATTTTATTTTATAGTTAAATATGTATATATTAAATTAGTAAATACATATATTGACAAGAAAAATAATAGATTTTTTTGTTTTTATATTATTTATTTTTAAATATTTATTTATAATTTATATTTAATAAAAATAATATTAATATAATAAGAAAGTTTTTAAATTTTTATGAATTTACATAAATTATTCATTTATTTGTCTATTTAATTAAATATAATTAATTTATTATTCTTATCATATGTTTAAATATTATAAAACTAATGAACTATATTTTTATATGTCTTTTTATTATTTTTTTATCCGTCTTATTACTGAATCCGAAACATATCCTAAACGAACGACTTGATTAGGAGTGACGCTTTTGATAAGGTTTAGTTATTATTTAGATAGTCCTTAATTACCAACTAAATCTGTAAAACAATATTTGCTGAAATCATAATCTAGAAATTCTGGTATAGTTAATTTTTATTTCTTCTTTCCAGTTTTGATTTTTATAAAAAACTGGTGCACAACCCAGCGCGTATTATATAATTCTTTTTTATTTACCGGAATGTGCTTGCATTAGGGCTTTTGGCATTACGTTTTCTTAAATAATTTTTTATTTTCTAATGCATAATTTTTAATAAATTTTTTATAAATTTATAGAATTTATTTAATAAAAATATAAAAAATTGTATGTAATAAAATTTATTACTCATATTTCTCTTATTTTTTAAATAAAAAAATTAATTTTATATTTAAAATTAAATAAAATATTTATAGTTTCAACTAAATACTCTGAAAGTCTCTCTTAATTTGTCAAAGGTGAGAGGTTCTAATTTTTTCAAACAACATCTATGTTGAGAATCAAATGCCCATCTTTTCTTTTAACAGGGATGGTTTCGGTGAAACTTTTTATTCAATTCATCGTTTTGAAAACATTTTTGAGACGTCTTAAAATAAAAAGTTCTTTTTATTTTGAAGCATCTAAAAAATAATTTTTAAAATTTGAATAAAACATATATATAGTACGTTATATTCTATTTTTAAAGTTTGAAAATAATTAATATGTTAAAGATTATTTATTACTAAAAGTGAATATTTTTTAAAAAATAACTATTAAACACTATCAATACACCCCATCATTTTAACTTTAATTTTTTTATAAACTTTCGACAGTATGCTAAGAAAATGTTTTAAATACAAATAATTTATTATGTGTAATTTATAATATAATAATTATTATTTATATATAAAATCAAATAATATTTCTAAAATGCTATAAATTATTTTTAAAAAAAAATTAGTTTAAGTTAGAGGTGGCAGTATATGATCGAATTTGAAAACGTAATCCGAAACTGATATATTTAATTAGAGTTAGAATTAAAAAATTTAATCCGTATAAATAAATGAGTTGGGTTAGGATTGAGTAAATTTGATCCAATTAGTAAATAGGTCAATCGAAATTAACCCAATAATTAACCTACCAATTCGAATTGCCATCTCTTAAAAAAATAATATTTGAATTTCCTTTTTATTTATTAAAATATTAGTAATAAAAATAATCCATAAAAGTAATTTATAAATTATTAAATTATATGATATTTGTAATTAATTATTATTTTCATATCTTAATAAAATACTGTAAGATGATAATTATAATATTATCGAAAGTATTACTATGTAGGTGTTTATCAATGACGAATTTGAACTTTATATAAAAAATTTTATCAAAATTTTATTAGATACCTATGTTTACCAAAATTTTTATCAAAATTATTAGTGTGTATTTATAATTATAAAATTTTTGCTGTTACCACATAGTTTCAAAAATAAAAATAATTTTTTTAAAATATTTTAAGAACAAATAAAGATACTAAAAAAAGTATATTTTGACGATTATTTATTTTATCTCGTCACTAAAAATTATTTTATTTTTGTTATAACTGATATTATAAATTCACTAAGGCTTAAAAATATAAAATTAATAATTTTAATTATTAAATGAGTTGATCTGAATTTAATTCGATTATTGAAAAGTTAAATTAAAATTAATAATTTTGATCCATATAAATTAATAAATTTTATTAAAATTGAATAAATTTAATCTGACTATTAAATAAATTAAAACTAATCTACTAATTTAAATTGTCAAAGCACGACTTCTTTGTTCCACCTTGTGAAGTGCGTTTGGGAGACCGTTTGAAACGTTACTTTTCAACTTTTTTTATTTTATATTTTTTAATATATATTTTATAAATATATAAAAATTTTATTTAAAAAATTTATAAAGTGTAGAAAAATTTTACGGAGTGAGATTTTTTTATTGATATTTTTATTTTTTTAGAAGTAAAAAAATAGAGCTCATTTCTTAAAAAAAACTCTATTTTAAAAAATTCTATTTTATAATTACTCCCAAACGCACCAAAAGATTATTATCATTGTTTCATTTTGATTGTAATGGATAAATATTATTAATAATCAATTTTGAATTTTGGTTTTGAGTTGATGAGCTGGCGAGGAAAGAAAAGAATACTGGTGGGCCAGGGAAGTAAATTACAACCTGGACTGAGTTTGATGGACTTCGCAAGCTGGCAGCCATTGTTAGTTCGTTCATTAATTATAGTGAAATTTTCTTCTCATCTCTTACGTTGTTGTCGTTGTTGTCGTTGTTATGTATTTGTAGGCCCAATAGGCCTTACTGTATCGCTTTTTCCACGTTTTCTAGATGGGCCACATGGCATTTTTAACCCATCTTCTTATGCTTTGCAAAACAAGTCCTATTTTATTTTAGTTTTAATATGGAACCTCAAACTATCGTATTCGAAATTTCGATCCATCTTTGTCAAAACGTTTTACCGAAATAGCCCATAGCGTATCCTAATTTCTTGGATTGATGCTAATCTTCGTAGAATCCGTTTTGTTTCGACTTGCATCATATATGGCAAACAATGCATTGATTATTACATAAATTCTTACTAAAAATGCGTTCTTTTGACTTTGAAAGTAAATTTTTTAAAAATGAATTTTTAAAAATAATATTATTGAAAGTGATGTGTTATTTTATATTAAAAATAAATTGAAAGTAATTTTTTATGTTTTTTTTATAATAAAAATTAAGTTAGAAGTAACCTTTTAATAGAAGAGGACTCACTTTTGTGTGTAAAAAAACACATTCTATAAGTCGATATTGATCGACAATATTTTGAATTTGGCCTCCTATTTCATATAATGCCTTAGCAATATTTAATAATTTTGAATATGGATTATTTGTATCCTTCTTTACTTTACGTTATATTTTATTATTAATTATTTATATTATTAATTTGTATATTAAAAATATAAATATTTTTTAAAATATTTTAAAAATATAATTGTGTTTTTGAAAAATTTATTTTATAATCACTTAAATATTTTTGAAAATAAGACAGAACCGAAACATTACGAAATATTCACGGTACTTTCGTCGTCTTCACTGCCGGTGTGGTTTCTTAACGATCTGCCCGATCTTGTGATTAACTATTGATTTTCACTATTCCAAAAAATATAAAATGATAGACCTACACCATCAGTTATCGGTGCAAATAAATCCTGACCCTTCGATACTTCCACAAACACTGCAGGGACGAAGCCAATCATCGCCAACCGTCCGTTGATATGCTGTGCTGCATGTCCACTGAACGCAAGGATGTCGAAGAAGTTTGTGGTTTCTTGCATTGGCTTTGATTGTTTGGACATTGCCGCAGGTTGAGCTTTCAATTGAGAAATTGAATAATCGCACTGCGCGGTTCGGTGCCGGTAGAACGATTGTTGAGCTAATGTTGCTAGGAATAGATTGCAATGCCATTGCAGTTTGCTTGAATGTATCAAATATTAAAGAACGGAAGTAGTGAGTATGAAGACCTGTTGGCACTACTTAAAATTTGATATGTGTTGCAAGTGAACAAGATAAAGAAAAGACAGAACAAGGCCGAGAGGGACAGAGCAAGTTAAAACTGAGATAGAAATAAGAAAGAAATCAGAATTTGTATTGTGTATCCCCCTTCTTCTAATCTCAATACACTTATTTATAGGCTAAGCTATGATAATATCCTCTTATGAGAATACTTTATTTCTACTAGGACTCTTAAAAGAGTCATGCCAGACTACAAAGTCGTGACAGACTACAATTCTACTTAATGTGGCATGGTGCTTTATTGACCAAAAACTCCTTTCTTGAGTGAACTCTTATACTTGGCAGCCTGGACAAGATTTGCAAGTAGCTTTCTTCTTTGGTATCCTCCTAGAACGTGAACTGCTGCCACTACTTTGAGCTGTTGTCGTATCATTGCCCTCCCCAGCAAAATTGGACTCGTCCACGAGTCCCTCATAATCTCGTATACTCTGGACAGCATGATGGTCATGTAACTCTTCGCTGGGAAGCTCAGGTAGCTGTAAAGAAATTTCAGGAGGGTTGCAACGAGCATCTTTGAGTTGCGAGATATGAAAAACTGGGTGAATTTTTGCATCCATAGGCAATTCAAGCCGATATGCCACAGGACCTATCCGCTCTAAGATACAGAACGGTTCATAGTATCTATGCCTCAGTTTATGAATACGGCGTTCTGCTATAGATGATTGACGATGAGGACGTAGTTTGACAAACACCCATTCACCAGTTTGATAACTTTTCTCTCGACGATGTTTATCGGCCTGTTGCTTCATACGATTTTGAGCTTGTTGTAGATGAAACTTCAAGGTCCGAAGTATTTCATCTCTGTCCCGCAGCGCCACTTCTAATTCATCTGTATGAATAGGTCCAGAAGCGAAAGACACAAGTGGTGGCGGTGCGCGACCATAAACTGCTTCGAAGGTGTAATCTTATTAATCGAATGAACGCTTGTATTGTAAGACAATTCAGCCCAATGAAGCCATTGGCACCACTTTTTTGGATGCTCTCCTATGAAACACCGTAAATAAGCTTCTAGACCTCTATTGACTACCTCCGTTTGTCTATCCGTTTGAGGGTGGTATGACGTACTCATGTGAAGAGAGGTACCTTGAAGACGGTGTAATTCTTGCCAAAAGGAGCTAAGAAAGATTGTGTCAAGATCCAAAACTAGACCCTGACCGGCACTGAACTAAACCGAGTCTAGACAAGGCCCAAACTCGGCCTAATCCAGTAAGCCTGACCCAAAACATCATAAACGGTTCACCAAATATCTCAAAAAAAGTAAATACATAAAATTTGCGCAAAACTTTTCCTATAATTTTAAGTGAAAATCTGTACCATAATAAATCACTTAATAACGACAAAACAGAATAAATAAACAAAATCATATAAATACTAAAATCAACAAAAATATCTATGGGCTACTGGTAGCCACCGACACCTACTACAATCCAAATAAATACCATCGTAATACCACATACAATAAAGTATAAAAAAAGTCAATGCCCTTCGAAAATTACAGAGCTAACTACATGCCAAAAGATTTATCAAATACCCTCCGTACACTCTCGGTCCAGCAATATCGAGTCTAATCAGCGCCCGTTAGCTTCTGACCTATCTGGGGAAGGCCAAAGAAGAGAAAAGAGGATGAGCCCAGTCTCAGTGAGGTAAAACAACAGAATGCCCAATTTAGATAATGCATTAAATAAGCATTATAGTAATATCTACATGAAGCAGATGCAACGATAGATCAGATCAGATCAGATTTTACTAAGTCCTGAATCGTCCCATACCGACTCAGTTCTTAGCAGAGATATACGATAATATGAAGCAATGTTATGCGACACTCTCAAGACTATAATACATAGACATATATATAGTGCACCCATGCAAGCAAATATATCTAATAATGTATACGGATGCATCAAGTGTCATAATCATACAAAATAGGCGATCGAGTGAGATCACTTTTCCAATTCACATCATACTATCGGATATATCATACAAGCATACATACGTAATACGTTTATATATATCAAACCACAGGTAAGCTCGGTGCCCAATATGTCTTGGGACCCACCGGCAAGTAATATCATCATAGCTCGGTGCCCAGTATGTCTTGGAATCCACCGGCGATCCATATCTTATAACTCGATACTCAGTATGTCCTGTGATCCATCGACTATCCATATATTTCGGTGCCCAGTATATCCTGGGACCCATCGTATCAATATCTCATTCGAGTATATATAATATAATAGGTTATGACAGTACATACCAATGCAATCCCTAACAAGTAGATGCAACATAATAGATTTTCATTCAATGAACATGTTATGCTCAATGCCTTCAATGCTATCGTGATTATACTTATGCATATATGAAAGGAAAAGTATTGACATGTATATGACATATTCTCATAATTATGTCATTTAGTCTACAATATGCAAACATGCTAGTAATAACTATAAACATGATGTTGAATAAATCTAAACATGTACAGGCATATGTAGCATGAGGGATAAATCATAATACGTAATGAGAATGGCAAGGTACGCCAGAATTTTCAAAGGAAATGTTACCTGTGCCGAAAGCCTTAACGTTAATCTAGAAAGAAAATATGGCACGGTAACCCTCACTTGTAGTCCAAGCAAGTATTTATATCAACTGTCAACTCTAAGCCGCACCGTCCGAATTCAAGTCACTCGTACCACCTAACGTGCATACTGGTATATTCAATAATAAGCACGCTAATGAAAGCTAAATCAAATATTTGTAATAAATATCTCACTAAGTTTGAGTCCAAGGTTTAATAGCATACGGTGAATCATTCTAGAATTTCATTCGTTCAACGGTTTATTCAAATTCCTAATCCACTACACAATAAGTACTAACTAACAAATCCAAGAAGCTTACCACGAGGCGAGATGATCGGATGCTACACGATTTTAATCGGCAACAACTCACGTATTTTCAATCCAACGATTTTCTAAAACGAAACGAATTAATAATTCATCTAACAACAATCTCAAATACGCGATGCAAGTATTTTTAACTCACCTAACTAGGTCACCGGAAAATTCGCCGGAAAAGTTTGCCGGATTCCGGCGAGCTAGGATTCCGGCCAAGTGCGTTTAAAGCAGTAGAAATGACCAACACTGCTAGTAACATCTAATGAAATGAACGACGAGCTTTGATTTTGTCGCCGGTGGCCGGAATCGACGAAACAACGTTCGGTGGCGAACTCACGCGATATCAATCGCCGGAGCTGAAAATCAACGCAATTAAATGAGGGAAAAGGCTTAGCAATTTGAGAGGAATGTTTCTAACTACTCACCGTCGCCGGAACGCCGGCAAAATAGCCGAACAAATTTTAAAAATTTGTTCCGCACGGCGTAGCTCGCCGGAATTGATAAGAACTACCGGAAATGAGAAGAAGGATGGCTTGAGAAGATGAAATGAAGTGAATATCGCGGGAAAGGGGTTGATTTCACGCCGGAGAGGAGCCGGAGCAGTGGCGGCTGGGTTAGGGCAGAAAAAATGAGAAAGGAAGAAGAAGAAAAGAAAAAAAAACCCTAAGTAAGAAACATTGCATGTAAGGGCCACTATTTCTTACAATAGCTTCCTGCAGTCCATAAGGTTATAGTTATTACAGATTGAGTCGCTATCCGAGACTATGGATGTTGGAACACCATGTAAGCGCACTATTTCCTTTGCGAAGTTTGTTGCCACACTTGCCGCTGTGTAAGGATGTCGAAGAGGTATAAAGTGAGCATATTTAGATAACCGATCTACTACAACCAAAATTGCATCTTTTTCATCTGACATAGGTAGACCTTCTATAAAGTCCATTGAAATATCGGACCAAATAACTTGAGGGATGGGTAGAGGCTGTAGCAGACCCGCTGGTCTCAAAGCTTCTGTTTTGGCTTTAGAACAAGTGGAACACTCCGATATGTATCGTTGCACATCTTTCGCGATGCCCGGCCAATAAAATTGCTGCGACAGTCTCTTAAATGTGCGAATCGCCTCGTGGCCACCGTGAGAGGAGTTATGTGCTTCGAACATTAGTTGCTTGCGTAAGGAAGGACTAGATGGAACACGTAATCTGCCATGTTGTAATAAGAACCCACTGGCCAGCGCAATGTCCGTGCGCTCACTCTTGGAGGCGGCCTGAATTAATGCGGCTGTCTCTGGATTTTCCAGCTGAGCATGCTTCAAATCATCCCAAAATGATGCTTGTAATGTTGACAATGCTGCTAGGGAAGCATCTGTTCGTCTGGAAAGTGCATCGGCAGCTGCATTTAGCTTGCCCGCTCGGTATTCAATGTGATAGTTGAACCCAAGAAGCTTAATCAACCATTTATGTTGAATAGGTGATGATAATCGCTGTTCTAGGAGGTACTTGAGGCTGAGGTGATCGGTCTTGATTACAAACTTATGCCCCAAAAAATATGGTCTCCAACGTTGCACAACAAGAGTAAGTGCCATTAATTCTCACTCGTATGTGAATTTTGCCAGCGCTGTTGAAGACAATGCCTTACTAAAATAAGCAATAGGCCTACCTTCTTGTGATAATACTGCCCCAATACCCCGTCCAGATGCGTCTGTTTCGACAGTAAATAGTTTGGCAAAGTTTGGCACGGCTAGTACAGGGGTGTTCATCATTGCATCCTTAAGACTTTGGAAGGCAATTTCTGCTTCACTGTTCCAGCAGAATGCATTTTTCTTCAAAAGGTTTGTGAGCGGCGCTGCGATGACTCCATATCCCTTAACAAAACGTCTGTAGTATCCTGTGAGACCGAGAAAATCGCGCAGAGCAGAGATGGATGTCGGAGTTGGCCAGTCACGCATAGCGCTAATTTTAGAAGGGTCCGCTGCAATGCCATTTGCCGATACTATATGGCCCAAGTATTCTAGCTGGTGGCAACCAAAGTTGCATTTGGAGAAATTGGCATAGAGGCGTTCCTTCTGCAAAATAGAAAAAACTACGACCAAATGCCGTAGATGTTCCTCCCAAGTAGAGCTATATACTAAAATATCATCAAAGAAAACAAGGACAAACTTACGAAGATGAGGGCGAAACATCTCGTTCATTAGTGATTGGAAGGTCGCTGGCGCATTTGTTAATCCAACGGCATGATAAGAAATTCGTAATGGCCATCATGAGTACGAAAAGCCGTTTTGTGCACATCGTCGTCTTTCACCCTTATTTGATGATATTCCGATTTTAAGTCCAGTTTGAAGAAGTAGCAAGCACCATGTAATTCATCTAAAAGTTCGTCAATCACAGAAATTGGATACTTATCTTTTACCGTAATGTCGTTCAATGCTCGGTAATCTACGCAAAACCTCCAAGATCCATCCTTCTTTTTTACAAGTAACACTGGTGCAGAGAATGCCGAATAGCTAGGTCGAATGATCCCTTGCGACATCATTTCTGCGACAATCCTCTCGATTTCAGCCTTCTGTGCATGAGGATATCGATAAGGCCTTAGGTTGGAAGGCGCTGCATCGGGCAATAATGGAATACTATAATCATACAAACGCTTAGGCGGAAGGCCTAAAACAGGATTGAAGATGGCAGCGTTGCTGTCCAAGAGTTTTTGTAGATCAATAGACAGCGATGTGGTATGTTCAGAGGACTTCTCTGGTTCGGTGGAGATTGTCATAAGCCTCAAAGAACAAAATATAGCACCAGTGTCCAAGCTAGTGAGCTGAGATACTCTTCCTTCACTAATCCCCTTCAAAATAAAATCGCGGTTTTGCAAAGAGAACTTCATCTCGGAACGACGATAGTTGCAAACAATATCGCCCAAGCTTTCTAGCCATTGAATTCCAAACACAAGGTCCATTCCCCTGAGTGGAAAAGGGTATGCATCAACAATCATATGAGCCCCTTGCACATCCAAGAAAATATTTTTGTATATCATCTTTATGGAAATGGGGCGACCATCTGCTAGTTCCACATGTAATGGTCTTACGGCCATTGGAGATAACCTTAGATGCTTGGCTGCGATCGAAAATGAAATTATGCGACTTCGAGTCTATGAGGATGAATACTTCTTGCTTTATATGTCCTCGGACTCGTAACGTTTGCGGTCCGGCAAGACCATGCATAGCACTTAGAGAAAGGGTGGCATCTTCTTTAGGTGTCTCTAAGGAAACATCGTCCAAAAAATTTTCTTCCAAGTCCTCTAGGCCGGTAATTGAGTATAGTCGAGTTGCACACCTATGGCTACGGTCATACTTGTCATCACAATAAAAGCACAAACCCTTGGCACGTCGAGCACTTATGTCGGCAGAGAGAGCGCGGCTTGGAGACTGAAGTAGAAGATGAAACCAATGTACTTTTTGCTGATGGATTGGCAGTTGTAGTGTGCGATGCAGACCCAGCAGATGTTGCAGTTGAAGAACGCCAGCGGCTAGAGCGTGTAGCGTATGGATCGATTGTTTGTTTATATTCAAACAACCTTGCAAGCATATAAGCTTCTTGAAGATCATTGGGCTGTCGTGCCATTACCTCAATTCCAATATGCGATGATAACCCTCCACAAAAGTGCCCGATCAAATCTTCTTCCATGGCGTACGGTAGTCGGATACGTAAATCTTCAAATGCTTTCTGATAATCATCGATAGAAGTTGTTTGCTTTAATTGTTTCAAAGCAAAGCTAGCACTATCAAGAGTGGTTGGGCCAAAACGACGTAGTAAGGCAGTCTTCAATTCCTCCCATGAGTGGTGTGGCTTGTCTCTCTCGAAATTTTGAAACCACCTATTTGCATCACCTTGGAGATACATCGATGCAATAAGAACACGATCGCAGGCTGATGTTTTGTAGAATTTAAAATACCGATCAGCTGAGTATATCCACTCTTGAGGTTCTTTGCCGTCGAATGTAGGAAACTTATGTCGTTCCCTAGCTCCTGGTGCAGGTTGCTCGGACAATCCTAATGTCGAGTTGAAGGAAGTATGCGTATGACAACATGTGGTTTGATGGGACTGGCATGCGGTTGAAGATTGGATTTTGGTGGGGTTGTTTTCTATTTTTTTGGCAAAGTCATGTATATGTGGTGTAGGAAGAGAGGCTGAAACAGAGGAAGAAAGCTTATTGCCTTCAATGGGGTTTGTCATTAAGGGAAGAATCTCTGGTGGTGGTATTTTTGAATTAATGGGTGCAATAGGGAGGTCCGGTGTAGGTAATAATGATGGTTGTGGTGGGGAAGTTTGTAGGTTTAGAGTACTGGTGTTTGTAATGGTATTGGTTGTTTTTTTGTTGTCCGAAGTTTCATTACGATTCCGCACCAACTCACGCATTAACTGCCGCATCTCTACGCGATCTTCATTCATCTGCGCAAGTATCATTGTAAAGTTAGCTTGGAGATTAAAGAATTGCTCTTGCCAGTTAACTTCCTTTGGGTTGCGAGTTGTGAAGCTTGGTGGCGAAGGTTGCTGCAAAAAATTTCCTGCATCAACCGAAGATGTAGAAGCTGGCGATTGTGGAGAATCGGGTCTCACTGATATTGACGGGTCCATAGAATCGCTGCTCTGGTACCAATTGATATGTGTTGCAAGTGAATAAGATAAAAAAAAGACAGAACAAGGCCGAGAGGGACAGAGCAAGATAAAACTGAGATAGAAATAAGAAAGAAATCAGAATTTGTATTGTGTATCCCCCTTCTTCTAATCTCAATACACTTATTTATAGACTAAGTTATGATAATATCCTCTTATGAGAATACTTTATTTCTACTAGGACTCTTAAAAGAGTCATGCCAGACTATAAAGTCGTGACAGACTATGATTTTACTTAATGTGGCATGGTGCCTTATTGACGAAAAACTCCTTTCTTGAGTGAACTCTTATACTTGGCAGCCTGGACAAAATTTGTAAGTAGCTTTTTTTTTTGGTATCCTCCTAGAACGTGAACTGCTGCCACTACTTTGAGCTGCTGTCGTATCAAAATTCTTGACTGAATGCTGACAGATTGAGGGAGTTTAGTTTCTTATACAGAGAATTAAAAAGCTTCTGAGTGAAAGTTTGTGGTTTTGAATTTGGCCAAGATTATCAGTTACTGAAGTGAAGTAAAAGATTACCTCAAATTTGATGGCGTTGACGGCAATCTAGGCTTATAATTTGTGCACCCCATTTTAGTGTTGGTAAGCCCAAACCACACCCAAACACTTCCTAAAAATCACCTCTATCCAAAAAGTTTAAGAGATGATTCAGAAATGTTTAAACTAAGAATTTTTTTAAAATAATTATTTTAAAATTTTTTGAAAAATAAATTTAATATTAATCTATATATATAATTTTATGATGTACAAATTTATTATATTTTAAAAAAATAATTGTTTAGAATACTGTAAAAATTTATTAGGAAATGAGATGTTCAAATGAAATAAGTTTTGCTAAATGATCCTAAGTCATGGATGAAAATTTTGACTATGTTAAATTATTGCATAGGAAAATATATTCACTCTTAACATGCTTCCACATGTGTAAGTCTCTTGTTCTGTTGAAAATTATTCTTGTTTTGATAGTGGGGTGAACAAGGTCTTTCAATGATGTATGTACACGGATTCCGATTGCTGTTAGACCCTTTCTAGATTTATAAGAAAATAATGATAAATTAATTCTATAAATTTATAAAAAATCATTTCCATTCAGCAAAAGAAAAATGGAGACAGAGTAACATGGCATCACTCATTTTAACTAAAAGTGCGTTTGACTTTGATTTCCTAAAACAAAATTACATTTTTAACTTTTCAACTTATATTTTTTAATAATTTTTATAAAATTATTTAAAAATTAAAAAAATTTACGTTAGAATAATTTATTATTATTTTTTAAATCAACAAAACAAATCTCGTTTTTTAAAATAAAATAAAATAATTTTTATTTTAAAAAAATATTTTTTATATATACTTCTAAACGCACTTAATTTTAGGTCTATGAACTCATGATACTTTACTTCCTGATAATATAAGGGACTTCTAGTCTAAAACTGACTCATGGATTCTTCAAACAAGGCAGTGCCAGAAAATTGAAGCTTCATAAACAAAAACAAAGCCTTGCTGATGATAACTGGGAACACTTGTTAGGACATGTTATTCATCATAGCAGAACAAGCTAGAAATGTTGTCATTGCAAGTAGAACAGTGGTTCTTCCCAAAATTTTCCCAGTGGACACAAGTCCTTGATGTCCAGAAATAAATCAAACTTAAGAAAGCGATACCATCTCAAGCTAGAATCAACAAGAAGTTCTAATTCAAAGCATGTTTCCACCTTCCAAAAACCAACATATCAAGGAAGATGTCAGTTATGATTTCCACAGAGAGCTGAATGGCATAAAGCTCACTACTTTCTCATTTCAGGCTTGTTTACTAACACTTTTAACTCATTTTTCCCTCAAAAAACTGTATTTTTAACTCACTTCCAAATCAAAGTAAACACTGAATACAAAAACTAAATTCAATTTTTCTTGCCAAAAATTTCACTTCAAAATTCAAAATTTAAAACTAAAACCTTTACTTTCAGACTCACTTTTAATAACAAATAAGCACAAACTGAACTCACTTCCGAATTCTACTTTTTAAGTAACTCAGTTTCGAAATATCAGTTCAGAGCAAAAGAAACACGCCCTTCAGGCAAAATCACAACAAAAAGTAACAAGAGGTCAGAAATTACAGTGGATTGTGTTCCTGTTCTTGCAGGATCGACATAAATTAGATGCTTACTTTAATTTGATCAGAGTATATCAAATGCAAGTAATTTTTTACCGTATAGGAGAGGAGTCTGGAGATAGTCAAATGGCCATGCTTTTTGGACTAAGTATAGCAAAGACCAATGATGTTGACTAATTTTTATGACCTGACACTATTGGTAGAAATCATTGACTTCTAAACTTCTTGATCTTCAACAATATAGAGACACTATATCAGACAAAGGCAACTATCAGATCATCATATTGTGCATACGATGACTGATATTAATAGCGTGTATTTTCCTAGGTAAATCGACTTAATGTTCATCAACAAAGCATATCGAATCGTGCAAAGTAGCTTTAACTATGAGCTCAACTCTTTTGAAGCAAGAAAACACAGTTACTTATCACATCCCTTAAAACTTCAACTGACTACTTGATAGCATTTCATATTGGAGTCAGGAAAGAATTCACATGCATAGCTCAAATACCACACACAAATGAGAAAAGAAACACATTCATCAATAGAAACTTCAACTACAAAGTAACTTTTAGCTATAATATCCACCACAACTTATAGGTATCTTATAATTTACATATTAATTATGTTAGGTACTAAGACAGCATGTGCTCATACATGGCTAACTAATTACTCGCTTAACATAAAATACGAAAAAATTCTGCAGACACGATGTCTACTTTGGACACACCTCAAGATCATAAAGGATTAATTCAGTTCCTGGGCATACCTTCTCAACCTACATACCAGAGAGCAGTATAAACACATCCAATGACTTATATCACCTTCTCCTTTTACAACTTCGATTAAATCCTCGGGCAATTTTTAATCTCATGATTGACTAAAAAGAAGGCGTGATTCCATACTCTGATGCTCGAGATTTTCGAATGGATGAACATCTGGTGGGATCTCAATGTTTGGCTGCTTAGAAAGAAGCAGCTTTGATTCTAGAGGGGGCATATGAACAAGCTGAGCTCCAGCAACAAGATTTTCCTTGCCTATCCAAAGTAAGTTTTTCTTGTTATCATTTGAGCTTAGTTTCAAAGAGCTCACAACAGGGGCGCTAATCTTCTGACCCTCAGCTACATCATCCCGAATTCCAGAATTTTCATGATATGAATTTGTCTTTCGGTAAATATTAGGATGTTTTTCTTCATTGACAGATGGATATCTCTGGTTGAAGCTTCCGAAACCCTGGATTTCGCGACTCACCTTGCGAGCTCTGTCCCTTTCCTCCCTCCATAACCGTCCTTTAAGCAGAAGATCAAGTACTCTGTGCCCCTTTTTCGCCACTGCCAATCCCCAATTGAATCTACAAAGACCAAAGATATAGAAGCTAAGCATTTGATCAACGGAGAAATTCTTAAAGTTTTCATCGCAAGATCTTTTTGAGTTAGTTTCCCTTACCCCTTCTCGTCAATGTACTGAAATTTGCACATCTCTTCAATGACTTCTTTGTCAATCTGAAACTCCTCAGCCACACTCTCTGGTCCATGTGTTAGTAAATGCTCAAGCAGTAGCAGAGAGTTATAGGCCTCCCTCCATTGTCTCCGATCAAACTTCGAAAATCTGATAACAAAAAGCTTTTAAGCTGACAACTTGACATCAATTAAAGGTTAAAGCTAGAAAATTTGGATTTCTTAGAACAAACCTTTTATGTAAAATCTCAACAATCCTCCAGTAGTCATCAACTTCAAAGGCTGCCTTTGAAATGAATGTCATCGTCCTAGCATCCGGCGGGTTTGAATTACCTTTGGTTATCTCTTCAGTCATCCTACACGCACAAAAAGTTTTGTAACTTTTTAAAAAAAACAGTGAAGAAAAAGCAACAAAAGATCCGATGTGGTGAAATTTTTTTTCAAAATTGCCGATATCAGAGAAGAATCATAGTAACCAACAACAAATATTTTAAAAAAAAATAAAACTTCATGGAAAAAACCTTTCAGAAAGAGGAAATCCATATTCTTTTATCTATATATCAGCATCAATTTTTATTGGAAAAAAGGATAAAATTTTGAAAGGCCTTAAAAAGATGAACCACAAACCAGAGTTCAAATTAAGATCAATTGGTCGTCCGAAGAAACCCATAAACAAAAATTGTGGAAAAGATTTGTTCATATACCACAAGTAGAAGCTAAATTATAGTAGCAGTAAAACAAAATCACAAAATTATCCAAAAAATTTATAGAATTCATCCAACAGAAATTACAGTGACCCGTTTGAATTCAAACTTCCATCAGAGTAAAAAGATTGCTTACAGCTGCGCAGGGGTGACATCTGTGAGAGCAAGTCTAGCCGTCTTGATCTTCTCCTTCAAAAAGCTCGAAGCTTGCTTTCTGAACTCTGTAAAAAACGGGCTACCCATTGCTCTACTCGTCGATCCCAATATCGAAGAAGCCATAAACAAACCAAATCTTGATTGTTTGATCTTTTTTCTTTATCAAACACGAAACAAAAGAAGAAAAAGAAGAAAAATAAAAGAAAGAAATTGAATCAAAACAGCAACTACTCCACCAGCGGACAAATCCGGCGAACGAACTAACTACTCTGACTTGGATTACGACCGGATTTAAACACGAAGAATTTAAAAAAGATTGAATCTTTGGACGGTTTTGGTTTGTCTTCAGGTGTGAAACAGAGGGCAAACAAAAAGAAAGATAAATAGCAGAGAAAACAAAGTCAGAGATCTCTAGCAGTGGAGTTTGAAATTTAAAAGAACTGCGCTTTTGCAAACGAAGCCTTTTAAAATCCAATTTTGTTTATGTTTCTTCATTGTGTATAATAACCGTAATAATCAATCATCAAAGAAGTGACTTCTCACTTATTTATTATTTTAAAAAGAGGTAAAGGTTGTGCGGAATATTGTGAAGTGAAAAAGAGTTTCCAGTAGTTACGTTCTTAACAGAATTTATTCTTAGCAAGTACGTGTTTATTTGGAAGTAAACTTATATTATTTGAAAGTAAATTTAACATAAATTAAAATTAATAATATTATATAAAATAATTTTATATTTATTTTATATTAATATTGAATTTAAAATTAAAATTTTAAAAAATAAGTTTTTAATAAATAATTTATTTCAAAAGTTTTTATTAATTTGTATTAAAATAAGTTTTAAGAGAATAAATGTCATAAATTAGTAAACAAGCCCTAAATTTTTCTAGAATTTCTCTTACTGTATGAATTACAGTAAAGACTTTGTTTGTTTTTTGGTAAGTCTTTTGCTTTGTAATTGTACTGTTATTTATATAATTCGTTAAACTAAAAACTAAAAATCACTTGTTAACAATAAGAGCATATGCTGTTACGTTCTAAAGTTTTTGAAAAACCGAAGTTTGAAAATGGGTTATTTCTTGTATTTATTTGTTATATAAAACGAGTTTGGATTTGAAATTTTAGTTACAAAAATTTTTGACAAAAAAAATTAATTTTAAGCTTTATGTATATTTTGTTTTAAAAATGAATTAGAATTAACTTTTTTAGAAAAAATAAATTTAACTCACACTAATACTCAAATTTCATTTAATATCCTACTATAATAATCTGAGCAGTACCTTATTTAAGTAATTAAATTTCAAATCATGTAACTAGTAATTTTGTAGAGATCGTTGAAGGTTATTTAAAATAATTATTTAGAAATATTTTTTTATAAAATTTTTGTTTTTTAAAAATTATTAATATAAGTATAGAATTTCGTTCAAAGCTTAATACTTTTAAAAAAGAATTCTAAGTATTTAAAAGGTTTGAGAATATAAATATTAAAAGAAAGATTTAAAATAAAGTTGAAGTGATTTAAATAAAGTTTGGAGAATATAAACGACTCCGTAGCGTGATTTTGCTGCAACTTTGTAGATGGAAATTATGTTTAAATGAAATTGTTGAATATTTTATTGAAGACCGATCTTGCAATATTCTAAACTTCAACTCATGCTGATGTGGCCGACTTCACGGAATCATGGAATAGGTGGCTGATTGTAATTGGTTACGGTTTGTTGTTTCGTTTCTGGAGAACTTGTTCTTTTCTATATGGATGTGTGTGCTACTTCTGGAGAATTGGTTCTATTTTTATATGCTTTTTATTTACTTTTGCCAGATGGAAATATTTCATGCTTGATAATATTAAGAGGCTTATCTCTATAATCTCTTACGCAATCATGAGTATTATGGAAAAACATTAAAATAAAATTATTTTGACATTTTTTATTTCATAGACACAATCATGGCTCGTTATTTTTATAATCGTAATTGAGCAATTAATTAACGAAATAGTTTAGATTTGAGTAAGTCATGCGTGACGTTAAGACATATTCATTTTGAACTTAAAATAGTGATACTTTAATTAAAAAAAACATAACACTCTTGGTTTGAGCCTTTGATCAATTTTAAGCAATTGAGCAATTTGATTATTTATATGTCAGCCATGATCTCAATCATGGTCAAAATAATCACCAAAAAATTATGTTCTTCTTTGCTTGACAACATAGTGCTTAACTACAATTAATATTAAAATTGGGAGACTAATTTATAATCGCATTATCAATTAAAAAATTTAACGATAATCAATTGATTTTTTCGTAATTAATTAATTCAATTATAATCAAACTCATGCGCAATCACGTCTGTACTTGCCAAAATTTTATCACGGCCATTCATTAATTATTGGGCCTGTTGATAAATGTTTTTTCTGATAAGTCCGTATAGGTCTTTCTGAAGCCCATTTTACAACGCATGTCAGAGCCGAATGGCCCAATTCGTCAATAAATAAAGACTCTGAAAGTGTTTAATAATTCTTATAAAATAAAATTTTTTTAAAATAAAAAATATTTTTATTTTTTTTATAAAAAAATAATAAAAATATATAATAAAAAAATCTCACTCCGTAGAATTTTTTTATATTTTCTAAAATTTTAAATAAATTTTTATATATTTATAAAATATGTATTAAAAAATATAAAATAAAAAAAAATTGATAAGTACTTTATCATAAGCCGTATCAAACAGGCTCTTGTCTTCTTACAGAATGTAACCATTAAGAGGTTTCCACGTTTGAGTAACGCGTTATCTATTATTCTTCGCGGGTAACTGCACACAAACATCTCTCTTTCTATTTCCAGACAAACTCGACGATCTCCTCTTTCTTAAAACTAAATAAACCAACCATGGACTCCATCTCCAGCAGCGGCGGTGGCGGAGGACGTTTGTTCTCGGTGGAGCTACTAGATCGTCACGCCGCACAGGGCCGCGGATCGATCACTTCTGTCGCTTCCGGCAATGACGTGATCGTCGTCGCCACGTCTCGCGGCTTCATCGTTCGCCACGACTTCGGCCGAGGAGTCTCCCAAGGTTAATTGACCTCTCTCTCTCTCTCTCTCTCCCTTGATTTACCAAATAGAATTTCCCTAGAAGCTCCTCGGTGTTCGCTACTCGGTTATTTATGATTCATGCATTGGCAGGGAGATTTCCTTAATGTTTGATGTTCTATTTTGTCTGGAAATTGACTTGGGTCTTGAATGTACAGAGATTGAAATCGCGAACGCGGCAATGGTGCGCAGGGTTTTTTCGGACCCTGGTGGGAGCCACTGTATAGCAGCAGTGATGAATGCGGGTGGCGGAGGAGCGGAGACTTTCTACACTCATGCTAAGTGGGCAAAACCAAGGTCCATTCCCAAGCTCAAGGGACTAGTTGTTAATGCAGTCGCCTGGAATCGCCAATTGATTACAGAAGGTACGGACAATTTGAATTCCAAAGTGGACTATCTGTTGCTAAGTATGATTTCATGCTTTGATTATTTGGCAAACTAGTTATTTTGTTTAATCTTTTATTCTGCATATTGCGAATTAGTTCTTAAGCTTGTGACGCTGGCAATGATGTTTAGCTGACGAGTTTGAAAGGTTATTAGCGGTTGACAAACTTTTTATAAATTTAACTTTTATGTTTTTTGCTTTCAGCAAGTATCCAAAGGAGATTATACCCCCTCACTTGTGCACACTCTTTGTGAATACCCTATAGGAGCTGCTTCTGAAACTTTTTCTAGATAGGTCGCTCGTGCGCCTCCATCTAAAAAAGATAGACATGCATCTCCTTGGATTCATGAAATTTTTGATATTTTAAATCCATTACTTTCTCTATAGGATTCTTTTGGTTGTTCTACAGGACTTGCTGTTATCGACAAGCATAGCAGGTTTCCAGTCGGATCATAGATGCTGTATTGTGTTTACCAAGTCTCATGTTTCAAAATAAACTGTCTTTCTTATTTTGGCTAGTGTTAACTGCTATAAACTTAGAGAGAATTTCGTATATCAAGCTTCAGCGAAAATTCAATCTGTAATTCCTATTTGTGATCCACTTCACCTTGCAGAATATTGTCCTAATGTGTGATGGCTCTGATTCAGTGTCAACAAAGGAAATCATTCTTGGAACCGATAATGGGCAGATATATGAAATGATGGTGGATGAGGTGGACAAGAAGGAGAAGCATGTCAAGTTGTTGTTTGTGTTGACTGAGCTTCCTGAAGCAATCATGGGTTTGCAGGTGATGTGTTGCCATTCCTCATTTGACTAGCAGTGATAATAGATGATCCGATCATGATGATGAATTTTATTCTTGTATGCAGATGGAAACAGCTGTAGTCGGTAATGCTACCAGATACTATGTTATGGCTGTGACACCAACAAGGCTCTACTCTTTCACAGGCATTGGAACGCTTGAGGTAAACGGTATTGGAATATATTGCAATATCTTTTCTTTTGAACATTTAGATAGAGATGGACCAATAGTTTCTGCAACCTTTCTAAGAGCAAATACCTAGTAGTATTGTGGCATACATTATGTATCTAAACCTATAATATGCTGATGAAAACTCATTTTTCCCTTCATGAAACTCTCTATTGAAAGGTAAAGCAAGTGATTGCTGGCGTTGAAGGAAATTGTGAAAGAAGACATTCTATATTTAGTTTAGTTATTTAGCTTTCATGTTCCTCTAAATGAAGTTCTATTTTGATTCTTGAATATGGAACTGTTACTTAAAATCTTACTTAAGGCCTAATAAGAAGTGACTTGCATATTGAAGTTGATATCACAAATTTAAAATGATGTTCAAGACTGTAAGGCTGCAATCTCTGCATTGCTTGTGGTTGCAGACAGTTTTTGGAAGCTATTCAGATAGAGCAGTTCACTTTATGGAGCTTCCTGGAGAAATACCAAATAGGCAAGTCGTGATTTTCTTATTGCTTTGATCTTTGCTCTATCTTTGCTCCACTTGTTCCGTGGTTTAAGGATTGCATAACAAGTAATAGATAAAATTTAGCACTAGCTTTCCTCATCTTATGTGACTAGTGTCACCAACACACTCATGATGTCATAACATTGGTAAATGTGTCCACCATGCATCCCATGGAGTACTTCTCTCATTTTGCTTGTAGAAATTCTCTTTATTGTCGATGATCTTGTTTGTGCCGAAACTTTGTCGATCTTTGTGGCTAGGGAATTAGATGAGTTTTCTAGATATCATCACGTTTTAAGTTTTTGGAATTGACAATGAAACATGTAATTATTATTATTATTTGTTATGGCTTGCAGTGAATTACATTTTTTCATCAAGCAAAGGAGGGCAAAGCATTTTGCGTGGCTTTCTGGAGCTGGAATATATCATGGAGATTTGAACTTTGGTGCTCAACATAGGTAATATATGATATGTCCTCAGTTTGTTATTGGTGGAGTTCCATACACTTGAATTTGATCTTTAGAATCAACAATTGGTTAAATATCATACTTAATCTCTTAACTCTAGGTATGTTTTGAAGTTGATAGCTTGCTTTGCTTCTGTTTTAATACTGGTTGCTAAAGTTCCCTTTTGATTTTATTGGAGGTCACCAGTAATCTGTAGCTTATATTTTACTTAAATGGATCACGTCCAGCATTGATAATAGTGAACTTTGACACGACACGCGGCATCACTGCGAGCAAACTCTACTTGCTAATCGATTAAAGAGTCACAAAAGAAACAAAGGCCATGCTCAATAATTTATTAGTTTGGAAAATATAAAATGTAATTGGGCAATTTGAAAGGAACACCAAGCAAAGCGGATGATGGTATTTACTTTACTATACTTGGAGGCTCTCTTGATACTCTAATGAGTAACTTTGCTTGATGTTTTCCTTATCTTGTTTTTCCAGCTCAACTGGTGGGGATGAAAATTTTGTGGAGAACAAGGGTTTGCTGGGCTATGCAACAATTAGTGATATTGAAGAAACAAAACCATGTTCCCTTGCAGTTTCTGAGTTCCACTTTTTACTTTTAATAGGCAACAGAATCAAGGTATGGAACCTTCTAGAAAGGTTTAATATTGTCCATGATCTTTTAAACAACTCTTGTAAATCAGATGCAAAAATTATTTCATGGATCTTTTTAAACAAACTCTTAAAAGAAAATGTTCGTACATGTTTACTTTTTTCTTGTGAATTTTGTATTGTGAGTTTGCTGAAAGAATGTCCGTCATATAACTGAATGCATATGCATGCTGTCAAGCATATATATGTGGATGCTTGCTTTGACTACATTATTACACTTTTAAGGGTCATTTCGTTTGCCTAAAGTAAGATGCTTTTTTTTTTTTAAACTGCAAAAAAGACAAGCTGGTTTCCTGGAAAGCCCCTAAATAATTGCGGGGTGAATTTTAAAAAGAAAAGTTAGAGCCAAAAAAATTGTGTTTGAGCTCTACCAAGGGAGTGCGTTTGGGTGCTTCTCCCAAACGCACTCCCAAATGACACCTTATCCTTGCTAAAATGTTCATAAAATATTTAAGCATCATATTTCTCTTCGTCTGATAGCAGCTCAAAATGGAAAGGTATGCTGTGAATAAGGCGCCTTCAGATGGTTATCCTTGTGAAAAAAATGTAGCAACTATTTTAAACTATACGACCTTGCTGGGGTTTGATGCCCTTACCACCAAACCTGGGGGGATGTAGCCACTATTTTAAGGACTATTCATGTCTGAAGCAAAGTGAAATATTTGAGGTTTTCTTATTATTGTATTCCTTGATTGTTTTAGTTTTTCATTAGCTATTTTGTCTATATTTGCTTTAACAAATATTTGCTTCCCCATATCCATTTCTATTATCCAGTTACGGGGAAAAGGTAAAGATTTAACTATTATCTTCTCCATTTTCTTTAAACTCGTGTAGATGGTTATTCAGCATGCATTGAATCTTTCTCCCTGTGTTCATATGAAAAGCTTAACAGTACTATGGTATAAATTTGATTTGTTACTTTTTCTAGTTTAACTCAAACAAACTGCACTTCTTGGCAGGTTGTGAACAGGATCAGCCAAAAGATAGTGGACGAGCTGAAGTTTGACTATGAGACGGATTCAAATATAGTTGGATTATGCAATGATGCTACTGCTGGACTATTCTATGCATATGATGAAAGCTCCATTTTCCAGGTTAATTTGGTTTAGATTATTATATATTGCTATTTGAAGCTCCATTTGCTTTGGCGTCTCATTTTATTTTGTCCATGATGTTATGAATCTTTAGGTAACAGTTAAAGATGAAGGCCGTGACATGTGGCAAGTGTACTTAGACATGAAGGAGTATACGACTTCTCTAGCTTATTGTCGCAGTCCACTCCAAAAAGACCAAGTATATTTAGTTCAGGTAGACAGTATGTCTCGGTCGTTGTGGCTTTGCAGTTTAAACATCATGTGTTATTTCATGCATTATAACAGCCTTTCGCATCACCCTTTTTCTCATAATTCATTAGGAATTGGTCCATATCTTTTTCAAGCAGGTTTTGATAATACATCAATTTGAGTCCTTCTGGGTATTACGTATATGCATATGCTCTTTGAATTATATGTAAAACTATTTGCATCTCTCTCTCTCTCTCTCTCTCTCTCTCTCTTACCATGACAACGTTCTTTTTATTTTGGTTGGGTGGGGCGTGGTACGTGGTGAACAATTTTTTTTTCCCAAAGTTCATCAATTTGTGTATGTGCAGGCTGATGCGGCTTTCTCTGAAAAAGACTATCTCCGAGCAGCATCTTTTTATGCAAAGGTGAGGTTTTTGTATGTTGCATAACAGGGTAAGTATCAGCATTTTCCACTAGCAATTGGGCATATTTTCATATTTGGTAAATCTTCCTCTTTAAAGGTATTAGGTTACATATTAAGTTTATGTTCTATCTTCAGTGACTTGGTCGTTCTTCATCGAATTTGCTAATATTAATAAAACCACCATTTCTGGGCATCCATAATAATGGTTAACTGAAGTTTGAATTAAAGTATATACAAAGCTAGTGGTCTTTAGAGGAAGATTAAATTTGAGTGTCCAATTTGAACTTGAGCCATATGCTAATAATCACCTTGTAGCATTTACCCTCAGGTTTTAGCATGATTAGTGAAGTAACTTCTGTCCATTCATCTTGCATAGGTTTCAGTTCAACGGCACCCTCTCACCTTTTGCTTTCTGAAGGATCCTCTTAGCTATTGGAAGTGAATGTTCTCAATGTTTAAATTTGTCCCCAGTAGTTCTTCTGCATTGCGATACACCATATTATGCCGAATACGAGGAGGCTGATATAGAATAGTTTTAGGTAAACAAGTTCTATTGGACCTATGCCTTGTGTTGTAATTCGATAATTGAGACAACCTAGTCCAGGCTTTAACTCTTTGGTTTATGGTGCTCACAAGTAGAAATTCTTACATCCTCGTGTGAACTTCTACAACTCCATTTTATTTTCTTCAGTTATAAATGGTGCTCTATAGCTTTGTCTATCTGAATTTTATAAAACTGGTTGTTTTTGTGGTTTGACAGGTAAACTATGTGTTATCATTTGAAGAAATCAGTTTAAAGTTTGTTGGTGTAGGTGAGCAGGTAATAAAACTTTTCTATTGTAAATAGAATAATCAATACAGATTACTGTTGTGATAGTTTATCCTTGTGGAGCTAGATGTGCTATGCAAATTACCATGTACCATCATCTACGTTGGTAGTTCACCAAATAGTTACCAAGTATTAATCTTCTTATGAGCTGAAGTAGTATCTATGCATTTTGCCAGAATCTCATGATGCTGGAGTAGTATTAATGTTCTATGAGCTGAAGTAGTATCTATGCATTAGTTTGCCAGAATCTCATGATGCTGGAGTAGTATTAATGTTCTGTGAGCTGAAGTAGTATTTGCGTCATAGTTTGTCAGGGTCTCATGAATTCTCTTGCTAACTCAATTTTTTCATAGGTCTTTTTTATGCTAAGTCTAGGTATGCGAGCTTTAATAATTCTTCGTATGTGTAGGTAGTGTTTGGAATTACTGATTCCACTCATAACATACACGCTCTCTTCACAATAGTTCCTGAGATCAATATTTGTGAACATTTGAAGCGTGGAAATATCATTAAGTTCTTGTTGTTGAGAATCTTGGCTCACCACGGAACTTGTCAATCTTGGGTTTTCTCTGAATCCTTCTAACTTCGGTCCTTCTGCCGTCATACTTCAGAATGATTCTCACAAGCAGCAAAAGTTTTGTGAAGAGCATACGGTGATTATGATATTGTCAAGTTACAACTTCGGTCCTTCTATTCCTAGGCTAGAACTTTCTAACTAATAGTTGTGGCCTTAAGTCATTCATCATCTCTCTATTGCACGTAGCAGCTTGCATGATTCTATCAAAGTAGTATTTCCTGATGAAGTTTTAATTTCAAGACATTAAGTATTTATGTACCCCCTTATTTCACAGAAATATGTACTCTCTAGCATCACTTCAGTTTGACTGCTATCAATTATCCTTATCTTTTGGATGGTCATCTAAGATCAAGTCTTTCTTTATTTGGTCCAGGATGCTTTGAGGACTTTCTTGTTACGGAAGCTTGATAGTCTCACGAGGGATGACAAGTGCCAGATAACAATGGTCTCTACATGGGCAACAGAGTTGTACTTGGACAAGGTGGTATTTCTTGATTAATGTAAATTGCGTCAGATTTGCATGGCATCTTTCGTCTTCTGTTTACCTGAGGCACTAAGAGATACCTTCAACTTTATTTCCAATTACATATATCTAGCATAAACATTATAAAGAGTAGAATTGTTACAGATTACGACTACCATTCTTGCATATGCTTTTTTGTTGCACTGGTAGTTGGCTATGATAGTTCTAATTGGTGTGTTGCTTTTGAGGATCTGTGGTGGTTCTACAGGTGAAGTGATGGTTTCATTGAAAGTGTAGTTTTTAAGCAAGGGCTGTAAAATAACAGAATTGGTTATGTGACCTGCATGTGTTTTATGTTTCTAAAATCAGAATTTATATTTTCTACGAAGACAACAAAAAACATTGGCTAGACACTTGAATACATTTATGGAAATAGCTCACCTGATTCACCTAATTACAGCATAAACCATAAACTTTAAACATGCCCTTAGTGCAGAATTTAAAAGAAAGCACCTTCGATATTGTTCTTGGTTTTATTTTTCCCTATTTTACCAATATCATTTAAAGACTGGTGTTCCATTGCCGAAGGGAATTGTCACAACATGCTTGAAAGTTATGAGCCTATAGGCAAAAGGCTTTCAAATAAATGTAAAATGTCTTCAATTCTTCTGAGTGATAATTGAAGACTCTACTAACTGGAAGTTGTTTATTAGAAGGCTTAAAGATGCATTATTAATTCATTTGTAAATATGGTGGTTTTATTTTCCCAAAAGGAGGCATTGGCTTATGTCCTTGCCTTTATGTAGCAATAACAATTTAAATGTCTAAAATGTGTTTTTTCTTAGATAAATCGATTGCTATTGGAAGATGACGCCAGCAAGGTTAATGATGTGGAACTAAAAAATGCCAGTTCAGAGTACCACTCTATCATCAATGAATTTCGAGCCTTTTTAAGTGACTCCAAGGATGTCTTAGATGAGGCTACAACCATGAAATTACTAGAAAGGTAAGCTAGCGCATGGATTATGTTTACCTTATTAATTCATTCCGTCATGATACTATTAGGAGATTTTTGATAGTCTAGTACTTCAAGTTCTGATCTGTAGTGCAGGCAGTCCAGTTCTATAAACTTGATCGTTCTTGTCTTTGACTATAAACTAGATAGTTCTTCCCTTTGACTATACTGTTGTCTGGCTGTCCTTTATTTTGTTTTGTCAATTAAGGTATCATAACCGACTAGCTTATTGGTTCCATTTTTTCCCCCCAGTTATGGAAGGATTGATGAACTGGTCTTCTTTGCTGCTCTGAAGGAGCATTACGAAATCGTTGTTCACCATTATATTCAGGTGAAGTGTCGTGGCTGGAAATGTTTGATGGTTATGTTTCAGATTTCGGCTACTGAACTTGTTTCAGTTATATTATGTTGTAACCTTGTCTTACTTTAAGCTTCTGATATTGAAGGGATTCCTTTAATCAAAAGTGAAACTATGTGGACCTATTAGGTTGGATAGGTTATTTTGGGTAGGTTTGTCGATATTAGAACTTTAGATACTACACATGATAGTGTACTTGAGCATGCTCCTATACCTAAGAGTCTATCACTGCTGGATAATAGGTAATACTTTGCGCAAAAAGCTTTGAGAGGGCCTTTCTAACTCAATTTGAAATAGCTCTTTGAGATGCTGTACATATAGTAGTCACCTAGGAATTTGCTATACATCATAAGCTTTTGATAGAAGTACCAGAGTAATGGGCTTTTCTTTTTTTCTTCAGCAAGGAGAAGCAAAGAAAGCGCTTGAGGTTCTTCAAAGACCAAATGTTCCTCTAGATCTTCAGGTAATTTGTAGATGTTAGTTCGTGCTCTTCTTTTTGTTTTTTTATATATTTTAATGTACTCTTGCAAACTATTGTAGAGGTATTTTACGAATAACTAGTTTGACTAATTTTTTCTGTATTTTGAAAGTTAGCTGCAATAGAAGTTTAGAAACAATTCATCTTTATGGTTTGATTTTCTTTTGCAGTATAAATTCGCTTCAGATTTAGTTATGCTTGATGCATATGAGACTGTCGAGTCATGGATGGCTACAAGAAAGCTGAATCCAAGAAAATTAATTCCAGCTATGATGCGTTATACAAGTGAACCACATGCTAAGTAATTAGAGTTCTTTATTCTCTTTGCTACTATTTCCTTCTTGAAGTTCGATGACATCTGTGAAATAAGCCCTAAATATGTTTAAAGTTTGAAATGATGGCTATGTTTGAAGACATTTTTCTTTCCTTTGGTTTTTCTTCCCCAAAGATCTTGAATCTTTTAATCTTAGAATGGGCTATGTGCTGCAGGAATGAGACGCATGAGGTGATAAAATACTTGGAATACTGCGTCCATAATTTGCATAATGAGGATCCTGGCATACACAATTTGCTGCTTTCCTTGTATGCAAAACAGGTTTAACCCTTTGGCTTACAGTGTCTGTATTCTGTTTCTGTTTCCATTTTTCTAATATTTTTACTGCACACAGAGCAACATTGTGTAGCTCCTAGTTCCATCTCAAACTCAATTGCTAAAATAATGACTTTCATGTTAGGTTTCTGTCAGTGACAGCTGTAAAAATTCTTTTAGGATTTATAACATAAGCAACAGTCAACCTTGCAAATTTATGCAAAGTATCTTTGAATAACTGTATATGTATATTGCATCCTTCTCTTTGGAAGCCTTTTACTAATTTTCCTGTATATTTGAATCAAGTGTGACTTCTTGTTTTTTATTACATACTGGGCCTGAAATTAAGGTGATATAGGTGTGGCTCCTCGGTTGTTTGTTATTGGATATTAGAAAGTTTTCAATAGATAAAATGATGATATTATACTCTGAATATATCCTTAGCTTTTAGTTGAAAGTAGTTCCAACAAAGCAGTCACTTATTTAAGTGTTAGTGTTTTCGTGGCTTCTGCCATCTATTAGTTTGAGATGGAGAAGATATACACACGTTATGTGATAGTTTCGATTCATACACGTACTTTATCTATTTGCGTCAAACTATTTTTATTTATTTGAATTTGTTGTTTCTTACTTGTTTTAAGTTCTAATTTTGTCTAAATGGTTTCAGATTCATATATTCGTTGAATAATTTAAAGCAAATAATTGAATATTTGATAGGTTTGAAATGACATTTTATGGTTTTGGAAATAGACTTAGTGATACAATTCATTTTTGTTTAACATTGAAGTGGAAGAGAATATTTGGTTATGATATCGTTGAAACTATTTTTCTTTTTAAGTGAAAAATATCCTTACGTCTATCAGGGCATGCAGAATGTGGCTAAAGAACATCAATCCACAGCTTTGGTTTACATCTTGTTTCCTTTTTTTTTTTTGCTGATCTTCTTTCGAGACAGCCAACCCACTTAGTACAATAAGACTTAGTTGTTATTAAATCTTCTTTATAAGACATTACCATCTACCTCTTACATCTCAAGTTCTTGTGCATTTTTCTGTCTCATTGCTTTCTAAATTGCATTTATGTTCAGGAGGATGACAGTGCACTGCTGCGTTTCCTACAATGCAAGTTTGGAAAAGGACGACAAAACGGCCCTGATTTCTTTTATGATCCCAAGTATGCACTGCGGCTTTGTCTCAAAGAAAAGAGAATGCGTGCTTGTGTGCATATCTATAGCATGATGTCTATGCATGAAGAAGCTGTTGCTCTTGCATTGCAGGTGATTTTTTCCTTTTTAGATCATGCTTTATTTAGTTGGCCAATGTTCTTGTTCTGATGGCATTTACTAACTGCTCTGGCAAGTAGTTATGGTTGGTCTTGTGTTGATGACTTCATTTGAGGTGTAGACAAAAATATTTTGATGCTTGTACTCCTAGGAACACTTGCTAATATTGGAACATATAAAGTAGGAACTGGAGGGAAGGGCACAACAAGGAGACTCACTGCAGCATGCTGATAGTAAAACTATATTTCTAGCTTGATGGTCCATTAATTAAGAACAATTTTAAAAGTTAGAAGTCTGACCCATCTTACAATTTTTTATCGAAGTTCTATTCGTGAGGGAGTAGTATGTGCTTCAAGTAACCTCTATGAACAGGCTAATATAAAAACCTTTTCGTCTTATAAGTAACTACAAAAGGGTTAGTAACCTTCCATGCGTGCTATGCTCGAAGATGTCATTGATGAAGGCGTTATCATCAGTATTATTGATTTGTGTCTCAGTTAAGCACAAAGTAGGATTATAGTTACGGTAATACTTCTCTTTGCTCTTGAATAACTTCAATATATTGAAATACCTGGAAGTGTTAGTTAATTGACATAAAACAGCTCGAACCCCTTAGAGTTGTTGAGAGTGTAATAGTGATAAACAATTTTTTGTAATCCTAAGATCTTGCTACTGAAAGATCAGTTCTTTAGGTGGACTTTGAAAGGAACAGTTAGTTATCTGCTACTTGATAAGATTTATTGGACTAGCATATAGAATATCTATTAATCTTGTATACTCAGACAATCAATAACTCTATAGATCAGGCATTACATTCTGTGTGTTAAGCAGCACTGCTGTGTCAGCTTTTTGGAAACACCTTCCCAAAAACTACTCCGCTGATCAAAAGCTATTACGGTATTGACTTGTCAGTGCCGGAATTCAACACAAACAAGATTTTTCAATGATTTCTTTTGATTGTTTGACTTTAATTTTATTGGTGTTACATTTGCTGAATCACTTAGTTTAAAACGAACTGATTCCCTATTAGGAATTACTTTTTTCGGTGCGTTGTTGTACTTTTTGGAAGTGTATCTGGAGATAATAGTGCACCTCGTGCACTCATATGTTTGAAGAACAAATGATTGATGAATATACTGTAATCAACCATTGAAGTCATTTTTATAGGTTAACTTCTTGTCAACTTCTGGATTTGTTTCTCTACCTTTGTGAATACCTGCTGTTGGCTTCAATAGGTTGATACAGAACTTGCAATGGCAGAGGCAGATAAAGTTGAGGATGATGAGGATCTTAGAAAGAAGCTCTGGCTTATGGTAGCAAAGCATGTCATTGAACAAGAAAATGGGGCAAAGAGGGAGAATATAAGAAAGGCAATTGCATTCCTCAAGGAAACTGATGGTCTCCTAAAGATTGAGGACATCCTGCCATTCTTCCCAGACTTTGCATTAATTGATGACTTTAAGGTACAGCTCCTCGTACTGAAAATTTAGGCTATGTTTTCATCACTGTGACTTCTTTTTAAGATTGTAAAAGCTGACATAGAGATATTAATTTCCACAGTAAAGCCCACTAAATCAACAGAAAAATCACCGCAGCTATCATAAAAGGCAATTTCTTCTGCCAGAAAGCAAATATATTTATAAGTACTTTGTCATTAATATATAGGTCTTCCGTTATAAGATGGGATAACGATACAGACTATTACCACTTCTCTGTTGCTTGGTTGTTAATTTAACAAATCTAAGTAAAAGATTATCCTATCTTCTTCATCAGCTGCAGTTTGCCGAAAGTGGTTCTTGAACTATCAATACTTGTTTGCGTCAAAGTCTTGTTTTCCGGAGAGGTTTTAATTTACCTTGCTGAATATAAGAAGTTTTAAAAGTTTATAAGGATATAATTTTGCACAACTACAAGGATTCATTTTAGTTTATGATAAAGTGATCTGCTATGAAACTTTAAATCATGTGTGGTATGAGTGCTTATTTCATGCACTCCTTTTTGTGTCTCTCTCTATACCTCTAAAAGGATTTCCAAAGGTAGGCAAAGTTTTTAGGCTTCCGTCAAACTACACTGAAGTATGAACTACACTATATCGTACATTGTCATGTTTATAGAGGGAACAGTTCTGATGATCTTATACATTTCTTATCTAATTGATGACTTTTGGGACATGATTATAATTTCTAGAGTGTAAGGGGTAAGAAGATCTGTTGCGGCTTTGCATAGTTTTTCCTCTGTTTTTTTGTTGTGCATCGACTTTCATGCCCTGAAACTTGGATCTCATGTTTTGACATTGCGAAGAATGATGTATTGACTTTTACTCACTACCAACCAATTTTCCTGTTTTTTACATTTTAGGAAGCAATCTGTTCATCCTTGGAAGACTATAACCGGCAGATAGAGCAATTGAAACAGGAAATGACTGATGCTACTCATGGGGCAGACAACATAAGGGGAGATATCAGTGCTCTAGCTCAAAGATATGCTGTCATTGAACGCGATGAGGAGTGTGGGGTAATTTTCCACGCAATATTCCTTTTTCTATGATCTGTCAAGTTTGTTGTTTCTTCACCTTTAATAAAGTATCTGCAGTTAGGTTAAAGTTGATGTCATACTGGATAACTATGTTGGAAAACTATAAATGTAAGCCTCATATTCATGGTTGAAGTTGATGTGATACTGGATATTGAAAAAGCATTAAGGAAATATAAATTACTTAACACATTTAAGTTTCTTATTGTTCGGCATTCATTTCTCCTCTCTGACAGGTTTTTTTTTTAATAAAAAAAATACATTTGCTTAATACAGGTTTGTAAGCGGAAGATTCTGACTGCTGGAGGGGCAAACTGGATGGCAAGAGGTTATGCAGTGCCTGGACCTATGGCCCCGTTCTATATCTTCCCTTGTGGGCATGCCTTTCATGCACAATGTTTAATTGCTCATGTTACACGTTGCTCACCACAAGCTCAAGTAAGTTGCACAATTGTTGATATTTTGGCTATTTGTTGATGGCTCACTTGTTGAACCTCCATATCAGTAATGTATGCTATCTTGCCAAGACCTTGTACGCCAGTTGTTGCTAGTAGATAGCTTCTATATTCTTTCTGCAGGCAGAACATATTCTGGAACTGCAGAAGCAGTTGAGCTTACAGGGCGGAAAGGCCACAAAGGATTCAAGCAATGGTTTTGCGGATGACTCTTCTGGGGGCATGTCGAGTATAGAGAAGGTTAGTTGATGTAGTACATCAGCCGCAACGCTGTTGGCTGACTGAATAAGAATTTAATGCTAATGAGAGCTTTTATTTATATCTGAGAACAATTCCACCTGTAGTACCGCGTCTCTCACTAATCATGCCTCAACTAAGATATTTTGCAAGTGTCGTATTTCATGCCTACGCATGATTCGTTAATTGAGATGGACTTTCATGCTTGCCCCCATACATTTACTTTAATGTAATGCCTTTCTTGTGGCTGAAAGGCCAAGTATGCCATTGTCTACTTTGTTACAAATGTTAATACTGCAAATTATGTGCAGCTCCGTCCTCAGTTGGATGAGGCTGTAGCTAGTGAATGCCCTTTCTGCGGTGACTTGATGATTAGGGAAATATCGTTGCCATTTGTTATGCCAGAAGAAGCTGTGGAACTGAAGTCGTGGGAAATTGTGCCGCAGGCTCCATCCCAGAAGATTTTGCCAATGACGATATGATTTCTTTTGCAGTTTGTCATTCAGATTTGGTTCATTCTATTCTCTGCGTTTGAATGTGTTATGTCTCTTTGCTTGTTAGTGTATAGGCTTCTATTGGCCATCATTCCATGGCCATTGTATGTGTAAATATATTATTCTTTGTACTATTTTTGCTTTTCTCTTGAATTTTGTAAGTGGGCTGTAGTTTTTATTTTGTGACAGACTCTTACAATGTTGAGCCTAATTATTGACGTGTGGCCGAAGCTTGTGTAGTTTGTTTTCTATTGAAATCGTGGCATTATTATCATAGGTTAAGATTCATGAGTTATATTATGGGCTATAATTGATGGCTAATAGTTTGTTATAATTCACGACGATTCATGTGCTACAACTTTTAAGATTCTGGGTTATAGCTAATGTGCATTACGTTATAGTTGAAGTGGAAAAAAAATATGGGCTAAGAATCATGATTTTGTCGATTAAGAATAGTAGGTTATAGCTTTATATAGAGTGAGAGAGTGAGAGAGATACAGCTACATTTACTATGTTGGTATTTTGTTCATCATGGATGAAGTGCCTTTATCTATTTTGATGTTAGATTTATTTTTATCATCTGTCAGAGCGGGCATAACAAAAGTGGTATAACTTCATATAACTCTTCCATTTCTGTACATATTTTAGCGCAACTCTTTTAATCAAGTGGTTGCAGATGCGGAAAGCAAATGTATTGGTATTATTATTTTTCTTAGCAGAAGTGCTGAGTGAATTGGGCCTATTAAATGATTGGATTTCTAGATTAGGAAAGTGAGCGAGTGTGTACAGGAGACGGTTGGGGGGATTGGTGTGCGAGTTAGGCATTGCATATTATAGCTAACAAGTTTAGGGGCTGTTGCGGAAGTGCTTCAAACAAAAATAACTACTAAATCAATATAGACCATTTTCAGAAGCAACAACACATTTAAGAGTGTTTTTTAATAGTAGAAAATAAATTTCATAAAATTGAATACCATAAAATTGAGTTTCAATAAGAATAAAGTGAAGTGAATTGAAGTATAACATCAAAAACAAATTACAACTCAAATTTTAATAAAAGGTAAGTGAATTCCGTGCAATTGAAATATACTTAGAGCCATGAAAACTTGCAATTTATTCAAGCTCAACAAGACTCCATATATTGAAAAAGTAACTACTAAATCATAGATTCAAGCATTCCAAGCTTCTAATTAATCTATTTCAATGAGGACCCCAAGAGTTGAAGAACACAACTCTATCCATGGTTGCTTCAGCTTTCCCCGCCTTTGTAATCTTACTCCCAATCTCCATCGCCTGAGAAGATGAAGAAACCCTTCTCGCATGCGCCAAAGGTCGCCTTACTTGATTCTTTGCATGCCGATGAATCGATTTGATCGCATAGTTCCATCGGCAAAGTCCAGCCTGGTCTTTCAATGCCTCAACTGCTGCGATGCTTGCAGCCACCACCCATGAGCTTTTCTTCGCTGCAGCAGAAGCCATTAGTTTCTTCAATTTAGTACAGAAACAAATTCAGCTTGAGCTTGTGGTGTTGGTGATGGTGAATGAATCGAACCGGGATCAAATCTATATATTCATATAATAGAATTAGGTAGAAAGCTGTTCAAGGGAAAACAACGTTCTGAGCTGCTGGTTTCAGTGTCTCCAGGAAACTAGAAAACCACATGCTGTGGTGCTGCTTTTTGCTTTTAAACAAAGAAAACTCTTTGAATCTTCAAACATATAGGTTGACTAAATTATTCAAGCCGGCTGGTTAGGTGAATTGAATGCAAGGGTAAGCACGAGCTGAACTGGTTTAGCTGGAATATAAGTGACAAATTTAGATCCGACCTGCAAATTTTATTCAAAATTTATCTTAAAAAGTCAAATTTGAGTCAGTGTCGATTTAAATTTGACCCAAAAATTAAATAAATTCAGATCGGATTTAAATTGATAAAAAATTGAACCGTTTAATCTATATAATTATTTCTATAATATATATTATTTAATAATTAAAAAAATATTTTAAATAATAAAATAAAATTTGAATTTAATTATATATTTGTATTTTTTAATTTATAATAATTTACTAATTTTTACTTAATTTATAAGTTTTTATATATTTTTATTTAATAAAATTAATATATTTTTAGATATATCATAATTAATAATATATATATATTATTATTAAAAATTAATATTTATAATTTTTATTTTAATTATTAAATAAGTCGATTCGAATTATATTTGATTACTAAATAGGTTGAATTAAAATTGATAATTTTGATCTATATAAATTTTGAATTAAAGTTAAACTATTTGATTGGATTACTATAGAAGTAGATTCGAAATTAACTCATAAACTCGAATTGTTACATGAATGGAACCGATTGGAGAGTTAGATTTTGTGATCTGGACTGAATCAATCTCAAGACTACCTGATACCTAAAGCAAGACTTACCACATGTGTAGTTCATATTTATAATACCAGAGACGTACGATGTCATAATGACAAAATGTATACCAAGAGAAAAAAATTCTAGGTAGTCTTCAAAATTTTTGCTATTATATACAGTACAATGGTTTTGTTTTTCTACAAGATAAAAACAAGCAGCTTCGCTACAGAGAAAGGTAAAACGAGAGGTGCTACAAATACTATCCAAAACAACTCAGTAGTGTTTGAAATTACTTTCCAAAAATATCTTTCTGAATCAAAAGATATTTTATAATATTTGAAAAAATAAATTTTATTTTTTAATCTAAATAATAATAATAATACTAAATAATAATAAAATTATTTTATATTTTTTAAATTTTTAAATAAATTTATAAAAAATTATTAAAAATATGAACTGTTACCAAACCATAAAGCTATTTGTTTATAACGTGCGCCAAAAACAGCTCCTCAGTTAATTAAAAATTTGAACTTAAAACTTTTCAACAACAGAGAGAAAATAATATATAAATAGTTTGCTATTATGCTGCTGTTAATTATGCACAGCAAAACGTTCCTACAAATAAAAGGAAAACAGTAACAAAATAACCAACTATTCTCTTACTATTTTTCCTACTCACAGAAATTTGTCCGCGAACATAGAGGGGAAAAAGTTTAATAAATAGCTGACTATCCTGTTTTTTCCGGACTCATAATACAGATGAAAATAGTAGCTAAAATAGTTGGATGTGATAAGTTGATAATGTCTTATGTTAGTCCAAATTTTAAAAAGCTACAAAAAGAAAACCACAGGCAAAACAATACACGGTTCGACAAGCAATCCTTACCTACGTCTACGATTACTCTAATTGCGTGTTTCAAATACCTATAATCAAATTTTATAAAAATGAAACATAAAAAAAAGAATTTTTAAAAAAATAAAGTGAAAGTAGAGTTCCGTATTTGTGTTTCAATAGATTTTAAAAATGTGTTGAAGATTAAAAAATATAATTATATTAAAAAATGTGCAAATAAAAAAATTAAAATTGAAGTTTCGCATGTGAAAGTAAAATTCTGAATTTTTTATATAATTGAAATATATGAACCGTTCGAAATTCAAAATTTGAAGAAAGAAATTGAAGTTACCGGCGTTTGAAACACGCACTAACGAAAAACGTAATTTTTTTTTTTCAAATGCTATAACGCTGCGACTTCACCTACCACCCGAACGCCTCCGCCCAACCAAGTTTTCTCATGAAGGTGGACTTACTGCAGCCTCTTACACTACATCTCTCCTTGGTGCAATCATGTAACCCTTGCAAAAGGTTAGCTTCTGAGAGAACTTCTTTCTAAGCCCCTCGTCACTTGAGTGCACGCAATACAAATTTTGCAATAATTTCGATCCTTTACAAAGATTTCCATTCTACTCAATAATTTTGATCTTTTACAAAGGAATCAAATGTTCTTGTTGTCTCTTTGGTGCACCTCGGTGTCTTAACTCTAACATGCATTAAAGGTTTGCAATGAACTCTGAGAACTTCTGATGAAATTTCTGCACTCTGGTCTTGTGTTCTTCCATCTTTCTTTCTTTTCAAGCTCAATGTTGAATGTAAAATGATATAGCACAAGAGTAGACAACATGTAATGAAGCTTGTGCAACATAGTGCGAAATCTACTCTGGATTGACTCATTAATGCAGCTGCATTCTCAGGTGAGTTTTCATAAAGCAAATTGAGAACTATCTCTGCACTAACCTAACCCATTGGAGCTCTCATTTCTCCTCAGCCGCAGCCCAAGACGAAGATGGTTGTAAAGGAAACAGGCTCCGGCGCAAAGAAGAAGCATTCGCTCGGTACTACAACCATCGTCATCTCCAATTGCTGATGCCGGTGCGATTGGACTTTCAGGATCTAAAGCACGCCTCACTTGAAATTGAGGAGCTATTTCAATCTCAGAGATGGGAGAACTTCAACCCCCTTCCGACTGCTTATTTTGAGGAAGTGGTCCATGTGTGCTTTGCAAGCTTGAAAGCTACTGATGGCAAGGTTTGAGACGATCGTCCACGGCACTGAACTGAAGTTAAAGCCGAGATCCATCTTCTTAGTGCTCAACCTGTTGTATCACAATGATCTGGAAAATGAGATGAACTCCACTTAGGATGAATTCCTTTAAGTTGGCACTGGATATAGACGAAGTCACATCTGAGGATTGAAAGTCTGAAGCGCACTTAATCTATGGTGCCACGCACCCTTCATCATCTCTAGGATGTTGGTGCCTCGGTTTGGAAGTCGCAATGATCTGACATCGCAGAACGCATTTCTGCTTCGCCGACTTATGCATCAGGAACCGATTAATCTTGCCAAATTAATCTGCAACCACATCGTGAGAGCTACAAAGACGAGCACAAATCATACGCCTATGTATATATGACCACCAAGGTAGGTAGACTGCAGGGAATAAACCTTGGACAATTTGGTAACATAGTGCAGAGAATTGCCTTGTTCTGGACTCGCGTTTTCTAAAGAGCATCACCAAGACCAACCTGAGCAGAAAGAGCCAACAAGCACTGGAACAGCAGACTAGACCTGCAGGGTCAGCCTGTGCGTTAGTGCTCATTGATTAGCTGACTAACCTGCGTACTAACTTTAAGTGAGGACTCAATATTCTCTTGGCAAGAGTTGGGTGCTGGAAGATAGGTCAGGCAGTAGGATGGATGCGAGTGATAAGCGGGAAAGACAAGAAGTTGAAACCGGTTAGGCAGAAATGCAACAACAGCTAGCAGAACTAAAACAGCAGCTGGCAGAGGTTAAGAGCATCCCTGACGAGACTACCCGTGCACCTGAATCTGAACCTACACCTGCACCTCATCATCAACCAACTTCTACACCTGAAGCTGACCCAGAAGCCCCACTGAAACTCAGACTGCACCACAACCTGAGCCTAAACCCAAATCTAAACCAATGCGCATACATAGGCATTACTATCTCCCGGCTGTTGTGAACTGATCTCTGGACAGCAGCTGGCAGAGGTAAAGGAGCAGCTAATGAAAAAGCATCCCTGGTGACTCTGCCCGTGCACCTGAATACCCTATCTGGCTATCCCTGCACCTAATCCTCAACCGACTCCCACATCTGAAGCTGACCTAGAGTGCCAACTGAACATGAGCCTGCATCACAACAAGCCTAAATCCAAATCTAAACCAAATCGCAAGCATAGGCAATACTAATCTCTGGTTATTGTGAACTGATCTCTGGACAAGTAGTCCACATTGCAACTTGTTTCTATGTTGGATGGTGTTTGCAGAAGTTTCTTTTGTGTTTTTGTGATAACTTCTGCTCAACTCTATATCTTCCAGTATTGAACATTTCTTATGTTCTTGCATTTAAGCTTTTGTTATGCGTTGTGATTCTAAACGGTGAATGTAGCATTATTACTATGAATATGAATGCAAATGAGTATGCACTGATGATTGTAGACTGTTTATATGAATGTAAATGAGTAGGCGCTATACCTCACCTTTTTGTTGATTATAGACTGCTAATATGAATTCTTTAATTATTTCGTCATCATCAAAATCACCTTCGGGTTCCAACAAGAGGGAAATCTGCAACTTCACTACTGTTAGCATTCCTTGCATCAGCATGATAATCAAGCTTGCCCGAGTAAATCTCCATAAAACCTGGATACAGTTTCCCATGAGCCATCAGTACACAATAAAAAAAGGTGCGTATTGCTTACATGATTCCGTCTCAAAAACAATCTACATAATTCAACCAAAACAGCTGGGTGGCATGTTGATGGCAAAGATTCAGTTCATATTAAGCAAGTGAAGGAGCTCTACATATTCAAGCGTTCGTTACACAGCTGTCCAATCAATATACTGCTGTGAGTCCACATATCCATTCAAAATTTCAAAAGATCATTAACATCTATGAACATGACAAAGTCCACTACATATTACATAGTTCGGTACAAAATCAAAACCAACTAGGGAAACGTTATAGGCATTCAGTTATAGTTTGCAAGTGAGGAGCTCTCAAGATTTCATCACACACTATCCAATCAGAAAAACTACAGGGTGCCAAAATACTAATGCAACTGCAGATATCCCCATTTTTAAAATTTCTTTAAACATAAGAATACGAACAAGTAGTTGACCATGTATTACATGTAGTTCAATAAACAGAACCAAAATAAACCAGTAGCATCTTGCAAGAATAAGATTTAGTGCATATTTTGCAAGTTAAGCTATAGATTAGCCAAGACTTCGTTACATGTTTTTCCAATCTAAAAACCTACATGGCACTGAAATGCTTCTTAACTATACATATCCATTCAATCAAACTTTACAATAGTAAGAAAGGATGAGTTAACTTTCTCTTCTAATACCAAGTAACTAATCTCATCAAACATACCCAATCCTTACTAACAAAAAAGGAAAATCAGAATCCAAAAACTACTATTGTTTTAAAGAAGTGCATATGCGAATATTACTAAAAATAGCTTAGCAACAAGAACAACACACCACGCAGAGGCAACTCCCAACAGAAATTCAGTGCAAATCTAATTTGTGGTATACTGCACGATGCATTAATCATTTAATAAAGACTTAAGACAACATCAGACAAACAATAAGAGGCAAAGAATTTTCATTCCTTACATCAATTTGCAGGTATCAGTTCCTTCAGCTGAGTGTCGATTGTCAAAAGACCACATTAGACAAGTCCAATTGGCTATCTATCTACAGTCTGACTCTCATCTAATGCCACTGATGTTGCAATTGGCAAAACGTCTGCTCTGGCTGGTTTGATGGCTTCTGTGCCTATGGCTGGCCCACATTCCAGATTCTCATCATCTCATCTTCAGCTGCAGATGTCACCGTGCAGCCATCAGGGCACTGAACAGGCAAACAAGAAAAAGAAAAGGTCAGAGATATGAAAATCTAATAATCAGAGCAATATATACTCAAAGTTTGAAGTGCATCACTTGTGCCATGAAGGGAACACGAGAAGTGTGGCCAATGAGTTCCATTTTGACCATATAGGATATTTCCAAATGGTGAGTTTATTCTGGGTGCAACCATGGAGATCAGAAGCTTCCTCTCCTTATTCCACAACAATGCACAAATTTGGAAGCAGCATCAATTTAGTTGAGGCAGGTACCTGTGTGCATGCTCCAGAACTTGATGCAGCAGTCAATAAAAAATAAATTTTTTTATCTTGATGTAAGTGTTTTGACATAAAATTTTTCGTAAATAAAAAATACGTCTATTCTTTCCGTAAAATAGATTTTATTTATTATCTAAAAAGATAAAAATAAGCACTAATACAATCACTATAGAATTTTTTTATATTTTCTAAAATTTTAAATAAATTTTGCAAAAAGTTGTACAAAATTTTGAAATAGAGTGAAATAGAATACCAAAAGGCTAGATAAAGTAACTAGTATCATTAGGATCAAATTCAATTTATTGTATCCTCTAACATGGAGCACCTATTTGCTAAAATGTACATTAGTTCCAATTGTTTTAGAGATGGCAATATATGATCCGATCTGAAAATGCAATCCAAAATTGACCTATTTAATTAAATTTAGAGTTAGAAATTTGATCCGTATAAATATATGGGTTGGGTTACGGTTAAGCGAATTTGATCCGGTTATTAAATAGATCGATCCGAGTTAATCTGAAATTGATCCACCAATCTAAATTGTCATCTTTCGAAGGAACAATATTTGATTTTTTCTTTTTATATACTAAAATATTGGCAATAAAAATAAGTAATATTAATTTATAAATTATTAAAAAATATAGTATTTATAATTAATTGTTATTTTTAGATTTTAGTAAATAATGTAAGATGAGAGTCATAATATTATTGAAAGTATTACTATATAAGTATTTCTGTAATGACGAATTCAGATTTTGTATAAAAATTTTTATTGAAATTTTGTTAGATAGTTATGTTTATCAAAATGTCTATCGAAATTATTACTATATATTTATATTTATAAATTTCAGCTGTCACCACATAGTTTTGAAAAATAAAAATAAAAATAAAAGTTTTTGAATATTTGAGAACCGATGAAGATACTAAAATATACACATTTTGACGGACATTCACTATATCTCATCACTAAAAATATCGTACATTTTTATTACAATTAATCTTATAATTTCGCTGAAACTTAAAAGTATAAACTAAAAATTAAAAATTTTAATTAGTAATAAATCGACCCGGATTTGAACCGATTTTAATAGATTAGATTATGATTGATAATTTTTACTCTTATAAATTCATAAATTAAATTAAAATTCAATCCACCAACGCCTATAATTTCTTTCTGCCACTTCAAATATATGTAAGCAACATTATTACTACAGGGCCAGTTCTGCAATAGATGCATAATCAGTAGATGTACTGATATATATACTACAGGGCCACGTCTTGCAAACTACTTTTAAAATGAGAAAATTAACACTATCTGTGTGCGTGTATCCTTCCGTGTTCATCTGATGGTTTTTTGTTTTCTAAAATATAATCTTCTTGAAAAATTAATGTTTATCTAAAATTTCCTTCAACCACATGATCTCTTCAAATAAAAAAAACTATCCTTCTTCAAACAACCAATTTAAGCAACCAGATATCTTGTTTTCCTTAACAAAAATCTCAGTATAGAGATTCTATTGACAACTTACTTCTCAATACATCCGCTTCAAATTCTATCTACAAATTTTCTCAGGCAAATGTTTTCCACTTCTTCTCAAAGGGAAACTTTTTATATAACATTTGCTCACAAACAGAAACACTTTTTCATAATCACATAGATTACAACTTTAGTTTCTCATACGAATAAATAACAAGATTTGGATCTTTAATTTGGTCCCCAGCAGCTGAGATACATAACAGTACGCAACGATTCTTCAGCACGGCGACATTTCTCCTCTGCAGAAGACACTATAGCTTTACTTCTACTCCCCGTCGACTCCACAGCGCTCGAAAACCTTCGGATTCCTTTCGCCGGTGCTGCCGTGGAAGACGTCGTCGCTGCCGGCTGCGTAGCAGCAGCGAGTTCTTTGATCGCTCTGGCTCCCCGCGAAGCACGTGATAACACTCGAGATATCGTGCTCATTCTATTCTACTTCCGCTTGCTTTTTTGAATCGAAGTTTGAGAAATTGGAATCTGGGAATTTTTTTCGAGTTGTTTTGTTTGATTGTTTGAATTGGGAAGGGAAAGGAGTGAGAAGAGTTTATATATAGAGTCGGAGTTTGACTGAAACCTGTTGGAGCAGATGGTTTTTTACGATTCCAGGTTTTGTTTGTTTCTGTTTGTGTTAATTAAATGGTTGATTATCTATGTGCTGACGTCAACAATTGTCGTATTGACTTTGTAGAAGAATAGAAACCGTGTTGGTTATGAAATGCTGCGGGCGGTGGAGAGCGGTTTAGAGGGTGGCCCTTAAGTTAAAGGCCCAAATCAATGATATTTTAAAGCCCGTATTGACTTCATAGTATTTGCGGCCCTCTAGCCCATAGAGATTCGTAGAGCTGTAAGAAATTCAAAAGGTACAATTAGAGTTTTTAATATATACATAACTGATTTTTTTACGTAAATGAAAATAAAAATAAAAATTTCTTAAAAGTTAGATTAAAAATAAAGTTTAATTTTTATATTTTAATTATATTTTAAAGTGAATTAACAATTGAAAAATA